>JAODJX010000001.1:49181299-49209005 GCA_026776945.1 Isichthys henryi
TGGGCGGGGGGGGAGCTTAGTCAGGCTGTGGGGTGGGGAGGGGTGCAGAGTTGAGGGCGGTGTGAGAGGTTGGGGGAAAAAAAAGGAACAAGCAGTGAGACTACATAGAAGGTGTGCGGGACCCCGAATCCCGGGAGGACGAGACCCCACATCCACGTGTCGGAGCGTTGCATGTTAGGCTGAAGGTGCGAATACGTAGGCTGATAAATCGGGGGTATTTTAGAGCATCTAACCAGGGACGTGAGTTGGTTTAGGGGAGGTGCCAGGCCAGCTTTGGGGTGTTGGAAGACGAGATGGAGAAGTTTCAAGCTGCCATGGTTCTGGGGGGTGTGGGCGACGCGCTGGGTTACCGCAAAGGCTGCTGGGAAAGCTCCACGTCCGGTGTGGAGATCCAGAAGGAGCTGGCATCGCTCGGGAATCTGGAGGCCCTAAGGCTGGATAGCGAAAAGTGGCCCCTGAGTGACAGGACATTGATGCACATGAAAACCGCCGAAGCCCTTGTTACAGGTAAGGATGGGACACTCGTATGCCTGCAGGTGACGGCAAAGGCAGGGATGCTGCTCAGCATTCTAGAATCTACTCTTGCTACAAATAAGCTTGGTGTGGGAGCTCTGTTTAATTTTCTTTGGTAAGGTAATACGACCTTCTGTAGGAAGAACACCACTTCTGACATTATCCAAAAGCTGCCACCTCATGATGAGTAAGGGATGAGGCACACAGAGTTTATTCCACCAGTGAAGGTCCCACTGTTGTCTCCAGAGTGCTTAACCATCACTGTCGGTGCAAAAGGCAAACATCCCTGTTATTCTGCCGTCTGAATCGACTTCAGAGTCGAACCACTAGAAATACACTGTAAGGACCACCAGGATTAGGTCTCTGTTCATCCACATTCTAGCACAATCTCCGTCTAAGAAATAAAAGTGAACCGCACAGGCGGACACTGGACAGGCCATGAATACACTCCTAAGAATAAAGGTGACAAATCCCCACTTTAAATTCCTGGAATGTGACCCATCTCCCATTTGTTATATTAGCCTGCTAACTCATCTGCCATTTCACTGCACCTCTGTGATTTACTCCTATAGAATTCCTAGAGATACTGAACTATTTGCCCTGTGCTGTTTTGGTACCCCCACTGCATCATAGGTATGTTATGGAATGTGAGCTTCATGCACGTGACTGGTTTATGTTCGGTGTTACTCACAGTGCCATTATGGTGATGGGTGACCCTTTCACGCTCCTACCGATAGACCCACTCAAATCCTAAATTCCACATCTAGAATTCTGATTCTATCTTAGAATTCTAAATTAGAACCTCAATCCACAATGGCTACCTGGCAAACAGGAGGGATCTTCCCCGGGTCTCCCCCGAGGACCCTCCTCCCTCCTCTCATTGTCCGGAAAGATCCGTGGCAGTGTCCCTGCACCTAATCTCCAGCAGGCCGGGCTAAACTTAGCTCAGAAACTATTGCCTATCTCCAGGGGACTGAGAGGAATCCTGCTAAAGCCAGGGCGAGGCTGTTGTGGCTGGATACAATGTTACGCCATGGTGTCGTAGCACAGGGCCTGAAATAGATGTACAGTAACTGTAAGAGCAGCACATGTTTGTCTACGTGTGCAAGTATGAGCGTAATATAATTTCCAGTTTTGTCAGGTTGGGATTAAGATTCATTACTTGCATCTCTGTCTCGTAAAGAAATGTATAATATGAAACCATCTTGAAGATCCTTGGGAAAATATTTAGGTAATGCTGAAAGAATGCTAAGTCTCCCTGTTTCTCCCCAGACTTCTGGTGTCTCGATGACCTGTATCGTGAACTGGTACGCCTGTACGTGGAGGCCATGGTGTCCCTGCAGGGACGGGCCCCGGATCCCAGTACCATAGAGGGCTGCTCCCAACTCAAGCCAAACAACTTCCTGCTTGCTTGGCACACACCTTTTAATGAAAAAGGTTGGGATTTGCTGCATGGACAAGTGATCTCTATTTTTATTGGTTAATCTTCCAATGATTTATACACACTGCTTAATGAGAGTTTAACTTCCTCTCCATCTGTGTCTGTGCACCTTCCCTTTCTCCAGGACACACACGTATCTGCCTGCCTTGACTCGATGTGTTTGAACTTCTCGGCCTCTGACGTCCCCATATTTGCTATTTCTGGCTCAGCTGGCCACTCGTTCCTCTGTATCTCTTGTCTGAAGGTGATGGTCACCTTTCCTGTGTTGCAGGGTCAGGCTGTGGGGCAGCCACCAAGGCCATGTGCGTGGGCATGAGGTACTGGCAACCGGAGCGGCTGGACAACCTGGTGGAGGTCGCCGTGGAGACAGGGCGCATGACGCACAACCATCCCACTGGTAGGTTCTATGCCCGTTCCAATGCCCTGCTCTAGTACGACATGCTGTCCAAGACCATCAGGTGGCACTGCAGGGGGGGGGGTTGGAATTTTACAGAGGCCCAGCCACGTCCTTGTGCGGGTGATGTACCTCATGTGTCACAGGTTTCCTCGGCTCATTGTGCACGGCAGTATTCGCTTCCTACGCTGTACAGGGCAAGCCACTGGCCCACTGGGGCCGTGACTTCATGAAGGTTGTCCCCAAGGCAGAGGAGTACTGCAGGAAGACGATTCGACACATGGCTGGTGAGTACTGGGCGGTAGCAGAAACAGGGACGGCTTCTATTTCCCGAAGGCACCTACAGACCTGGACTGCTGCCAGTGGGAATCGCAGGAGGCTCCCAGTAACCTGAATTACTCCAGCTGTACAATAGAGTAACTGTAAACTGCTCTGGGTGACGGCATCAGCCACGGGACTAATTAGCCAGGTGTAAATGTACCCACGCATCTCTCCTCCTCCAGAGTACCAGGAGAAGTGGTTCTACTTTGAGGCAAAATGGCAGTTTTACCTGGAGGAGCGCGGTATCAAGGAAGAGAACCAGGACAAGCCACAGTTTCCTGACTGCTACGACCCCGTGGAGATGGACAAGGTCAGACATGTATATGACTGTCTTAGTATATCCCTGAAAAGTATGTATGTACATACATCTGAGGAACCCCACAAATGCCACAGATTGATGTGGGCAGATAGGATCCCCATTTCTGTAGAATAGCACCTCAATACTTCCTCATACTGTACAGGCAACTCAGTATTTTGAAGAAGAAGATCTGAGATCTCCTTTAGAGTTCCTAGATACCTTAAATCAGTGTCTCTACACCCAGTCTTTGGTGCCCCCCACAAAATCCATATTTTTGCTCCCTCCCAGCTCCCAGCCAATCAAGAGCACGGAATGCATGTACAGGTGTGTTGGGAGCAGACAGAGAGCAAAAATGTGGACTGCCTGGGGGTCCCTGAGGACTGGTTTGAGAACCATCGCCTTATCTCCAGGCTTCTTCTACTTGTCATTAACCCCCACCCCTCTTCAACAGGCGTACAAGCGCTGGAGCTCAGAGGGAAGGGCAGGACACCGGGGTCATGATGCCCCCATGATTGCCTACGATGCCCTTTTGGCCTCCGGGTCCAACTGGACCGAGCTCTGTAGGAGGGCAATGTTCCATGGAGGTATCATCTGCTCAAAATACAGAATGCAAACACTGACACACACTAGTTAGTCAACTAGCCATAGCTGTATGTGTGTGTTTGAGTGTGTCATAACCCAGCCTTCACTGCGGGTTCCAGGGGAGGGCGGAGCCACTGGTTCCATTGCAGGATGCCTGTATGGACTGCTCTATGGGCTGAACCAGGTTCCCGTTGGACTGCACCAGAACCTGGAGAAACGGGAGCAGCTGGAAGAGCTGGGGGAAAAGCTGTACAAGGCCGCGGCAGCAGAGAAGTAATACCCCCCCTCCTCGTCTATTATGGAATTGCTCACAGCTCTGGAGCTGCATACAAATCGCACACTGCCCCTGTACCCAGCATGCCTCTCTCTCTTACTGTGCCAAGCATTCCAGCCTCCCCCAACACAAATTTTAACAAAAATAAACTGACAAAAATATTTCCTAACATCAAATGACAAAATACTGTATTGTATCTTTTATTATAAATGTCTGATATAGAGCTGCTGCCACTACAGGGCTCCAAATCCTTCCTGACTGACATTAATTTTGGTTGTATTTTTGGTTTGGCTTTGAATGTTTATATTTAGGACATTTACAAATTGTGGCACGTTTTGCATTAACTGTGGAAATCAAACCTGTATTACCAATGATGTTTCACACAAGAGCAAGGCCCCACTAAAAGATTGTTATTTTACACTATTTCTGCCACTTTCAACTGGCACTATGGACACAATTAACAATGCAAACTATGCCAAGTGTACATTACTCAACAGCGGAGGAGACTGATATTGGGGGGGTGATACAATGTAATCATTTAAATCTATTAATATCTATTAATTGGTGGCATGAATGAATACAAATGAAATATTGAGGGGTACACGTCCTCCCCGGTTCCAACCCGCCCGTACACACTCGCAATACAGATTAATTACCACCAGATGGCGCCAATCTAACAGACTTCAGTAAGTATGCTCAGAAGTACAGACGCTCCTCTGCTTACGAATGAGACACGGCCAGTCGTCGTTATTCAACATCATTTTAAGAGTATACACAAGTACAAAGAACTAAGATGCTGGGAGTACGCACGCTAGTACGGGAGTAGCGGCCAGAAGTCTTACTAGGCGGAATTGGTGCGCAGAAAAAAAATTGATATTGCGGGCAGGAAATGTGAGCCCAATGAACACAATTTGGACTTACAGTCCTCTTCGTTCGTGTGTCTGAAAGTTCGTAAGTTGAAAATTCCTAAGTAGAGGAGCGTCTGTATATAATGCAATTGTTGCGACACTAAGCAACATATGTTTGAGAATGAAACAATGAAATTGTGGTTAAAATTGAAAAAAAAAAATATATGGTGACTTCTTATTGCTCTTACTAGTGTTTTGCATCTTCCAGAAGTAAGTTCATCCTTTATGTCCTTCATGTGGAAAACAGTGTAAGGTTACTGCATTCACAATGCTTCCGTATAACCTGTGCACTGACACTGCAGCATCAGATTAGCTCTGCGGTATATATGATACTTAAATCACCTGATTGCCACACAGCACCGTGAACTTGAGCCCTTGGCTTCGCTGCACTGGCTAATTCTGTCCTGAAAATGACGGCTTTTAGCTTTGCTCTATTTCCTAACTGCCTTCAGCCTGATTCAAGAAGATCATTATTATTGAATGTAAACAGACACAAAGTTTACATAACTGTTGAGCTTATCTGACATATTTTTTTTAGCATATGTGTTACTCCAGTGGGCTAGGACCAAGGGGGGGGGTGGACTAACCAATCATAAGCTTACCTCCACCCCCCCCCCCTCCAAGCCCACTTAGATAATTTGTTGTGCCACGCATGATTTCAAAACCTATAATGCCTATAATGTTAAACTTCTCTAATAAGTGTCTTGATAAGGGCTTTGACTCTGGGTACAAAAGCATGGCCTGTTTTTTGTACAGACAAGTCATACAGGCCACCCTCACTGACACCAGCTTCACACTGGAAATACGTGCACTGAAGCGAGTGGTTCATAGCTGGATGTCTCACCCAAGTATTAAAGACATTCTGGTAAATCTACTGGACTACCTGACTCAGCACCCAAACAGACCCCAGAGGCAAGTGGGAGAGATGTTTGCATGGCATGGCAGTCGACCAGCAGGGGGCAACAGCAGCAGGCATCTTACAGCTTTCCAGCTTCTACGGGCCAAGTTTCTGAGAGAAAATCCCCAACCCCAGGTATCCCAGACCCGAGAGGTGGGGGTACTTGTATTCCAGGGATTCCGTGGTCACAAGATGAAGGACAGGGTCCCAGGCAGAGGGTATAGGCTCAGCGGTGCCCCCCAGCGGATGATATGCACTGAGAGACTTCAGGCAGCTTCAGCTCAAAGGGGTGGTACTGTTCTAAAGATGGTGGCAGAGTTTTCGGCTGCAGAACAGAAGGTGCATCAAAGAGTGGCAGGTAAAAAGAACATCTGCAGTAGGACGACCGTGTCGGAGAAAAAGCTGGAGCAGCAGGGGGAAGATCCAGATATGGGGAAAGGATCAGATGGTCAGAGGTCAGGAGAGGAAGTAAGACTGGATGCAAGGGAACCATTTTTTTCTGATTCAGTGCTTGAACCTCAGTATGGACCACAGGACAAAAAGGATCCTTTGATACTTGCTACCTGGATCCCCACCAGCTCAGGATCTTCTGAGTGTGAGACTCAAGGGTCATGCTCATCTCCATCTTCGTCTGCTGCCCACATGAAGTTGCCAGCTGGCCCCAGACTACAAGAACCTCCATCTCGGACAAATTCTCCCTGCTCCATAGCTATCACAGGAACTGTCCCCTGTCACCCAATACCCATCTGCCAGAGCCCACCTCTTTTCCAGACTAACAAGCAGAACCTCCCCAAGTATGCATTTCCAAGAGCATGTAGATCTGTGGCTCTGGATCAGGACAGTGCAAG
This sequence comes from Isichthys henryi, assembly GCA_026776945.1. Lineage (NCBI taxonomy): Eukaryota > Metazoa > Chordata > Actinopteri > Osteoglossiformes > Mormyridae > Isichthys > Isichthys henryi. The sequence continues at coordinate 49,187,777 of JAODJX010000001.1, forward strand.
TCGAGATGTTCAGATTGATGACCCTGGATGCTCAACTCTTCCGGACAATATCAAGACCCCATCCTGTTACAAGGGGAAGTTTCTGGCTGCCTCTTCAGACCTCATACATGCTAAAAGTGAACCCAAAGCTAACCCAGAGCAATCTATTACCCTTAAGCACTCACTTCCATCTCTGATCTCTGAACTCACTCTAAGCCTTATTCCTCTGGTTTCCGAATCCTTGGCTCCCAGCACCTCTTCCTTAAGACTGTCCCCTTCAGAGTCCCTTCCTTCACTTTACTGGCCAATTCAAAGCTTGCAGGAAGTATCACTTTCAGGGGGGAGGGGGACAGGAGCAGCTGACCTAGTAAGCAATCAAGAGCCACACGGCACTGCTACCACTGCTGACATTCACTTGATCGGCAGCTTTACGACTCAGTTGGATGCGGGCGTCTCTCAAATTGGCAGTGAGGCATTGTGGGATAGCAAGCCTCCAGCAAGGCACTCGAACTGTCAGGAGAAACTCACCCAGTACCAACACTCAGATGTGGACAAGTACAGGACCCGAAACTACGGCGATACCTTTGCAAAAACACCTTTCAAGCCAAAAATCATCCGTTCCTTCGATACGTACATGTTCTAAACCCTATGCCATCTTCTCATGCATACAGACACATGACTGTAGTGTAATGTAGATCAATATCTTGCATGTTAATGCCCATCAGTCACGTAGACGTACATTAAAGGGATGGGTCTCCCTGCGCATGTAATAATGATAATGATAATTATGCACTGGAAAGTTTGAAGAAATGAGATCTTCTGGGGCCAAAGCCAGGGGCTGAGTAACTCAACCTGCCCTCACTGTGGGCCAGACGTCTTATTACTGCAGACACTTTGCATCTGCTGGGTGATTTTGGCAGGGAAATCTCTCTTTAGATCTAAATGGCATTACCGTGGATATCATTATTTTCCCAAATACCAGCAGCTCTCCGACTTCGAAGGTTGAACTTCTCCTTTTTGACCTATTTGCTTCTGCAATCTGAAAACATCCGCGGTGAAGTGGTGACCAACCTTTCTCAAATGGGCAAAATCTCCCCGACACTAATTACACAAAATATAGCCACAAAGCAAGCCAGAAATTACTTATTATTGTCATTGAGTGCAACAGCATTTTGATAAGTTATGAAATATATCATTTAAAAGGATAGAGTTAATCAAAATTAAGATTTTGTAGGAATCGATTGATTCCAGAAGATCTTTGCTTTAGTCACTGCTCTGTGGTGTTTACCTACCTCCTTTTACCTTTTCTAACATTCCCCAGGCAGCATTGGTAGCCCACCACCCAAAACTTAATACTTCAGTGTAATACCGTATGCTAAAGTGATCGCAAACCAAAAGTCATCCCATTTCATAATATCTAGCATAAGGTATAATAATTAACTTTCATGCCGATTCACAACAGCTTAACGAACATGATTATAGCTAAAACGGCAAAAGCAGGGGCACCGTTTTCATTCGAAATGCACCAGCTTGTTGACATCGTGCAACGTGCCTGATCTTGTGGTGCTGCATATTTTCCTGCAGCTAAATTTGTAAGAGTAACACTTAAAAAAAGAGACGGACTTGTTTTCTGGTTTCAAACTGGCTGTGTTGTCTAATGGAAAACAATGATGTATGTTGTGCGTGGATGCTAACTTCAGAAATGAAATGGCTTCTCATTTCGAATTGTGGCACACAAGCAACGATGGTTAGACAGTACTGCAAGGTTTGAGAAACGCCGTTCTCCCACAGCCTGAATTTTCACACTCTACCTTGACGCAATAGAGCAATGTTGTGACACTGTCAGGAAGGGTTATTACTGACACATCTTAAAAAAAATTAAAATAAAAGACAGTCTTCAGCTTAGGCTTACAAGAGAACGGCTCCCTTTGGCTATGCCAACATAATGTATACTTGGGATGCAATCACAATGGAAGGCGCACCTTTAATGATGTCACTGAAAACAAATACCTCTCCCACCTATTCTCGTAACAAAAATTTCCCATCTATTTCAGTTTAATTTATTTCTTCTTGTGACTAGACGTATCTGACCAGCACACAATATCTATTGAGTATATATATTTTAAGAAACTCCTTCTCTTGCATGAAACTATGAAATGTTTCCAACTGGCCAGCATATGTGATACCTTATAGCGAATTTGTTTTCTTACTGAACCGATACACCTCTATTCTATGAATTCCTCATTTGCCCCCGTGTCCTCATGTGATCTGTTCTGTTTCCTGGTTATTGTAACCCTAGCTGGCTAGGCCTCGATAATTACTGAAAGTGAATGAACTCTTGGACAACAATAAAGAACAATGAACACAAAAATAACTTGCTTTCAAGTTTTATATTACTGTCATTTTAAGAAAATGCAAGCGAGATTCTACCCATTGCTATATAGTGTGTTGTAATTAATCCAGAATTAAGGTGTTCAGATGGCTGCCAGTTAGATAAAATTTACCTGGTCTAGCTGATAACATGTGACATGCTGCCACGAGCAATCTAACAAATATTATTACTGCAAAAACGTATGTTCATAACCAGCCCTAAAAGATTTTGAAGGTCTTCACCATATTAGGATGAAAAAGTGATTTTAAAAATGTATCTGTCACAGATGTAAGTCCTGATGTAAGCTCCAACATCCTGCTTGCGTGGATATTGTCAACACAGACGAGGTGATTATGGGTAATCCTCTTAGAGCCAGGGACTAGTAAACCTGCAGGATCTAGCAATAGGAGATCCACGATGTACAAAATGACGTCATGGATTTACCTTGCTGTGGCAACAAAGTATTTTTAAAATGCTGCACACAAATTAATTTAATTGGCATGCAGCGGACTACATGGTCAATAGCTGCAAGGTAATTGTGGGAATGCATGGTCATATTGGCGGAAATGCAGTGTTATTAGGTGTGGTTTGGTAGGTCTGAAGATCGTCACTAAAGTTCTTGTTTTGCAGGTTTGGCTGTTACCGATTTAGTTGATGGCAGAAGAATGTATCCTGCGGCTGAGTGATACTAAAAGCCAAGGTCACGAAATTGGTTGGCACCCTGTTCTGTTGCGGGACTTTTGCTGCATAATATCGATAGTTTCAGGTGATGAACTTTCTGCGCTTCATACGCGTCCTGAAGGCGGAGCGAGTCATCGAAGCCCCGCCTGCAGTCTAATGGCAGAAGAAGGGTGTCTTTCAAAGACTTTCAGCGGTCTGTGGGTCTGTAAAATGGAGAAGATCTGAAAAAGAGAAGCGTAAGAAGCTCTTTGCTGTACCGGGTCCGATGAAACACGGCGGTAGTTCGGGGCGCACGTCCCCTGCCTTGCACCCCGCTTGGAAGAGGGAGGCATTTTAACCCGGACTCTCTTTGGTAACGACAGGTGGAAAATAAGCCCGAGCTGTCCGCTGGTTGTACAGACTGGCAGAGAAACGAGGGAGCATCGCTTATAAAAGGAAGCGCTCACTGGGTTTTGTTCGGTGTGCCTGGGGCTTGGGGGCATCTCTGCCGTGATCGCCAAGCCGGAGACCGAGCGACTTGTGCGCGATGAACTTTGGAGTGTCGCCCATGAGCCCGGGATCCGGGATCCGCTCTGGGATCTGCTGCTGTTGCACTTTATGTCGATAGTGACACTCGGGACACCGTGTGACTCCTCTCAGCGCTTAAAATGAACCTGACTGCAGCCGAACCCAAATTACTAAACGGATAATAAAGGACGCAAAAAATCTCTACTGCCTGTTATTTCAGTGGGGACTAATTTTATTTCGAACTGCGGTCGATCGCCTGCTCTGCACGATGAATAGCAACGGGACCCGCACCCCCCAAAACAACGTCCCCGCCGGCCGGGCAGCGGACCGGCTCCCGAGGTAATGTAGTTTTAAGGATAGCTACATAGCAACTGATTTGAATCTTTAGCTATCCTAAAAGTTATATTCTTATTTATCTTTTCCAAAATCTGCAAGAATTTAAGCTGTTTTATTATTTTTTTTATTTACATTGTATAGCCTACCTATAGTTTAGTGGAGGAAACAAGGTTCAATCTCCCTCGATTGTTAGCTGGCTAGCTAGAGACCTTGCATCTTTACTAATAATAAAATAATTGCTCTGAAATATATTTAATAGTTGCGTATTAGCGGATGTTTTAAGTAAATTGGGCAAATTATAGGCTATTGTTAATATCAACAATGTATTGATATTTATGTGACGTGGATAAAGAGGATACAGTTTTATTTAAAAGTGATTAACTTAACATTCTTGATTTTCATTTCGTTTGTATATGAACAGATGAATGTGTAAGTATATAGTGGATTTGGAAAGTTAAAATACCACAACGGCGCCTTTCTTCCCCGGTGCACCGATGTTTTCCCCTCTTTGACTTGAGATAATTCATTCATTACCGAATTTTTGGTTCTTAATGGTAACTTTGTTAAACTGTATACGAATTCGTTTTTTTCTTTTGTTTTTATAATTGTTTTAGATGGGGGAGGAGTTTTGGTATTTTAAAGGAAATTTATGATGTCGTATTTAGTTACATTGTAACGTGAGTTAATTTGCTTTTTGGGAAATAGCTTGTTAATGCTCGTTGTGAAGCGTTTGAAAGGCAGTTTTGTTATCTTTAGTAGTCCAGCTCATGGATGATACGTCTGGGATCAGCACCTGCGCTGGCGCTCGGGGTTAAGACCCGACGATTAGAGGAAACGGCTTTACTAGTCTGGCGCTTTATCACGTTTTAGTACGAAGCGAAGTCCTGAAAGGACACAAAATGATTGGCTCATTTGTTGCAATTTTAAGCCGAGAACCGAACTGAACACTGTCATCGTACGTCTGATGAACTAGGACTTCTGACTTGGATCAGAATAATCAGGTAGAAGTTTTATAGTGTTAGAAGTTTCTCATCTGAATTTGTTACCTTAGTTTCATTATTTTAATTTTGCTGGCCTCGGAATATTAAGGTTATATTAACCATAAGAACCAGCAGTGTTTGTTTTTTAGCAGGATTGCCAACGTGGTCAGCTGGCTGGCGCAAGTCAAGTTTGCACACACATGCACACTCGTTTACATGTGTGTAACAGTTTCATTACCTTGTAAATAACGGCTCCCGAGGTAATGTACTTTTAAGGATAGCTACATAGCAACTGTAGGGTTTGCAAACTACCCCACCGCTTTTGATCTAATTTTAGGTTTATAATGGAATAACATAGATTTGCTGTAAGATTTCTTATGTCAGCATGAGAGTATGAAAGCGTATCACGCCAGATGAGAGTTGGCAGCTCTGTATTAGCATTGTTTAAAATGTGAAGCCGTTTGTGTAAAGTTTAGTAATATGTATTTCTTGGTAGCTAAAGTACCTTTTTTGGAGGATTCGGTAGTGGGGATGCGACAGGAAAACCTTCTGGTTAAAGGCCCTTTTACCATCACTGTGCCTTTGTTTCTTTACCATGGGTTGTGTATTTGGTTCTAAAGTGGGTGATACTATTCATGTTCCCAGCAAGGTTCTAATGTCCAGATTGAAACTGATTGTTAATTGGTCGTTTACGTGAAACCAGTTTCTTCTGTCCCAACAGAGTGGACCCATATGGCTTTGAGAGGTCCATAGACTTTGATTATGACTCGTATGAGGAGCTGATGTCTGAGTACCTGGTTGTCCTGACTAGAAGGTCCATTAAGTGGTCCAAACTTCTCCAGCGGGGCAACAAGCTACAGAAGAATGTGAAAGGTTGGTGTATGCGCGAATGTGTGGAGGATTTGTACGCACCTACATTTTAACACGCTCTTTCCCATTTAAGCAGTAGTCAGACATAGTAACTACTCAAGGTTCCAACTCTGGAATTCATTGGTTGGATGCTAGTTTTGGTGTTTTGGTTATTTCCCCGGAAAATGCTTTAGAAATTGATGGCCCCTTAGAGGCTGATGCTCGTCAGTCTAGGGCTCTATCATAGTTGTCAGGCGTCGAATCTGCTGGACACCTGCTGTACCTGTCAGATGTAGAGGCTTGTGTTGTTTGTCCCCTTGTGTGAGAACTCATTCCAGATTACCCTAATGCTGTGTACATAAGTGCGTGTGAGAGCATGATGGAACCTACCCAATGCATTGTGGTCTGTTGCAATTACAGAATCCTTCAGTGTTGCGCCGTCCAACTTCGTTTCCTGTTCTTAATGTCTTAGACCTCCACCAACACCTTACAAACTCAGGTTGGGTCTGACAAGGCTGCGAGTTAATGTCTCCCATCGTTTGCCCTCACAGATTCTCTAGACACACTTAGAGGCAATTCTGGCACAGAAAACCCTTCTTTATTTTTCAGACAACTTCGTCTTAATGATAAGAAGAAAGGTGTTACCCACAGGGCAGACAGTTGGCCAGAATTGCCACGCTCTAGTCACAAAATGAGCTACTGTTTAATGTCTTCCTTTCCTACAGTTATTGTTGTTTTAAGACTTAATTGTGTTATTCGGTAGCCCTTTATTTTGTATTGAGAAGTTTCATAAGCATTGCAAATAGAAATATGTCATTGTGTTATGAAACAAAATTTTAAAATGGGCCCTTCGTAGCTTGATGGTGAAGCCTTGTTGCTGTAGTGGCTGCTTCACAAAGGGAGGGAAGTGGTCGAATCATATGACATGCTACGGACTCTGTGATTGGGTAGTAGTCTGCGGTCGTTGCAAAGATGATGTGTATATTCTGTAACCTATAAACATACTATAAAATAGTTCTTCTGTGTTTTAGGTAGCGTAGGTTGTTGTGTGACTGTTCCTGATAAGACTGGCATTGTGGTACTGCTTCATAGGCCTTGTTTGCTGATGTTTCTGGTCGTCTACGGCGCTCATAATGTCTCTCCGCTATGCAGTGAAGCGGTACGTGCGGAAGGGAATTCCCAATGAGCATCGCACCCTCACCTGGATGGCTGCCAGCGGGGCCCAGGAGCAACTGGAGAGGAACCCGGGCTACTACCATTCTCTGCTGACTGGGGAGCATGACGCTCGGCTGGTGGAAGTCATCCGCACAGGTTACCCAGAACCTCCATTCGCCTCCGCCCTCACCTCCATCTTTACTTCCAACATGTCTCCCTCTCTGATGATCGTCTAGTTCTTGGCCATTGGTGGCCTTACGCTTATACACTATATGGCCAAAAGTACATGCATACACCTATTGCTGACACAGGTGCATAATTAAGCACACGATCACGTAATCTCCTGCAATGAACGTTAGCAGCAGAGTGGGTGGCTGTACAGTAGAGAGGTTGGCAACATTCCACTTGGCACCATCATAGGACGCCATCTTTCCAACAAGTCAGTTCTCCACATTTCTGCCCTGCTAGAGCTTCTTTGGTCAACCGCAAGTGAGGTGATTGTGAAGGTCGAAACATCTGGGAGGAAGTTCAACAACGAAGTCCACCACACAATCTCATAGATAGGGACCTGATCACCCAGCATTAATATTCAACCTGAATGGCAGCAAATCCCCCAGTGATGTTCTAACATCTAATGGAAAGCTTTCCCAGAAGAGTACTGACTATTTTAGCAGCAAAGGATGGACCAGCATCCCTTGGTTTCAGAATTAGATGTTTGACAACCTGGTGTCCACGTACTTTTGGTCATATAGCGTATCTAGGGCTGGTTTCACGCATTTTCTGAAAAAATTCTTGTTTGGTTGTTCAGCTTGGATACATATCAGCTTATGTTACTTTTATCTGAAGCTTATTACAATGACATACCTGGCAGCTCAGAAAACAGCATTTAAAATAGGGTTTTCTATTGCACTGTGGAAAACTGGTAGAGGGATTAAGCTTTAATGATACTGAAAAGAGTCGCTAGTGTTTTGGCCCCTCTGCCAACTGTTTGATGGCAACATTCACAGCTACAGTGCAGAAAGTCTGGTGTAATTTTCCTTGTAGGTTAGCAGGTCACAGATTAGTTTTGACAATGTGGTAGCTCCCTGGAGGGAAATGGCGATCGCATAACAATGTCTTGAAATTTGTATTTTGTGAGATTGGACAGAGACTCTAAATTAGCTACACTCATCTTGCAGTCTGTCATTGTACAAGCTGTTCCTTTCAGTGCTGGTCAGGAAAGTATTTTATTGGCAGATCTGGGTAACCTGTACTGGTTGGTCCTCTCTCCTCTATTTCTGGGATTCTCTGCTTTTAATCTGCTCCCGTGAGGACTAAATGCTACCCAAGCTTACAGAACTGAGATCTTTTGTGGTTGGTCGCACCTGATTACCTTTGGGTATTTGTGATGTGGGTAAAAATAAACCTAGGATGTGAGAGGGCCTCCTCTGTTTCTGCCTAGACCTGCACAGGACCTTCCCCGACAACGTCCAGTTCCGGAAGACCTCTGATCCTTGCCTCCAGAAAGCTCTCTTCAACGTGCTACTAGCTTATGGACACCATGACAAAGCTGTGGGCTATTGCCAGGTACCTACCTGTAGTGTGCTCTACCTTGGGCGTGTCCATCCACAGCAGATACGCCTACAGAGCTCGCTGAGTTCCTGTGTGCTTTTGTCTGTTACCATGACGCAGTATGTCAACAAACTTAACCCCGTGTGTGCTTAATACCACATGTATGATTATAAACTTGGTATATGTACATAATAAAGCTTTTATTTTTTTCCCCCCATGTCTTGTACCTGTCACATAAGCCGTTTAGAATGCTCACCATGTGAGTCATTTAAGCTTTCTACTCGGTCACCTGTTTCATAAAAGAGGCTGTGGGTTATCGGTGAATCGGCGCCTGGACTTTTGCAACACCTGAATTTTCACTTTGTATTTTGTGTTTGCATATGAGGCATTAGAAAAGGAGAAACAGACTAATAGATGCATGAACGACGGGAAAATAATACCAGTACTTCTGTTTTTTTTCCCCACCCATTTTCTTGATCCTTCAGTTTCAGTAACAATTAGTTGTTTGTTCATTTATTTTTTTTCCTTCTTGTTCCAGGGTATGAACTTCATTGCTGGGTATCTTATCATTATAACCAAAGATGAGGAGAAGTCATTTTGGCTCCTGGATGCCTTGTTGGGCAGGATCCTACCTGGTTAGTTTCCTTATTTGCATATTATTATAAATTCAGCATTTGTCCTGCCTCCCTACCTCCTGTCAGGTGGATCTGCAGTGTAGTTCCCATTATTTATGCCCTTCACCCCTGAATTCTCCCTTCTCTTTGCCCTCTACCCAGTGGTATTCCTTACCACTGCTAAAACCATCATTTTTTATGGGGCCTCTGGGGTTTAGGGGCCACCTGTTGGGCATAAACAGTCACTACAGTACAGGTGGTCGGGGTGACACACAAATGATAAACCTGTCCTTGCCTCTACCTGAAAGGTTATATCATGATTTGCCCTAAGCCAGGGGTCAGGAAAACACTGTGTTGGGGCTGGGAGATGCCCATCCATCCATTTTCCAAACCGCTTATCCTACTGGGTCGTGGGGGGGGGGGGGGTCTGGAGCAATTTAGAGCTGAGGCTGAATGCAAAGCAGCCCATCGTGTGCCTTGTATGGTCCAGCTCCCAATTGCAGTGGTCTTGCGCTAAAACATCTAAGCTGTCCGAAGACTTCCTGCATGTTTTTCATAGTGCCTGACCTTTCGCCTCTGCAGCTGTTTAATCAAAAGGACTGTAAATATCCACAGATATGCGCAATGGAAAATACGCCATTAGTTCTTGAACTGTTCCTTGGGTTTGCCAGACATTCGTCATTGGATTTGGCAAAGTCTTGATGGGTAATTGATTTGGGGTCCCCAGTGACTACAGCCACTCCTCATTTAGTGACTACCTTCGTTAGCAACCATTTGCAAATGTAACGGTAACAAATTTCCCAAACGATGTGTGCACTTACGACCAAATATCATGCACCTGACAAAGCAGTGAGAGAGATCTTTGAAGCAGAATGTACAAAATGTTGTTCAACACATCGACTTCATGATGGATAAATGTCCAGGCTTGTGCGATTGTCACTTAACGACAGTTTTGTTTAACCTGGTCTTTGGAACAGACCTCGGTTGTCAAACGACGAGTGGTTGTAGTTCCAGAACCCTTGAAATGGATGGCAGCTTGCAGTCAAGATGTTCCGCGGGTCTCTGTGAAGCTGATACTGAGGGTTAGCTGATATGGGGCTGGAGGAGTGAGGTAAACGGACTCTGACGATGCAACAGAATTGTGTAAAAAGACTGAACTCCTTGTCGCCTCTCAACTCCTATCTCTGGTGCTGAGGAATGGTCTATTTTTGGAATGAATTTGCCGATACCTATGAATAACCCTGAAGGAGTCACATGGTCAGCCTTTTATCTGTTGTGAGCTTGTTAAAGCTTGTTCAACAAGTTGTGGAGCTAATCCTTGTTTAGCTTGTGGAAGCGAGACTACTTATCGCTTTTCTGTCTGGTCACTGCCCAGTCCTGAGCGAGGACAGCATATGTACTGGGACAAGACCTGGTCAAAAAATGAGAAGTTGCATGCAAGTTGTTTAACAAAGTCTTGTGTGACCTGATAATTATGTTTTGTAAAGAGAATTACAAAGCTGTTTTTCAAAGCTGGTTCTTAATTTAGGGCATTTTGTGTAGTTTATTTATTATTTATTCTCTAAATACTGCTACGTCTTCAACTTGGGAGGTACAGAGAGTCAAGTGAGGTCTGTTGAACATTTACTCATCTAGGATGGGAGCAGCTCTATTTCTGTGATGAATTAGATTGGTATGTTACCTCCCTGCCCTCTCCGTGCTGCCCTGGGTGCTCAGAGCTGTGATTTGGGCTGCCATGTGCTGTGGGAGTTGATGCATGTGAATGTGACTCACATCATTTTGATGCCTTAATTTTGTAAATTTTAAAGGGTGTAGAGTGACTTTGGGCAAGTAACTGACAGCAAAACCCCAGTGTTTGCCAGTGTAGAACAATGTGTTGGTAGCTGGCTCTTAAACTCAAAACAATTCAACCTACAGGCTAATGCGGTGCACATTCTGTGGTATCATCTCATATATTCTCCAGAGGATCCTCTCCTTTGACTGTCTACATTGATTGTAAGATCGTGGGTAATTGGAATAGCGTCCTCCTCAAGGAGCTAGTTATGGTCACTTAAGTGCTTGGTTCTAGGTCCTGCAGAACATTATGGTTTATCTTTGTATTGTCTCGAGGACCTTCCTTCACCGAAACATTAAGGTCAGATCCCATCTGTTAGCTCAGGGTCCTCATTACAAGGAGTTCTGACAGTAATGATTCATTATATGTATATATGTGCATGTGTGCCTTGTTTTACAACAGCGACAAGCCCTCTAATGTCATACACTGACTTGTTTCTCTCAGCCCTAAAAAGCTCCCACATCTAAAAATGCTACAAAGGCTCCTTTTTTCTACAGTTTGACAAAGGTGTCTCATCCTCTGATTTGTTTGTCTGTGGGCTGGATTAATGAGCAGCTCAAGTGCTTTATGGCTACCAGTCAAGAATTTAAATGAGTGACTGTCTCAAAGTAAGAAACTTCAATTTAAGAAGCTATACACTTTACTCTGCTATAAGTATCGAGTGATGCTTTCCCCCTTTGCTCTAGACTACTACACTCCAGCCATGCTGGGCCTGAAGACGGACCAGGAGGTTCTGGGGGAGCTGGTTCGGGTCAAAGTTCCGGCTGTGTGGCAGGCCATGACTGAGCACAACGTGATGTGGACTCTGGTGGTGTCACGTTGGTTCATTTGCCTCTTCATTGATGTCCTGCCAGTGGAGGTCAGAGACTGTAGTCCAGGGCAGGACACAAATCATCTAGATTAATTGCTCAGTACTCATGACTGTAAGGTTATTGCACACCAGAGGGCAGCAGTGACGGCCCAGATATTCTCCTGTTCCCTCCCAGACGGTGCTGCGGATATGGGACTGCCTCTTCTATGAGGGCTCCAAGATCATCTTCCGGGTGGCACTCACCCTCATCAAGCACAATGAGGCACTCATCCTGCAGGCACGGAGCTTCCCCGATATCTGCGACCACTTCAAACAAATCACCAAGGGGGCCTTTGTGGAGGACTGCCATGGCTTTATGCAGGTGGGAGGAGGGGGCGTGGCCCAGAAGCCACACCCACATCCCCATCCAGGTGTTTGTCTGAATGGATCTCTCTGTACACAGGGGCAGCCCAACCCTTTTAGGAATATTTTTAATAACCTGGTTATCATTATGGCAACACAATGGTGCAGTGGTTAGCCTCACACCTCTGGGAGCAGGGTACGATTCTCCTTCCCTCCAGAACATGTGTGGAGCATGTTCTCCACACGTCTTCAAAAATATTTTGTTGAACTGGAGTTGCCGAATTGTCCCTAGGTGTGAATGGTGAGTGTGCCCTGTGATGATTCGTGCCCCATCCTAGGTTATTCTGTCTTGTGCTTGTAGCTTCCAGGATAGGCTCCAGACCCCCACAACCCAGCATAGGACAAGTGGGTGTAGGTGATGGATGGTTATTTGTCATCATCTTTTCCATTCTGACAGGCTGATCCAAAGAGGGGGGGTGCACCTGGTGGCCACTGGGCCCTGAGCTGTTGCTTAGTTCATTTACGTCTTTGGCCGGCCCTCTCTGTATATTTGAATAATGTTTGCATATTTGTTAAATACATGCATACATGTAAACTAATCCACATAATTCAGTGTAGATATACAGTTTTTAATTCATATTTTTAGAAAATCTTTGCTGAGCCAGGAAGTCTCTCGATGGGCACCATCCAGAAGCTGAGGGAGTCGTGTCGGGCTCGCATCATCGCAGAAGAATCTCGCTGATCGCCTGTCAGGAGCAGACCAGCCCACCAACCTCTGAGACACATTCCAAATGCTGATTTGCACTAAATGTGAATATTTTACTGGCACCTCCCCCCTTCCTCCAGACCAAAATGTGTTCTGGGAAGAAGGTATAGCTGAACTACCTTGGTTCACTGAAGAATTTAGTCTTAAATCTCATACATGATTTAGATTTAATAGCTTCCTTAAATACTGGACATTTTTTTTCCGGGATGGAATCGCTGGTATAAAGTGCTTGTATAAAGTGTAAAATGTAGCAGTCTCTGCACACCTCTTTTGTACATCTTCCTTAGTAAAGTCTCTTTCTGATTCCTGTTTGATTATATGGGACTAAGTGTGAGGCCACTTTGGACAAGGTACCTGCATCAGCTAAGAACGACCCGTGGCCGCATTTCCATTTACTTAGATTTTGTGCGTTTTAAGGAAGCGAACTGAGAAGTCGTTAATGGAACCACTAAAATGGGGGCAAGTGTTTGATTTCTGGGTTGGTTGAAGTGTGAGATATAAATCTTAGTCTTGCAGGATGACACCCACCACGTACTACCTCATGACATCCATTAACAGAAACACACCCAACTTGTAATTTATCGACTTATAGAAAATTCACTTCTAATTTGTGCAGATCTCTAATGGAAGCACAACTAGTGCCTCCAGTTGCTTGAATAAAACCAACCACTCCAGCAGTAAACACAGGACCGGCCTGTGATGGAGTCAGAACGTTTGACAGAATGAAAATCCTGCTATTGCAGAAGACGTAAGTTAACAGGCTACAGAATAGAATAAAAAAAAATCCCAAATGAAAAAATATTAAGCCAGAGGGATTTAAGCTAGAAACCAGTAACAGGAAACTATCTGTCATTGTACCCAATTTGTTATTCTGAAGGCAAATTACTTTTCAATATTTACATGTACTCAAATAAGGCACAGCTGGTGACTCAGTCCTGCCTACTGCACAATTTCAACTGTGGAGGAAAAATAACACAATGGAAAGACTTTAACATCCCTTTTTATTCTTTATTTAGATGCATAAACAAATCAGCATTCCTTACCAAAATAAAAATCCAATCTACTAGGATGGATAGAGAAAATATCAATGGTGTAAATCCATGTCTTTATTACCATGCCTTTTTAAATAAGATGTTAAGATGTCTTCAAGTAGAGGTGAAAGGGCTCTGGTTCCCCGCCGGCATGGAGGCTACTGTGCCCACGCTACAGGCTAGCAGAGGAAGCTAACGTGGTGGGGAAAGTAACTCGGCATGGCATTGATCATATTACCCACTGGCCCTCATTTCATGGTTCATTGCCGAGAGGAGGGGCAGCCTACAGCGCAGTGCAGCCTAACAGGTCCTGCTCCTAGACATGCCTCCTCTGCGCCATACCATGTTGGGGGATTGGGGAAGGGGAGGGTCAAAAACTTAATAGTTGGAACACTCGGGATCCAGTTCAGAATCAAAAGTGAGCAGAAGTACTCTGGAGCAAAAACTACAATAAATACATATAAAAGGCCTTATTTCCCCTCCTACTTTTTTTTTTAATTTTTTTTTTTTACAAGTGTTAAGCAAACACAGGTCACTCAGACTGCGAGTATCATGGAGCGTTTACAGTGGCTGTGTGTGGCCTGTTAAAGAGAAGGGGACGGGGGGGGGGGACATTTAAAATTTTCCCTTTAAGAGAGGATTGGGGGTCCTGGATGTCGCCACTGACTGCTGTACCCTATGGATTAGCAGGAAAAGGAAAACGGGAAACAAACATGCAGTTTAGACAGCCGAAGATTAAGATCCATCCTTCTAAAAACACCAGTTCAAGAAGCTCAGGTATTTTTAAGATAAATGTTGCAACTGAAACGAACGTGTTATTGTATGTGACACGTTTACCGCGAATAAGCCAGGTCGGGAGACATCTTTTTACAAAAGACAACTTTTGCATCTACACCAGCCAGTAACATACTTTAGCATACAAACCAGCATCCCTACGACTGAAACCACAGACCTGCACCCAAGCCAGAGGTGAGCCTTAGAACCTAAAGCCTCGTTGATCTGTTTTTATCGCACCTCGTTCATCCACATCGTCTGCCACTCCGCTCTCATGCGCATGTACTGTGCGGACCAACCCCTCTAAGATCTGCAAATCCTTACAGGTCACAGCTGCTACCAACTCAGTCCCAAATCAACGGACATCTAACTATAGTAACAGTTCTGGGGCGCCTTACTACAGTTATTACGGTAACCCACTCCCAAAACAGCTGTGGAAGTTTAGAGCTATAATACCCAAAATTCCTATTTACACAAAATTTAATTCAAATAAAGCAGAAAATGTCCAAATCAATGGGGGACAAAAAAAAAAAAGCATGCGATGTAGAAGCTGATAGCCCCAGCGATGTCCTGTCAGCACAAAAGCAGTGAGGAGACGTCCTTGTTTAATGGGAGTCAGATGACGAAGCGAGGGGGGCGGCAGGTGTGGGAGGGGCAAGTACAGAGTCCAGTCAGTCGTTAGTAGTAGGTGTCGGGACTTCCTGTCCCGCCGGTCACGGGACAGGAAGTGATGGGCTGGATCAAATGGTCTGGTAACCGGCGTGACTCCTCTTCCTCCCAATCAGGTAAGCGATGAGGACGATGAGCACCAGGCCGGCGAGCGCCGCCCCCACGATGATGGGGATCAGCATGTTGTCTTCATCTAGCTGGCACTCCTCCGCTGTAGGATGGGGAGGCGAAGAACAGATCAGCTCGTTACGTAGAACTGATCTCCAGCAGCGCTGGCAAAGGATTCTGGGTCCTGCCGGTTCTCATTTCATGCAGGTATTCAGGACGAAGGTGGTTCTTTGGCTTCGCTTTGTAATGAAAGCTGGGTGACACACGTACTGCTGGAGATTCTGGGCCCCATGAAGGCATCTCATACTGGTCACCTAACCCAGACCATTCCAATTGTTTTCTTCCTAACTTTTCCCTCTTTATGGCATGTGCAGGTATACACACACACACACACACACACACACACACACACACACACACTTCATTCATTTCTATTAGCATAACCCTAATCTTAACTATGATAACCTTACCCTCTACATGACTCTAACCTTAACCACAAATAACCAAACAAAATACAAGACATTTGGCTATTTTAGTTTTCTGATTTCTTTTACAGATTTATATTCTAGGGACCTGACCAATGTTCCCAGAAGCTAAAAAGAAGCTAACAAGTTTCACCACATTGTGGGGACATTTGGTCATGATATGGTAAATATAACCCCACACACAGGCATACACCCTAACTCACTCCAAGGGGCTGGACATGCAACGGCAACACTGTCAATCACTGGTTTAATACCATATTAAGGGGACAAACTGAGTAACCAATGACAAAGAAGACCAGCAAATGACAGCGACTTACAACCCCGCCCACCTTCAGAGGCAGTGAAAGGGCGCTCACCTGCTTCAAATTGGCCCCCGTTGACCCCAAAGGGCTGCACCTGCAGGTGGAACGTGTTGATGGCGAATGTCTGGTCCACAAGCAGGGTCTGCTCTGCGCTGCACATGTAGGAGCGGCCCAGAGTCCCACGCAGGTAGTCCAGGCTCCGGTTGCTGGCTGAGAAGGGTTCTGAGGGGTGAGGTGGGGGGCAGCAGTTTGGGGATTAGCGGACGAGCAGCTCTGGGAACAGCCGACGCAACCTGAGGAAACCGCATTCCACAGCACTCACCCTTCATGTCTGGCCAGGTGGCCGTAATCGAAATCCCATTCAGGTGGTACTTATTGGACGTGGTGTTCTGCAAATCAGAGAGAGGCCCTCACAGTGCTGGCAAATGCTTTACCACTGATAGAGAGTCTGTGCACATTTAAAATACCAAAAGGACTCAGTTTTAGTAACTGCAGCTATACCTTTCGGAAACTGTAGCAATGCTCACTGAATAATCATCCAACCATCCATGTTCTGTACCCACTTGTCCTATGTGGGGTTGCGGGGGTCTAAAGTCTATCCCAGAAGCTACAGGGACAAGGCAGGGAATAACCCAGGAAGGGGTGCCAACCCATAGCAGGACACACACACACATAGGGTAAACATATCTTTATGGGGACCGCTCATTCACTTCTATGGGGGAAATGCTAACTATGACAACCTTAACCCCCACCCTGCCCTAACCATGATTTTCCGTGCAACCCATTCATCACATAAGGGGTCGAACAGCCAGAAAAGCCTGAAAAACTCACCAGTGTGAAGGAGAAGGTAAGGTTGGTGCGGTCGTCCCTGAGCAGGAGGGTTGCGTTGCTCACCTCACAGGAGCCGGAACTCTTTGTCTGGTTGGGCTGCAGGTTCACAACCTCCTGGACAGTCTGAGGCCGAAGGAAGTGACATCAGAGTTCAGCACACGCCACCAATAGCGCAAAACTGATGTAAACTGAACTAAATATGGCTGACAGTAAATTGTACCTAGATGGGCCATTTTCGCAAACGCACACCAAATTAATCTCAAATGTCAGGGAGAGAGCTTTACATTGAATGACATGTGTGCGTATCCTAGCAAACGGGGGGGGGGGGGGGACCTTTTTTTGAATGGGGGATGGGTAGGTGAGGTTAAGCTGCAGCCCCATGTAAGCCATCAGGCAGATGGTGCCGTTGTTATTGGTGACGTTGTAGATGCCTCTTTCTGGATTCCCTGGGACGGTGGGGACAGGCGCAGACGTGACTGGGCTCGTTTTGGGGGCAGCGGTGGTGACACTTTGATCCGCGGTGCACACGGTCTCTGATGAGGCAGACAGAGGATGGACAGACAAGGCAGCCAATCAGGGATAGAAGTGGAGGAATTACAGTGCGATGAATGTGAAAACTGTACACATGCTGTGCTTCTTGCATCTTTATCATCTAGCTCCCCACTTCCCAATAAAACAACTACTTATTCTATCCCTCCCACTGAAAAACCTCTATTTAACCCCTCCAACTGATGCTGTGCACTGGTTGCTTTGATTGCAATACCAGCATTTATTCTTCATTCCTATTTATTTTTTATTCTCCTTGTATGCTTATTTTATTTATGTTTCCCAGCGCATCTACACCTATAAATGCTGCTCTTTTTAAATAAATAAAATCCGCAGCACAGAAAAGACCGAAACAGCCAAGTAACAGAAGTGCCAGTAGCCCAGGTCACTTACTGGTAAATACCATTTACATACAGCCACAGTTCTGCATTGCTTGTCCTACTCAGACACTTCATTTCCCACAACTGCAGGAGTCTACTGTGGTCCTGATAAGAGAATTCCTCGAAAAATGCCAATTCATGCAAATCTCACAAAACCAGTTGCAGCAAGAGGGCAGTAGATGGCAGCAGAGATCGCCAGTCACAATGTTACTGGTTTCCTCAGTACTTTATAGAATTTGGAAGCCAATGATGCTAATAATTATGAATGATATGAACCGATATGGCACCTCCAGCAGCCTCATTTGACCATAGCTGTCAGCAGGGTGAGTGGGGGGTGGGGGGAGTTTGTGGGCGTGCCCTGGTGGACGGGCGGTACCATTGCGGCTCAGCTCGCTCCCCGGCATGTAGGCTTGCAATCGCATGTTGGAAAAGGTGACACTGGCGTTTCCACTGGTGTTCCCGCTGCCCCCTCCCAGGCCGACAAGCCAGGAGCTCTCGCAGCGGTAAGTGGTATTTATCTGGGCCAAGATGCCGGCGGAGTCAGTCTTTACGGTAACAAGACCTGTAGGGGAATCACACCAATCATACCACCAATGGTGCCTCAACAGCAACAGAACAGACACCAAAACCGAACACATGGGCATGCAGACTTATTTTTTTTAAAAAGCTTTTTTTCCCAAGGAAAGCAGCTTCACAGCTGCCAAATGTTTTAGTATAAATGTACCAATAGTTGCACACAAACTCACAAGCTCACCACACACACACACACACACACACACACACACACCATACACACAGGTTTGCAATTATATCTTTGTGGGGACTCTCCATTCATTTCTATGGGCGAAACCCTAATTCCAACATGA
Organism: Isichthys henryi; assembly: GCA_026776945.1. Classification (NCBI taxonomy): domain Eukaryota; kingdom Metazoa; phylum Chordata; class Actinopteri; order Osteoglossiformes; family Mormyridae; genus Isichthys; species Isichthys henryi. Next base: position 49,206,545 of record JAODJX010000001.1, read on the forward strand.
TGACCTTAACATCTTAGCTCTAACCGTAACTATAAGTAACCAAACAAAATAAGCCTTTTGGTATTTTTAGTTTTTTGATTGCATTCACAAAGCCTGAAAAATGGTCCCCACAATGTCAAAATAATAGGTTTTTATCACATTGTGGAGGACATCTGTTCTCCACAATGTAATATAACCCTAATCCACACACACACTCACACAATCTACTGAAAAGGTACAGTAACTGCAGCATAGCCTTTTGGAAATTGTAACAATGCTTACTGGATATTAAAGGATGTACAACTTTTACTTATGTCCTAAAAAAAAACACACACATTTTTGGAGCGATGTTTCAGTGACACAAGGGGTCAAACAGCAAGAAATGGCGGAAAACCTTAAAACATTTAAAAGAAAATAATGACAAAGGAGCAAAAATATAAATGCAGGCATGGCCCCAGTGCTTGTGTGTGGGCGTGGGGCTCACCAGGAGAGGAGGAGCTGGGGAAGATGCTGCTGTCACTGAGGTTGTATTCCAGGTCCAGACTCTCCACCCTGTACTGGCTCCCGTTGCTGGAGAAGCGGAGAATCAGTGCATGGCCATCGCCGAAGGAGGCCGCCAGCAGTGGGAGGAGGCCTGTCCCCCCGCAAGAGCTGCGGTTGCCCACGGTGGCGTTGCCAGGGAAGGGGAAGGTTGCTGTCCGCTGTGGGTGGGGGGGTGTCAGATGTCACGTCTGTCCTTCCATGATCACCAATCACCATGGCGATCACGCTGGACTTGCTGTCAGCTTTTGCGGCATGGTGGAACCGTTTCAGGACATGAAAGCGTTTCATACGTTTTAAACCAAAGAGGACCGAAGTAGCAAAACCTCTAATCGTGCTGCCGGCATTCAGTCAATAACGTAAAATAAGAACATAAGAAATTTACAAATGACAGGAGGCTGTTCGGCCCATCGAGCTCGTTTGGGGAGAACTTAACTAATAGCTCAGAGTTGTTAAAATCTTATCTAGCTCTGATTTAAAGGAGCCCAGGGTTTTAGCTTGCGCTACACTAGCAGGAAGACTATTTCATACTCTACATGCTGTGTAAAGAATTGCTTCCTCAAATTCATTTTAAAATAATCTCCCTCTAATTTCCACCTATGGCCACGAGTTCTAGTATTTAAACTAACATTGAAATAGCCATTTGGCTGAAAAGCATCCAGACCTGTTAGAATCTTATATACCTGGATCATGTCCCCCCTTAGTCCTGGGTTGTTCCCCGCCTCGTGCCCATTGCTTCCGGGATAGGCTCCGGACCCACCGTGACCCAGTAGGATAAGCGGTTTAGAAAATGGATGGATGGATGGATGGATGTCCCCCCTTAGTCTCCTTTGCTCGAGGCTGAACAGATTCAGCTCAGCTAACCTCTCCTCATAAGACATTCCTCTAAGACCAGGAATCATTCTCGCAGCCCTACGTTACACCTTTTCCAAGGCAGCAATGCCACATTACACAAGTTGGAAGTAAACAGGAGAGACGTCAGCAGTTTTAAGGGCTAATAGATTAAGTAAATATTTTCTATCTGCGTAAACGCTTCCCAAACAAATTTCAATTAGACTGAAAGTGTTGTAACTGGGAACCAAAAGACACAGGGGAACTTCCATTACCATGGTAAACTGCTGGTTTATAAGACTGAGCATGAAGAGGTCAAACGTATATGCGTGGGCTTACTGTGCCGTTGGTGGTGTTGTACGCCACAGAGAACCGGGCCGCCAGTTCAGCTTTGATGCAGGTGGAGTTTCCTTCTTTCACCTCCAGGGTTACAATCTGTGCTGAGGTCAGGTGACCTAAAAAGAGAAGACCCACATCCTCATCACCTCCAAGTCAAAGTTGTCTGTCAAATCTCCAATTAAATGCAACCACAACACTCTTCACTAGGTTGTGTGCGCAAGTCTATTCTCATACTCAACACTAGAGGGCAGCAGAGGACCTCTGACAGCTTAGCCAAACATATTGTTCACCCAGGATCCAGATTGTTCCACCACCAAAATAAGATGACAGGCGTGTCCTCATCTTGAACCCTACTGCCCAACTCTGCCAGTTTGCCATGGCTCATAAGCCAACCACGCTTCCGGGTGTCTCACCCATTTGAAATGCCCGTCCCCCGCTTGAAGCCAACATCAACATGCAGACGGTCAATGTCAGATCACAAAACATCCCTGACTGCTTAGCCTTTCAAAATGATTCAAAATAAGTCAAACCCCCATGCGTTTATGGATGCCTCATCGCCATAGCGACAATTTCCGACTTGTTTATAGGATAAACATTATTTCTATATGGCCAGATCTGCTATCTTGCTGCCTGTATTTACTTAGAGGAATCAAGCTACATAATCACTACTGTTGCGGGGGGGGGGGGGGGGGGGGGTTGGCATGAGGGGGTGGTCTATATTTAATTATAGGGAGCTTTGTAATATTCCAACCTGGTAAATGCACAGTGCACT
>JAODJX010000001.1:49209105-49227041 GCA_026776945.1 Isichthys henryi
CCCCCCCCCCCCCCCCCCCCCCCCCCCCCCCCCCCCCCCCCCCCCCCCCCCCCCCCCCCCGGCAGATCGACTATGACAAAGTCTGAAAGCAGCATCTGGAACGAGAGACAGATCCGACGCTATCATTACCCAGCAGGTCCACACAAGCCTGGCACCGTCACATGGGGAGTGAGTTTGAGAGGTAGGATGTTCGCCACAAGCCTGAGTACCCTGAAGACTGCCAGTGTGAGTCCCAGCACCAGCTCTGCTGAGGTTCCCTTTAGGAAACACGCTTTCACAGAAAGGCTCTAATTGGCAGAAAGCTATTTGGATGAAACCAGAGGTGGAAAGTTCCAGACCAAGGTTTTGTTTCTACCAAGCATTTGAGTATAGAGTCACAGTCACAGAGACTCAGCTGGCTGGTTAAAACAAAACCTTGGTCTAGATTTTAACTTTCTGGACATGAACTTTCCACCTCTGAATAAAATTCAATATGTAAAATGAAGAAGAATTGGTTTGTAGGGGCACAGCCGGAAATCTATACATGACGATACACACCCCTCCCTTTCAGCCATGCCCCATGTTGGGCCGAATGGAAATCCTGATTTTCATTACCCTACACCTGGGACATGTGATTTCCAATCTGAAATGGGGGTGGTCTAAGCAAGTCCCCAACTAATACTTTCAGACAAACATTAGCAATGTAAATATAAATAAGATCACAGTAATTATGACCTCTGTTAAACTACAGTGAGCCTCTTGGGTGCGTGCAGATGACCAAAGCAGCAGCACAGGTTTGACCAGATGGAGCAGCACAGACGTCACATGACAGAATCACTAACCCTGAAAATCAAGAAAGGGGATTTCCTGTGACAACACTGGCTCTGCTCTCTTCAGACGCCAGCTCTTAGAGCCCCCCCCCCCAAATCTTCTGGCCATGTTTTCACCTTAATTTACCCCCCCGGACATTTCTTTTCATGCTCTGCTACACTTGCCCAAAGTTCCTTTTCGGACACAGCGCATAGCTCCTGGCAAACAGATCGGCAACTTGCAACGCGACGACAAAAAAAATAAAAAAATACCCAGGCTACTGCAAATCCCACTCCCAAGTAAAAAGAAAGCCCTATTTAACCCAGTGTAGCCCCTGGAAACGTACTCAGGACCTACATATTAAGACGACTGCTTAAAAGATACTGAGAACGTCCCCAAACTCCGATCAAAGATGAAAAGGTCGATTGTTTTTCTTAATTCTACACGTCCAGATTCCCCCTGACTTCAATCACAATCTTACACAGCACTGAGAGGCCTATGAATAAATGAACCCGTCGCCATCCGGTTTGTTTTTAAACAGATCGGAGCACATCACGCAGGCCTAATGTATTGGCTGAGCTGCACTCGGACCGATATGCACTGTCGCTGCGCTCCGGGGTCTATAAACAACCCCATTGTGCAACAGCCGGTCCACTGTAATAGAAGATTACACTTTGATCTGCAGATAAATCACAGCAGCCGCCTAAACTTCGGTCAGATGTACAGTCCCCAAAAGCGGCCAGCAAAGGTCCTCAATATAGTACAGCCAGCAATTCTAGTTATTTACAGCACCAGGGAGAAATAAAATGGGCATCTATAGCCTTTTACAGAGCAGAACTTCATAAACACCCCGGGAGATACTCATATAAAATTCAGTGCTTTTAACACTAACCAGCATAGTAGCCTTGCGATCCTTCTCCCATCAGCAACGAAAGACGCAAACAGGCTAATAGGTTATAGCATTTTCACTACTGACTGATCTGATGGCTTATAATTCAGTAAACAGTTTAGCGCACTTGCAATGCGACATTACAGCTGGCTAAATAACATAGCTATGACAAAAAAGCCAGCGCATTTGTGTGTCACCCACTCGGGAAGAGAGATTTTGCAGCGCGCTGGGAAAACAGAGGGCCAGTGTTTCGGCACAAAGCGCTCGGCCAGTCACGTGAGGCGCGGCGCGCGGAGACAATGGAGCGGCTCGCGCTGACAGCGACGCGCACGATCGCCGCTAAAATTATAACAAACTCGCCATTTGTTCATCTTTGTCTAAGTTACGAAATATGGCATTAAAACGCAATGCCTTCTGTCATTTTGCGAAGCGCTGCGTCATGCATTGTGCATGTATTTTATACAATTGAGTAAGGGATCGATTTCATTATTCTAAATACACCGATTTCTAACTTATAAAAGCTTGAGGTAAGATGAAGGCGGTGTTTTAAAATAAGAAATCACATTATACCATAAACCGCTTTCTACCGAGTACATTTTGTAGCAAATATTAAGTTAAAACCAATACAGCAATTTAAAAATAACAGAATAGCACCCGAGTACATAACAGCTTTGCAAAGGGACTATACTTCCCACACAGAAATAAACATTGTATTGTAACGAGTTTAGCGCAACAAGAAAGAAAACATCCAAGTTAATATGATTTTAAAGGATTATGAAGCTCACGCTTAGCTCAGAGCTTGACCTCGGTACTATGCATGACGCTGCGACTTCACCAGAGTAGTGACAGGTGGTGTTCCTGCTAAAAACACTCACCTAGGGCGCAAAAAAACATGATCGTGATGGACAACAGCTGCTTGCTGGCGTACGATGCCATGCCTTCAGTCCAGCGGTGCCACAATAAATCACTTAAAAAAGACACGATAACACCGCAAGAGACGAGGTCCGTACGACAGCTGACACACCAGCACAAAAGCAAAACTGTACGGTCTGCTCAGAAGCCTAGACAAACAAACGCCGGGTATCTTCAAATATTCTTTATGAGTGGCTTTTTCTCAGAACGCCCCAGTTGCTGAAAAGGACCACTACCCCAGTGTCAAACGCGTATCCCTGTAGTGCCGAAGCAAGAAATTTCTCGGTCATGTGAGTCGGGGTGTTACCACCCCCAACGTCACGTGACGAGTACCAAATCTCAGATCTCACGAGAGTCTGTGTATCCCGAGACTTCACAGACTCTACACTTTCAAAATATCAATTACCGACAGCCGCTCGCGATGTCCTGTAATACATCTTTCTTTTGAGTGATGCAAAAGATTCCGTTTACTGCAAGTTAACAAAAACGAAGTGGTTGACTTGCAGTGATGAAGTGTTCTGAAATTATGGGCTTGTCGAGCATCTTAAATCAAAGAATGTGCAACTAGATGATCGCAGTGTAACCAAACACACACTATAATTGATATGTATACATTTCATGTTGTCTGTTAGTTAATTCTGGCGTATAACATGATCAGAAGGATTATGTCACGCTGCGGTATGCATGTGAAAACAAGAATGGAGGTCAGGCGGACAGGATAGAGTCAGCTGACATTTAGTAATTCACAGGGGTGTGTTAAAACCCGGAAGGGGGGCGGGGGGGGGTTGTTGGTTGCTCTAAAGGCTTTGGCTTTATTGTGTAACCTCATTTACCACTTAAGTGTCATTTACTACTCCGGTTCTGCAGGACGCAGTACTGGAATATCTCACTGACATACAAAAGTGATGTGGCATAATGAACCGAAATACGGGAAAGACATGCGAAGAGTTTAGATGGCAAAAAGGAAAGGGTGCCTACCGCTCGTGTAGTCCTCAGCACGAGTTTCATTTGTGGTAGTGGTACCGTACTTTAATAAGTTATAAAACTGAAAGAAACGTAATATAATGTTTTACATGTCGGTGTTGGGAAAATAAAGTACTAAAGTTCATAAGCTTTTCACTTAGTTTTTTCAGTGTTACAAATTAATCAACTATTACTTAAAACATTTTGACTTCTGTTTTGGTAGCTTGAATTGTTGCAGCTCTTAGCACTAGAAAGGCTAGTATTAAATCAATTACAAATAAACAGTTCAAGCCCATCCACTTAACGACAGCCCTTAAAGTCACCCATTGTGGTTTGTGAGTGCTTGTCTCCTCTTTTATAAAGCTCAATTAATTACTCACTAAAACTCGTAATAAGCATAAAGCATTCAAGATCAGTATTGAGAAATTGTCGAATTAAGGCTTAATAATCACAGTGCAGGAGGGGACACTGGGTCTTTCATCAAATTGCTGGCATTCAATGAATTCTTTATAGTAATAATTTGCAAAGGAAATGAGATGCTCTTCTTTTTAAGCCTTGGATGATTTAAGTCTTCGGGCAACTGTAGTACACAGTAGCAGATATTTACCTGCTAGGTGCAGGTGATATTACTTTGACTGATTTTAGTACTGGGATACAAAAAAATACCACCACAGCCTTCTTGAGGTACTGTTCTTAGTCAAGTTGTGGATTGATGCTTCTGGTAAATTCATATAGCAAAACAAACAGGAACTACACCCATTCGCAAATGTCCAGGGCAGAGAATGAACACCACCCTAAACAGTACAAAAGGAGTCAGGCTTTAAACAACAGACCATTACCATAAAATGAAACAACCAACTTCAAAAGGCAGGCAAGTTTTCCAGACACATATTTGGAGCTTTGGTGCCAGTCTTACAGCATTGTGTAGTATATGTAATCTTACTGACCCAAGTCTAACATCAGCTAAACTACTTAAAACCTAAGAATCTTTAAATATCATAAACCCCTTAAACTATGTTGTTCAATCACTGAAATGTTAGTATGGAAAATATTGTCCTTAAGGAACATGTGCCCAAACCAACTCCGACATTTTATATCAGCATGTTTTTTTTCTTTAAAGATTTTTATTTATTTTTGTTTTACATTTTTTTTTCAACTCCTTACAGAGCTAGAAGCTTGTCTACAAAAAAAAAAACAAAAATGTATAGAATGCAAACGGTTCGATCATTGTGACCGTAAAGAAAACCTAAGAAAAGGCAGAGCAACCCCTCAGCGTTACGCCGTGGGTGTAGTGTCCTCACCCTGACCGCTTCTGCGCCCCATGCGACCTTCGGGCAAACGTGGGAACGCAGATGGACGTGAGAAGGTTTTCCGTTTCAGTGTGCTCGCGACTGAATAAGTGCCTAAGTAAAAATAACATGCTCCAGGTTTACGGTGCCATCTTAGAAACGACGGTCAGCCCAGCTGTGTATTAATCATTGGTTCTCACAGTTTCTGAGCTGCTCGTCAAACTGAAACAACATGGCTGAGACAAAATAAAGCTCTACAGCAGAACAGACCATCGGGGAGGAGGGACAAAATCAACAATCAGTAAAATGATCATGTAAGAAAGTGCTTCAGAGTGAATCCAGCAGACTTGCGTTCTACCCTGCCTGCCTGGTACCCATGTTCAGTATTTACATGCATGGCCTTTACATGAAGAGTGCGATACAGAAAACGGGCGCATCGAACGGTGCTGGGGGGGGGGGGGGCCCGGTCAGGCCACGTAGTGGTACTGATTGGGGCTCTCTTTGTCGCGCTCCATGTAGTCACGATCGATGAGGGACTCAATCCTCTTCTTTAGGTCCCCAGGCTAGAAGTAAAGACCGAGAAATCAGTGACAGGGGTTAGTGTCTATTCGCAAACACATACATTTACATGAAGGCATGAAATGGTGTGAAGTAGAGGTGAGGATGAAAATAAGGAACGAGAAAGCAGGGATATGGGACCTTAACAGGGAACTTTAACTGGTTGTAGAGCTCGGAGACCAGCAGGGTGTGACTCAGAGTCTTCCTCATCTTCATCACACGCACGATAGCGGCGTCGATCTGGTACTGGCGGTCCTGGAACACCCGCTCAGTGGTGCTCACCTGCTCCTCCACCTGTAGGGGAGGTAACAGAGTGAAGCCCCTGTTCAGTGGGTTGCCTGATTCTCACCATCCACTGTTGTTTCACAGATGAAGGCTGTGTCCGAATTCAGGGGCTGCATCCTTCGAAGGACGCGATCTACTTAGCCATGGTAGGCTGGGATATGTTAGGCAGCGAAGGGTCCAATGGGCAGGTCCCTTACAAGTGAGCAAAAGAAGGATGCGTTTCTAGAACAAATCTGAAAGACTTTGAAATGACAAGTCCATGTTGCAACGCTGACGTATTCGGTCTTCGAGTGCTGTCTTAGAATCCCCTGAATTTGAACATATCCTAAGACTCATACTTCATCTGACACACAAATAGCCAAAAACAAAAGGTCAACGTCACCGTCTCCTTCATCTGGATCTGGTTGATTTTGATACGGAAGAGCTTGTGTCTGAAGTCTGCGTTGAACTCGAAGCGGTCCCCGTCCTCGACATCCCTCCCGCGGGGAGTCTTGTTCAGGACGCGTGCCTTGCCGCATGCCAGCGACTGCAGCGTGCGGCGCAGCTCGCCATCCTCTGCGAGAAGAGCGGCAGGCGCAGACGTCACCAGCTGGGTGGCCAGAAACAGCCAGGGCTGCCTGTTCCACCATCCACACCTTTGTTGGGTCAAGAACCTCCTACTACAATGTCAGGTGAACAGAGTAGGGAGGCACTCAGAGTTACCTATCCCAGTTGCAGAGCGGATCTCCTGCACAGTGAACTCATCTCCCTCGTTGAACATCAGCAGTACCAACGTCTGGAACAGTGAGACCTGCAGCTCCTTCTTACCCTACGGGAGCCCCGGAAATCAAAACTGTATTCATCCATAACCTATAACTATGAGCCAGCTTGGTTCTCATAACCAATTCAGCATAAACCACCGGGGTTAAAAGTATTACTGCTGATAAACGGTACCCTGGTGATCCATCAGCTCTGCTGACCTAAAATATTTTGGAAACCATATCAGACCACTGCTTCCCCACCCGAGCACCTGGCCAGTGTCCAACCAATCAGGACTCACCTCCTTGAATTCAGATTTGAGCACTGCATGGCCAAGAGTGGGCTGCCACTGAAGCTTCCGGCCGCTGTGTTTCCCCAGGTAAAACGTTTTGAACACCTCCTGCAGTTTCACCATCTATGGGAGAGGAAGTAGATGTTGTATGACAGACACACCCTCATCTCCTCACCCAGCTCCCCACCCCTTCCTGGGAACACACGAACCTCAGAGGGGAGATGGACCTCCATGGGTGTATATGACGGCCAGTAGCCCATGGTCAGGATGTTCACAGTCAGCTCAATATTTCCTGGGTCACTTTGGTTCTGCATGTACTGATCGGTGGATGGGAAGAAGAGCAAGAATATTATTGCATTTTACAATAAATAACATCAACTTAATCCTAGGGGGAAATTCTTGACTATTATACAGTCACATCGTATAAAAGAACATAAATCTACACAATCAACCAATGCCAAATGTAAAAGCCTCAGTTCACTGCACCCCTTTCCTGCTGAACAGCACCACCTAGGTAGGTACCTGCTTGAACTGGATCATCACGTCCTTGGACAGCTCCATGTCTTTGAACATCCCCTCCAGCTTGCTGGTGAATGCCGCCCCACACTCTGCAGGGGCAGAACACCAGCGGTCTGGACTCACTTTCCCCCCGCAGACAGGAGGACGAGAGTCCAGCTCGCATCGCTCAAAAAGGCCCTGTCCGCGGCTGACCTCTCACCGTGTTTCAGCTTAGAGAGCATGGACTTCTCCGCATCGACGGAAGCGCTCTTGCCCACCAGCAGACGCTTGGCCAGGTCCTTTTTGTAAAATGCCTCAAACACATCCTTCCCTGAAAACATACGGGTTTATCGACAACACAGGTGAAGGACAGTATGCCAGCCCATTTCATGCAGATGAGCATTGTGCAAACAGCCAACAACCTCAGCAAACAGATTGTGCCCAAATATAATTAAGACAGCACACAAAATGCATTTGTAATAAAGGCAATTGTAATATAAGAAGTCTTAAACTACTTATCTATATTACAGTTTCAAACAGTAAGATTTTATGAGACAATACTCTCCATTTATTCAATTTACTGTAAAAAGGGGGCAGTTTTTTTTAAATCTAAAACTGTGGTGAAATTCAGTAATTTAATTACACATTAAACACTCCAGTCCTAGTTTACACAAGAAAAACAAAACAGACTTTCATAGCTGCGAATGTCAGAGGGACACTGGATTTCCATATCAGTAGTTAGACAACCAAGTCATGAGATCTCAAGGGTCCATACGCGGTAAATACTCAGGTCTCTGCACATCTCAAAAACTATTATAATTCATAAGGCCTGTTAATGGTTAAAAAGAGAACAAGTCATGGCACAATGCCAATGTTCTGCTTCACGTCACACAGGCTAAACTAACCGTGAATGAAGCGGAAGATGATCATGATCTTGTCCAGGATCCGCTCCAGTTCCTCGTCAGTGGCCTCCTTATTACCTGCACGCAGCTTAGAGTCCACATACTTTGCTGTGGAAGAGTGGACATGGAAGAGACCGTGCTTGATAATTTCCAAACAAGACCATGTAGTTCACCTTCCACATGACTGGGTTTTCATTCCCTCATAGGTGTAATGTGATATGGGCAATGTCTGGTTTAACTTGTCATAATAGATTTTTTTAAGTTCACACTCAAAGAGCATGTTAAAATACACAAGAAAACAAAACCAAACTAAAAGCTACAGGGTACTAGATGGGCAGGGTGATCGGACTGATGTAGATCCAGAGTAATGACAAAGTTCAGTAACCTATAAGTTCCGCCGGCTTGTTGGGCCTCTTGTTGATGAAAGTTTCGAAGGACTCTTTCATGGCGTTAAGGAAGCTTTCGTTCTTCTGGAAGCAGGTCTGGATGATGTGGTCCGTCTTGTCCTTGAAGTCCAGAAGCTCCTGGACCATTTCCTTGTCCTTCTCTGGGGTCCCAACAATTGTACCCCCAAAATTCTACAAAAGGACACCAACGCATGCATGTGTCTGCTTTGACAGAGTACAGCGAGTGCCCCCTGTGTGTGTGGGCTTTTGTAGCTCATGAAACCACTTTAAGTGCCGCACGCATTACCTTGATATAGTCCCTCCAGTGCTGCAATAGGGCAGCCAATCCTCCCTTGACTCTGCTGAAGAGCTGAAAGAGCAGCGCCAGCTCTGTCACACGGTTCTCATTCAAAAGATTGTCCAGGCCTGGAGTGTCACACACAGATGCAGACTGAGCATCACCTGCAATAAGGCCTCAGGCAAGCGAGCAAAAACACCTTAACGTATGCAGAAACACTTTCTGAAAGCTTGCACATCAAACCAAAAGTGTTAGCTCAACACCTCGAATACTGCTTGCCTTGATGATTCCCCGGCATCAAATGCTCTCGGCCTCAGTCATGCCAATAAAGCTCATTTGCAGTTTTAATACCAATCCTGTACCTTTCTGCAAGATGGCAGTCAAATGTTCACCCAGCAGCTGCTTCTCCACAGTGAATATCAGTGGCTTCCTGTGCACATAGAAGTGGGGATTCAGTCAGTCGTACGCTATTCTACAAACCTAACTGCTATAGTTGGCCTGGCCACATAAGGTCCCACTTATAGTCGGGTCCTATGATACAAGCTAAGAACTATCCGAAAGCGTTCACCCTTAGTCCAGAGGCACTCACTGCGTGTTCTGGTCCAGGTAGGTGATGACGCGGTCATTCTCCTCCTCCAGCCGGCGAGACACATGATGTAGATAATCAGGGACCTGTACAAACAGACGCAGGAGCTCAGGTATGCTGGCAGAAAAGCCATATCGCCACAGTCAGGTAACGAATGGTGTGTGGCCAACCTCTCTCTCCTGCATCAGTCGCTGACCTTCGGCTGCATAGAGGCGATTTGTGTCCATCAGGAACTTCTGCTCAAATGAATCCTTATAGACCTGAGAATGCAGAATATGACACAGTCATAGCGTATCCCCACTGGAATGGCCACCACAAATAAGCAGATTGTAACCAATAAGCCAGATCGTTAGTGCTAGTCATCGTGGAGATTTGTTGGATCACCTGCAGGTCCGAAAGCATGCTGAGCAGGCTGCGCAGAAGGCTGCGGTCAATAGTTTCTCCGTTGCGTTCACGCTCAATCTGCTCCAGGACACCATCGACCGTACGGCTCTGGACTGCATGGTCGCTCACAATATGGGTCCGGAAAAGCTCCAGCCCCGTGTCCCTGCCAGCACAACCACAGCACCATAATTACAGAACAACATGGCTAAAAGGCACAGCTGCAGGCAAGCATCTTCAGGCAAACAACTTAATTTTGTTTCTTCGAACAGCACAAAACAAGAGTAATTTTTCTGGGCCTAAAGTACGGTTATAGAAGTGGGAAAAGATCTTGAGACCCGGATCGTCAGATCCCTAGAAAGATCCATTATTTGCTTGAGAAAACACATCTACTCATTTGGATATACAAGCAAGGATAGGGAACCCAATCCTGCTTGTATAGACAGAACATCCTGTGCTTATCACGTAACACGATGTCCAAAAGCTGCAAATAAAGTCATGTGATTGGACTTCTTACCAAATAGAAGGTAGCAGTGAGTTCTGCAGGACATAAGTGCGATCCAGAAACAGAAAAATACTCCGGATCATGATCTACAGATAAGGAGGGCAGGGAAAAAAATAATAAAAAAAAGATTTGAATTTCCCCACCATTACAATGCTTATGGACTGTCACATGTCAAATAATGTATATGTAAACTATATAAAAAAAGGCTAAAAGTACTGTCTTCTATACTTACTGTCTGCCTACAGTGATCCTGCCAGCACCTGTCCATTCTCTTCAAGAAGGAGACATTGTCCAGAGAGTCCTTAAGCTGCTGTTAAGGACACTATCATAAGGAGGAGGTGGGGAGGGGGTTGACATGCCACACACCAATATACAGGCTGGCTGGGCCCATAATACCAACAGGTCTGCTCTCTAGAAGAGAAGATCACTGAACTTACAGTGCCACCTGGTGGCAATAATCAATGACTCACCCGGCAATGTTGGCTAAATTCTGAATGACATTCTGTCTAAAGCTGCTCCATGCTTATCAGTACAGAACGACAAATATTATCAGAGGACTCTGACGAAGGGCCTGAGAACCTACTAAACCTACTGCAAGGCCTGAAAGTCCCTGCAAGCCTGTCACATCAAATATCAAATCCAAGCGAAATACAGGGTAACATGAAAGACTTGAATTGAAAACAACCCTCAGGATTTAGTATATTTCAGTATAAAATGAACTCAGGGTTGGATTTTTAAGTTAGATTAGAAAATTCCTAAGGATAGAGATTAAGTTACCATTCAACAAACTGACACTACAACACGCAGATTAAATTACAAGACATGGACACATCAGAAGGACTAATATTTAGGGTAGAGAAGGGGTGGAAAAGTTCTGGTAAATTTCTATTAATTTTACATGGGAAGTAGGTTGTGACGGGGCAGAAAATTTCTGAAGACTTTCCAAAAAAACTTCCCATGGGAATTTCAGAAATACTGAACTCCGTAGAACTCCTTGTCAGACACGGCAAAGAAAGAAAACTGGACACACGATACAACAGAATAAGAATTATAAGGAGTTAGTTTTGATCCAGATGCTTATTTTGGGGTGTTTTTTGCACACATAATTACAAGCAAGTGGATACACAATGATAACATTGATAACACTGATAGTGTTTTTTTAATCAATTACATTTAAGTAACTTACATTTAAGTTCCCTGTTAAAGGCTAACCGGCGATTTTAATTTAATATATTTAATGTATATTTAATATATTCTGGTGGAAAGTTTCCAACTTTGAAAATTCCCAGAATTTTGCCAATGCTCCTACATTAGATTGTCAATCTCAACCTAGATCACATCTGTATAATTCAGATGACAGAGTTGGATTTCACGCAAAGGATATTCTCTGAACTGGTGGATCTGGGCTTTCACGTGGTCCTCACAGACCTGCCGAAGTTGCTTGTAAAGCTTGGGAGAGACCTTGTAAGTACACAAGTTCTCCACAGCCTGGAAGCAGAAGGGTGTACAGGAGAAACTAGTTAGGAGTGACAGATTCTACTCATTTGTTCTACACTGTATTTTGTGAGTATATGTGAGTATAGTTACACATCGTATCGTATGAATAGCCTCCATGTGCAATATTACTACTGGTCAATATTATTTTTCTATTCATATTGTGGTTGTTTTCTTTCTACAGATTTCTATTTACATTTTATATTATTCTTGTCTCTGTGTCCTGCGTTATGACAGTTATTGCATAAGCGATTTCCTCCGGGATCAATAAAGTTCTCTGATTCTGGTTCAAACAGAGATATTTTTTGAAAGGTGAGAAGCGCAAAGGGTCAGTAATCTTGCCAAATGCCTTTCAGCTAACAAATGACTGACGCTCAGCTGAACAATCAAGCAGAGGACTAGAGTGAAACCTATTCAACTTTCACTAATGTGAGTCTCCTATCATCTGTGAATGGGCAGCACACTTTACACTCAGCTGTTAGGCTTCCACAGAAGTTTGACTCTTAACCCCTGACCCCAGCGTTGACCTGATAAAGTTCCTCCAGATTGTATTTGATGGCGGTGCTGCTCTGAATGGCACCCACTGCATCTCTCAATTTCAGCCACGTCTCCTCTGTGTAGTTGTCTGCCAACTTGGGCCTATCTGTACCAGGAAGAGACAACAGACACACACGTAAAACTCAGTGAAGTACAACTTCCAGGCTATCACATATAAATGAAGTGTCTGTGGAAATGCTGGAAGGGGTGTTGCTTTTAACAGCTTCTCTCCATGTCACTACAGCTTCTCAAGTGACCTAAAACGTTCATAGAGCAAGCATAGTCTGTTTTAACCCTAGCACATTAAGAGCGGTTCTGTGGATCGTTAAACTAACTTTGCGGCATTACATTTATTTACTTAGGGGATGCTGTTATCCAAAGCGGTGCCCAAAAACAGGGTCAACCAGCACACCAGCAGGGATATCATTACTTTGCCAGTCATGGGCTTTGAACCTACAACCTATTGGATATGGAACCCAAACCTACAGAACTACAGATTGTCCACTCCATGGACAATATAAAGATGGCTGGAGACATACTAAATATGGCAGCACATAAAGAAGAATATGCCAATTGTGACCTACAGCTTTCCAATTTAAAAGCACTATTGGGAAGTTGGTTTAAAATTTTTACAGCAGTTAATATACCCTTGGTAAAATTCAAATTTAGGATTCAGTGAAGGCAAATATGTACCGAAATGGTTAACGACGCCTGACAGCTGAGAAGTGTGCAGCAGACATAACAGGAAGGGTTTCCTGGGAACTTCGAAGCTTTATGTAGATTGTTGCAGCAATAATTTTGACAACATGCATAAATGCGACATATGTGCAATACCACACTGTCAGCCAAAGAAAGCACACGCGCACCCATGTAATCCCTCTTGCATTAATTTAGCCAATGATCGACATGTGTTACGCATATTAAGCATGGACCCATTCGAAAACCAAGTGAATAAGTCCTGGTGGGAGTCTCAGATGTTACAACTCCGGCAGTTAAGGAGTTACAACACGGCTTATTTCTCCAGTTAAACAGCAGCAACAAACATGCTGCAAGCATGCGTCATTCCCAGCAACCATCCCAGCGGCCCCCGACCGGCCTCAAGCGGTTGTCAGAGTGGCCATGTGAAGCAGTGACAGGCGCAAGGCGGACGCGACCCCGGGGACAACCTACCTTTAAAGTTTTTAATGACTAACTTCTTAGACGCGCCGGACTTGGAGGACAGGGCGGAGGATTTGGTGAGGCCGTTGGCATGCTCGCCCAGAGCGGAGAAGCTGGCCTTTCTGCTCTGGCCGATGTCCTCCCCCATGGTGATGGGCTCTCGGCGTATCTGGGCGCTCTCTCTCGGTGTCTCTCTCCCCCCTCCCCCGGTCTCTACTCCGGATCCCGACGCTCCTCTGCTGCGGCCTCGTCGCCTTTCGGTATCTGGAAATCACTCCCTTCGTCCCACCGGGCGCTGATAAGCGTGCGGCCGCACATTGACAGTCAGCCAGCGTTTCAGAGTCAGCAGGCCGCCCGGCAGCTCTCCGCTAGCGACGCGGAGCTATCTACAGACCGTGGCGAGTACTTCCCCGGTGTCCCGCCTTCCTAGCCATAAAAAGCTTGACATCGTACTCTGATTTATTATGATTATTATTTAATAAATCAAAGTTCAAAGCAGCCACAGAAGCAGGTGAGCTCCTATAAACAATCTCGTTGCTTTCATGGTTATGGAAACATCCAGCAAAATGGCCTCCCCCGGTGCTTCATGGGAAATTCCCGGCGCGCTCTGAGGCGCTTAACCGCTTCACTGCCGGTCGGAAATTTCTTAAAATAAGTGTCATGACTCTTGTTATTGAAAATAATTATAATAATTTATTTTTCAAATGCGATTACTGCGGTAAATACACATACACTGTCGGGTGGCTGCCTGTGTTTGGAGAATTAACAAAAAAATAGATATGCCTCTCCTTTACTCATATAATCAGAACGTAATACATACAATATATTACAGCAGGACAACAGCAGCCGAATCACACACTATTTATAGTACAAGCAAACGGGGCCAGTTTGGGTACAGAACTGCTTTATTTTTTCGACTGTTTACCAACTTCATGTAGATACACGTAAGACATTTACTTCAATTAAAGCTAAGATAATATAATACACTACGAAATATTTTTGTAAGACGCTAAAAGCGGTGTAACTTTTTTCTGGCGAGTGGAGATCCTGCCCGATCGCATCAGGAAGTACTACCTCCTCGGTGACGTCACTTGCAGCTACCTTATCCTCTTCGCAGATTCAATTCGCTGTAGCGCTAATATTTCAGTAAAGGCATCATACTGGGGGTGAGCTGTACGCTCCGTCCCGAATTTAAATGCAATCTGGTGTCTGAGAGTCTTTGTCGTTTCTGCCTGGGAAAGATTGCAATTGGACCGGGACCAAAGACCCTTCTGTGAGTCTGAGCACCGAAACGTGATCCATTGCTTGCTGATTCTCATAGAAACCACCTAGCTAGCTGTATATATAACCGAATGAAAATGTTTAATAACGCGATCAAACGAACCGAAACGTTTTGCCCAATTAAAATAATTTATATTTATAGTTTAATACACATTGTTATTAGTATCTCGTGAATATTAACCAGGAGATTTAAGTGTAATGTGTACATTACTGCGATTCCGTAACGCGTTAACCATCTTTCGCAGATTACAACCACGGAGGTCAAATGGCACACATAACAATGAATCAGTACCTTCAACAGGTAAATTCAGCCTTCTCCCTACATTTTGATCGCTTCCTGTGTTGAGGAAAGGCAGTTAGTAACTTTTGTCACTTTGTTGGTCCAGGTACTGGAAGCGATAGAGTCCAGAGATGGATCCTTCTGCGCAGAGCTGCTGTCATTCAAGCACCCGCACGTGGCGAACCCCCGCCTGCAGGTATACCCAGACCACTGTGCTGCACGGCGGATCTGCAGCACTGACCACGCTACTAGACAGTGCGCATTTACTGTAGTTCACTTTATCTCTAATTATTTATTCACTTATTTGTATACTGTAATAAGTGGACGCTTTTGTCCAAAGTAATATAAAAGTGAGTCAAAAAGCTCATTACAAACATATGGCTGTAAAAGTGTCAGCAAGGAATATGTGCAATCAGGGGCACTAGTGATTTTGAGGCCCATATCAACTTGCCCCCCCCCCCCAGTCCATACCAATCCAGTTATGTTCCTAATATCCTAATAAATTACTAAAAAAGGGGGAGTGGCTGTGGATTTTATGAGGTGAAAATTTGTAAGAAATATTTCAAATATTTCTTAATGGAAAGGGGCTAGACTGTCAAGCTGGGTCTGTATGTCTGACTTTGTCCATGTAACTGTGTCCCTACAGCTCCCCAGTCCAGAGGAGAAGTGTCAGCAGTTGCTGGAACCCCCCTATGATGAGATGGTAGCAGCCCATCTGAGGTTTGAAAATGAGCTGGGTTGGGAGGGGCAGGGAGCTGGTCAGGCACTAACAGCCAATCACAGCAGGTTTAATCAGGCATCTTAGAGATCCTGTGACGGCCGAGTCTTGTCATCAGAAAGGGCCCCTTAAGTCATTGTCCTGAACAAAGAACTGTTGCCAGGCTGACATGGTGGATCACTTTAACTTTATGAAAAGCAGCCACATTCCCAGGAACAGAGGAAACAGGAAAGTCCCTAAGATACGAGATTTCTGAGATTGCTGAATGTGGCGTGAGCCCAACCACTGGACATGTGCCTTGGGAACAGTGGACAAAACCTTAAGAAAGTGCAGCTTAACTAATTCAGCAGTAAATGAACGCAGGTCGGACCAATATGTCGCCTACAGACTAAAAGTGAGAAAATAATCCGCATTTGATGGGTTAATTATTGATTATGTACAGCACCTCAAAAATGCAGGCAGGCAGTGAGACATCCGAAATAAATCAGTGGAAACCTTGGCTACATCATATTTATCATATTTATCTCATATCATATTTATCATATTTACATTATATCATCTTGTTTCAAATGATGCTAAATTAACTGACTAAAATGATTAAAAGGAGGAAAGCAAATGTGGCTCTGTAGATACAATAATATCTATTTGTATGTAAGATGTGTCACCTTGGTTTTAGTCTCCTTTGACCCTTGACCTCTCTGTGTTTGATCTCCCCCCATGACTAGATGCACATACGCTGTGTCTAACCATGATTTTGTGGAGGCGTACCGATGTCAGACCGTGGTGGTCCAATATCCTTTACTTCAGAAACTGGACTCTTCTAGGTTGTTGGAACCAAGAACGACCTGTCTGTGCTTCTCTAGTAATGAAACAGATATATATTACTTTTGTGATGGCTTTTCCTTAAAATACTACGTCATTTTTAAAGGCATTCCAGGCCCATAAGGAAGAGAATTGGTAAGATACACAGTAAGACAGTTTTGAATTACAGGTTATAACCGTAATTAATAGTGTTAATTTTTTACTTTAATTTTATGGCCTACAGATAATTTCCCATCTAACAGAGCTACTCATCTGATTGCTTTGTGTTGTTTATATGTTAAATAGTGGTAAAGTTATCATGTGAAAGATGTCTGGTACATTGTTCCCTCTTTCTAGGGCTTTGCCAATGATGTTTGCCGTTGCGTTGGATTTGCGGATATTTGCCAACAATGTGAGTCACCATGCAGATTTTGTTTATCTTCTGTCTTATTTGTGTGGCGTGACGTAACATATACGTAACAGTATAGCCAATGTCAGGGTTAGGGTAGTTTATTGTGTGACTCCTCGATACTCTGTGACTAGGAAGGATGGAGTGTTCTGGAAGGAATGTTTATGAATGAGAGGTTTAATTTCCAGGCAGAGCAGCAGCTTCAGAAGAAGGGGAAAGGCAAGGTGGGGGACATGCTGGAGAAGGCGGCAGACCAGCTGATGGCCTGCTTTCGAGTGTGTGCCAGCGACAAGTAAGGCCAGAGTCACGCTGTCTGACTCCTCAGGGCACTGACACCCTCACACGCAGGGCTCTGATGTATGAGGTGCCTTCCCCGTGACCGCTAACCTCACCCCCCTCCAAAGAGCTCAGCCGAAGAACATGGAAAACATTATGTGAACCAAATAGTTTTGGCATTTTAGTTTCTTTTAAAAACAACACGGTTAGTATTTGTTTTTATTAATTTTGAAAAAGTAATCGGAGTGGTACGGGTGGCTGCCCTTCATGGCCAAGCTTGTCCTCACTTACGGAGAGCAAGATGGGGGAGGCGAAAAGAGTATGGGGATCAATAAAAAGTATATATTTGCGCACGTGAGCATGTGTGTGTGTGTGTGTATTTGTATATGGAGCAGTATGTGCAATGTCTCTGTAGATTTGGGATATTTTTTAATCATTTTTGGAAAGTTTCTTTGAATAAACAGACCTGATCACACACACACATTAACCCCTCACACCCGGGTGCTGTCTTACAGCCGGGCTGGCATTGACGACTCTAAGAAATGGGGGATGCTGTTCCTTATCAATCAGCTGTTCAAGATCTATTTCAAGGTGAGTGTTCTCTGCGTTCTTATTGGTCCTGAATCGGTAACTGGTTGCTGTGGGGGGGGGGGGGGGGGGGGGGGGGGGGGGGGGGGGGGGGGGGGGGGGGGGGGGGGGGGGGGGGGGGGG
>JAODJX010000001.1:49231273-49263719 GCA_026776945.1 Isichthys henryi
AGATCCAGCAGCGACCCCCTGGGGCCACCCGGCCTTCCCCTTTACCCCTCTCGCAGTTGACCCCCTGGTACAGTTCGGTGCAGGTACAGTTGTAGCCCCCAATCTTGTCGGTGCAGGTGGCACCATGCAGACACGGGTTGGACTGGCACTGGTCACCGTCTGTAAGGGGCATAGAACTTTCATGAGGCTGCTGCGCCAACCTTTCTGCCCACTTCCCGAAACAGCGGCGACACTCACCGTAATACACCGTCCAGAAGGCTTGCTGTTGGACAGAAAAAGAAAAGACAGGGTTTCGAGCTCACAGAAGGTCGGGCGACCCGCTTTGGGGAGAACCCAAAACCAACCTCCTGCACAGATATGCCACAAAAGATAAGTAAATCATAAACTCTGGGGTGTAATTACGATAAACGATATAATAAGCTTTGAAGAACATACATCATGATATATAAAGAATATGAAGGCGAATAATCCTTAATTACTGATGGTGCAATAGTAGGGTCTGGACATCCTAGGGAGGCTTTTGAAACACTGAAGCAGCATGTGAGGTTTCTTACAGCCTTTTGGTCATTCTCGAAGACCTCTCTGGCCTCCTCATAGGAGCATTTTTCTTCAATACATTCCTTCTCCAGGTTACCCTGTGAGAACTCCTCAAACAGAAAGGAATTGGCTCTCTTTGGTCGCACCAGGACTGCACTGGCATCCCTCGGGGACTGAAACACTGAGGAGATGGAGGAGGAATAAGACGGAGATGTCATGCCTTCATCTCATCTTTGGTTATCAGCTGGACAAGTCAGAACCTGGAGAGGATATCTCTAAGGAATACCAAGCTATCTTCCACTTGGACCTAATATCGCAAACCCATGGACTAGTGTAAAGATAGGAAAATAGTGCCCTTTATGGTCTCGTCTGTCACGCTTCTTAGGAACAGACGCACGCAATTTATATTAAAAAATTCTGAAAATTTCAGAATCACTCCCTTATTTTTAACGTCAGTCACAGTGCTATACCTGCGATCTCTTTTCTATGTTTCCTGGGTGACCTTGTATCCAGGGTGGATAGCGACACGGTTTGGTGAAGTTCCATACGAAAGCATTAGTTCTCCAGCAACCTCTAAGATGTTTAGCGATTATAAGGTGGATTACATACATTATCCTTGCCACTGAACACACACGAGTTTCAATGGAGTTCCTGATTGAATTTTGAGTAACTGCCACACAGCCCCAATTTATTTAACTCCGCGTTCATTTCAGACTAGCTTTGTTGACTGCGTGGGTTCAGCTATGATTAAATCACATCAGTACAAAGAGCCAGACAGCCGACCGTGGATTCAGCAGGCATGTATCTTTCGCAGCTGTACGATTTCTGGAGACGGACAAACATGGACGGTTACCTTTCAAGTTACCATCAGCGTGAAAGAAGCCAGACAGCAGAATCAAGGAGAGGAGACGGATCCACGGTTCCATATTGGTTTGCCTTGTGAACAGAGCTGTCTGTCTCTCTGGGAGTCCCGAAAACCTATACCCCCTACGACCCCACCCCTCCTGTCAACCCCTCCTCTGCAATGCTCAGCTTGATGAATGTGCAGAACTATTCTGTAACAGAGAGTTATGTGAATGTGTATGATATATGTCAAGGTTTTCTAATAGCATCACTTCTGTGGAGCTTCTACTGACACTGATACTCTCACGAAATGGTGATTAGTATCACATATTTAGACATGTTCATTAACATTACAAAGCATGACTGAAAATGTAGTGCGAGCATTTTTGCTCATTTCTTGCCATCAGAAGGGCTGCTGTTGTGGGAGCTGAACCAGAAGGTCCATCAGAAACCGCTGTTCTAATAGTGAACGCTGGCCGTCCAGACACACAGGCTTGCTGGCGGACTTCAGTCGGGTAAACAACCTATCTTCATAGGTGGACTCTAGCCATGCAAACACAGCAAAACACACTCGAAAAACCGAATTCATTGAGCCTGTGGGAGTTTATATTTTACCAAGTGATCAGATTTCAGCTCAACTGAAACTGTAAATACGTCTGCACCGGGGGAAGCAGAAAAGGTGAGATCGTCAAACAAAAACAGGCTCGATACAGTTGGTCCCAGGACACAATGTGAGGATGAAACAACCATGACAATGACAAAATCATGTCTCAAAACCATATCCTTTACTGTGCATATGGTACAAAAAGATAGAAATGCCTTTATTCTACTACTCTTAATAAGAAAAGGGAAATCAAAAGTATGCAGTATTACTTAGACAAAATATAAATGAGTGATTGGTTAATGGGAGAAGCGAGATGCTAAAGTTTTTGGAAACATAACATTAGTTGTAGAAACAAAATAAGCTTGTTTATGGGGGTAGCATGAGACTCAACAGGTTAAGAGACTGTGCTGGTGAGCAAAAGGTTGCTGGTTCAAATCCCACCGTCCGCAGAGTGATGTTACCATTGGACCCTTGAGCAAGGCCCTTAACCCCGCCCCCCCTAGTTCAGGGTCTGTATGACTTTGCTTACTCAAAAACTGCATGCTGCATCGGATAACAGTGTCTGCTAAAGAAGTAAAAGGTCTCAGTCTGAAGCCTCACTCTTAGGGTGTTCCTGTAGTTTTATAAGAGCGCTCTGAGAATGCATACCCAGGCATGTGACCACTATTTTCTAAAGGAACAAACTCAAGCAGATGCCTTCCCATTATGCTATGATTCTGTAAATTAGCTCTGGGATGGAAGTCAACCAGTGCTCTGCTTGAATGAATTCATACTGGCACCAAAGCTACAGCATTTGAAACAAACAAAAAAGCAGGTCATTCACAAATCTGTTTTATTTATTGCCGTATACATAGTTTACTCCACAACAATTTGTTTGCTGCAGTAGCCTCCTTCACAGCGTATCCCTCAGAGCTGAATGTACTTCCTCTGAACTGCTCGGATCCACTTGATGTACTTGGACACTTGTGTGTAGATGCCGTACTTCCCTCGCCGCGCACACCCTTCTCCCCAGCTGACCACGCCCGTCAGAAACCACGTGTTTTTGTAGCGGGTGACGTGGGGGCCACCGCTGTCACCCTGGCACGCGTCCTTGGCCTCGTCGCTGTAGCCGGCGCAGAACATGGTGTTGGAGATCTTCAGGCTGCTGGAGTCGATGCAGGTCTTGCGGTCCACATAGGGCACGCTGAGCTTGAGCAGCAGAGGTGACTGGGGGCCGCCCTCGCGGATACGGCCGAACCCGCTGACCATGCCGTCGTGCTGCCGCATCAGCACACGCTCGGCGAAGTCGCTCTCTGGCAGGCAGGCCGGCAGGATGTACGGCGAGAAGCGGATGGGCTCCTTCACCTTGACGAGCGCGATGTCGTTGTGGTATGTGTCAGGCATGTACTGGCTGTGTACCAGCACCAGGTCTACCTCATGGCGGGCTTCACGATGCTCATCCACATCTCTGTCAGTCTCGCCTGCGATGAGGGGTGGTTGGCGGGGGCAGAGAGACAAGAAGGGCGATTTTCATTAATGGCCATATTGCATTAAGCTCATGGGAGTTTTATTTACACAAAGATGTTCTGAGTGCGGAAGGAGGAGTGATTGGTTATCTCTTTGAACCAATCACATTGCAGAGGAGGTGGGTCCAAGCGACTATAGAAAGCGGGACCAACCAAGCAGGTCTTGGTCCCACCTCCTCTAAAATTTTATTGGTTATCTCCCTGAAGCAATCATTCTTCATTCTGCTCTCAGAACATCGTTGTGTAAGAACAACTCCCACAAGCCTGCATTAAGCCCCTAAGCCATGGGTGAGTTGAATTCCCAAGAGGCCTCTGGCTGAATTAAAAAACGATGCACCATCAATAATCTGCTAATCGGGTGCCAGATTTAATAAGTCTAATTAACTTTTCTATTTTTCCCAATGCGGGGCCCCTAATTTTGCCTGGGCCCTAGCCTACGTATTACTCCCCCCCTGACGTTAGCTCAGCAGCTGTAGCGGAGGACTGTTGAACTGTAAACATGGAGATCCTTAGTGCGCTGATTTAATTCTGGTTTGATGGAGCTGTATGTTTGTAATGTGCTGTTATTATTTGCCTCATTTCACTTCATTTAGTAGACAGAAACACCTGCTAAATAAATACATGTAATAACCTTAAGGGTCACATTTGAAAAATGCAGTGAAACATCCATCTTTAATGTGACCTGAAGAATCCTGTAGAATAAGGGTGTCCAATCTTATCCGCAAAGGGCCGGTGTGTATGCGGGTTTATGGGATAACCTGTAGGTCAGCTGTTCAGACCCAGGTATGAGGACTCTTCAGCCAATTAGTCCTCTAATTAGTAATC
Organism: Isichthys henryi; assembly: GCA_026776945.1. Lineage (NCBI taxonomy): Eukaryota > Metazoa > Chordata > Actinopteri > Osteoglossiformes > Mormyridae > Isichthys > Isichthys henryi. The sequence goes on from JAODJX010000001.1 coordinate 49,235,588, forward strand.
TAATTAGCAGCGAAAACCCGCATACACACTGGCCCTTTGCGGATAAGATTGGCCACCTTTGCTGTAGAACAACCAAGAGGCCTGAATTCAGATCCCTGGAGGTAAGGCAACATTATATTTACTTTCCCTTTCATAATTACAAACATTTTTAACCAAATATCTCTAAAAGAATGCAGCCATAGGTGTTCTCTCCAAATCGTATTTGGAAAATAAGTAGCAGTTTAATTAATTAAGCTTAACCAGTTAATTAATTAAGCTTAACCAATGTTGATAGGAAGACAAACAACTCTCCAAGGAGCAAAGACTGATGCAGAAATGAGAAACCCTGACAATTAATTAGCATCATTCTGATTCCAGAAGACGGATTCTCGTTTGCATGGCGAAATGACTTTTCTTTTTTTTGAGAGCGTACCCAGGACAACATAGAATGACTGTGCCTCCCTCATACAGTGAGCTGCCGTCAAGATGAATTTCTGATTGAGGATCGTTCCACCACAGAAGCCCAGGTCATCCTCGGTTACCAGGAGGGCCTGAGGAAGAGGAAGAGGAAAGGGAAACACAAAAGGGAGAGGAAGAGGAGAAACTCTCAACTTTATTTGTTACCCAGCTGAAACTGACCACAGTGCATTGGCAGGAAAAGATGCAAGTCCATCACATGACCACAGGACAGGTTTTCAGGGTTACTGTAGGACAGAGGTAGATCATGCAAGTACACAAAGTAAAAATCCAGACCAAGATTTTATTTCAACGAACTAGTTGAATTGGATACTCTATGACTGAGACTCTTTATGCTCAACTGATTGGTTGAAACAAAATCTTCGTCTGGATTTTCACATTCTGGACCTGCACTATCCACCTCTGCTGCAAATCTACCTGCCAGGGACATTCTCCAGCAGGACACTCCTCGCCATCGACAACACGAAAGCCAGTAAAAGGTTCCTCATCTTCAGTGTCATATTCGGATGATTCCACAGTCACGTTGCTCGCGCCAAACACGGCAGAGACGTTTTGGTGTCGCGTGGCATTGGACAGCGGCTGGGAAACTTTAATACTGCGGGTGTTGTGCTTGCTGACTATGAAGCCACACTTGAAGGGCTCTGTGTCAGGAACAGAGTGTCCGAGCATTTGTATCTGTTACATACAGCAAGAACTGCATCAAGTGTGTCTGTCCTAAATATTTGGGACCTGGATTCAAACGAGCCACTGAATTAAAGACATAAGAAAAACAAACATTTAAACTATTATGAAGGCTGCATGAGGCAGAGATTGGCTTTTTCAGGAAAATGTAGGCAACCCTCGCTATCAGCAATTTGTTCAGGAGTCACACCTTGTCCTGCCTACAAGTTAATTTTATGTGCATCTATATCAGATTCTTTGTTTAGCACTTGGCAGCAGTTTCAACACCATGAGGGGGGACACTGGGGGCTGTAGCCCCCACCAAATTACTGCCAGTACCCCCACCCCCTGAAAATGATCACCTGGTCTGCCACTAGCCCTCTCCATCCTGGTTGAAATGCTACGTAAAAAAATTTTCCGAACCAAATACACACAGATAGATGCAAAAGACTAATCACACACTGACAACTTTTATATTATATATAAACTAGATAGATATCTATCTATATTTATCTGTGTCTAACTATATTGATGCCTGTCCGCCTCCCTCCAGCTTACCATTCGACAGGCAGGACTTCCGATCCTCTCCCAGGGTGTATCCATCGGCACACGAGCAGATGACATGGTTATGAACCACGTTACAGAAATGCTCGCAGTCTCCGTTGCTTAAGTCGCATAGCTTTGGTATCGCTACAGGACACGGCAGAGGTGCGGTCAGGAGACGGAATTGGAGGTCCCAGTGTTACAATGGCGACTGGCACTAAGACAACGCTGTCGCTGGCAGTCGCCGTGGTTACATCGCCCTACCGATTTCACAGTTGGTGCCCTGGAAGCCGGTGGCACAGTAACACGTGTAACTCCCGATCCCATCCTTGCAGGTGCCATTGTTTATACAGGGAACAGACCTGCAGGAATCCCCATCTGTGGAGTTATAGAGAAGGTCTGTGGACGGCCATGATTGCATTCCAGCATTCTCACACACAAGCAAACACCCCACCTCCACAAACTGAAAAAAAAATGTTGTGCACACACACACACACACACACATTTATTAACACATCTTGACAGCATAGTTACACAAAATACTGCTTCATTTCCTGCCCCGCCCCCCCAGTAGTGTAGAAGGTTAAATCTTACCAAAGTAGACGTTCCAGAACTCATTCTATGAGGAAGAATTAACACATTAGGTTTATGAGAAGGACTGGAGGATGAAAATGATGACAGACATTTCAGAGATTTAAGAGTATTCACATTACACACCCAGAATGCTGTAACATCTTTACTACAGCAGTTGACTTCCTGCTCATTGTGCTATGTTATTCAGTTCATGGTGCAGTCACATAGTCAGAGGTGGAAGGGCACTTCCTGTTTTCTTATGACTGGTTGGTGTTTCCCTTCACATACTGTCACAGTTTCAAGTGGTTTGTGGTTTTTACACAAATGTTAAGACATTCTGTTGCATTTGAATGACCTAAATATTCATTGTGCACTACAGTTGTGGCACCCATTCTAGGGGTCAAAGTGTCAATGGGATCGTCAGCAATTAGACTCTGAATATAAGTCTCCCTGTGCCTCTCTGACGATCTTGCAAAGTACTGAGTGCCTGCCCCTCACAAAGTCTTTTTGGCTAGTAGAGTCCTTCTGTGTGTGATTTGTGTTTCCGACCTCCTGGATGTATGATTCTTACCTGTGTGTTTTCCTGGTTTTAGTTGCATCACCAACCAGCTTCTTGCTACTAACCCCTATTGTTACTGACCCATATTGTTACTGACCCATATTGTTACTAACCCATATTGTTACTGACCCATATTGCTGCCACTAAGGAATGCACTTAAATCTCGATGTTGAAATATCCCATGGAATTCAAAAGCCAGTCAGTCAGCTTCAAGGAAAGAGTAAAATCCCTAATGCTTGGTGCACTCAGTGTATATACTCCAAATTGACCAAATAAGCCATCTGGAAGCAGCCTAAATATGAGTTTATAAATCTACCAAGCATGTCCATTTATGGACAATAATAACTGAACTGCAGTCCGTTTAATACTAATATTTTTGCTGGAAGGGAGACAGAATAAGCGTAGAAAAGCCGAAAGGAGTACTCGCCGTACGCTCCTCATTCTCGAATATCTCTCTGGCCTCCTCGCGGCTACACCGCTCCTCAACGCACTCCCGCTCCATGTCTCCCTTTTTAAACTCCTCAAACATGCTGTTTGCCCGCCTCCTCCGGCTCAGCATCTGGTTGGCATCCTGGTTCTGAAGGAAAACTGGGGAACACAGGAACCAACTGTCAGCTTCTGGATCCGTCTCTGGAAACTCTTTAATTACGGACATGTCTGTCGAATTCTCAATAACCTTTGGATGAACCGCTGATCCATTTAAAAGACACAGAACAGTTGGTTAGTGGGAGAGTACAACCTGTCCCTCACAAGAACGTAGAAATATGAGCATAGATAAGAACATAGATGAGCTTCTTGATATTCTCTCTCTCTCTCAAAAAAAAAAAACAAAAACAGGTTAATGCAATTTGCACATCAATTGGCCATTGATCTACACACCGAGTGCTGTAACAAGCTGAATATGGCATGATGATCTCACCAAGGTACCTCTTAAAGCTGGCGTTGACTTCGTGGATGACATAGCTACAACCAACAATGTTTATGATATTTTCCTTTCCCAGGCAGCACAGTGATTAAGTGACTTCCTATTTCAAATTCTTCAGAAGCCCAGTTGTCTTATTATGACTTAATTTTAATTGCTCCATAGACTCTATACATCCATACATGTATAGTAGAAGTATGTTGAACTGTGAACAATGCAGATACACATCCCTATGAAGTTTGTATTGTGCAGTCCATGCATGGCATTGGCTCCCCAAAGCAACCCGCGAAATCGATGCCCCCTTACAGTACGTACCTCCCGTTTCAGCCTCTGGCAGCAGTGACAAGAGGAGAAGGCCGGCTTGGATAAAACAGAACATGGTGGCTTCCAGTTGAATATTGCACTTTCCACGCTGCCACAGCCAGAATGGATCTGAGGGGGAATGTCATTGACCCCCATCGCAAACAAAGGGGGGGAGGGGTCAGCAAGGCAAGGAGAAGTGATTGGAGGATGGGGAAATTAAATGGGAGGAGATGATGGACAAAAACAGCGAGTGAGGGGACTTTGAAGGGGTGGGGGCAGAGCTATGACCCAATGCAATCCTCGTCCTTAAAAGGCAACTCAGGAAGCCATTGAAGACCAACAGAAGGTCCACCAATGGCAACCCATGTCCGGGGTCGTTCCAGGAGAGTTGTGTACATATCTGAGCACACCCTGTGACCCATGCTCTCCCATTGATTCGGTCTCTGTGTTGTGCAAACCTACACACGTGAGTAGGTCTTTCATATGAGCTCCAACTGCTTCAATAGATGTTCTCCAGAGGGTAGAATGTGGCTTAGCAGGTTGGGATTCTATGTTTGTAATCGGAAGGCTGCTGGTTCAAATTCAAGGGTTAAGAGAACAATTTCACTGATGGGCAATGTTCTTAACCTGAAGTTGCTCCAGGAACCAGCTAACCCTGCTCTGTCAAAGATGCACATCTGCTAAACAAGATGTTAAGCTGGATCGATGGCAGACCTCAATGTCATACACATGGCAAGGGGTGGGTGTATGTACTGGAAAAACACTTAAGGCAATGTTACTGCTTTCATGAAGTTTTATTTAGTCAAAACAGGCAATCAAAAGAAGCACCTTTAACTGATAACATTCAAGCCTCATATGACAGAACCTGCGGGAAGAATACTCAGGTGAGTTGCTGCTCTATGACCACAGGGGGCAGCGTTTGGTTGGTGGAAGGATGAGGATGCCCCTCTGTCGGTGTGATACCCGAACTGATGTGCGTGTGCAGCCAGTCCAAGAAGTTGGAGACCTTGGTGTATATCTTGAAGTATCCCTGGTAGGTGCAGGCCCTGAAACCCACCAGCCCAGTGAGGTAGGCTGTGTCCCCGTAGCGTGTCACCAGGGGACTCCCGTTGTCCTCCTTGCAGCTGCTCAGGGTGGTCCCTTCGAGGTAGCCGGCGCAGAACATATTGCTGGTGAGGTTCATACCACTTTTCAGTGCACATTGCTCGGGGGACAGGGGTGGCACGGCCATCCTGCGTAAGAGGCGTGAGGTGGGCGGGTACAGGGTCACAATGTTTCCCTGGGTGTACCCGGCCTTGATCTGGCAGCCCCAGCCACTGACAGTGGAGTAGCGCATGGCTGCCAGCTCATTCTCGGCAAACTCCCTCCGTGGGAGGCACACAGGCACGGCGAAGTCGGAGAACATGATGGGCTGGTGTAGCCTCAACAGGGCGATGTTGCTATCGCTAGTTGTAACGTTGTACAGCTCATGCAGGACAACTTCGGCCACGCGGATCTTCTGCTCCGTGCCCTCTGCCAGCCTCAGGTCGTGCTCCCCTGCGGGAATGACGGTGAACAGTTTCGTGAAGGCTGGTGGGGGAGGGGGGGGGTGTGCGGCTGCACAGACACGCGTGACCTACCTGCCACCACCATCAGGTTCTCAACATTCAGGTTGATCAGACAGTGGGCAGTGGTGACCACCCAGCTGGGATGAACGATGACCCCCCCGCAGTAGCTATAGTCTTTATGCTGCAACAAAACCTGCAATCCGGCCCACCCCAAAGATACAGATCAGAACATCAAAATGAACCAACTAGTAGTAACAATCTAGGTTGCACAAACACATGGCTGAGCCCTTGAAAAATTCTCCCAAATGAGCTCCAAACCAATATCCACCCTCATGCCCCCTGTAATGTCAGAGCCTCCGATAGTCTTGAGGCAAATTCTTTAGTAAAGTTACTTCATAAATGTGATTTTTAGGGCTAGTTTAGTTATTGCGGTCAGGAGGAAGTTTTATTACTGTGAGTAAAAGTATGTTTTTTGGGAGCTTTGCAGCCATTTTTGCTGAGCATTTCATGGACAAACTTGGCCTCTTCAGTCTTGGATGTTCAGCCACGTCAACCCACTTAGACATGAATGTTGAGTATAGGTGAGGTCTGTACATGTTTATACTGTCATAAAAGCCTTTTGTGGTCACAGAAACATTTTATCGACCCTGAGAGAAACAGTGCAAACACTGATGCAGCTCAAATCCAGGAAATATCCACCCTCATGCCCCCTGTAGTGTCAGAGCCTCCGATAGTCTTCCCCTTTCTTCCCTGGCAACCACAGATGTACGTGACTTTCCAGTCACATCAAGACTTCCCAGCTTTCCTCTGTGGGACTCTGAGCAAAGGTCACTCGTGGTTGAGGTTGAGGGTGAGGGTTCGCACCTGCCAGGGGCAGTGGCCTTTGGGGCAGTACTGGCCATACTCTGATTCTCTCATTGTCTTGTTGGCCTGCAGCTTTGAGGCCTCCAAGAGTGGTACCTTACCACAGGGATACTGCACTGTGAGACAAGCAAACAGCTCGGTACAACACACTGTGTTACAAAGTTTCACATGAGGGGGGGGGGAGGGGGTGTGTATTAAATACATTTAGTTCCTAACTTGAAACTTTCAATTTTTTTCAACCAATGTATACAGATGGAATATTCTTTTTCAAGGATGCCTCAGGTTACCAGTTCACATCCGTTACCGCTACATCACCTGCTGTCTATTGCAGCCATTACAATTACGCCCACTATCTCCCAATCTCCTCACCTTGAGCGACGCAGCTCCGCCCGTCCTCTGCCAGGGCGTAGCCATCGGCACACGCGCACGTTACCTGTCCCCCTGTGTCGTTACAGAAGTGCTCACAGTCCCCGTTCAGATAGCGACACTTCAGTGTTTCGGCTACTCCGGCTGTGGGAAATGGGGTAAACTCGGCTTGCGGGTGGGGTGGGGCACTGTTTCCTGTGTCACTCCTCTCCCCGATATGAAGCCCAGTCTGACACAGTGTGGGGTCACCAGAGAAGTGATGCTTCATTTATCTGGGACCCCTTGAACATTTCAGGGCGGTTGCTGAAGGGCCCAATGTGACTATTCTGCCAAGGATGGGCTTCAGCTCGGTGACCTTCCTGTCACAGGCGCAGTATCCTAACCCAGTGTTTCCCAATCCGGTCCTCTGGGACCTACAGACAGTCCATGTTTTTGCTCCCTCCCAGCTGGGAGCAGAAATGTAGTCTGCCTGGAAGGAAGCATGAATAGGATGACCACCTAATCAATTTCAGGAGGGATACAATGAGCTATGAAAGGGTTTGTGAAGTACCATTTCACTCATTTCAATTATACAGTTCTTGCTGTGTGCTGATTGGTCAGTCTCCTATTATCATGCATGTGTCACTAATGTTAATGTGAAACAGTTGGATGAGTCTTTCAATCAAGGAAACAACCCTGCAAAGGTATAAGACAAACCAAACTATTGAACAGAACATGGGAGCCTTTCAGTTTTAAAGTAGGCTGTAAAACCTGAAATAGCTCAGAGTGGACTGGGTGGTCACCTAAAACATGGAGGGAGTGAAATCATGGACTGGCTGTGGGCTCCCAAGGACCGGATTGGGAAACACTCTCCAAACCCACTGAGCCACACACTGGTCCTTTATCACGTATCATGCATCACCGTTTGACATGGTTATAGACTCAACAAAGGCAATGACACTATAACAGCACTATAAAAGCACATTTTGTGGCTGGGGACCTGCTGGGTGCAGTCGTTTTTGTGGCTCACCAACCTTCTTGGCAGTGTCTCCCTTGGAACCCCTCGGGACACTGGCATTGATAGATCGATAGAAAATGGACACAATTTCCGTTGTTGAGGCACGGATTGGGGTCACATGGGTTGCGGTCTGAGGGAGAATAACAGTGGTGATAACTTACGCCTGGGACATCCTGCGTGTCTTCATCAGCACCAGACACGATCACTGCGATATGTTCACTTACTTCTGTACGTCGTCCAAAACTGATTCTGTGGGGAAAAAAAACAAAACATAATTATTATACAAATGGGATGGAAATATTGTTCCAGATTCAAGCATCACGGTTCCTTTGACTTGAGTACATTTGTAAAAGTGCAAAAAGGTAAAAATACACAAGAATATAGAAGAACCATGCTGATGTTCCAAATAAAAAAGCTGGGAAGTAGTTTTACAGTAGCACTACTGTTGCTCTGCAATCTCTCCATTTTATGTTAAAAGAAAACCTTTGTAATGGGAATAATGAGCTTTACCGTCAAGGCGTCATCCTCGAAGACCTCCCGTGCCTCCTCATAGTCGCAGACCTCCTCGATGCACTCCCGTTCCAGGCTGCCCTGCTTCAGCTCCTCCAGCAGGCCAGTGTTGGCTCGTCGGGGACGGTGCAGGACAGAATGGGCCTCGTACGGCCTCAAGAAGACTTCGGAGAGACGGAAAGATGAGCCGAGCAAAGTGCCAGGTCACAGAAGAACCACAAAACCCCACAAAGTGCCATGATGTGTTTTGAAAAGCTGATGACAGATTAGGATAGTGGAGTAGAGCAGTTACTTCGAGAACATGAATAACTCGGGTAAAGGAACATGGATATAGGTAAATAGCATTTGTTACTTATAAAAAGAGCCAAGTGCTGTTTGGTTAAAATATAAAGGCCAAAAATGACACCAATATTCTTCAAATTACTTCAAAACCCAACACGCTCCTTTCGGAAGCATCATGCAGAACAGGCTCAAAGCACACCAACACCCGGCACAACCAGAACAGCGTCGGCATCCGACCTGAAGGTACCAGGATTCTGAGCCCGGCGGAATCGTAACAGGACTCCGGTACTCACCATCGGCAGCGCACAGCGTCAGTAAAAGCAGAGAGAGTGTTAAACCTAACATGCCGTTCTGCATTGCAGCAATGTCTCCAGGCAAGAGTAAGAGCAGACAGGTGATGGGGGACAAAGTCACTGACCTGCCTGGCAGAGGGGAGAAAATTAAACAGCAGCCTACTTGGAGCAGGGTAAATACTCGTCAGGAATGTCCTGTCAAACTTGCATTAGTCACATATTAATTACTCCTTTTTTATGGGAATAGCTGCATGTGTGCACTCCCTCCTTACTTACATACCTCATCTTTTTTACCCTATTTTGTCTTTATATTTGTACTATACTTGTACCTTTTATTTTATATCATATTCTTGTGTTATATTGCAGTATTTTGTGGTATTTTTAAGCTTGCACAGTGAAAGCTATGTGCAGGCATAATAATTTCCCTACAAATTCTTTAGTAAAGTTACTTCATAAACGTGATTTTTAGGGCTAGTTTAGTTATTGCGGTCAGGAGGAAGCTTTATTACTGTGAGTAAAAGTATGTTTTTTGGGAGCTTTGCAGCCATTTTTGCTGAGCATTTCATGGACAAACTTGGCCTCTTCAGTCTTGGATGTTCAGCCACGTCAACCCACTTAGACATGAATGTTGAGTATAGGTGAGGTCTGTACATGTTTATACTGTCATAAAAGCCTCTTGTGGTCACAGAAACATTTTATCGACCCTGAGAGAAACAGTGCAAACACTGATGCAGCTCAAATCCAGGAAAACACGCCTGGCAGACGAAAAACAAACAGAAATGAGAGAGGTGATTGGTGCACTTTTTATTTTTTAGGAGATAGGATGGCTCAATTGGCTATGACCCAACAACCTTCTGGGTTTAAGAGAAAATAAACATGAAGAGTATAAATAGCATGATGGGACAACTACAAGCAGCCAGATGTTTTTATGTTGTGACTTGTGGTTCCATATATTTTGAGTGGATGAGAATAGGCATTCAATTACAGTGATTTAGTTCAGTGCTTCTTAAATGCTCTAGCCTCAGGACCAAACCTGTAGCCAGAAATAAATTTAATGGAGAGTTCAGCAACCCTAACAAAAGTTCACCCAATAGATCACCCTTCATAGATATTGGTGGTTGGAGGGGCTCCCCCATGTAGATTTTTCTGCCCAAGGAGCTAAAGAAAATTTTGCAGGATTTTACTACCTGGCTGCCTGCCTGATCAATAACAGCAATTTTGGGGAGGATTGAAACCCATAATTTTACTACATGCCTGCTCAAGACCCACATTTTTCCTTGGTCTCAACCCAATTTCATTGACTGGGGAGGTTGACAACAACTCGTGACCCGCCAGTTGAGAAACACTGATTTAGATGACAGTGTGGTTTGGTGCATGCGTGGATGCCAGGGTGGGACTGGCAGTCCTGTTGGCTGGTGCTGCACGCAGGTGGATCCAGTCCAGGTAGTTGGACACCCGAGTGTATATCCCATAATTCCCTGGCTGGGCGCAGCCTTTCCCCCAGCTGACGATTCCCAGCAGGAACCAAGTGTTCTGGTAGCGCGTCACCAGGGGGCCGCCGCTGTCGCCCTTGCAGGAGTCCTGCCTACCCTCGATGTAGCCAGCACAAAACATGTTGATGGTGAGCTTGACCCCGCTCTTCTCCACGCACTCAGCCGTGCGGATGCGGGGCACCTGCAGCTGCCGCAGGACCTGCGACGTAGGCCCGTGCTCGCTGCGGCGGCCCCAGCCGCTGACTGTGTGCAGCGTGACGGCCCACAGCTCACGCTCGGCCATCTCACGCCGCGGCAGGCACACGGGCACGGCGTAGAGCGAGAACACAATGGGCGCCCTCAGGCGCAGCAGAGCTATGTCGTTGTCTGACGTCTTCGCATTGTACTGCTCGTGCTTCACGATCTCTGCCACCTGAATGATCTGCTCTGAGCCCTCGATCTTCTCCAGGTCGTGCTCCCCTGCGTCACATGCAGATTGCAACTGTGGACTCATATCTCAAGGGTTATGGGTTCAAATCCCACCACCATTAGTTGCTAGAACATAGTTGCCTATAAAGCTATTCTTAAATTGCTCAGGCACATGCTGCTGTTATCTCATGGACATCCAGAACATAACATCTTGGATTGTTGAATATGTCTTTCTGCACGATCACAGACATCCGCAGCATACCTACAACCACCTTAAGGTACTTGGCCTCTTTGTTCTCCAGGCAGTGGGTGGCTGTGAGAACCCAGTCGGGCTTGTAGATTATCCCACCACAGAAGCCCTTGTCAGCATACATCAGCAGAACCTGGAGATAACAGAAAGACGACAACACAATGGAATAGCTTCTGTAAAGGGAAAAAGCAGCTAGTCACTGGGGGAGTGTCAGTTTGGACTATGTTACTTTTTGTGCTTCACTGTCAGGGTTGGCCCAGCCATACTGCCAGCCATACTCCCAAGCTTACTCCCAGAAATACTCCCAGCCTTACTCTCTCCCTTTCCCAGGAAATATCTGGGATCACAACACAAAAACCAAGTGCCAAAGCAGGCGGGAAGGTACGGTGACTCCTCCACCTGCCAAGGACAGTGACCCCTCGGGCACATGGTTCCTCCAACGATCCTGCTGAGGGATTTTCCGCGGTGGTCCCCATTCGCTTCATCATTCTGCATGACCGGGACCTTCCCACAAGGAAACTTCTCTGCAGAAAAAAGCGTGAGAGACTGACAGGGCTCACACAACCCAAACTAACACATCCAGCCCCCCACCATCTGCGAAAGCCAACGCGGCTGGAGCCCGTTACCTTGTGAGACGCAGTGCTGTCCGTCCACACCCAGGGCATACCCATCAGCACAGGAGCAGTGGCGCACACCATCAGCCTCTTGGCAGAAATGCTCACACTCGCCATTACGGTGCAGGCAGTTATCCGGTGTTTCTTTGAACACTAGAGGAAGAGGAGGAGGGAACAGGAACATGGCAGCACCGTGATGCCAAGGTAAATCCTCATTATCCAGTTTGAGGGATGAGGCATGGTCTAGAATCCATGATGATGACATCGTAGCCAATGAAACAGAACCGAGCTTACAGGAAATGGGTAGAGAAACCTGTGCAATACAGGGGTGGGGCCACAGGACACTGGCTCCAGCTGAGAGGTGATTGGCTCCCCAAGTGCTCCCTCCCCTGTCACTCACTGATTCAAAACTTATCATTGGCTAATGGTATGGCTGGTGCCTCTGTGCAGGAATCAAGGCCCCCCCCCTTATGTCCCCTAAAATCGCTCCAGAGAAATTTTCATTCACCAAATTCTATCAGCAGACATGAGACTGACGTGCGTAACGTTACCCAATTCACAGTTTCGCCCACTGAAAGGTGGAATGCAGAAGCACGTGTAGGACGATCCTGATTGGCTGGTGCAGGTTCCGTTGTTTTGACATGGATTTGAATGGCAGTGATCTTGAACTGTACACAGAGAACATAGTCCCAAGATATCAGCGACACCGAGGTAATCTGTACTGAATAGGCAGTTTAGATTTGAGGCTAGGAGAGACGTTCTGCTGCTCACCATTGTAAGTCTTCCAAAACTCTTCCTGTAGGAAGAAAAATGGAACTAAAAATGACAATTTCCATGTACTCTCCTGATTCTAGAGGTTTCCCTAGCAGGCACAAGGAAGCTCACTTGAGGTCAGATTGTAGTTTTATTCCAAAACATGCATTTGTTAAACATCTCTAGTAAACAAAAAAAGAAAAACAGAATCTCTTGTCTAATTGATGGATACAGTTGTCCACTCAGTAATGGAGCACACAGAGTCTCTGATCTTACCGTAGCTTGCTCGTGCTCGAACGTCTCCCTCGCCTCCTCGTACGAGCATTTCTCCTCCAGGCACTCCCGCTCCAGGTTCCCCATCTTCAGCTCCTCGAACCAGCCGGAGTTGGCCCTCCTAAATCGCTGCAGGAGATGGTGGGCCTCATCCCGGCCAAGGAACACTAGCCAGAGATCAAGGTGAGCTCAGCAAGGAGCTAGAGATACACAGTCCGCACTGGCAGTTCATGCAAATGTGTAACCAGCTGCAGAACCATCAGATGATGGCCTATTAATTGCAGTCTATTATACTCCAAAACAATGGAGCTATGAAACCATGGAAGAATTCAGTTTTACTAGGAATTTTGAAAAGCGATCCATCTTCTAACATGCTATCATATTGCTGTCACACAAATGCATGATCAACCAGCCAAGCATGGAGATAAGGTCAAAATGCGACTACAAATCAAAAATGTGAGTAAAAATTTGCTGGCTTCGTAGTCAAATCAGAATCAAGCCCCCACCCACACACAGACCACAGTCCTGCCATTCTGGGGTCTCCCAGGCAGCCATGGGGGGGGGATTATTACCTGCAGCAGGACGGGAGACGCAGACAGCGAGTGAGAGACAGAGGAGCTGCAGCCACATGGTGAAAACTGCTGGATCTCTCACAGTCCCCTCGGTCTCCGTTCTGGGGTCCAAAGTCCGGGGACCCCATCCCCCATTCCCGTGGTCACATGACCCTAAAGGCCCACGGTCACTCTGAGCAGCTCACCTCTCTAACACCGAGGATTTATTTTGTAAAAGATACTTTATGTCACATAAACCCAGGGATTCAGAAGTTCCGTTTGGGATCAACAAAGTCAATCTTAACCTTGATCATTTTTGTTTATGCAGAAAACATTAAACCTTCCAACACGCACAACACCCAGTACTAACGAATAATTACCACACCAACATCCATTAAAATTCAACTATATATCAAAGTTGACCATAAATTTCCTTTATTTAGTGGTGATATCAGTTATGGCAAATTATTATTTCTACAAATTCCTTTTGTGATAAAAAGCAGTTGTTCAAAAAAGACAGGGTACCCTTGAATGAATGAATCTATATTGCTTGCGTGTGCATGGTTACACAAGTACAGCTTACACACATCTGAGGTACACTATAGTAATTCATGATGACACCAGGGGTCCTTCAGGGATCGGCGCCCCCAACAGGCGAGTCTGGAAGACACCCCACCCACCCCGGAGGACTAGCAGAGCCTCTTTACCACTGGTTATGCCACAACTTGAATAGATTAACTGAAACTACCCACTAACATCTGTCTGGAATCTTTCAGAGAAGGTAAATAAAAGTTAGATAATCTACGAGCTGGTGTGGTGACCCTGAGCCCGTGGAGAGCTCACGATGCCATCGATCCAGTTTAGGTAGTTCGCGACTCGCGTGTAGATGCCGTAGAAGCCAGACTGGGCACAGCCCTTGCCCCAGCTGACAATGCCGCTCAGAAACCAGGTGTTCTTGTAGCGGGTGACGAGGGGCCCGCCACTGTCGCCCTGACAGGAGTCCTGCTCCCCCTCCAGGAAGCCAGCGCACAGCATGTTGGGAGTGAGCGTGAGGTTGGTCTGCTGCTGACACTCCTGCAGGGTGATTCGTGGCACCTCCAGGCGCTGCAGCAACAGCGCCTCGGGGCCGGACTGAGACAGTTTTCCCCAGCCGCTCACAACGGACGTGCGCACGGACGCCAACGTCACCCTGACAAAGCTGCCCCCCTGCGGTGGGAGGCACACGGGCAGGACGAACTGGCCAATCTCCACAGCCCCGGAGAGCTGCAGGAGGGCGATGTCGTTGTCCGACGACACGTGGTCGTAGTTCGGGTGGATGGTGACCTTTACCACCCCCCTTGCCTGCTCTGTGCCCTCTTCCAGAAAGCGGATGTGTTCACCTGATCAGACAGACATGTGACTTGACAATGAACGCTGACCACAACTCTCACTGACAAGTGCCAAGTCAGGACAGGACTTACCCAGCGTCACCCGCAGCCTTGATGGGTTGGCGCGCCACACGCAGTGGGCAGCCGTCAGGACCCACGTGGCGTCCAGGAGGATGCCTCCGCACATGTACTCGCCGTTGTACTCCAGCAAGGCCTGGCGTGTCGGCGGCACACACATCTTTACAACAATCACCGCTAAAAACGACAGCAGACTTTAAAAACAGAATACAGGTCCTGTGAGGTCTAGCCATGAGAATTTGCTTTGTTTTGAATGAGGGCCAGAAGACATTCAAAGCAAAGTGGGTAATAATTCAATATAAGGATTGTTGGGCTGATTCCTGAATGATGTCATACATGTTAGCCTGTGGTTTAGGCACCAGATCAGTCAATATGCAGGCAAAAAAGCTGGAAAACAAAAACAAACAAAACAACAACACGCCTGAAACAAGAGTCAGGTCTTCATAATCAAAACTTAAACCCACCTGCCAAGGACACTCCCCCTTGGGGCAAACTTGGCCTCTCACAATCCTTGGGTTAAAAGCCTCAGTCACCCTGCCACAGGGAAAGGCAACTAGGGAGGATAGAGAGAGAGAAAATGAAAGAGCCAAAAACAAAAACAACTACAAAAAAAACAAGACAGATGCAGAAGATGAAGGGGGTGAGAAAGGGCCAGACCCCCTGCCTGATAACAGAGGGGTCCATGCATGTAAAAAGTATCCGGAGTCGGGCATCGATCGGACACCTTGCTGCACGCAGCTGGTGCTGTCGTTGGCCAGGGCGTACCCCGGGGCGCAGTGGCACTGCGGCGGAGAGCCGGGAACGTCGGTGCAGAAGTGCTCACAGCCGCCGTTCCTGTATAGGCAGCCGAACGACGCCCTCTCAGCTGCAACGACAGGGAGCCACCACTGCAGTGAGATCAGTCGTCACATTTAAAAGGGCACCATATCAGAGAAGGTGAACTATAATTCTATTACATTAAATGCGGCTAGTTAGATTACCGATTCACTTCACAGATCAACACACAGAAACGCATGTTTATTGGTAATCAGAATACTGGAATGTCCTGTGAGGGCCCAGTCTTCCAGGAGGTTGTGTGACTCTAGCCTCAGCCTTCCGGAGTACATTCAGAGTCATGTAGTCCAAACGTCATTTGTCAGTTGGAAGCTCTCAGTATGAGAGAAAATATCCGCCATTGTTTGCCCAAGGGAGGGTCGTTGACGTCGAGAGACACTGTTTCTTCACTGGGGGAGAACTGGAGAAGAAAGCTCCACCACTCCCCCCACCCCCCGTTGTACTTACCCAGCTGACAATCTTTCCCCTCAAAGCCATGGGGGCAAATACAGGTGTAGGATTTGGTCTGGTCCACACAGGTCCCCCCATTCTGACAGGGAGCACATTCACATTCATCCTCCTCTGAAGAAGGAAGGTAGAAATAGCTAGAATCACCTGACACTGATCACAGAGGCCATAAATGCCAGTCTATGGCACTGACATTTAACTCATTCACTGTGTAATATGGGAAACAAGGTGTTGGATACATTTAGTACTAAATACACCAATCAGCCACAACATTAGAAACCACTGCCTAATATTGTATAGGTCACTCTGCCCCCAAAACAACTCTGACCTGTCGATGCATGGACTCCAGAAGACCTCTGAAGGTGTTCTGTGGTTTACAGCAGATCCTTTAAGTCCTTTAAGTTACAAGGTGGGGCCTCCATAGATCGGACTTGTTTATCTAGCACATCCCACAGATGCTGGATGGGATAGTGATCTGGGGAATTTGGAGGCCAAGTCAACACCTTGAACTCTTTTTCCATGTTCCTCAAACTATTCTTGAATAATTTTTGCAGGACCGGGACCTTCCCACAAGGAAACTTCTCTGCAGAAGAAAGCATGAGAGACTGACAGGGCTGACACAACCCGAACTAACACATACAGCAATCAGCCACAACATTACAAACCACTGTCTAATATTGTATACAGTAGGTCACACTGCCCCACATAGCCACTGTGGCTATGCAGCCCCATACGCAGCAGTCTGTGACACACTGTGTATTCCGACACCTTTCCATCATAGTCGGCATTAACTTTTTCAGTAACTATTGTTACAGTAGCCTCTCCTGTGGGATCAGACCAGACAGCCTAGTCTTCATTCTCCAGGTGCATCAGTGAGCCTTGGGCGTCCATGACGCTGTCCCTGGTTCACCAGTTGGCCTTCCATGGACCACTTTTAGTAGGCACTAATCACTGCATACTACACCCCATAGGATCTGTCGTTTCGGAGATGTTCTGACTCAGTCGTCTAGCCATCTCAATCTGGTCCTTGTCAAAGTCACACAGATCCTTACACTTGCCCATTTTTCCTGCTTCCAACGCATCAACCTCAAGAACCGCCTGTTCACTTGCCTAATATATAATGGCACCCTAGACAGATGCCATTGTAACAAAATAATCAATGTTATTCACTTCCACCTGTCAGTGGTTTTAATATTATGGCTGATCAGTGTATATTATATATGTAAGTGATTGTTCATTATACATTAACTTTCCAGCTACCTGTTGGTACACCAATTTAAAAAGCTGATTTGTGGTAAGTACTTAAAGAAAATGGAATTAAGTCACTTTAAAGGGTACCTGAGTAATTCCTCCAGAAATCTTCCTGTAAAACAAACACAAGACGTGAAACAATATGACCACATAGGTATGAAAATTATAATTATCTTTTACTTTGGTGTATTAAGTCAGTTCTAAATTTCTAAATTATTATTATATAAACGTATCCCCAGTGTGTCCTAGGTATCTGTGGTGTTTTCAGTTTTTCCATGAAGTCGATTTCCCGAAACTGTTTTCATCTATAAAATCAATAGTTGTACGTACAACTGGCTGCTCTCTTCCCCAAATCGGAAAAGCATTTCCTCGTAATGGTTTTACTTTCTGCTCACCAGATTCTCGGGGACAATTAAGATTTCCCGTGCCTCCTCATAGCTGCACTTCTCCTCCAGACACTCCCTCTCCAGATCGCCCTGTTTCAGTTCTTCCATTAAGGAGTTCGCCCGTTTGCCTCTTTGTAGGAGCAGCCGATTGGCCTCCGGCGCGTTCAGGAAGACTGCACCCGTCCAAAACAAAAATGTTAGAAAGTCTTCGTGAGTTATACAAAGTGAGAGATGTGACACTGTGCGAGATCCAGCCCTCATCCCAGGAATATCACTCTTGAATAACGGCATCGGACTCACCCCCCGGAATCCCACTGCTGGCCTGGATGGAGATAAAAACCAGGAGCAGGTGGCCGATTTTGACTTTAAGAGGCTCCATTATTGCGGTTCATGTAGAGGATCCCTGTGAACAAAGTTCAGTTTGCGTGTGACGGGCTAACAGCCCCACCTTCCCCCATCCAAACATACGGACTTCATTACTGACAGGGAAGCAGACTTTTTGTGTAATTCAGGCCTGGCATCGCTGACCTCCTGTTGTATCACAACTCTACCAAAAGGGGCACTTTTTGCGTATGTTGTTGTGTCAGGAGAGTACAACGCAATATATCTTCATTAATTACATGCCTGAGCATTGTAAGTATTTTAACTGAAAACATCAAACAGACAAACTAATGAAATGTACTTCCGTGGCAAAAAGAGAGTCGAAAACTGATCTTATGGCATGTTATAAATATATTTCCAATGTAATATAATGTTAACATAGATAATACCAAAATTTTAGATAAATTTAAAACAGACGAAAACAAAACATGCCAAACGTGAGAACGGGGAAATCCTGCGAAGAATTATCTTTAGTGGACAGAAGGTGGCGCTATCCAAATTCCAGCTGGGTTTGACGGTGTTATACACAAAAAAGAAGAAGAAGGCGACGCTGCTGACGCGCTGTGGATGTTGATTCATTAGTCTTCCTGTTGGGTAATATAATGTTTTGGAGATGTTTTATTGAAATTACAAAAGGCAATGGGTTTTATTTAAATCTGGACATTCACTAGAAAATCTTAATAAGGAAATGGTACTTTGTAGCGTTGCACTTCTATTTAATACATTAGCTTTTTCAAACTGAAAGTGTGACTCGTTTTTAAAAACCAATGAAGGTTAAATAATACCGAGATATAAGTTTACATACTAAGAATGCCTTTACCTTTGTAGTATTTAAAGACTCGAGAGAAGTGCCTTAACGACTGTAGTTGATAAGACGGTGACTTCAGCTCGACTGAATTTCATTCTTAAATTCGCGTTACTGGCCTTGTATGTATTTTTAAAGTCATATTTCTATGCCCGAAGAATATTGCAAGCGATGAAAATGGAATTTAAGTCGCCTGAAGTTGGTGAGAAACAATTTATCTTTTGCATTTTGTGCTTGCAGCCTTTGCAGAAGTGGCAATTTTCCATGCATTGTGGAAGTGCGTGCGTTTATTTACAGTGTGATACACGTGGGTGATGCATCCTTTGCTTTGATTTCAGCGAAAGCGAAGGAGTTCTGGAGACGCGTGAATGTAGATCACGTATTCAGTGAGCTGACAGGGTATTTAAACAAAGTGAGGGACATGAT
Source organism: Isichthys henryi (assembly GCA_026776945.1). Classification (NCBI taxonomy): domain Eukaryota; kingdom Metazoa; phylum Chordata; class Actinopteri; order Osteoglossiformes; family Mormyridae; genus Isichthys; species Isichthys henryi. The sequence goes on from JAODJX010000001.1 coordinate 49,254,780, forward strand.
TAAAAGCGACGCTGCCACGGACAGAGGTACGGAGCTGCGCCGTGCCGTCATCACAGCGCTCATTCTTACTGCACTTGTATATATGGTGCGTTATTCCTCATCTTTCAGAATACGTCTGGAGCATGACAATGGTGGTAGAATCTGAAATCTTACCATTGGATAATGACATTGAAGAAGTAATTATCAACTCAGGTGAGTCAGTCATGTCAGCTGTTCTGCTGAAATCTTTGCTGAAATCTCCACTATGACAACTGTAATATACAGACGTCTTATCTTAAGGGATAATGATTTCAGTGAGACTAAAAAGGAGCATCTTGGAGGGAGGGATGCTTGGCTGGTATTACGGTAACAATATTTGCTGACCGGGGCTAGAGAGTAGTGGTAGAATTTAGGACAAGGTTGCTGCGGTAAAACTTATTGCTGGATGATTTTGCCATTGCTGAATAGCGGAATGTCAAATTTCCGGGACTTTGCATATCATTTGCGAGTTTCAGGGAGCTGCTCTCAGTTTGCAGAAGATTCCCGAAAATTCTGGGAGAGGTGGGATGTCCGAATATAAGTTATGAGCCTTCAGTCTTTGAGCCTGTAGATACTTTGCGTCGTCCTGCTTCAGTGGATAGTACGGTAATGCTGGTTGATCATGTTTGTTTGCCCAGCACTGCTCTGCATGCTTTAATCCAGATATGCTGCCTACAGCTCCCATCCAAATTGTCTGCAGTCTGCCGACTGTGAATGAAGGAGCGGAGAGCGAGTGTGAGGCCAGCAACCTGAAGCTGGAGTGGAGCTCAAGGTTTTCTCCGTTTGGAACTAAAGGCCAGATTTTATGGACTGTCTGCTTATGTGTGGGTGGCTTGTTGTTAAACATCTGTCTTTAATTGCCGCTCTCCCTTTTTATTTTTCTTCGCTGTGATTGGACAGGAAGAAGGGGGAGGAGTTTGGTTCAGACACTCATCTTGTGCCGGCCTTCCCTCCATTTAGTGAGGACCCAACTGGCTTTGTCATCGCACCCCTGACTGTCCAACCCCCTTTCCACCCCCATGACTGTACCCGGGCCTGCCTACCCAACCTCCCACCCTCCATTGACCTTTTTCTGGGGGAGAACCCCCTCAAAGTGCCCATCATGTGCCAGTTCCAGCGGCTGAATGCCATGCCGGATGAGTCGGAGGCGGCCGAGCCAGATGTGGTGTACAAGGCCCCGTGTGGGAGGTCCATGCGGGGCCCCGATGATGTCCTGCACTTTCTGCGTGAGACGCACAGTGATGGCATCCTGCGTTTGGATAACTTCAGCTTCAGTAGCTCTGTCGTGCTGGCAAGGAGCTGCGACCTCGAGGTGGGCGGGCTCCTGGAGGCGGACCTGAGCAAGGGGGTGGAGCTGACGCCGGTCCAGCTGTACAATGAGGTAGACGGTGAGCGTCCAGCAGACTTCCATTATAGGAAGGACCGGTGGCCGCATGGCTGTTTCGTAGGCCCCACCCCGACCTACTCCGCCTGCTGTGACTGCCAGGACGGCTGTGTGGACGTGGCCCGCTGCGACTGCCTGCAACTCACCCTCCGATCTAGTGAGGCAGCGGCTCTGGGGCACGTAGACACGCCGGTCCCTTACACTCACAGACGGCTGCTGCACCCGGTGCCCTCAGGGTAAGAGCCACCATATACTGCAGCACTTCTGATTTTCTGTCTGTGCTCACACTGCTCATGCTGTGATCTCTGAGTTTATATGCCAAGATCAATGTTTCTCAGTCCATTCCTAAGGGACCTCCAGACACACACTCAGCTCCCAGTACAACCAATCAGAAATACTGAATACCTGGAACAGGGAGCAAAAAATTGGACTGTCTAGAGCACGGGTATCAAACTCCAGTCCTGGAGGGCCAGAGCCCTCATTTATCTCTCATTTATCACACCTGATTCAACTCCTTGTGCTAATTACCACATAGCTCTTGATTGAATCATTTGTTGTGGAACAGGAAAAGAACTAAGCTACACAGGGCTTCGGACCCCCAGGACTGCAGTCTGACACCCCTGGTCTAGAGGTTCCAAAGGACTGGGTTGAGAAACACTTTGCTAGATAATTTATGTTAAGTTTAATTTTTTTTTTAATTGGCAGAAGAAATATGTAATTGCACTGTCGTTAAATTTGTTTGATGGTTGTCAGAATCATTTGCATGAAAAAAAAAAAGAATCATTTGCATGTCAGTTCTTAATTTCAAGATACACAACATTACATATAAATAAGTATTTGTAATAATATGTGTTGAAGTCTGAATGAGGGTTATACTGATACAGAGTCAGTGTGCATGTCCATTAGCACCCGTGAATACACGCTGTTGCACTGTGTGTGAGCAGGATCTACGAGTGTGGTCCGTGGTGTGGCTGCAATTGGGACCGCTGCCAGAACCACCTAGTCCAGGACGGCTTGCGTGTCCGTCTGCAAGTGTTCCGCACCGAAGACTGTGGCTGGGGCGTGCGTTGCCGTGACGACCTGGACTCGGGCACCTTTGTCTGTACATACACCGGTGCGTGTGTATGCATGTGGCTCTTCAGCTTTTAGCTGCATGTAGCTCAGTGGTTCTCAAACTACGGTACCCATACCACTGGTGGTTCGTGAGCTCCCTCTAGTGGTACATAGAGGTATCTCCTTTTATGATGTCATAATGGTGTTAGGTGTATCTCATTTTATGAGGCGTTGCTCTGTGTAAAAAGTTTGCAGATCACTGGTGTAGGTAACGCGGGGCTCCTCCTCCTTCAGGGATACTCCTATGGGCCGGGCCCCCAGCCAGCTCCTTTCTCTCTAAGCGGAAAAGGGAGGAGCTGCCCTCAGACGACGAGGTGGAGGTAATAGAGGAATGGAAGATGCCTCCTGAAGAATTAGGGACACAGCTGGATGCCTCCTGCCCGGCTTCCCCCACCTTACACGTGCCCATGATCCAGGGGCCCGCGAGCCTGTCACCTCTAGTTCTGGACAAGGAGTCAAGAAAGGTCAGGACCGGCGTGAACTCAAACCGCCCGTGACTCACTCAGCAGTTTTTAGTTTCTCACGCTCTGAAATCTCTAACCAAGCTTCTTTAGAAAAACCCCACTTCTTCAACAGAGAAGGTTGACAGAAGCCATACTCAGGACTAATGAATATTCCTACTAAATCTGGACTGTGCCTGAAACTATCCATCAGTCAGGTTCACGGCAGTAAAGTCGGCCGTTAATCTGAGTCTAGGATATGATTTGGTGACAGTGATGTTTAACACCTCCAGAGTTTAAACAGTAGTAAGAACTCCCCTACAGCAGCTCTTATAGCAAATGCAGCTCAATGGTGACAGCAGCAGGGAGGGAATGTGCCATAAATCTCAGCACTTGTGTACTTGGTGCCCAGTTGTGTAATTTGGCATGCTGGTCACGCAGCATAAGAATCCTGAAAACCATCGCGAGAAAGCTGGGGCTTGATCTCTGGTGACCTCCTTTGCCTCACATCCAGGATGCCTAATAAAGAAAATGGTTTTGTTTTAAAGTAATTGCCTAGCTAAACGTCATCATTCAAGGTCATTTTACTTGAAAACGAGCAAAATCTTGGTATCTAACCAAGAGTATTCAAATAAATCAGACATTAAAAAGCATTGGACTTTGATATATGTTCTATATATAACTGATCTGCATATCATTTCTTGTGCATCCGCTGTCGCACTTGCAGAATGGGTCACAGTGAACTGGAGCTCTAACATTTGCAGTTACCCTTGCATGCAGCTAGGAGCAGCAGTGAGCATAGCTGGCTGAAATCTGCCACATCAGTCCAATATGCCACTCAAACCTTTGTTTTGTCTTTCCATTGCCAACCCCATTTGCCCATGACTAATATGAACTTATAAATGGCATGTGACCATGCCAGTATCCTTGGAACACAAAATATACCTCAAAAATAGATTTCTGACATCATAGAAGTCAACATGCCTTTAGGGATCCAATCTGTAAAAATGATAGGGCGACATATTGGCAACTCAATCACAGTCCGTATGGCACATTGTTCTTGCATATGGATGTAAACATAAAGACGCAGAGGCCTCTCTACGTTTCAGGTGACGTATAAAGGTACAAGAACCAGCCCCAGGAAGGGGGAGCTAAAGGAGACAGGGGCCTCCCCCTCCCCCTCCCCTGTGCACAGAGATGTAGATGCAGGCCGATGCAAAGGATTGTGGGAGGATTCTGAGGAGCACCTGTTCTACATGGATGCGACAGAGGAGGGGAACGTCGCCAGGTTCCTAAATGTAGGTGAATATTGCGAGAACACTCCAGGATTGTCCTCACTGTGTCGTGACTGTCACTTGTACTGCTTTCAAACCTGCCACATAAGCTCAGGGGTTAGGGATCTGAGTCTGCAGTGTGGATTTCAATCCTGTGATTGTCACCATTGAGTCAAAGGCACTTGTCCCTTCCAGGGGTACCAGGGATGCTAAATAAACATCTGACTGGCTCTCTGTCTTCTTTTCTCCCTTCGGTTTTTCAGCACAGCTGCCAGCCCAATCTCTTTGTCCAGAACGTCTTTGTTGAGTCTCACAACCGCACCTACCCAACCGTGGCCTTCTTCACTAGCAGGTTTGACTTCTCCTTACTCTAGCTACCGCTGTGATTAGGTTGCTGGGAAGCATTCAGGCCACTCGGCCGCGTCCTTAAACCCCCAAGTTGACAGCTTCGTGACTCGCTCCCTCTTTTGCAGAGAGGTGAAGGCAGGGACGGAGCTGACCTGGAAGTATTCCTATAAGCCGGGGAGCCTACCAGAGGAGGAAGTGCCCTGCCAGTGCGGGAGTGAGAGCTGTCAAGGCGCCATCATCTGACAAGCTGCAGCCGTCACGGAAATGGATAAACAGGAAGTACAGCAGGTGGCAGCGGTGGGATGGGCGAGCCCACAAGCCAAAGGGAAACCAGCATAAAATGTTCTGATCGCGCTCGGCCATCCCTGGACTTTCGAGGTTACGCACAGTGGACATGGGACTCCCTGCAGACGCAGAGAAATGGGGGATCGGCCTTCTTTCGATTTTGAAGTTGTAGCCTGCATCTTGTTACTTTGTGGGGTTAATAAAATGAATTTTATGAAGTTTATTAAGTTATTAACTGCAGTAGCAATAATGGTTATAAAAGTAGTGCAATGACGTTTATTATTTCCTCCGAATGACTCCATAAAGAGGAAGCTTTTGGGAATTAATGCTACTTTTAATAAACTCGTAATATCTATACATTTCTTTTTAGTCGCTATAGATATTTAGAGATATAATTATTACCCATTCATTAGATGAGTTTAAATCTGTTATGCTTTGTTTATGAATTTGAGTATTAACGTTAATAATTACATTTAATATCCTAACCTGGACTCTACTGGTATTGAACATTATTACAAAAATTGAATGTGCAATAACCTGCGGCTGTTACATTATTGGGAAAATTAATATATCCAGATTAATGTTTTAAAAAACTATTTGCTATATATACTGGAAAAAAAACGAAACGAAAAAGAAAGGATGTGCGTGTAACCGCGTGTCCTCCGGGCGCGAGACGGCTGTCCTCACTTTAGTTGTCGTGGTGGCAAAGCCGTTAATTTTGGGCGAAGAAGCGAAACGCAAGAATATGACAATTTAAATGCAAATTCATCAGATCAGTGATATTTGTCAGTAAATTGTTTCTCCGTTATTGCCGGAGACCAGCGGACTCATTAGCGGGTGGGACGTGCCTTTGAGCCCCGCCCATAAACGTCACATGGCCGACGGCCCGCCTACATAAAGGCGCTGCGTAAACAGACCCCGCAAAACTGTCGAAAGGGGGAGCTCCAGAATGACAAGCTGGGCCGTATTTCTGTTGGTTTTCTGGGTTTCACCGTGCTACCCGCAGGACATCCCTCCGCGGGACGATGTCGCAAGGGTGGCCCGGTTCGTCGCCAATCAGTGCGGCTGGGCGTCGATGGCGACTATCTCCTCGCGCGACCCGGTGAAGGGGCAACCTTTCTCCAACACCTTCTCCGTGAGCGACGGTCCGCTCGGCTCCGGTACCGGCGTGCCGTACATGTACCTGACCCGCTTGGAGATCTCGGTGCAGGACCTGCAGGTACCGCTGCAGACTTGACCTTGCTCTGATCACCTTTTAATTTGAAATATCAGGATGTCATTCCAGTCATAATCGCCAAAAGGGGGCGTTGCTGGCCTTTGCTAAAGTCTTTATTTCGGTGTGGGGAAACGCTTATTTTAATAAAGAGTATTATGAAATATTATTTTATATTCTGATGCATCATCCATTTTGAGGGTATGGTTAAACGTGCACGGTTAAATGTGCTTTTTTATCAGCTCTCAACACATCGTGTGCTGTACTGCCAGATAAGAGTATAGCTAGGCAACCGGTCCTGTCATGTGAGTTTTTGCTTGGCGCTGAATTGCATAACCTGTGAAGTCTTATGGAAGTTACATTATGGTTCAAAAGCCAAGGAAGCGGCCTTTTTCACTTCTCTGTTTGGCAGTTGGTGTGCATGTGTGTGTGAGAGAGAGACTGTGGGGTGAGTTTGACATCACTGTATGGTTCTTCTCTCTATCAGGTTAACTCACAGGCTTCTCTGTCCATGTCTCTGGCTCAAACGGACTTCTGCAGGAAGCATGCCTACGACCCACAGAGCCCTTTGTGTGCCCACGTCATCTTCTCTGGATCGGTGGTGGAGGTCTGAGCTCTCTATCTCTTATCTCATAGGAATCCTCTCACACCTTCACACAGCCTGCCTGCACAGTGCTGAAGGTCACACGCCTCTCATCCGGTTTGGTCAGTGTGGTCAGGTTATGGCAGTGTTTCCCAACCCATTCCTCGGGGAACCCCAGACAGTCCGCGTTTTTGCTTCCTCTCGGCTCCCAGCCAATCAGGAACATCAAATACCTGGTACAGGTGCACTGGGAGCTGAGAGGAAGCAAAAACATGGACTGTTCAGGGTTCCCCGAGGACTAGGTTGGGAAACACTGGGTTAAGGCATCCCTAGATGTGTGAAATCACCAGGAAGATGTAGGGTCCTGCTCTTGGGAGGCAATCGGCGGTAGCCAGTGGTGGATTAACATAAATGTGAAAGTGATTAATTGACACACCACAGCATTCAACAATGAAATGTGTCCTCTGCATTTTACACATATGACATCGTGACATAGAAGGGGGCAGCTAATTCAGCACTCGGGGAACGGTGCTTGGGGGCGGTACCTTGCTCAGGGCACCTCATTGGTAACAGCACAGACCATAGAGGGACAAATTCAAAAAGAATATAAAACAAGCTTTTACTATTATAATGTTTTGCTCCATACATTTTTGATAAAGACTGACTCTATAACAGACTATGCATAACAGAAAATAATTACTTCTAAAAAATAATAATAAAACTAAATGACCAATAGGGGTCCCCTGATCACCCTGGGCCCCTAGGCTGTGGCATAGGCAAGCCTGTTAATAAATTTGCCCCTGCTGGTATAATGTGTTGATCTTTTCATACCAAGAATGACTTTACTAAACAAGTCGTTTTTTTTGTGTGTGCATAATTAGATTGGTGTAATCTCTCTTTACCACATGTATAATTCAGTAGAAACGAGAGAAAGGGTGAGTTAAAGTTTGCTCTGTCATGTGTGTATTTCTTAACAGGTTGCTGCATGGTTGCTATTTTGATGGTAATGCTTGACTTCCTGGATTTTGGTTCTGAATTGCTAAGGTGTCTGCGTTCAGGTAAACGACACAGAGGCAGCAGTGGCGAAAAATGCCCTGTTTCTTCGACACCCGGAGATGGCAGACTGGCCTTCTGACCATGACTGGTTCTTCGCAAAGATGAACATCACTCAGGTGTGGGTCCTGGACTACTTTGGAGGGGTGAAGACCGTCACCCCAGAGGATTACTATAATGCCAAGCCCTACAAGCTCCACCTGGGTAAGTCCGTTATGAAATGTCCATTAATGTTTTGTGACTTTCCCATTGTTCTGAGTATTAGTCAGTCCAATGAGTGCTGTCAAGCAAATCCTTTTTACGCTGCCTATCATGATCACCAATGAGAAGTCAATAGGCCTTGGTCATTCTAGAACCTTCAGCATCACTTATTAAAAGGTTTAGGTGAATACATGTATATATTTGAACCTGTATGTATAATATTGACCCTGTGTGGATTGCAGAAAATTCAAAATATGTTCAAACTTCTGCACCCAATTCTTGTTTTTACAAATCATTGAAGATGAATGTTTTATAGTCATTCACTCTGGAAAAAGAACAGGTCAAATAAATCATTAAAAGCCATTAAATTAATGACATTCATACCCCTGATGAGTGAATGTAAACTTCTGACCACAACTGTAAATCATAATGCTTTATAGGCTTTATATCAAAGTGAAGTCTTACTTGGTTGTTTGAATTTCAGAATCCTCCCCCATTAAAATTATATATATATATATTTTTCTTTTGCAGAGTTTCATGGACTTTGACTGAAAGGTGTGGCAGAGGAGATTCGTGTAGCTTCAGCTTCAGGGACTGAAAGTGGCATGACACCATAAAATGATACTCCGCTGCATTTCTCTCATATTTTTAAAACGTTAGAAAGTTCCAGAAGCTTATTGGTTAAATCAGTATTTCATTTAAAAATTGCTCTTGATAGGGGAAGAGGCCTTTTGGAGAAATTACATGATTTATCTGGAGTCAAAAACACTGCACTGGGCTGGCTTTGGTTCCGTTTCCACGGTAACTGATCCATAGCTGTGTCTACACACCACTCAGTTATGCCAATCCTTGGTTGGCTTCTTTCTTTGAGTGTTTGATGCCATCCTGTCACTGTTTCATTTGCTCCATCCATTGTCCAAACCGCTTATCCTACTGGGTCGCGGGGGGTCTGGAGCCTATCCCGGAAGCAATGCGCACGAGGCAGGGAACAACCCAGGATGGGGGGCCAGCCCATCACAGGGCACACT
>JAODJX010000001.1:49270104-49292000 GCA_026776945.1 Isichthys henryi
CCCCCCCCCCCCCCCCCCCCCCCCCCCCCCCCCCCCCCCCCCCCCCCCCCCCCCCCCCCCCCCCCCCCACCAGCAGTCAGCACTGAGGTTTCAGATGTAGGGAAGCTGGCGTCTTTCTCTTCTTTTGATCTCCACCGTGCCTGGCTGGTCTTTCTGAGCTGAGCTCCCTACCTGGCTTCCGCTCCCGCTGCAGACAAAAACAGAAGTTCCCGCTGTGCAAGGCTACCCCTATGTCTCATTTATCCGTCTAGTCTATGTTTGAAAGTAATTACTCAGCTTGTGATCTTAAATGCAAAAGACCTTTCCTCAAGCTACGCAAGGATATATGAATTCACCAAACTTGACTAAATTCAAGTACTAAACCTAAATATAGTTCTTGGTATTGCTTGTGATAATGGCGTCTCCGTCGTCTCATGGGCTCTATCATACTTGAGCATGAGTAACGAACGTCAGCCTTAAAAAGGCTTAGTTATCGATTCTGAATCAATGTGTGTCTCATCCTTGAAACACATTTACCTTTGCAGACTTGCTGTTGGATTTTTTTTTCTCTTCAGCTGTTTGGAAATGTTTTCTTCTGTTGAAGAGTTTAACAAAACAGCCAACGGCAAAGAGTGACAAGTATTCAGGAAACCGAGATCAAAAAACTTTAGTGTCTTTTTTTTCCTGATCCAGTTTTATTGTGATCAGTAAGTACTTTTAAGCCTTTCTACGGCTGCTACCTAGCTAACTGAAGAGGTCTGAAGAGCCGATGCCTTCGTCAGTGGGAGATGAAACTTACGCCAATTTGCATAAAGGACATTTTGTCTTGGGCAAGGATCTTTCACCATCTAGGCCAGAGGTCTAGCATCAGCCCATGAGCTACATCCGGCCTACGAGATGCTTCTTATTGACGTGACATCATTTTTTTATTCCCTCAAATTCTCTTTCTGCTTAAAAAGTAGCTCAGTAGATCTCTTAGCCAGTGCCCCCCCGCCCCCATATGTTATTTTTGTTTCAGACCCCTTCTATAAGCAATTTTCAGTCTTTCTTCTAAATCGTAAAAATATATGTTGGCTTTATTACAGATAAACATTTAACTCTGATTTAAAAAGTGCTTGAGAAACAGTCAAATACATTGTGAATTTTGTATATTTCTACAAGAGGTGTCTGTATTCCGTCTTGCATTTGACGGCTGGTATTTGAAGTACAGTATACGTGTAGTCCTTAGCTTCCTAATAAAATCTGCTCCTTAAATCTGTCTTTAAGTCCAATTTGCAAGTAAGTTGAAACAATAATAATATAGAAAAACATACGAATAATTATAATACAATAGTAATTAAGGTAACTACTGTGGTGTAACTAGAGCCAAAGATCAGCTGAAGCTACGCAATGTTTTCATGAGTGTCACAAAGTAGTACATGCATTTTTTATTACGAACCATTGTATTTATCCGAGATTTTTTATATAATAGGCAATCCGCCCATAAATTCAAGTTGTTTGTAAGTCAGACAGTCTTAACCCGGGGACAGCCTGTATAGTGTGTTTAATACAGGATATTCAGCTATCGAGTGGCTTTCTTGTTAAGGGATAGACCGACGACAAAAATCAATTAAGATTTCAAAGTGCAAATTTGACCGTGACTTTGAGCATTTGCTGTCAAAACTATTTTTAATTAAAAAATTAATAGAATTGCCTTTAGGATCATTTACGGTCTTAATTCAGCAATGAATAAGTGCTCAATTTAAATGATTTAACTACATTTAAACATTTACAGAGAAATCATTCCTAAAAGAATCTGTCTCATCACTCAGATGAAGCATTTAACTGGGGGTGATTTTAATCTTGTATTGATATATTCAATATATTATTGACCTTAAATTATTTTTATTAATGGTGTAAAGTATGAATTGGACACATTAATACTTGAAAGCGACCATTTTTAAACATCTCCGTAACCGTATCAAACTAGAATAATTAGCTTGTTTCCGGCTTGCATATACACATTGAATTAGCTTTGCCCTAATTTGATTAAATAGGTCACTGTAAAGCAGTTCTGTATCACCATGGTTTTTGAAAATCATTATCATTTGCAATCAAGTCACTTATTGTAACTTATGGGGGGTTCTCGGATGATTTGGCGCTATGGTACAAGTCTAGAGTCCATCTGAGATTTTTTTATGTGATGCTGGTCAAAAACTTTTTTTTTTTTTGTCAAAATGCAGTTGAGTCATAAAGATAAATATTAAATATTATTGTAGGTCATGTTGGGGTTTTTTTTTGCATAAAGAAGGGAGGGGCCGTGTTCTGTTATTCTTGACCAGACCTCAACCACCCGTCCAGCACATGTGTCTGCACTGTATTTCCCAGTGTCCTTGGCTGCAGTGACAGAATGACGACATTTAGCTACAAGGGTCAGCCGGACCGCTAAGGCATATTATAAGCTTATAAGGTGTTAGCCAAGTGTTTGTTTTGATATATTCTTATTTTATTCATCCGCTTAAGGTAGGGTCATTCACATAAGTAACATATTTAAAATCATTACCCATTTTAAATTTAGCATGGATAATCAGGTAAATGACCATACTCAATAACACTGCAGTTAGACAGCGTGAGTGGCTATTGTTTAATCTTATCCGCTGTTTATTTATAATATTTATGCGTATTAACGGATGAATTTTTCTCTCTCCAAAAACATATCACTCATTCCCAAATTCTACCAAATTCTACTATGACAAAAATAAGATATTTTGTGTCTGATATTTATTTTAGTAACAAGATAAGAAAATGATTTATCTTGAATTTATTTGTTTTAAGAACTACTTAGATCAAAAATGAATATCAACGGTAGTAAAAGAATGCACTTATGATGGGTGCTCAAAATAAATGAAATTAGTGGACAGACAATTCTCTCAAGCACAGCTCTCAAAGTCTGAATTAAATTTCAGTAAACGGAACTTTTCCAAAAAGCTTAAGTTGCGGCCTTTGCTGAAAGTCTTTGTCACCATTGCATTTCTTAACATGGCTGACCGTCTAGCTAGTCAGAAATGCAGCTCTGTTTTATTTATTAGGGGAAAAAATTGAGTATAATGGATCTGTTGCGACTTTCCATTGGCTGCATGAGCGTCAGGGATACCAGCATCATTTTGGATTACGGAGCATGTCTCCAACCGTATCGTGAAACTGACCTTTGACATGACCCACACTGATTTAACTGCTATTTGGTGATTTAAAAAATCGCGTATTACTTAATTTTAAGGATCCCAAGATAATAGCGTAAATGACTCGACATTACAATAAAAAATATATAAATGCAGGTAATAGTAAACAGTCGTACAGCATCTACTGTAACGTTGAGCGTGTTTTAGCGTGTTAGCAATTTAGTCTCATGGAAGACTAATTTTTTTCACGCTCACAATTTAGGTAATACATGCTTTTTTTTAAAATCTAGGAATATAGTAATTGCTTAATTATTGAATACAGCTTAACTTCCTGTCCCGATGAATTTCAGAGAAGACGTGGGTTGAGTAGGTTGGAAATATTATTTTGTTTATATAGGGTTGCCCAATGTGGGGGAGGTCTAAGCTGATGAGAAAAAAAAATCTATCTGGGCATCACCATTATTCTCCGATAACTTTGCCCTTTCGTTATCATATCTTGAGCTATAGCCAAAAATCATTGCTCAGTGACGTGTTTTGATCCATATGTTTTATATACATTTGTGCGTTGATTAAGCTAACAGTAAAATTAGCATGGATACTAGACTTAAAAGATGAAAACATGCAAATGTTTCACCAAGAAGTGTTGTTTTTCTATTTCCTAAAAATCCTCTTTCTACGTTTCCGTGCAAATGAATAAAACTCGGTTTACAAACCAGGTATTACTTCTGTTTTCTGCAGTTAGGCAGTGATTGCTTGGTTTCTGTAACTCCGTGTTGCTTTGGGGTGTTGAAGCCAGTTTGTTATGAACACTCAGTAAACACCCATATCTACCGACAGCTAAACTAATAGTTATGTATTTATTGTGAAAACTATAAAATTATAAGACATCAGTGCCTGTTTCTCTGGGTGATTTATGAGCTTTTTCATGTGCAGGAACATCAAAACGAATATTCAAATGTTACTTAGCAGTGAAGCTAGCTATGAGATACAGACTGCAGAAACGTGCACTCTGTGTCTGTTGTGTAAGTCTTCGAAAAAATTGTCACTGTGGTGCTTATGTTACTCACTAAAGGAAAAGAGAAACGCTTGCAGCTTTTTGAAGATAAGTGGTTTATTTTGGGTAGAACAGGTGGGACCTTACCCTGTGAGAACAACTCTGCGGTCTCATTAGTAGGGGCGGGATTGGAAAACTCACGCCCGTGCAAAAAGACAGGACAGGAAACACCATTTATACCACCTCTTCTACCTTGGGTGGGGGGGCTGCCCCGTAATGTCTTTTTTTTAACAAAATTGTGTGAGGCTCTCAGTGAGGGTGTCGGACACCAGTTATTTAATGGTTAGATAGATTAGTGGCTGGGTAACACTACTGGGGGAGTGTATTTCTGTGAAGTTTTTTTCCCATCTTCTTTTTTGAATTCTTCCCTGCTGTGTCACTGCAGGGAATCCTCTACTTGGCACGTTGGTGTTAAATTTGTCAGAAAGGGTCATCGCTGGGCAGAGGTTTCTCATTTTTCAACCCAAAAAAAAAAAAAAAAAAACTGACAGACAGACATATCACGGAAAGGTTCCCCCGGAAACGAAAAGATAATGTGTCACTGTAGAAGCCTATTTATTTACAGTCAAAACAACCTACTTCTTTCTAAAGAAAGAAATAAATGGATTTATAGTTTCCCTATTGAGTTTATAATAGTTTTTTTCAGTTTTTAGTTTGACTTAAAAACTCCCACATTATGGTCAACGACAGCTTGATAAAATCTACAGTATGTCTTCAACCCACCATGAGCCACATAAACTGTGTACGAAACAATTCGATGTTACTTTCCTTGGTCGACAATCACCATGCGCTTGTGACTGTAAAAAGACCACCTTAGCCATTCAGACACCACCTGATAATCTCAGTGCTGCATTTTGGGTCTCGTTTAATGTACTTAAATGAATGAATAGTTTTGAGGTTCAGCCATGACCATGAGTCTGGTTTTTCCTGTACGATTGATAGTACTTTTGTCAACGGCCTGGATGAAGGTAAGCGAAGTTGTACAGCGTATATTTCACGAGGAAGGCAGTACGCTAGTGTGTGCTGAGGCACGGGGACAGATAAGTCAGGTCTACGGTTTAAGGCCCCGCCCACATCTCCAATAAAAAGCAGGCATGGCGAAGTAGCTTCTGCGTGAATCTATTGCAAAACAGGATTTTCTGAAAAGTGGTGCTGTAGTGGCAACATGTTGGGTGGAAAATGAATGAGACAGCCGACAAAAACAATGATGCTTTTCTCATCGTCCTCCCTGTGGGGGAGCGATGTGTCATGCGGGGAATCCTCCTGTCAGCATTTTCTGTTTTATATGCCAGAACGGGTCAGTGCAGAAAAAGATGAGGTTTCATCTCGATAATCTGTTTAAACTGCAGCAGAAAGTCGCAGGCTGTCCAAGAGCGACGGCCGTACAAGACGAAGGAGATAAAGAGTTTAGTCACTGCAATATCAGCTCAGCCAAGAGGAGCTGAGTCTCACACAGTCACGTTTACCACAGAGCCAAGCTGCCGCCCCCCAATCACCCTGCCGTAACTTTGACCTTTTAAACACCACTGATGCTGACAGCCTAAATAAACCGGAGATCTAGACAGCAGGTCAATTCACCGATTGACATGGACGCATAATCGTCACGGGTGCTACCGATCAGTGATTTTTCTAACTATGATTTAACAAGCAACTGTCACGTGGTGGATACGGGGAATCAAATGAAGGCTACTGAACATCTGCCGTCTTGAGACTCGGAGCGAAATTACTTATCGATTAGCCTGTGGTGTTTAATCTCGGAAGCGCTGCAGCAGACCGGCATGTTTGTCGTGCCTCTGCATGTACCTCTGTCTATTTTTGGGTTGTGTGTAGTACACCCATCATGCACTTTGAGCAGATTAAAGTGGTCTTTACACAGAGCATATATCTAACGAGGTGATTTATTTCCGAGTACTGAACCGAAACTTTTTAAAGTGCCCCGAGTTTACGTAAATCTACATTTTGGAGCATAGGCGTTTTTTCTTTTTCTTTTTTTTTTTTTTTTACACAGCCGCCTGCCGCTAATCTCCGTTAGCCACACGGCGGCTTTACTCTTGAAAAGAAACGCACGGAAGCCACTGTTGTCAGATAACAGCAGTGGAAATGCTCAGAGACCCCAAGGCTTTGGCCTGAACACTTCCTGTCACTGCAGTGACATTTCGCATTACGCCGTCGAGCTTGGCTGAGACGCCCCAGCCAATTAATGATATTGCACAAACTCGTTTCAGCTGTGATTAACAATGAAACCAATCATACGGGTACAGAATAACATACCAAGGAATAAATGAGTCAGAAAAAAGACATCACTGCTGTTCCATGCGTTCGATCATTGGGTATCAAAAACATCAAAACAAGTTTTCTCAAAAACAAAATACATTTCCTAATAAACTCTGCAGGGATTTATGCTTATTTGTTACCTCCACAACAACACTGGCAATAAATAAATTCCTTGTGGTGAGCAAGAAGTCAGATTTTCATGGTTTTCCAATGAATGAAGTACGATATCCTTAATCTGTGTCCAAATTAAGACATTTTATCCTGTTGGAGGCCTGCCTCAGGGTCCGTGATATACATGGTTTTGTTATGCTGACAGTCGTTCTTGATGTGTGTTGAAATTCACACAATCTGATCACAGATGTCACACAGCAGTATTCCTGTGTTGGTAATTTTGGATTCTAGCTGGCCTTCTTGTCTATTAATTTTTCATATTCTTCTTGAGCTAATTTAAAAATATCCGGTATCGTATGTTAGCCTGTTGTACTAACCAAACTGGGATTTGTAATATGGCATCAGGCGAAACATATAAAGAAATAAAACCAGCCTTTAGCAGTTTTACTCGAAATTATTATTATTTTTTTTTTGTTACGTTGCCTGCAAGGTACAATACCTTTACTTCCTGTATTAAAACAGCATCATTAACTAGTAATAACTGCAAAATGTGCCGTTTTAAAAAGGAAGCCGTACCATTGAATAGCGTAACACGAGAGACGGCAAGGAAGGGATGAATTGGCACATGGTGAAAATCTGAGAGGGCAGCCATCGCTGTTGACAGCGTGCGGGACAGAAAATTTAGCCAATTACTAAAAGGGCCGTAATCTAGACACTGCCAGACCACTCTCTCTCTCTTTCGGTCTCTCAGCCAAGTTTTCCGTTTACCACAACATGAGTCAATGTCTTCTTAAGATGTAACATTAAGATATTTCTTGGAACTTCTGTTTTGGAAATTAAGCCTTTACATACGCAAACACATGAATCATTAACTAAAAGCAAAGAAAAGTTAATTTTAATGTAATTTTAATATAGAAATGTACTCTAATGTACGTTTGATGTAAAAAAAACTGTGTAAAATGCACTTTTCTTCTGGGAAAAAAAACTTTTGTCACTGTAATACAAATATATGATGCATACTGTATCTGTGCTCATGCAAGGGATCCTTACATTTAGGGTGTCCTGCACCGACTGCATTAGGCGATGTGGTAACACTTTACTTGACGGGGTACAAATACAGCAGTAGTACACTCTTACTTAATGTATTTATTAACTAGAAACAAAGTGTTTGTTATGCATAACAGTTTATTTCATGCAGTTACTATATTTGTTCGTGATTTGTATACTTCCGTTGTAACTGAGTTGCTAAGATACTTGTGCTCCCTCAAAGTGTAACCGATGAACGTCATTTGGGAAAATTTTTGTCAGTGCCTTATATAGTTTTTTTCTGCAAATTACTGCTTTAAATAAAGAATAGTATTAATAGCACAGCACCCTCTAAGGGACGTCTAGGCGTTTTCAGTAACTGCTGTAATTACGCTCACTGTGTACGCCTTGTTTCTCGTTAACGTAGCACGCAACATTCCGTTTATAATCAAAGAACCTTAAAACTGACAAAATGCAGGTTCTGTAAGGAAATGAAATTCAGCTTTATTTGCCATTTGTACAAATACGGGATGTGTTTTTTTGTCATATCCCATCTCGCTGTCCTTTTTTAAGAAATACACACATACATCGTTCTTTTAATCTTGTTGGCATCACAAAGGAGAACTTCGCTGCTTCCCGATAAATTAAGTTTCCAGTTTTTTGGTGGTAATTTAGTCAGGGAGACGCCACAATTACCTAATACTATAAGTTAGGGGCTTCCAACTGTACGTTCTACACAGCGTATCCAAATGACAAATGTCTGGCAGGAAAATCACAGCCCGGCAAACACTGACTGGACGGGGGGGCGGATGCAGACGGTTAAATCAGCTCCCCTAGCAAACCCGTAACGTTGCCGATGGAGCCCCAATTTAAGGCCTAGAGACGTCAAGATTTTCCATTTTTGACATTGTGCTTAACCTTGGATTTCATTGTAATCCTGCAGATGTATGAAAAGGACCGAACTGGCACTCAAAGCCTGACGCCCAGTTTTTATTGGTTGCTCAGATTTGGTTGGCCGGGTTGGTCAGATGGGGGGGGGGGGTATGCTGGGCAGGAAAATGTGTGTGTACCAGCTTCGTGCCCCACGTGTCAGCTGCAAGCTGGATGGCCTGGTGGTCGCAGTACAGCAGGATTGCTGATCCGACCCGCGGCTGCCTCAGCATTTCAGCACCGTGTTCTTCAAAATCCACATTACGCAAGATCTGCTGCATTTTGATTGCACCCTTGTGTTAAAGACCAACCCGTTGCGTAATGCCGGATAAACGCAATGCTTTGTCAATGTGAGTCGTACCTTGAGGAGTCCAGTTAGAACAGTTTAATTCTACAGAATTGCTATTCTTTAGCGTTTTGTCAAAATGTGTTTACAGTGTTATGCCTGCATTCCCCATTGGAATCATTTCTCTGAGGTGCTGCAGGTAGGAGCGTGTGGTGATGACTGCAGCACCCTTTTGTGAGTACGTGCGGCTCACGATGGGGCTGACAGAGACACGCGCTGCTTGCCCCCCGCCCCGGCTCCACTTCGATGTGTCTTGCAACCGTACCCCTGTGAGACACCAGCAGCCATTCTCCGGACCCTCCTGCGGCAACACAAGGCTGAAAAAGCCATTGCAGTGAGCACTGCTCGGGGTACAGAGATGTACGAACCGCGCGAGAGAGAAACTCTGCAAACCACATTCTGTACGTGTGTGTGTGTGTGTGTGTGTTAAGCAGCTCTGAGAGGGCCATTTGGTCGATTCGTGTGTTTGCGCATGGGGGGGGTTGGGGGGTGGTTAATAGCTCCCACTGGTTGTTGGGGCCCAAATTGCGATGAAGCTCAAAAGCTGTGGTTTAGGTAACTATCTTCTGCCCCCGCCCCCCCCCCCCCCCCGACCCGCTTCTCTTTCCTGTGAGCCTTGCCAGCCACACACTAAGCACTAGGTAGGTCTCACTCTGAATGTGCGTAGGGCAGGTACAGTGGGCCCGTGAATAATTGCTCTGGCTGTCTCTCTGGTCATTCACTGCAGTCACCACACACAGGCGATCCAGCCTCTGAGCTCTTAGCTGGTTCCTTATGACCAGAGGTGGAAAGTTCAGGTCCAGAATGTACAAATCCAGACCAAGATTTTGTTCCAACCAAACAGTTGAGTACTCTGTGAATGTGACTCTTTATGCTCGACTGTTTGGTTGAAACAAAATCTTGGTCTGGATCTGTACTTTCCGAACCTGAACTTTCCACCTCTGCTTATGTCAGAAATGCCATAGAGACACCATTTAGACTAAACCTTTTTTTTTTTTTTTTTGAAAATGATTGAATTATTGCCTTTATTTTTTAGGCAGTTTTTTAACATGCGTTCAGGAAGTGCTGTTGTGCAGTTCTGGATCATCGTGGGTTAAACAGTGCAGGTCGTTCTACTGAGAGATCTGGTTTAAACCATGTTTAAATAAAAACTGTGGGTGTTTCCCTGGATCCCCACATCATCAGCGTCTCCTTCTGACCATGCCCCCCCCCCATCCTCCTATTGCCCATCTGTCCGTGCGTGACTAATGTTACCCCTCCCTCTGTCACGTGATGCAGAAGCCATGGATATTATGGACCCCAGAATCTGCTACGTCCTCGATGGCTTCCTGATCCTGTACAGCATCATCATGACAGCGCTCTTCTTTAAGGCCAAGGTGAGTGTTGGAGGTCCTCAGCCAAGCAGACTGGGCATTAGGGGTGGACCAGAGGTAAACAAGGACATAGCAGGGGGGCAGTGTGTATCTGTGCAGGATAGGATGCTGTATATGTAATCAGATGGTTGCTGGTTCAAATCCCATGGTCCACAGAATTCACTACTGGGACCTTGAGCAAGACCCTTAACCCTTCTCAAAAAAAATTCTGTCGCCTTGGATAACAGTATGTACTATATAAATAAAATGTAATGTAAATCTAATTACAGCAGATGTTTGAAATGATAGATAAAACGATATGAATAACTTTGTTTCTGGAATGTGTAACGTGACAGCTGAGGTCTAGTGTAGGTTGAGGTTAACTGTAAATCTGTAGCTGTGAAATGTACCCAGAAGTAATTAATATTGTCGTATGATTTGAATTGATCAATTATGGTATCAGTCGGCCTACGCTGGGCAACTGTTCATTAGGAAATAACATGTAATACAACAAAGAATAGTTACTAAGTGATCAACGATTTTTGGAAGCTAAGTTTCAGTTTAGACTTCAGGATGGTGTGATGCGTGTTGGAGTTATGGCTACATGGTAATACTTGTATCGCGAGATGTGAGATTTAACGTAAGCGGAGCCAGTACAGGCCCAAGTTCAGGCCCATGCGGATCTTCTGTGGCCCTGGGTGCTACGTGGCTGACAGACATCTGCTGTTTTCAGGAAGTCAACTGAATATGTGGTGACTGACTTTCAAGCTGATGGAATCTGTTGAAAGTGGTTTAAAGACCTTTTTTGGGAAGAATGCAAGAGAATAGAAAAAAAGACCCCAACACAGTACTGCATAAAAAATCATGTTATTGAAAGATTTATATTGTATTTCTGCCTTTATTCTCTCTCTGGCAGTTTGGGACCCAAAGCATTTCAAAGGAAGAAGGCATCTATTCGGTAAGTCCTTCCCTAACTTAGCTAATCCTCAGCTCGTCATTAATGTATCTCAAGAGTAGGGCAGACTTACCGTAAGGCACAGAAAGGCAGCGTCCTGACCCCCAAAACTTGGAATTCCCATGAAGACAGAATTATACGCAACAAGTTATATGCATGGATATAAGATAATGCGGTACCCCCTTCACATTTTTGAAGTTTAGGGGTGGAACATTGCTGCAAATGTGAAAATTTGCAAATAAAACTTGAGCCCCCTATCTTAACCTGTAATAATCTGCTGGCCTGAACGGCAACATAAAAGTCTATTACTACCAATTTCTAAACAAACAGTACTGCACTGTACACATTGTATATCAGCTTGCTGCGTCATTTTATATCAAAACCTTTTTATATGATATATAAACCAATTCTCAGTTCTGACCCTGTATGTTACTGCTATAAACACTCCCTTTTGGAGCTCTAATTAAAAATGCATAATTAACAGCACTGAAATGTTTAAAAGTTACTGCGAGAATTGTGAGATTTCCTGGTTATAAAGACGGCAGCGTGAGTGAGGCTGGTTACCGAGACAAAAATATTTAGTGTACCCAAGCCAAGGCTTTTAATATTAAAGATGTAGATGCATTTACACTAACAAATAGTATATATCATTAATACTTATATATTACGTGAATTCTTGTGATCTTAATTATTTTCAGTTTTGTTTTGGCTTCAGTTTTGTTTTGTTTTGTGAATTTTTGTGATCTTTCCTCAAGCTCCAAAAGTATTCCTGCTTAGGGAATATGTAAGGAATATTCGAAAACACGAATGTCATATTTACTAAACTGGAGGGGTGACTGTATAATCTTTTAAATTAGAGCAACACTTCTGCTGTTTGCATTTTCGGTAACAGTTTTCAGGATAGAAAAAGTTACCCCCTGTCCTGTTCCTACTTTGAGATTTCATGCTACCCAGCCTCCTTTTCACACTGGAGCCTCACTGGAGATAGCGGCTCTTTCACTGCCAAGAACACTGGCACAAAGTAGCCAAGCAGAAGAAGAAAAGAACGCAAAGACAGAAGATTAACATTACATATCCTGTGATACTATCCCACTAGAGTGGTGGACAAATTGTGATCAGGCATGGAGAAAAGAATGTAGGTAAAAATACCCTAGGCTACAGCCTAGCACACCGGCAAAAGTGGGTACGATTAAATTTCTTAAATTTGCCCACTCGACCCTTCAGTGCGATACCCCTCTCCCCCCGATTGGCAAATTTTACCGACGGCACTTCCACCCCCCACTCTGATTGGTAGGCTTTACTGCTGGTAACCTGACAGGCACATTATTTATGTTCCATTGTTTTTAATTCCCTCTCTTTGCTCTTAAATAACTCATGTGACCCCCTTTGGGCCCCCA
This sequence comes from Isichthys henryi, assembly GCA_026776945.1. Classification (NCBI taxonomy): domain Eukaryota; kingdom Metazoa; phylum Chordata; class Actinopteri; order Osteoglossiformes; family Mormyridae; genus Isichthys; species Isichthys henryi. The sequence goes on from JAODJX010000001.1 coordinate 49,282,687, forward strand.
GAGAAGTTAATCTGCCTGAGCTTGTAAATCAGAAATATAAGAACAGTTATTCACATCTCAGTGGAATATAAAAGACGACACTGACTTCGGCTTCTGTTATGTAGTTCCACTACTTGATTGACAAATTGTGTGTGTGTTTCTCCCCCCAGGACCTAAATAGGCCACCTGACACCTACGACCAGCTGAGGGGTCCAAACGACCCGGAGAGCGGGACAATGCAGGTATGCGGAGCAGAAACTTATATGGCAGCTCCTTCGGAAACATCGATCAACACCACGTGGCCTGATTTAACCCTAAAACATTACGTTAAGTCAATGTTTCCCAACCCGGTTCTTGGGGAGGGTGTACTGGGAATTGGGAGGAACCAAAAACATGGACCGTCTGGGGTTCCCCGAGGACTGGGTTGGGAAACACTACCTTAAGGGAATGGAGTATGAATTTGTAAGAAAGTGTTTAACGGGACCCAGTTTTTATTTCACGTGTTGTATGTTTTCAGCGCCAGAGACCAGGCAATGATGGCGTTTACACGGTAAGAGCCTTTTCGTTACATGATTATCAGCACCATCAATGAGAAGAAGATCCACATCACTTAGTCATACGAGTGGCTTTGGACAAAAGCATCTGTGATGCATAGAAGCAGGTGGTCAACTGCATCTTTCTTTCGCTCCTTAGCCGCTGCAGAAAAAGGACGATGACACTTACAAACAGATCACAATGAATAGAGAGGTAGGTTTACTTTTTTTTACCATAAGAACTGGGGTAAAAGCCGTACTGTAACACTACCTAAGAGATGCAAAACTTACAGCTACCCGTTGCCTGACTTTTCTTTCACAGCGTCGGAGAAACAAGAACGAACAAGTGTACCAGGTAAGACCATACTATCATCCTCCATTTATTTCCTTTGAAGGGTTGGGGATACATTCAGAGGGGGAAAGAAGTGTATAGATATGAATATACCAAACATCTCCAAATGGGCCCAAACACAAAGTCACTCACCGGGCTTATAGGCACCTCCATAGATCCGAAACAGGTAACAGAGAGACATCCTTGGCACCGGCTGTCATAATCTACACCCACCTTTCAGCTCGATACTGATTTAACAGATACACAAGTACAACATCCTGCTGATGACAGATAGTTCTGAATTTATTCTACCAACAAACCAAACATTTATTGTCATTTTATTACATCGCAGACTCTGATGTACCCTTCCACGAAATCTCTTTTTATTGCTGTGGACCAGAATAACCACACCACATAGTTTAAAAGTTTACGAGCACAGAACTACCCTTTGTAAAGGCGGGAGTTTTGGGTAAAATCTCACACTTCTCATGGTTTCTTATAAATTAAAATTTTAGATATGCGTCATCATGCTAAGTAAATAACAATGCAAATGTAACAAATATAACGCCTATAAGTTATATATACTGTACACACCTATCTGTTTGTGCGGGAGGAGAGATGGGAATATGTTGCAGCACCGTTTTCAATATTTTGTTTTTAACGATCATGCACATTGAGTATTCTAATGCATTTTAAATGACTCCATTTCCTCATTTTGTTTTTATTGCTAATACCTTATTAATAGAAATTGGGTTATTAACATCAAGTAGTATAAAACTAGGTGTAACAAAACGGTAAAAGATTTTTTCAAATCTCTAAATTTATATTGTACATTAAGTATTAATAATCGTGGAGGGGGGGGATCAAGAGGGGTGTTTTCGGTTAACGGAGCAAGGCAGGCATACTGTGATACCAAGTGGGATACAGCGGGAAGCAAAAAGAAGCTTGAATTAAAAGATGCTTCTAGAGGTTTCAACACTGTGCAGGCGCTGTCATGTCCTTCACTGTCCCTGAACTGCTGGCTTAAAAACAGAGCTTCCCCTTCCAGAAGATCACCCTGTTCTTCATGCGTTCTCCGGTTGCCTGCTAGACAGAGTAACAATGACGGTGTGGAAGTAAAATGTATGACAAAAATAAGTCTGATTATTTCTCAGGCAAGCATTTAAATTTAATTTAAAATTTTTGTTGTAGAGAATTTAGAGGGTAAATTCAATTTGTCCTCCTTTTTGTCCCCATCAGGGCCTGACCGGAGCCACCAGAGACACTTACGACGCCCTGCAGATGCAACCCATGCTCCCTCCTCGCTAAAGCGCAGGACCCCCAGGCTGTCCTTCCAGAAGACTGTAGCCGTATTCACTGAGCCCAAAGCCCCCTTATGGTATTTGCAGAGCACAGGAGGACGGTTGGTGAAAGATCAGGGTTCAAGTTCATTAAAGCTAAAAATTAAGCAGGGTGGCTTCCCGGTGTATCGATCTGCTCTGGATTATTTGTTTAGTAAAAGAAAATGTTAGTCATACAATGATGGAAAATATTTATAATAGCAGAAAGAGTTTTTGAAGATTTGGTGCATTTGGAAGACAAAAAACAAGAGACAAAAAAACGAAATGGTGGTTCACCACACGTTAAAGTCGATCGCAGCTGCAGGAGTGTCACCAGCTTTGTGGGTGCCAGTGAAGGGCTGTTTGACGTTTACAGTAACCTCCCTGCTTTCAGCTCTGTTTCTAAATGTCCAGGTATCATACAACAGTTTTACAAGAAAAGGTTATTCCTGTCTAATCACTCTTGCAAGTGCTTAGGCACCAACATGACATTTTTAATGTACATAGTTCATTGTTTAGTAATATTTTATGTTTATTTACTTTAGGAACATCACAAAAGGTGTATCAGAAAAGTTTTTAATGTACTAGAGGTTGTAGATAACTTTGCATTTCAAGTAATCCATTTAAGATTTTACTCTGCGATAAACGGTTCTTTACTGGGTTGATAGTTATACTATAAAACCTGCCTATTTCTGAAATATCCTCATTTATGTAAAGTTAAGATACTCCCTGGGTTACATAAGATCTTTTTATCTGCTAAAATTATTTACAGACTCATTGTACAAAATAAAGGAGTTTCATTACAGCCCCATTGTTCCTTTGTGAAGTAAATTGCCCTCTATTAAAAATGCAAGTTTTAAGAATTCAAGTGAATCGCTTCACTGGGAAATACCACAAATTAGATATACACACCCCTCCGTTTTGGTCACCCTTTGCCGCATGTTTCAGAGAATCGACACCTACTCAAGAGTTAGCGTGTGTTTTTAGACAGGCAAGCTGTTGGCCACCTTCCCTATACACTGTGCAGGACCCCAGCGCTCTGCTCCAAATGTGTTATGCTGCCAGCTGCATCAAATCCCCAGTCCTGTAAAGCAAGGAGAGGGACATACGGCTCTCCAACCTGCTGGACAGAGCTTGGTTCGGCACTGAAACCCCTCACCGATAAGGGCATGAGGAACTGGAGGACTTAGTCAATTTTACGTCGTGCTTAATTCTGTCATCATCATCCATTTTCAACAATCGCAGTGATGCAGTGCAGCCTGTGTGTGAACCTGAAGCCGAGAATGTAGCCGGGGGAACCCAGGGCATCCGTCCACCATATGAATACAAATATTTTCCCTCAAGACAACCAAACAGCAAGTTTACTAAACATACCAAACCACCCACTAAGTCCTGACATTACAACTCAGGTGGTTTTCTAGGTTCATGGCCAGGCATCATGCCCACTTTCATCAGTATTTAAAAAAAAAAATATGATAGTAATACCCCCCCAAATAAACCACGTTGGTCAGTGACTGGAGTGTTATGTCTATGAACTCAGGGGTGGATGACAGGCCAGCCTATATGTTCCTGCTGATTGAGTTAAACCAGTCAGTGACTGACAGCATGAGATAATACCTCCCACTCTGTTTCAGAGGTTATTGTAAAAATCATCTTCTGCAGATAACAGAAAATACAAAACGCCCCAATTCCACACAAGCTGTCAATGACCATGACTGGATGATGTCAACCAGCCACCAACATGTGGGATGTTAAAAGTTGTATCCGAAACAAATTCGGCACTCGGTTGAGTAAACATACCATATCATTGAAGACTTTCTCTTGTGAAAACTTACTGTGGTTGACTTGGAAAAGCCTTCTCCAACACGAAAGAGAGGACAGGGTACACGTGGGGGGGAAAACTCGCGTCAGAGTTGTACACCACAAACAGATTAACATCAAACTGCTATGATGCAAGACTCATGAAATTTACTAGTTGGGTGAAAAAAACTACCTCCTAATGGTTACTAAAATACATCCTTTTTTTATAAACAATTTTTTCCTGTGTTGCGCACAGCTTCAGGCCAATCCCAGAGTACTCACATCTACAGCTTCACATAAATGTCCCTGGGGGGGGGATGGGTAGCTTCCAGGTTCAAAAATCACAACAGACCATAAATTACAATGTTAAAACACTTGGAAAATGGTTTAATGTTTACAACAAAAAAAAGTACTGTACAGACACAGTGAAAGTTTTTTTAATATATATTTATATATATATAAAAACAAAACAAAAAAAAATACAGCAGATGAATGCATCTACACAAATCTACCATGTATCCTGATTCACATATTTAAAAATTCTACTCGGTCTCTCAGATCTAGGCCACCACGCTGTAGCTACTTTTTGGTCTGAGATCACGCTTGTGTGCCCCCCCCCCCACAGCAAAACAATAACATAAACCAAACAAACGTGCTACAATGAGTGAGACTGGACCTAGGAAACCAACCCTTTGCAAAGTATACATACACCACATCACCACAAGGGGGCGCCCCAGGGGATGGAGCGTTAAGGAAATTGGCAGGGCACGAGCGCCATCATCCCAGACAGCAGTGGATGGAAAAGTGGAAAAAAAGTTTACAGAACACGCACCTTTGAAAGCTACAAACATATATATGTACAGTTTTTTTTTGTTATTCAAGACTTCCGGGCAGTGAAACTGATATTACATCCACTGACACACAAAAAAACATACAAAAATACTATTGTTCACCTACCAGGAATAGGACAGATCTGAGATTAAATCCATGCTATGATCGAAAAGAGCAATACACCAAAACAAACCAAAATGTTTTAAAATGACACAAAACCGTTTTCTTAATTATCCCAGAAATATACCAAAATATACATCTAAGCTTTGGAAGTACTGAGGTTAGGACTAATGTCAGTGCTGGGCTGTATCTCAATACGCGAGCTGCAGGGTAGAGAGAGTCATCTTTGGTTTCTGCATCAGGCGAACGTTTTATATTTGGATTTTTGCTTTGGGATAGAGCTTGTAAAATCCTGCAACCTCCCCCCCACCCCACCCCACCCCCCCATTTAGCCTAAAAACACACACAACAAACAAGAAGGAGGGAGAAAAAACAAACAGGGGTTAAGGATCTATTAACCGATGCACTAGGACATCACACCACAGCGGGCTTTGAGCTGAGGGGCGTAATGCATAGTTTCACAGCTGAAGAAAAGTAGGAAGGGGAGGTAAAATAAGGAGTTAAAGTGAAAAAAAAAACTGTAGAAAGACAGATGGAGTCCTGAGTGAGGTCAGCACACCTAGGACCCCCTCCAATACATATTGACAAACAGCACCCAGTTCCACAACTCTTACCAGAGAGTCCCTCAGAGTAGCCCACCAGGTGCCTCCTGCCTCAGGGATTTCCCACCCTCTGCCAACCTAAGGAGTGTCCCGGAAACTCAAACACGGCTGTAGGGGCACCAGCTCAGGCCCACGCGGTGGCACGCAGAGCCCTACCCCCCTACAGACAGGGAGGGAAGGTGTTCTACAGCAAAGAGGGGGGGGGGGGTTTCCCAGGGCATGGCTTAGCTGATACAATCAAGTACAAGTCTTTGGTTTTGGTCTGTATTTTTTTTTTCCCTTTCTTTGGGAGGAGGGAAGTAAAGAGTGTTTGCGTGGGACTATCAGACCACAGCCCAGGGGTTAACAATGAACACGTATCTACATTCAGTGGGGACAGGAGACACCAGGACATCAGGAGTAGGAAGCAAAAAAAAAAAAAAAAAAAGGGAAAAAAGCACCTCCGGTCACGATGCAATGCAAGATAAACAAGATAAATAGCTTTGACAAAGCTGCTAGTTTACACCCTGTATGATGAACAACTGACTCCTAAATGTTTTCATTTTCACTGGCTTTTTAAAAAAGAGAATAGGCCAGTAAGACAAGTACGCAGGTAAAACTTAAAGGGGTTTCAATTATATATAATTGCCTTTTAAAGCAGACATTCATGTTTGCAAATGGGTGCTCATATGCTGCCCCCTGGTGGCACTTAAGTTCCACTACATAAGTATACACTAAACAAGACATCTGTGGGCTACTCTTACAGGACTGTTTTTTAACCCCTTAAGGAAGATTAAAGCATGTCTACTAGGTCGAGTTAGAAATGAGGTATACATCAACCCCTTAACCCCACATGTCGACCCTCAAAACAGCACAAGCAGCCCCCGCCCTTTACCTACAGCAGGGTCCCAAGGCAGTACCCCCACCCCAACCATGAGCGAAGTGCTGCGTCAATAACACAGCAGGCCAAAAAGAGAAACGGAAGCTTGTCTGCCAGCTGTGTCGCTTTCATTTTACCGAAACCAGAGCATCTGCCTCAGATCTCATCCTAAACGTCTGCCGGTAATAAATATAAATATTCTTTTTGTATTAATTCCAAGTGCTCTCTGTTCCATGGTTTCAGTACATGACCTGAAGGACAGTGCTTCTGCCGTCTGCCCCTACCGACTCGACCTGGTGCTTCACCCTGGCACCTCCGCAGTGATGAGCTACCTGTAAAGCTTTTGCTACAGCACCCCCTCCTAATCGCAGGAACCCAAACCTCACGCGATGTAAGGAAAACCTAACCAAAGCTAATGGAAACCTCCCCTCATTCAACCTGGTGGGCGGAGCTCATGCGCATCAGTGCTCTCTTGCTCATTCAGGCAAAACATCTTGAGGATTTCTTAGTATGAATACAGCTGTAAATGACGATGAGTCTGGATCAGTGGTGGAAATCGCCTGGTAGGCTGGTTTCACTACATCAGCTCTTAACTGGTTCAGATAAGGTCCCAGTTCAAGTCCAGGCACGAATCAGTTTGACGCGGAAACAGGGTCCTCCATGGACGATGGCTCTCCACCTCAGGACCAGACACCCTTAAGACCAAAGGAACCAGTAACTGTTCTCCCCTGAAAGATAATCAAACTCATGACCTGATAAAACGTAAATGACCACTAACCACTTCCAGATTTAAGCTCAGCATTTACAAAATCAGCATGGAAAAACAATAAAATGTAAGCATAAAGATGCTTCAGTCTCGTTGCCCATCAGAGCAGGTCCCAGCACTAATGGCACCAGGGCAACACCGTTAACAAGAGCATTTTTTTCATCTTTTCAAAAGAACAAAGCACAAGTTACTACAATCATTAATTGAACACAATAGTTCGGAGTTTAAAAATATTTAGCTACATATACAAATAAAGCTGAGGGGAAACCCCAAGTTTTTGCTCACGCCAGCATCCATTTCCTACACAAACATTTCAGTAACTACCAGAGTGTCACAGTACCAAGGAGAGAGGCTGCTGGGGTAGGTAATCAAAAATCAGCAACTGTCCCAAATTTATGATCCGGGGAGGCCATGGAGACCCACCCTCCCCACCCCACTCCCAAACCTAAAGACACACCACATCCCAGCCACCTCGAACCCAACAGAATCAGAAACGTGTACACTTCCCCCCCCCCTTTGGCAAGTAGGATCTCAAGATCACATGACACACAGGCAATCCCAGAAGTAGTAACCAGTAGCAGTAGTAACAGTTGGCAAAGTAATAAATCTGCTCGTCAGCCTCACGCAAGTGTACAGCAAAGACACGTAACCAAATAATAATTTAAAAACGGACTGACTTTCAAGAGCTGACAATGTCCGTTTGAAGTGCGCCCAAAACCAACTTTACGAGAACAGCCATTGAGGTATTTTAAGTAAAGTAAAAAAAATTAAAGCACTAAAAAGTAGTATTAGTGGAGCAAACATCTCCAGATCGAATCAGGAGTAGAAAAACACTGGAGCGTCACGTTCATCCTGGGCCGCGCTGGGTGCAGGGCGTCTCCCGGCGCAAAGCTGCTCGACCCGGGTCTGGCAAAGGGAGACACCAATCGCCACTTCTCAGCACCAAACCTGCCTGATGCATCTCCCTCATTTTAAAGCCACGACCCCAAAGGTCAGTAATACTGCCGTAAACTGGGGTCGGCGGGGAGCAGAGAGACCCCCCCCGGCTTCAAGCCGCGCTTTAAACGCAAATGTAATGAGTCACCACCCAGAGAACAAAACTGCTCTATAACTTAAATAATGATAAATGGTACAAAATATATATCTATCAGGAGTCAGTAGTGCGCAGAGATGTTATTGTCTCGATGGGGAGCCGCACTGATGCGTGCACACAGCAGCAAAGTGAGGGAAAGGACTTTGGTTTAAGCTTTTGATGGCTGAATAAAATCGGCAGAACAACAACAAACAACAACAACAAACAACAAACAAGAACAAAAAAAAAGTCTTTTCTGAAACCGGAGCTACAGGACTAGCTGGCAGAACTTGGACGTGTTTTTTTCAGTCTTACGAGGAAGACAAAGTCTGATTTCAGTAAGCAACAGGGGATCAAAATACTTAAAAAGCAGTGGCCAGCGTAGCTATGTATGTAATACTCTGTTCACAGCAACGCATATCAACCTTTTGCTTAAAACCACACCAATATATTAAATTTAATTATAACAAAGGGAGGGGAAAAATATTTTCTTATTCACTTTTAAACCTTTAAACCTTTTATAACTACCTGACTGTTGCACTAAAACCCCCTCAAAGGAACCCCAGATACTTTGGTTTGTGTTGATATTGGTGGGGGGGGGTGAGGGATGCAGGGGGGATCCCCCACCCTGAAACACATCCACCCTTCTCTGGCCCCCACCTTCTGGTCCCTTAAGAAAGCAGACGCGCGCACGCGCGCACACACACACACACACACACACACACACCACAGTTTCAGCGCATGTGAAAAATCAATAGTGTTTAGTCTTTGGAAAGATCCTACAAATATTGCATTATTTCTGTGGTCTAAAAGTGAGCCCCCAGTGATAACATAAATATTTCAACTATGCTACATTTAAAAAAAAATTAATTATTTTTGGTATATCTGACTATTAAAAAATAAGCAGTACAAAGAGTTTTCCAAGTGGACCATCGTTCTTCAAGCCCAGTTTCTGGCACAGACACCATGCAAGTATAAAACAGGAAAGTAAGAAAAACTGGGACCAAACTCACAAAACCAATATTTACTCTTCAGAAGGGCCAGAAATGGCATTATGGGGGGGGGGGGGGGGGGGGGGGGGGGGGCGGGGGGGCGGGGCGGG
>JAODJX010000001.1:49304550-49320770 GCA_026776945.1 Isichthys henryi
CCCCCCCCCCCCCCCCCCCCCCCCCCCCCCCCCCCCCCCCCCCCCCCCCCCCCCCCCCCCCCCCCCCCCCCAAAACGATCAAAAATACTGCCAAAGCCAATACAGCCCACTCCCACGCATCGGCCAAATTCAATCATCATCCCTTCCAACCAAATGTTCATCCAGCAGTGCCTCCATTTTAAATCCGAACACGAGAGTCAAGTGAACCAACGAATCCTCGACGGTCAGCCTCAAGACGGGAGGGAAACAAATAAATACATCAAGGAGGTTCCCTTGCCGGTAACTCACCTGCATTTCCGTCCCTGCTCTCCGTGGCGTCCTTTGTCCGCTCAGACGGATCACTCATCCTCGACTCTGGAAGAGGCAGAAGACAAAGGTTCACGGGGTTGGCCGTTCAGCTCACCCTGACCCAGGCGTACGACGACAGAGCGGCACAGTCAGCATTAAACAAGCACGTCAGCTAGACGAGGCACACGACCCATCACTGCCCCAACCCGGGGGACGGTTACGAAGATCGCAAGTTCCCAGAATTGGGGAAACCACCTGCAAAAAACACGACAACCCGGCAATCTGCGACGGATTTAAAAATACCGACATCAGGTACGGAACCAAGTAGTAAAACATACAAAAAAACCTTTCAATACTCAATCACAGGTCAATGCAAAGCAGCTTAAACAAACAGCTAACTTCCACAGCAGCCATTCTGAACTTTGACCCTGACAAAACCTGCATGGAATTCCCTAGAATACAATGCAAACGTGACGGTGCCTGAACCTTACAGATGGAAAAGAACAGCTCAGGTTCGCTCTATCGGCTTGCTGTCAGATCGCTGGCTCGGCCCACATGGGTCCTTGGAGATTTATTCCAGACCTTCCAGCACCCAAGAAGTGCCATCAGAGATGAGAACAACACTTTACTTCTGAAGGAAGAGCGAAGAGGATGACTCAGAAGCGTCCAGATGGCAGCATTATGGCACCGAGCCACGCAAGCGGGGGCTCTGCGGGGACCCGAGCGACGTCAGCAGACAGGCCCCCGGCGGTCAACCACTTCGTGGCAAGGTGGTGATGAGAGGCACAGAGATCTCTATGGGCTGAACCATGCCCAGGTGCACAGCAAGGTCTCACACTGGCACACGGGATCACATGAGGACGCCAGGGTATGAGATTGTAGCACATAACCAACAAAAAAAAGCACAATGTCTCACACTCAGGAAAATCAGACACACACACACCCAGAAACACAGGAATCGCTCACCCACAGTGACAGCCTGCCTCCCGACAGCCTGCCTCCAGACAGCCAGCTCCGGGCCTCGTCCCGCCAACTCCAAGGAGGACCAAGGAGGGGGGGGGTAAAAAAAAATATAAAAAATCTTCAAAGAGCACCTGCTAGGCCAGCAAAATCAGCGGAGAACGAGGGGTGAGTGGTGGGCAGGGAGGAGGACATGGGTGAGATGTGGAATCCCTGCTTCTGTGCTCGTCCAGCGTGCTGCCTCTCACAGAAAAGCACGATCGTCACGACTACCAGAGCGGGAAAAGTTCTCTTCTGATGGGTTGGGGGGGGGGGGGGGGGGGTGGGAGGAAAGAATTGGGGAAAAAAAAAAACAGAAACAAAGATTGCAGCTGGCAGCTCCCATAATGAGCCTTAATCAGTATGCAGCTGATTAAAGCTCTATGCAAATCGGCCTTTCCTCGTTAGCGTGCAAAGGGCGCTTTGAAGTCCGCAAGCGCCTCGGCACCGAAAGCTTTCTGCATAATTTAAATGCCCCATAAATATTTATCAGAACATTACCATATTAATTGGATCGTTCTGTAGGAGGGCAAAAAAAAAATAAAACGAACTGCTGAGGGAAAAAAAAATTAATAAAAATGTGAAACTGCAAGTCAGAGTGGTGGTGACGGATGGGGGGCCAGAAGTAATTAGCAGAGGCGACAGAGCGGTGTAATTAGGGGGGGGGGGGATGATGCGTAATGAAGTTCCCGGGATGCGCTGGCAATCACGATCGTGGCAGAAGCATGGGGGGAGGGGTGGGTCTCCTGAAGCACCCAAACCACGACAGGGGTCTGGGGGATGCACGCCGGCCCAGAATCCTCCACTGCTACAAACCACCGTGGTCACAAAATAAAATTGCAAAGCTCTGCGTGCAAGATGGTACGGCACTCAAGTCAATAAATGTTTGAGAGGCGTCACAGTCGTGGTGACGCAGATGCATCACCACTTATTATGCACTTTTGGCACTGATGATAAACATCACTTCAGAGCATCAGTCGCTCGTCAAGAGCTTGTCGTTTGAGTTTTTCTTTTTTTTTTTAAACATGCAGACAGGCAGCCCAGCTGTTACCACGCCAACTACAGGAGAGTCCAGGTCCAAAAAAAAAAAAAAGACCCTCGTTATCCTGAAGGCCAGGAGAAGGGGGCGAGTGAGTCTGCCATTCAGTACAGAGCTTAGCTGCCCCCCTCCCCCCTGCCCCAGCTCCATCAAACCAGCTCCTAATACAACTTCCAAGCTCAGTCTGTGAGGCGGGGTGGGGGGAGACACCAAGCGCGAAGACACCTCCCTTAGAAAGGTTACAAATCCATCTCATTACCGCTACGCCTGCTCTGCTTTCGTCGTCTCACTTTCGTCCTTCTCTCCTTCATTCATCCATTTTAACTCCGGCTTGGGGTTGGGGCGGATGTGAGGTTGATTAGACACAGGAGCTACCCGGAATCAGGAGGCCATAAATGCGAGAGAATGGGCGGGGTGGGGTGGCGGGGGGGACTTCCACAGCAAGACCCACATTCCTGAAGTCTGAGTGAAGGGAATGAGGCGGGGCTACAACACAGGAATCATGACGGACATCATGCTCTGCTGGTTCTGCTCAGGGGTGTGGCGAAACTGAGGCTGAAATTCTTGTGGACTGAATTATAACCTGTATACAGAGGAAACCAGAAACACGCATTCATACGGAATCCATTCGCCAACAAACACCCACTCCCCGTACCCCCAAGTCGTAAGAACTGTAATGAATCCTGACCCCAGATCTCTGCTCATCTTTCACACATACAGGGACCCCCATTATTCATTATTTCACAGCGGCCAGTCTTCCAGCTCTCGGAACGCGCGAACGGGGGGTGCCTGACCCAGAAGAAACAAAAAGGTCACATTTGTAATGCAAAGTGACCTCTGGAGAAACAACATACCAAGAGCAAGGACTGACAGCGAAAGGTATCGCAGAGATAAGGATTACAGGGGGGGGGGGGGCAGGTGAAGGGCTCACGTGTAAAAGATGTCCACGATCTGCCATCCTGCCATCTGCAGGCCTCAAAACCAGACCTCCACACCAAAAGGTGCATCACATGGGGGGCGGGGGGCACGAAATTACAATCGAATCACAATGAAGCTCTAAATCAAGCACTAAGATCAAGGAAAACCGAATTTAAGGAAATGCAAAGAGTTCATTAACACCAGAGATGCCAATCAAACCAAACAACCAAAACAAAAATGATGCCTTTTGGGACTAAAACGCATCAAGTACGAGAATGCTGTGCATTTACTGCATTTGACAGAAATTTAGACATTCAAACTAATCTGTCAGAGTATGCATCAGTGCTGCCCTCGACCGCATGACAACCAATCAGCACTGAACATGCAGTGTGAAGGTCATCGTGTGTGCACAGCGGTGTGATCGGTTGGCTGATAAGTTTAAAGGCAGTACTTGCTGTACGACGACAGAAGAGAAAACACAAGGCTCCACAAGTCCATCAAACGCTTACATTTTTTTCCACTTTGCAGATCTAGGTCCCAGCTCTCTTGGTCCCTGTTGTCACAACCACCCCAAAAAATAGCAATAAATTTAAACATGAGGGGACTAATCAGGTAAGTCGGAGAGAAAGAAAAACACATTTACATTTTGTGGCTGCTAGTAGAGTGGAAAAACAGACTCCATAATGCATTATGCAAATGAATTAATTAATAGAATTTTAAATTAGCAATTAATTAGGCCACCTTTATTGTGGCCCTTTTGGAATAATGTGATGTAGGGAAGAGAGCTTTTTATAATAATAATAATAATAATAATAATAATAATAAAAAACTGTACCAAGAACAGATGCTCAAAGAAATTAATCGTATTCAAATACAAAAAATGCAAATTGAAACATGCAAAACACCCTTAATATGGCAGAGGAGAGAGAAGCCGAGGGTGTTCATTTCCATCCTCGTTCCTGCAGCCATGCTTTTTCCATAAAGTGTTAATTAGGGTTAGCGAAGACGAAAGCCAATGAATAATTAACAGGCTCAGATTCTGCTCCTCTGATCAAAACACGCAGGTACAGCACACACATAACTGGGAGTCCAGACGAACCGCTCGGCGACCAGCATGCAGGACCGCACTTACTTGGAATGGTAATTACACGGATAAAACAGCACACTGATTAAATACAAACTGACCACCCTCCACTGTGAGTCATAATCGACCCATTTCTTCATCACGAAGATAAAGGAATATAAATAAATGCCAAACTATACGGTCATATCATTTGCATGAAGGATTTTTCTCCAGGATTTATAATTACTTAGTGTACATTCTGTCGAGTGGAAGATAACACATGTCGTGTAAGGCAGAAAAAAACAGTAAAATCAATTTAACTACCAAATAACACTGATGCACTTACAATGTTACAATCATGTAGGCTATGCTCCGCACAACTGCTCAGATTAGATCTAGAGAACTGTTATAACACTCAGCGCTTGCAGGGGAAGTCTGAACATTGTGCAAGTCTGCACGAGTCATTCATTCGTTACAAAGCGAAAGAAGTCACATAAAAATTGCTAGCTGTTGCTACTATGAAACTGAACAAAGGGCTGGAGAAAAATGGGTGGGGTGAAGGGGGGGGGGGTCAGAATAAAAATGCGAAAGATCTTATCCGCTTCCCCGTGAACAGGTGGCTTGATGTCTCTCTCGGATGTGCAGATCACTCTCATGCATGAAGATTCACCAACATATAAAAACTGTGCCTGCGTGGGTCAAGCAATTCTGAAATGTGTGTGTGTGTGCGTGTATGTCTGTGTTTATTTGTGTGTGTGTGTGTGTGTGTGTGTGTGTGTCTGTATTTAAAAATAAACACACACACACACACACACACACACACACACACATACATACATATACAGACACACACACACACACACAGTGTTCTAGTTGTACATATAAACGCCCTCCATGAACAGCTGAAAGTACAAGATGTAAATTCTCACCAAGTCTGTTTCAAGTTAAAATGCAGACTTTTTACATAATACTGTTTCAGTAGTGCCGCAAAACTGATTCGTTCCCTTTGGTGACTTCCGAAGACAATAAAATCAAATAATTAAAAAAAAAAGTTAAGTAGGCCTAATTGGCTAACAAATATCTTTAAATAAAATGCCACATCGATGACAACAGGACGCCGAAACTAACGAGCCAAAATTAAGAGAAAGCTTTCCTTTTTCATTTTACCCAAATTATTAGTTATGACGCATGCTAATTACCTGTGACGTGTTAACAATAGTGTTTGTCAGTTTCGCCGATTTCCGTAGTTTGTAAAAACTACATTATGTTCGTCCAAGAGAATTTACTACTACTCATCCATCGTGCGATAGGCCTACATTAATTCACAGCAAAGCACTTAATACCATAACTCTCCTCACAGAAATATGCAGGAACAGGGAATAAGTGCGTTACTTTGACATGTACATCTTATATAGCCCTAATAGGCCTAATCCACCGAAGGCCATGGATTTATTTTTACACATCCTTTAACATAATAAACTGCCTTCAAGCGCAGCATAAAACATTACATGAATTAAAACGCATAAGTACATAATTTGCTATGTGACCAAGTCCGTTAATAGCGTGAACTAATATAGGCTACCAGATCAAATCATATTAAAATATATCTTCTTATCAGTTTCTATTAATAAAAGAAATATATTCCAAGTATGACGAATGCGTTTACACTTATCACTAGATCGCTCACAACGTAAAAAGATAGGGATTAAAAGACATATACAGGTACACCCTGCGGCCTAGTTTAGGACCCCAGGGGACGGACGCAGCCGCCGGTGTGCAGCTCTGACCCAGGAGCCGCC
Source organism: Isichthys henryi (assembly GCA_026776945.1). Taxonomy (NCBI): domain Eukaryota; kingdom Metazoa; phylum Chordata; class Actinopteri; order Osteoglossiformes; family Mormyridae; genus Isichthys; species Isichthys henryi. Next base: position 49,310,657 of record JAODJX010000001.1, read on the forward strand.
AACCGGAGCGGACCGGTCCGCCCAGATCTGCGCGAAATCCGGCTGCGAACAAACTGGAGGTCCTCCGCTCCGCATATATTATTATTAAACATGAGAGGCGGAGATTTTAAATAAAATAAACCTCCTCGAATTAGGCATTCTAATGAGACGTTTTAACATATTCAGCAAGCAAACAAACAGCAGCTGGAACCGCGGCCATCGGAACCGCAAGCCGGCATGGAGAAAATGCGCGACTCCTGTTTATGATCAAATATCACTAGGCAGACTAAAACATAGAAAGATACGCAACATTATAACTAACTTCTAACTATATTTATGTGGACGTTTAGTTCAAATCAGCAAAACTGGTTTGTATAAAATGGGTACAGCCATCTTCGCTCAGTCGTTCTGGGCGATCTGCATTCATGAGTTGAACAGTGCATCACAATTATAATCATGAACGACTGGCCAAGCAGTCAAAAGCATTCTTATGAACAGGAAATGACTTATCGTTCTTCGTAAGCATACATTTGCAGGTCGAATTTACTGCAATGTTAAAAGCAAAGGCAGCATCTGAATGGACCGATAGTGGCAGGAAAACTTTACAGACTGCAAAGGCAGAGTAGCGCAGGGGTCCCGGGGCTTGCAGGCTCCATGTAATGAGCCCGCACCCCGAGAAAAGTCCTATTTTAAGGCTTGCGGGTCGTTTATATTTACCGCTGCTCGCTTTTTCATGCAGTAGTGAATTTTACGCTGCTACAAACTGAACTGGAGGACGGGGGGTTAACTGGGCAATCGCAGTCTAACGAAAAACAAGCAAACAAAAAAGCTCCGGTAGTGTCAGTGACAGTCGCCTTTTGCAACATAAAAACCCGCTCGGATTGCATGCACGGTAAATAAATAAATCTGGTGGCCTCTTGGTGGGAGGGGGCATATTGCAACTCCGCGTACGGCCATTAACTGTAAAAACACACACGATGGCCATACTACGTACCTTCAAAGGATCAGAAACGACTGAAAGCAAATAATACAAGTACGCCCAATGCCGATTACATACATCTACTAACGTGTAATCATGTATAACATTGTACCCTAACATACGATTGTTTTTGGAAAAATACTATTCTGCAGCTAAGAATAACACGGGCAAATGTAGAGGGCTGCACGCCTGCAGCAAAACGAGGCACAAAGGATGAGGCAAAACGACATAATGAGGAGGAAAAAAATACTGCTGTGCCGCAATCACAGTAAAACACAAACACGGGTGTACCTGGGCTGTTTTGTTGTTGTTGTTGATATTATTATCGCCGTCATTATTATTTACAATGTAAATATGATGACAAAATATGCAGGGTGGACGCATGTCGACAGGCGAATGAATATGTAAGCCGTAGTTAAGGATCACAAAGCGGATCGAAGCACAAAGCCGCACGACTGGTCCCTTAACCCAGACTCGGCGACTAAACAAACAATTTAACCACGCTTTTTTTTTTGCAGCCCATATATATCTCACCAAATACACAAAGAACACGGTTGTGTTGCTAATGCAATATGCTAAGTCGGCGAGAATATGAATATGCAGCGGCCAGTGACTCCTAATCACACAAAGAAGTGGATATGGGGGTTTTTTCCCCCTCTTTAAATGTGCTATTGCACCGCAATCCCAGCTTCCTGTCTGCGAATCGCAGTCAGGTAGGCAGCGGCGAAATTAACCGCAATCCGCCGCACTTTTGCGGCCGAAAATGCACAAAACAGCCGGGCTTTGATTCCCTCTCCTTCTCGATCGGCGTTGAGAGAAAGAGCGTTTGAATATGAATATGAATATGTAAAATGCAGTAATGATTACCTGGCCCTGGACTCTCATCTTGACTCGTTGCTCCTCCGTCCGCCATTTTGAATATTTAAACAGAAATCCCAACCCAGATATAGAAAACTACACACCCCGCGCCGCCACAACAATTTGCATTATGTCTCGCTGTTGAGATTATCTATCTATATATATAATAATTTCTATTATAAGCGAAAGCGGGAAACAGGGTGCAGGGGCATCCGTCGTTGGCGCTGCGCGGCAAAAATGGACTTTAAATATTAACGCTGTATCATCTATGCAGAAGAACGCTTTCCCAGGACTATCGGAAATGGATGGCAAGATCTGAAGAACTTCAAAAACAAAAACGAGATCCAACGCGGAATTGATATTTTGAAAAATATTAAGTTAAACAATTTCAACCTTATTCGGATGCTAAACACTTAGGGTTTGCACGTTTTTTTGTATAATTTTGTAATTTATTCCAGATTAATTAAATGTATTTAAATAGCAGTAAACGTCAGATGGCATTGTATCCGGAAACGTCCACTGAATGAAGACGCTGCGCGTTCACGAGGCGCTCGGGCGTGGGATTAGGCTAATTACATGCTGAGGAAATCATTCTTATCTTAACTGACTAATGAAGAACCGATTCCGTCGCAGCGTTTTTTTCTTTTGTTACGGATGAATTGGATGGTGGGATGTAAAATTGGTTTCTGAACGGTTGTAATATTTTAGAAGACTTGTAGTTTGTCTTCTAATGGTACGGATTTCACAGTTCACTTTACTTTCATGCCAAGATTCAAGTTCTTTTAATATGTGTCCAGTGATATTATTATTTATGTGCTTCTTGAGGACTATTTAGTAAATTAATACACAACATGAAGTGCAAGTTACATTTTGGGACATTGTGTATGTTGCCATCTGTCAACCAACGATTATTTAATATGGTGCATTTTTTTATTAGTTTCCACCAATGACTTTAATTGAAGACAAAATCAGAAAAAAAATATTCAACATTAGGAAAAATGCCAATAATTCCCTGATCTCTACAAATAGACTTCTGAGAGAGTATCGCGTACTGAAATTGTAATAGGCCTAGATGTGCATTTTGGAACGTTTGAAGGGTTATAGTCTCTTTACAAATTTCATTCAGATTTTCATATGTTTTTGTTATGACATACTGTGCTAACAGTCTAAATCTTACTTTACAGTACATTTAGTTTATACTCAACTTTCGATATCCTATTTGAGGTCCTGACCGCACTGATCTTGGATAATGTTTATTAAATTTAGTTCTTAAATCATTTTCCTTATACAGTGACCGGGACCTCTACTCCAGGTGTTAATCAATAATACATTTAGCAAACCATAGCCATAGAGGATCATAGTTTTCACCAGTTACACTGCTTACAGTTGAGTGCGCGGTGCATCATCCCTCGCAGTATATCAAGCCATCTGTTTTGGACTTCTGCCTTCTTTAAATGTTTGCGAGTAAAGAGCAAATGTTTTGCTGGGTTCCACCCACGACCACTTCCTGAAACGTAGGCTATTCGAAGTGTGAATTTAAGTACATTAAAATCTGAACAAACTAATATGGCTTCAACTAACAGTCTTAATCACAAAAATAACACAAAACAACACAACAGTCAAATATATTTCGCACATTTAGGAGGCTCAAATCGCAACCCCGCTGTGAGTGTGCAGTTCTCCCCGTGTCACGTGGGTTTCCGCTGCATACTCCGGTTTTCACACCTAGTTCAAAAGCATTCAGGTATGAAAACTGTTCTGTGATGATTGGCATAGGCTCCAGGAAGGTTCCTGTATTGGACAAGCGGTTGAAGGATGGATGGATGGATGGATGGATGGATGGATGGGGGAAATTGTCATTGCTATAGTTAGATTCCATTCAGTCATTATTATGGATTTGTCCATCTTCTTATGACACGTAGGCCTAACAGACTTTCTCAATACAACGAATGCTATGCATGCAGCTTGGTATTCTGTTTGATGGTCTGCAACCATCCTACATGAGGCAAACTGCTCTACTGATTTAGCATGGCTGCCTGCAAAAGAAACAAGACCCGAAGGTTCCCGATTTCCGACGAGATCATCATGCATCCACTGCTATCGTCGAGTGACTGCAGAGAAACGCGGTTATGGGAGATGGAGAACACCACGGTACATATTTGTCATTTTAGGTGTGCCCCCGAAATTCTAAGGGGTCATGAGAATATAACAAAGTCCGTTTATAACTTTGAAACGCCGAGTGGCATATGAACTGGTTAGGTTAACGTTATCTACAGCTTACAATGACACTGTGGCTATTTATAGGCGCGGAATTACGAGCGAACTGAAGCGCACGCTCATACCGCAAACACACACGCCGAAATGTTATTTTCACTTACTCATAGCTTGCAAGATATTTTAAATTATCATTTTAATTAGTTAACAGATATTGTCCTAATTCTGAAGCAAACTGTTCATAGTCTTGTCTTTGCATATTTCACTGAAAGCACGTATTTTTGTTGAGTATGTGTCCAACTTTTTTGCTTTTTTACTTTTTTAACCTCTATACGTAAGGATTTTCTAGAGTATTCCATATTTCATGTATGGAGAATTTCCAATGGTCAGCAACTGAATTAAAAGAAGCATATACGTCCAGCATGTGTTCGAAGTCAAACAGCTTTATCCTGCCACCTAGTGGCAAAGCTATGGCAGCGGACCTGAGTCAAACAGAGACTGGACAAAAATATCGGGATACTTCGCCATTCTACCAACCTACAGGAACTTGTATGACATCTTATTCTAAATCCATAGGCATGAATAGGAATTTTTGCAGCTATAACAGCTGCCACTCTTCTGGGAAGGCTTTCCACAAGATTTTGCAGTGTGTCTGTGGGAATTTTTGCCCATTCACCCAGAAGAGCATGTGTGAGGTCAGGCACTGGGTAAGGGGCCTAGCCTGACTCCTGAAAAACAACCCCACACCATTATCGCTCCTCTACCAAACTTTACACAACGCAGTCAGGCAGGTAACATTTTCCTGGCATCCGCCAAACCCAGACTTATCCATCAGACTGCCAGACAGAGAAGTGTGATTTGTTACTCCACAGAACACGTCTCTATTGCTCCAGAATCCAGTGGCAGGCTGCTTTACACCACTCCATCCGACGCTTGGCTTAGCGCTTGGTGATGTGAGACTTGTATGGAACTGCTCAGCCATTGAAGCCCATTCCAGGAAGGTCCTATTGCACAGTTTTTGTGCTGGGGTTAATTCCAGAGGAAGTTGGGAACTCTGCAGTTAATCAGTTAATTACGCACTATGCGCCTCAGGACTTGGCGACCCCGCTTTGTCGCTTTACATGGTCTGTCGGTTTGTGGCTGTGTTTTTCTTATTTCTAAACGCTTCCACTTTGCCATAATACCACTTGCAGTTGACCATGGAATATCTAATAAGGAAGAAATTTCACAAACTGACTTATTGCAAGGATGGCATCCCATGATGGCCCAACGCTTGAATTCACTGAGCTCTTCAGAACGACCCGAGTGTTTATTTTGTTCATTTTTGTTCATGTATACTCATAAGGAGCGTCCTTCAGTATGGAGACAAGCTCGGCCTAAGTGGGTTCTCTCTACTTTCTCTAAAAACACACGAACAATTTAAAGGGAGAGCTATGGGTAGATTCGAGACGATGTTCTCCATGTAGTGTGTTACGTCATTACATGACGTTCACTGCGCGGAAATTACATTTCAATGTACAGCGATTTTTCTCCTACACCTCACATGATGTGTATATGATAACGTCAGTCTCCTATTCTCTTGTACTTCAGTAACAATGAAGTAAGAATGCAGTAAGAATGCAGGCATGTGAAGACATTTCAGTTGAATGCTTGTATTGAATGACTCCAGAACACTGAGTATATTTCTTGATTTCTTTACTGAGCACATCCCTTACATACTACCACATCCCACCAAGACGCTAAGATAATGGGGGTGGTGCGGCCCTGAGAGGGGTGGGGGGCATTTTTGCGTGTAACCTTACCCAACTATAGTTTCACACAATGGACAGAGTCCCGGTAGTAGGCTGTCTCTGATTCTAAGGACTTGCTTTGTGATCAGAAGCATGTAACAGGAAATTGAAAAGGACATTCGAAGGCCAACATGACGATTTATTTACCATATGAAAAGCTACTTTGAACTGGTGAAGGACACTAATAAACACTTCAGTGTAACACAAATCTCTGTGGTGGCTGCTTTTTGTTCACTCCCCTGCCTAGGCAAGTTTCCAAGGGACTTGTGGAGAAGCTTTGAGCACAGTGAGAGAATACCCATTCTATGGCATAATGATGTGTGTCTGTAATGCGTTCGGGTATAATAATGGTCCACACAGGGCCCTTTGCGTGTTCGTGTGTAGACGCGCTCGTAGACTCGCTCTCCTTCAGAGCCGTGTGTTTGTGCCTGCCTCTATTGTCATAACCTCTCTTTAAGCTGTCACTCAGAATCGTAGCGCCAGCTTCCTCCGTCTGAATCATGTTTACATTCAATACAAAATCATAAAGGGAAGTTTTTCTCTCACATTCACTCCAGTTTGTTTGTCTTTTTCATCCATTGTGCCACGCCATTCTGCACTCAGATTTCTGAGTGTAAAAAGAAAACTGAAATTCGTGACTTTGCCTGGCAGATCAGGCAGGACAATGGGATAGAGAGAGAGATGGGAGCACCTACCACAAGCAGGCCTAAGGCACAGATGAAGCGCCACTGAGTATAAACACAGCACGATCACAATGGGGACAGAATTCAGTGCTTTGAAACACAGTAGTAAATCAGGAGGGGAGACCTCTGATACGAAAGCATGTTCAGCATTTCTGAGAGAAACTGAACACAAGCTCACAAACGTGTATACAGTAGTACCCATTTAATTGATAATACTGTCCATCTATCCATTATCCGTAACTGCTGATCCTTTTCAGGGTCGCTGGGCAGGGAACAACTGATTGTCATTAAGTTATTTTAATCTTTCGTATACAAATAGTCATAGGATATCTGTGTGCGAGCTATGAATTCAGTGGAAATAAAATATATGCACCAGTATTTTTAAATCCAGGAATTTTCCCAGAAAAGGCCTTTTAAAATACTTAACATATTTGCACTGTGAAAGATCCTGCATGTTTACTGTGAAAGATCCTGTATGTTTACTGTGAAAGATCCTGCATGTTTACTGTGAAAGATCCTGTATGTTTACTAGCCATCTAATAGAAGCTCTTATTTCACACTCATGCTACTGCCTGTAATACAAAGCAAAATAACGTCATCGCCCCTGACCCCTCCCAGTCATGCTGATCTTTGGTAACAGGTGGCAGGAATAAAATGCCTCTTATTTAGCTTGAAACAAATTAGAAAGAAGAAATGCCTAGATCAATGTTCCGAAAAGGTTGTGGGTAAAAGATACAGAAATTTCTGGAATTTTTTCTTATAAGTGTATATGTTACCTTTGACCAGTACATACAGCCACATTTGGACTCTCTAGGTTATGTTTCTCTCTGAAGGCCACCTGCAGGTTCTGGCTTAATCTTCAAACCTCTGAAAATAAGAACACTTTGTACGCCACTGCTTCACCACAATCACATGTACTTACAATAATATTTTATATTTTTTAAGTGAACCTGACGGCAACATTCAACAGTTACAGAGACACTGCCCAGATTTTTTTGAGTTTCTAAGCCAAAAACAGGTTACAAGTTTGAAGAACATCTCAGGTGATATTTAGTGACGTGATCAAAATTTAACGCAGGGTTGGCCTGTTAGATTTTGTCTTAGTTACTTTGTCATTTTGGGTTTTTAACTGAACAGTAAGTCACCTGACCTGTTTCACATGTAACCTGGTCATTCACCGCATTTTTCGTTTGCCAGTGATCCAGCACTCGAAAAGTTAGAATTACACATGATGTAACATGTTCTCCAGCAGAGTAAGGTAAGGATTCAGACTTATTTACATACAAAAATATTCCTAACTGCTCTGAGGTACTAGCTAGCTAACTAAATATCAAAGACAAATTAAAGTTCTTAAGAAGGAAAGCTGGAACACAGGAAAGCAGTTTATGAACATTATAAGGACAGCCACAGATACACGGAATGAGACATCAAGCAGGAATTCCCAGCTTTGGTCGGCGTGGGATGGTGTATAGGCATATGTTTTGTTATTATATCAGGAACCCCGATACAGAAACCTCTGGGTGAATTACATGCTGTGTGCCCTCCCTGACATTCAAGTCATTTGACCCATATTATAAGCAGATAACCAATGCAGTCATAGTATGTGTCAATTGGGATTTGCACAGCATTTTTCCTTGTTTAGTGTCTTTCTTTATAATAAGAACAAGAGACACCAATGTTTGAACTCTTCACAGGTGTGTGTCCTCTGTCAGCCGTCTCTCCCCAAGAGCCAAGCGCTGTGGACACTAACAGAATAACATCTAGCTGTGTCTTTTCAGGAAAGATGCCCGAAGTCCATCAAAAATAAAAAACAATCACGTCACCAGTTGTTCAGAGAAGACCACAGACTGTGGATTCTTCTTGAAATAAATTATGGTCTTAGTCCCTCACTTTTCCTTATGGTTCATTAGTAAAACACAGCCCGTATTTTTCCAAGTCAGAACAGAATATTAAACTTCATATCCACGTCACGGCTGATTAGACTGTCCTCTGTGAAGTCTTCAATTCACAGTGACCCTGCTGCTCCCGTAACACCCTGTTTTAATCTGTCTCCTGAATGTTTCTGCTGTTGTGGCCAACTGGTAGATCGAGAGAAGTACAGGTACCAGTAGGACAAACGCAACAGAAAACCTCCAGCCCAGCTTCTGCTGTCTATGACCTGAGATTATTTTACCTGAACCTGCAATTACCCTCGAATATAAAAACCTCAGTCAAAAAAGCCATTGATATAAAATAAAGCCTTTTTGTTCAATCATATGAGTTTCCTTGACCAAATAAGGTGCTTTTAATGTCCCCTTAATGACTACTTGCAGGCACATTGAGTTAATCTTCAGACATCCTCTGAAGCAGGGTTGACTTGGCCTGGGCTGCACCTAGTTGTAGCTCTCTCTACTTGTAGGGACATGAGACCCAGGGTGGTTCTCATTGGCTGGATGCTGTGCTCTCACTGAACTCTTTACCTATCCTGAGGTCATCCAGGGTTGTGTAAGTGTCTAGCCCCGCCTTAGCTGACACGCCCCCTTGGCTAGCTTCCAGCCCGCCCTGCTCCCCCCAGCCATTGTTTGCAGCCAGCTGACTCCTGCCCACTGCCAGGCTCTTTGTGACTGTGCCAACTGAGCTCCCAAGCTGCGGGCAGGATGCATGTTTTGGGTGATCGGGGAGGCATGGCACCAGGTGAACTGCCCCTCTAGTGCCAATTCCATTCACACAGGTGTAAAAGTCTTGATTGGCAGGCTGGACTGGTGCCGGGCCCAGTGCTACGCTGTAGCCCAGAGCTGGGAAAGTGAGAAACTCAGTGTGTGCAGTGCCAAGAGGAGGCTGAGCCCAGACAGACATCTTTGCCACAGGGCTGCTGGGAGATTCCACCTGGCTGGGGGCAGAACCTTGTATACAAGGACCAGGACTCAGGCTGTACGGAGCAGGCCCCACTGGCTTCTCAAGAAGGTCTTCATCCACATTGAGCTGAAGCAGAGGTTCCTCACTGTACTGGCCAGGTCTGTACCTTTGGAGTGAGCTGAATAGGTGGTTGATCTCATCTATTTTGCCATTCTTGAGAGACAGAAGAATAGAAAAGCAAAATAACATTTCCTTCACATGCTTTCCATTAGCTTTCAAGTAGTCAATACTTTACAGTACTGCTCTATGCTTTTATCTAAAATAATTTCACCTGCTACTTGGAATTAAGGCATAAAAGCCTTTCACTCATTTTCATAAAGTTTAAAAATGAGGGACTGAGTATATAATTAATAAAGAGCGGGTTATATATGGTTGACCGATGTTAGCTAATAAAACAGTTCTCTACGGGTGTCCTGCTAATAAAATAACTACGTTTACTGAAAAAGGACAGTCAGGTTAAAGAAATCCGCTGGTTTCAGAGAGAATTTACAAGGCAAACAAGATAAATCAAATCAACTAAATCAGCATAACGATAATTGAAAAACAGCGAGAGGAAGACAGAGAGCCTTTTCCTCACCTTCAGAAGTGCAGAATCGATGCCCCTGATCCGTGGCTTGGGGATGGGGGGCAGAAGGAAGCTATACTTAAGGAATAAAACAAGCTGCCTGGAGTCATTGGTGAGGACACAGCACGATCATTGTTAAGCCATTTGTTAT
>JAODJX010000001.1:49320870-49337019 GCA_026776945.1 Isichthys henryi
CCCCCCCCCCCCCCCCCCCCCCCCCCCCCCCCCCCCCCCCCCCCCCCCCCCCCCCCCCCCCCCCCCCCCCCAATCAAAGCATGGCTTGAAAGGGAAAATCGACCTGCCTTCATCTCATTTTATCCCGCATGGGTTGAGTTCGTTAGAAGAACAAATCCACACACGTACACAGGCAGGAACAAATCATGCTGTAAAGTTGTGTGTGCGGTGGGTGGCCTGGTTAAGGACAGAGAGCGTCAGCTGACCTGTGAGTGGGATTTACTTATTTCTGCTTTTCGCTTTGACATGGCGTGTTAACGCCCGGAAATGTCCCCAGAGGGTCTGCTCACTCCGGACACATGATGGGCTCACCTCTTGCTCTGAGTAATGACTCCGATGCTGATGATGAGCAGAGCCATCATACCAACCCCCGTCACCAGGACCCCCACCAGCTTCTTATCTGGGACAGCTGAGGGGGACAGCAGACACTCAAGTTTTGTATGGGTGGGGGGGTGTAAGGGGGTTGTACCAATCCCCAATGCGGGGAGGTATGTATAAAATGGTCATTGCTGCCCCCAATGTGGGAGGGATGTACACAAGGGGGGGGGGTCATACCTATATCAGGTCTGGGCAGGATATACACAGTGGGGGGGGGTGGGAGTTGTACTTATCGCCAATCTGGGCAGGATGTACACAATGAGGGTGGGCCGTACCTGTTCCCAATTTGGGAGGGATGTACACAGTGAGGGTGGGGCTCCACTTGCTCCACAGCCTGGCATTGCGAGATTTGCAACGCACCCTCATCACATAACTCCCCACAGGCAGGCCCAGCAGCTCCAGATGAGACTCACGCAGCCCCCCTTTCACCTGTGAGTGGGGAGGTGTGTGTGTGGGGGGGACACACACCAGCAAGCCGGTCAGATAGGTACACCCACACAGACATGAATGAATGGATTACTAGATGACTAGATGACCTTCCAGGTGTCCGGTTCCGACTTGCGGCGGTACTGCAGCTCGTAGACGAGTGTGACCCAGCCCATTTGCACATCCACAGTCATGGGGTGCTGCCAGGACACAGCCACAGCGCAACCCAGCTCCTCCACACAATTTCCCTGCTGGTAAGTGAAGTTCAGCGGGGGGTCGGTCTCCACTGGGGGGTGGGAACCACACCAAAGGAGGCAGAGAGAGAGAGAGAGAGAGAGCAGGAGGGAAAGAGATACAGAAACAATGCCAGAAGTGGAGGGAGAGAAAGACAGAGGAGGAGGTAGAGAAAGGCAGAGAGAGAGAGAGAAAGGGGGAGGAGGGAGAAAGAGAAACAGACAGAGGAGAAGGCAGTGAGAGGCAGATGATGGAGGAGAAAGAGACACAGAAGGAGGCAGAGAGAAAGAGAGAAGGAGAGACAGTTAGATGGTGGGAATGCTGAATGCCTAGGGAACTCTAATAAATCTATAAACTGTTTGCTTTTCGACTCTAACAGAGATGTAAAACAAAGTGATACCAAAGTTAGTCACAAAATACAGCATTAAAGGGCTGAACTAACAACAGCAAGACCTAAAGACATGCAAATCAGCCACCAAAAAAGCTTAATCAAAATAAATCAAAATGGGCCAAGTTCTGCCACTAATACAGAACAATCTCCACTTCAGAATGTACCTAGACACTACTCTCCTCTTATATGGAGATGCATAAGAAATCTGTTCTCAAGGAAGATTTTTTAAGCATCCAAAACATAACTAAACTAACTTATTTTAGACATATAAAACTAAGGAATGAACAGAGACTTTTGATGTCTCTGTAGTAGATGTGCTGAGTTGCTTTTTCATCAAGCTAAATATTGTTATATTCCCCAAACAGAGCGAGGCTCTCATCTTTGCATCTATCTGAAGTCTCAAACTAGCGGTAAGGGAGGGATTCTATTCTGTACTCTAGTCTGGTAACTAGGAAGGGCTCAGGTTGGATCGTGGTTATTTACCAATGTCTGCAACATCCAGACAGTGCTCCTCGGAGGTCAGGCTGCCTCCGTCACCTTGGGCTGTAACGGCCATGCAGTAAACCTCCCACACCTGCGTGTGCTGGCTGTCAAAGTAGCAACTGTTGGGGCCGCCTGTCACATAGTCCGGGCACTCGAGCCGGGGTCCCTTCCTGCGGGACAGGAGAGGACACCGGGGGCTCAGCGGGTCATGAACAGGTTGGAGTCCAGTTACTGGTAGACAAAGAAGAGGAAGGTCTACGAAAAGTGCCAAGAAATAAATAAAGGAGAACAACAGGTCCGCAAAACTCAAAAATAAAATCATACGAAGTAATAGTAAGCACAATCACTGCTGAGTCTCAGAGTAATAACATAAGGCTCCTACACTTTGTGAAAATGAGTGAAAAACGGCTCGTGGGGATTGTAACACTTAAAATAAAGATGTTTCTCAACATAAAACTTTTCGTTTGGTATATCTTCCCATCTTAGTTAGTTAACTTATTTTTATAAGTTGGTCAAAATTAAAAACAAAGAACATTCTGTGAACTTAGTTATATATGTATTTTGAACAAATATTTTGCCCTTGAAGTTGCTGTGGCTTCTGGAAGTGAGTTTCATCTGCGCAGAAGTTTGAGGTGCTTTTCTACCCCGCCAAGTACCTTCCTTTTGAGGCGGGACTTTCGGTACTTTCCCTTTTCCATTGACTTATAATCTCCATACAGAAAAAGCCTGATTTTAATCTAACTGCTAGAATTGTTTTAGTATCGCAAATCGTACAGCCTGATAATACTGTAGCGCTGGCGAGATGCGCTGAGACTGCTGGGACATTGTATATAAGCCATCTCTTTGATAATATTAATATTTGTTGAATTTCCCAATTGCAGTGTGTGTGTGTTTGCCCATGTCTTACGTAAACCCTGTCTGATCCTCGCATGTCTTTAGCGCTGTATAAATTACCCACTATGTGTGTATTTCACTGTCCAGTGTCAGACTCCCCATGTTTGTGGGCTGTCTTTGGCTTGGGTCTATTGAATTTGTGTGTCAGTCCTGTTAAGAACACAATAGAAAGACTTCGGTCTTCTCCACAATAGTCACTCAGCGTCCTTGTCTGCTTTTATGAGAGTAGAAAACCAACACTTTGTGGTATTAAAAGTACATTACTTGATATGGTGGGAAATGACCGTAAGAAGGAAATAAAATAAAGAAGGAAAAACAGCGAAGTTCAAATAATCAAGACGTTATATTCATTAAAATGTAGTAGTGATGTAAGTTGCTTTAACTTAGCTACATTTATAGAGGTAAAGGCAAATTGTTTTGGCTGTACTTAAATATTTTATTTAGTCTAACTTTAAAATACTCATTTAGTTTATTCAATAATTGATACCGGAAAAACTAAAAAGAAAAAACGCATGCAAATTGTTAACATAATTTTTATATGTTGAGCCAATGATTTTTTTTTGTGTATGAATAACCTTTGTCTCGACTTCACCCAGCCAGAGTAACCTTTGTGAGATGTTCACCCAGCCAGAGTAACCTTTGCGAGGTCTTAACCCAACCACAGTAACCTTTGTGAGGTCTTAACCCAGTCAGAGTAACCTTTGTGAGATCTTAACCCAACCAGAGTAACCTTTGTGAGGTCTTCACCCAGCCAGAGTAACCTTTGTGAGGTCTTAACCCAGCCAGAGTAACCTTTGTGAGATGTTCAGCCAGCCAGAGTAACCTTTGTGAGGTCTTAACCCAACCAGAGTAACCTTTGTGAGGTCTTAACCCAGTCAGAGTAACCTTTGTGAGGTCTTAACCCAACCAGAGTAACCTTTGTGAGGTCTTCACCCAGCCAGAGTAACCTTTGCGAGGTCTTAACCCAACCAGAGTAACCCTTCACCCCTGCCCCCATTTCCCTTAGATGCCTTACCCCACAGTGTAGGTCAAGGTGAAATTGACATTGCCATCGTTCTGTGAAGTGTTGTCAGGGAGATTCCACCAGCAAGTGAAGGTCTCCATGTTGGGTGAGCGGCAGTAATGGATGTGGGGTCTGTTGCGGAGCGAAGACATATCTGTAGAAATGATCAATAAATCATTCATTTAACAGGTCAATTTATCTGTCAGTCAATCAACAGCTACCTATCACAGCATTCACCCACGACTAAGGCTGTGTTACCATGCAGAGAACAATAAAAGAGGTCTGGTGGTTCCTTCAATAGCTGAATTATCTATTCCTACTAAAAAACACCCAATCCAGCTGGAGATGGTCAGGTGACAAGGAGAAATTAAACATTCGTTACAAACATCCACAAACAGAGTTGGGTAATTCAGGTCCAGAGAGTAAACGTCCAGACCGGGATTTTGTTTCAACCAACCAGTTGAGTTACTCTGTGACTGTGACTCTTTATGCTCAATGGGTTGGTTGAAACAAAATCCCGGTCTGGACTTTTACTCTCTGAATCTGAATTACCCAACTCTGTAAACACAACATTCAAATCTGTGTTGTTCTTTTTTTGCAATAATCTATACAGTACAGGGGCTTTGTGGAGATTTTCTGCTAACACAGACCAAGGACATCAGATTTGTTTCAAAGTGCAGCAACATGACTGTCAAGTGTGTCAAGTAAATTCCTGTTTCTGATTTGGAGGAAAAGAACAATGCATGCTTTTCTTCCACCTTTTAACTTCGTAGAATCACAGAAGAACCATCACTGACTAATACAATATTAAACACTCTGAAATGTGATACATGTTTATGTGAAACGCTGCTCCAACATGTCTAATGATGCATCTGTATTTAATAAATCTCTGCCCAGCAATGTAAATTAGAGTCAGAGCATTGAAATTCCTTTTATATTAATTGCAAACCTGCAAATTTAATTTTATGTTAATACTTAATTGTTGAACCAATTCTAGTCAGAAATCTGTCTACCGAAGGTCAGCCAATTAATTTAATAACGCTTTGTGGTTGATTTATTAAGTGATGCATTAGGTGTGATTAATGATCTAACTGGTGAGACTTAGAAAATTACAGTGGATGGGATTTAGCACATGCTGTCAATCACTGCCTGGTTTAGCCCAATGGGAAATGGATTAAAGCCAACATTGATTGACAAGGAGCATGATAATCGCATAAGCTGCGGGTCTGTAAGCCTAATTCCACCTTTCACTGTCAGTGGAGTTTCTTTACTGGATGTAGATTGGCGACACATTCCAGCAGAATGCATGTTCCCCAGAAACGTCCTGGGTTCAGGGTCCACTGTTCAGATCCTGGAGAGACCTGACTCACAACACCTGACCCTTCAGCACCTGGCCAGCTCAAACAGACCTAACGCTTTCACATCCACCTCTGCATCTGCCAGTGAATTCAAATCAAGCTTGAATCCCGGGTAGCATTATGTGCTGTTATGATAATTACCACTTCCACAACTTTTCATATTTGCCATATATTTTTTCATATTTTCTCAGCAGGCATTCTGACTGGGATCATAATTGTAATGACTCCTCCTAGCCTGTGGTGGAGCAGAGATCATGGAGCCCACTGCATTACTCCATGAAGTTCACTTGGCCTGGCCCATTTAATCACAGGTGGCTCCAATCTCAGGAATAATGAGATAACAAGAGCCAACTGTGCTGCAGAGAGGAAGGGGAGCAGTGTCTGTGTTGCGTGGAAAGACATCCAGCAGCCTTGATGCCAGTCATGATTTTAGCCTCTATTTTTAAATAATCTGAACTGAAGAGGGAAAAAGAAGCTGCAATTTAGCCTTTTTTTTTTGCAAAACTGAAATCTTTCACTGGGCTGCTTCAACCATTTAGGAGGTCGAGAAAAAAAAACGGAAAGTTACAGAATCAGGAGACTTTCAACAAGTGTGCGCAGATTATGACTCAAAACAACAAGGAGGCTTTTCACAGCGTGATTAAAAGTCCTGTTTTATCTTTTCTCTATAAGATCCTTCAGATGCAAGCTGGGAGTATAACTAATTGGTGTTGCTGGTGGCTCAGGGCCATTATAATTCATAGTTTAAGCAGATGCTTCTATTCAAGGATAACTGGATCAGACAGTCCCTGGATCAACTTGGGGTTGGGACCTTGCTTAGGGACCCAATGGTGACGTCACTCTGCTGATAATGAGATTTGAACTGGTGACCTTCTGATCATAGGCACAGAGTCATATCCCACTCAACCTCAACTCCCCCTACCAATCTCCAGGTGGTGCAAAATTACCTTCATTTGAATTAATATGTAAAGGCGCTGAATATAAACATGAACAAATAATCAAACAATAAAAAAGCATGGCCTTTTTGGCCTGGTGGCTATGCCTAAGGACCATCAATCCCAGTTTCTGCCCCCAGCCACTTAGTGCCACCAATTCAATAACAAGCCCTACACAATCAAGCCCTTATTTCTGGGCCACGACCCCCCGCCGTCTCCACTCCCACCCATTAACATCCCCTGGAAATTTCCTTTGAACACGACCGACATACTTTCCAGAGAGAGCACCAACACTTCACAAACCACTTCCAACTGAGCCTGTAGTTTCAGATCAGTAATTATGAGAATGCATGCTATTGTCTTAACAGTGGAGAATTCGTTTCTCGATTTGAACTTCTGGCTGGAGTAACAGCGCCAGGCCATTTGCTCTTGCTGGGATATATACCTCACCTTTCTTCTTCTATCATCACTTTTCCCTCCATTTTCCCCACTTTCAGCTTCAGGAGTACACCGTCAGCAGTCAGAAACCCCCCTGCAGTCCCCCCTCCTAGGCTCACTGCTCCACACGTAAACAGACAAATTTTACTTGCCAACCTCCGGCGCTGATGTCCCGGGCCGCCTCACCATGCCCCTGTGTGGCCTGGGGCAGGAAAAGGATCAGAAGCCACCAGCTCATGCCTTCCCTCAGGGTCCTGGGAGCATCAAGAAGAAACGGCGTAAGTCAGAGAAGGAGGAAACGATTGAAGGAGAGGAATTTGTGAGCCTCGACACATATGCAGCATCGGCGTGTGAAAGACAGTAGATCAACCAGCCCAGCAGTCATGGGACGAGTCACAGGACGGGTGGATCACAGGATGGGCACAGTCCCCCTCTCCCCAAATCTTATTAGTCTCGCCTCTTGCATGTAGATCCACCACATTCAGTTCCAGCAGACCTCGCCTGACCCTCCTTACGTCATCCTGGCCTGTTTATGAAAGTGCAGCCATGTATGGGTAATGGTGGACTGGCCGGCTCCTGTCTCACACGCGGGACCGTCAGCCACTTCCCACGGCAAATGGAGCTGTTTACCCCGCAAAACCGGAGAGTGATCATGTTCCAGGGCTGCATTGCAGGGCGTGACCCTCTGAAACCAATAACAAAATGGAGGGAACTACACCCAGGAACACACAAAGGTCACACCCCTGTCACCTGTCACAAAGGCTGATGCATTGTGTCAGATAGAACAACCGGGATAAGTGTAAATTCCAAAGCTGCAAAAAAAAATCCCATTAAACTACAGCTGTAACCCAGAGATGGGCAGTATAGAGACAACAACTGCTATGTAACTATAACATAGAAGAAGTGCAGTAATAGAGACAGGTACAGTGCAAAGGAATTGAGGTCTTTGGAAGGTAGAAAGCACAGTATATGAAAGGTAAAGTAGCACACAGATAAGTTTAACGTGAAATGGTGAGATGGGGAACTTAAGTGCAGTGTGGGATAACAAGGAATATGTAACGCAGAAGGCTAATCAATTAATAACCCACAACTGTCATCAGCCACACTGACCCAGCTAGTGCTAATTCTGTGATAATAATGTTATAAACATGATGTTATAATAAATTTTTTTTTATTGACCCCTTGCTGTCCATGAAAGGAAGGCACCAGTTAGGGCACTCAGGGAGCTAAGGGAGGTTATGGGCTTTGCTCAAGGACCCATAGATATAGCTGAAGCTGGACTTGAACCGCTGACCTTCTGATTAGAAACGCACAGGCTTAGCCCACTGAGCCACATGCTGCCCCAAGGTTATAAACATAATTAAGTCCAAGTGTAACTGTGAAAAGGGTCATCAACCTTACACACACACACACCCATGTTTGTATTCATTTCCTAATCTCAATAATGACAAGCTTAACCCCTACCCAGCCCTAACCTTAACCATCTGTAACCAAACAAAATTCAAGACTTTTGACATATTTAGTTTTTTGATTGCAGTGACCGAAAAAATATCAAAATAAGTTTTATCACATCGTGGGGACATTTGGTCAGCAAGCCTGTGCATGCGCATGGACACATCGGCACAAATGCGACAGCTTTAAGTGAGAGGCCCTCAGTTTGGGCACAGCCACACCCCCAGCCACATTCACAGTCGCTTGCTTGAACAGCCAAATAAAACCAAACAGGCTGACCAGCTAACCAGCTCTGTGTGGAGGCACTGGCCTGCCGCATGCCATCCAACCATAAGGCTCAGGCTTCTATCCTATCCTATCCTATTCGGCCATTTTTATTTCGAAGATCAAATTTTGAACAACCTTTGGTTGTTTGCCCCTCTCCCCCAAAGGCAGCAAAGCATATCACATCAACACGTAAAAAAAATAATGAGGGTGGCTGTTTGTAAGGACTGATCTTGCAAAAACAGTGCCAATCATTCTCGTGAAGCACGAGCTTTGACTCACAGCTCCTGTACCTTCTGAGCAGCTTACAGTGGACCCTGCCATGTCTAGCCTGCATGGATGGGGCCCTGGAAATGTGCACCGTGGTGGTTGAAGCAGCCTTTGCTGTAAGGGCACTTGGGTGAACATTTGACAGCTGGAAATTTCTCAAGTAAAAATAAAAACATATGAATGATCTACAATTCCTTCAACGCTTAATTACAGCCTCAACACAACTATAAAACAGAAGAGAAAAAAATCCTGCCTGGCTAGTTAGAGGTATAAGACTGAAAATAATTTGAAAGAAAGGGAAGGTGTGAAATACAGTCTTAAGTCCAGAAGTCTGCTTTTTTAACAGGGACCAAAATGCACACAATGGTAAAGGTGCGGCTGGGAAGACGGAACAAGCGGAGTGATGCTGTAGACGAGAGTTCGGCCCTCATTAAAGGTGTAAGGGAAGTTCAGGATTACATTTTAGAAATAAGGTCCCCTATGGCAAGCAGATCTCTGTGCCCAGCAGTCAACTCAAACACAGAAAACCCAGAAGGGAGACTAAACCATCATCCAGAGGGAAATGTCAAGTGACCCAAGATAAGTGACAAGGTTAAACTCATTCAGATTTTTATTTACCAAACAGTTAACGAAAATAGTATACAGACCGACACACCACAGTTCAAATCATTTAACTGTTGGTCTATAAGAAATATCCTAGTTATATTTGACAGCGTAAGGTACTGTGATAACCCAGAATGCACCTCTACTCAAGCTGCCAAATGCCAAATAGTATCTGACAGGTGTTATCGACCAGCTGCGTAGCGCTGGCCGCGGCGTGTTCTGTCGACGGGATAACTGACGCAAATTCGATAACAGGCTTCAGATTGTTCCCCAGCTAATTATACATATGGAAGTGAAGGCAGGAGCTTCAATGAGCTCAGCCTGCTGCCACAGTCTGTTAGATACGAGGAAAGGGCCCATTTGCCTGCTTCAGCTAAGTAAATGGAAATTAGCCATTGCGCATAACCAGGACATTCCGACGCTCTCTGCAGGTGCTGACCATGTATCTCCATTGCCGAGGCTGTTTCTTATAGTTACCATGGTGACAGAGGCACAAATGGCCGGTGTTAAGTGCCTGCCGGTACCAGCACATTAGCTGCACGATAGAATCAGCATGGTGATAGAACATGTCATCAGAACAAGTGACTGCTGTCCAGCTGAGCTAAATTTGTCAAACGAACGTCTTAGGCTACGAGAGAAAATAATGTTTAAATGAATTATCTGGACCGTAAGTGTGCATTTGCTCAGAAAAATAAAACAGAATTTAACATTAAAGTATATACTAATTAACAGTAACACAATAGAAATGTTACTGATATCTTGTTTGATAGCTAGGTGAACAATGCCTCCTGTGATGGAATGGCGCCCCATCCTGGGTGGTTCCCTGTCTTGCGCCAGTAGCCTTCAGTATAGGCTCCAGACCCCCCACAACCCTGAATAGGATAAGCGGTTTCAGATATTGGATTGATGGATGGATGGATGGATGGATGGATGGATGGATGAACGCCGCCTCAGTTTCCTAACCTCTCCTCAGGGGCATCCCAGCCATTCCATATATTCTTTGAATTTTACCAACAGCTCATTTAATTAATTAACTTGATTTGTCAGTTAACTTCATGAGGTATTGATTTGCAAATGTGCTAATTATAAAGCTCAACAAATAGAAGGTCTTGAAAAGGCTACGCTCACATATCTTGACAGGTATAAAGTCAAAAATCATCCTCTGATGGCCTAAAAATACCATATGCAAAACAAAACAAGCACAATTGATCCCTAAATGAACATTTTTTTCCCTCAGAAGGAGTGTATATCTAAATGGTTAATGTAATAGGTGAAGTACACAAAACAAGCAGTACCATTAAATTGAGATAATTGTTCAATGGTGTTGACAACAATCACATGGTAAGTTACACAAGTGCTTTATTTAAGAAATGTCCTAATTCCATTTAAATGTTGTGGTATGAGTTTATATCCTGGCACAAAATCCTTTTTGTTTGGCAAACTTCACATTCTCCCATAATCCTTTATCACAGTAATAATCTTTTGCGTGACATTTAAAATGTGAGCCAGAGTATTATACCCTTGGGGTGCTGGTGACAGGGATGGAGAAATGATCCACCTGTGCAGGATCTATCCAGCACAAAAAAGGCCAAGGATCCTTTGCATTCTTAGGTATTACATTTCTAGGTGCTGTACCTGCCTCTATTATAAGAGCAAATTTTTCCTGGAGGAAATACATTCTTTTTTTAAAAAATGTCAATTATACAAATGCATGTGTGCACACTGATATCTGACTGAAACTCACAGGAAGCAAGAGAGAAGATGCATAATCTATGTGTTTGAATGGAACACCACTGACTCTATGCCCCACAGCATTTTTTTAAAGAATGTAGATTCACAGAAGTAGCCACTTTTAATGTTGGACCCAAAGGTGTCTTGCATTGTTCTGTCGTCATACACAGATTTGCATGCCAACACACAAACACATGAGCAAAATCTGTAAAGTCAACAGATGCTTCTCATTTTTATACACCATTGTCTATAAATAGCTACATTTATATGGGTTTACATGGCAGGAGCATCTCTCCAAAACAGCTCAGAGATTAAATTAAAAATACAATCAACAGATGACATGAGCAGAGTGTGTTAAGTGATCAGGGATGATGTGTTGCTTATCCGCATCTGTCCCCCATACTCTACGATTAATAGCCTATAAATTAGTGCATCCAGTTTTAACCACACCCTCTAGTAACCTCATGAATTCTCAACTCCCCTAACCCTGTGAGCAAAGTCCACATCTCCAGACAAGTCTAAGCTTTTCCAGTCCTCAGCCTGTCTGGCGTTTTCACTTCGGCTCCTGCCAAAATAACGGTTTTCTCTTTGAATCTCCTTTGAGCGTGTAGTCAGCCCTGCTCCCCTAAAATCACCCTGCTTTTCTGAATTAAACATCCTATCCCCCATTCAGACCCATCTCACATGATTCCATCCTACATGCCAACCAGAGGAAGCTCAACAGATAACCACTAACTGAATAAAACATTGACCAGCATTCCTATTTACTGCATGTGATATACAAAGACATTAATTTGGGTTAACATGAGAGCATAAAACACAGCACAACACAAAGAGCATTTAAGGAACAATGCAAGTAAATTCCCTCAGAGCTTTTGCTGTCTAAATCACAGAATGCAGTAAAATGTAATAAGTTACAGCCAAGCATTCATGCAAACAAGCAAAACATTTGTTGGATGATACTGATTATTTTAAAAACCTTTAAAGGGCGAGGGAGCCAGGAACTGGATTGAGAATTACTGGTCTAAGGTCACATGTGACACTTCAGGATTATGGAACTACAAGACTTGGCCACATTCTTGACAGATGGTGGTATTTTTGCAGGGTACCCAAAATGTCACGCCCTGCCTATCGCCCCGTCTTCTTTCTTCCCTAGCGTGGTCCAAACGAGCCTTGTCTGATACTCGCTGTCTTACCTCCTGTTCCTGAACCTAGTGTGAATCACTCCCAGCTGCCTCTTGTCCATTCCTTCGTTAGTCTTGTATTTAAGTGCTTTGCCAGTTCTGTGTTCCCCAATCTTGGCATTAATGTCAGCCACTTTGCAATCTGTTCCTTCTTTAGTTTTCTGTGCTCCCGGTTTGAATCCCTCGTGATCCCGTTCGTCTGAGTTAAATAAAACCCCATTTTTTGTTCCCATGTCTGCTCCCGAGTCCTTCGTCCCTCATTGTCTGGAAAGAATTCCAAGACTCCCCAAATGGCCACACAACTACCCCTGGGAGCCTCTGTCACTCTAGGTATCCGCTTGCATGCTTTCCCATGTGCCAAGTCTCCCACCTCAGCCTGAGACTGCGGTCTGCAAACCTTGGTGGTTTATGAACAACACACTGATTAACCTGCTAAGTGATAGTGATCTGGAGGAGCAGGAAGGGGATAAAGACCTCTGGGAGTATCCTGTTGTGCAGATCGCCCGGCCAATATGGACACAGCAGACTGGGGGTGCTGCTGCAACTCTGAAGACCTGCTTGCACTGCTCCCTCTGGAACCTCTCATCCCTGAGACAAAGCTCGCTGCCGCTCTGCCCGCCATCTCTAGACACCAAAACCAGAAACAGAAGAAGTGGACTGAACCCAAGCCCATCTCATGGGACCCAGTTCAGCCTGTACCCCACCTAGATGAGACCGTCGCTGTTTTTCTTGACCCCCCCTGTCTTTGCTGCTGCTGCATGCCCAGAGGTTTAGTCCCAGGCCCGAAGCCTGGAGATGGTCACTCTGCCCGCATCCTAGGCAGCCACCTAGGAGAGGCCGCTGCCGCACCTGGCATTTTGCCTCAACTCCAGGCTCCCAACCCAGAGAGGGCCGCTTTGCCCTGCTTGCCTCCAAGTGACCTGGCTTTGCCCTGCTCACCTCCATGTGTCCCGTCAGATCCAGCCCTGTCCCCTGATGTTTGGCCGGCACCCCCCTCGCTGCTTCCTGATGTCTGTCTGGCCAGCACCCGCCTCATCATTTCCTGTCACTACCAGCCCGGATTGGAGTGATCCGGAGGATGCCCATCTGCAGGACTGAGAGTGGGACCCTCTGGGCCTCTGCCTGAGCTGAAGGCTTAGGCCAACCTGGTCCTGGGGCAACCACTGGTGTTGGTTGAGGACCAGGAGAGGGCCTGGCCAAGTCTCCATCTCCCAGAAAGGAAGACTCCACCTCACTGGAGTGTCCACATCCCAGAGTCGCCACCCAACTCTCCGGATGTCCCCCATTTTCAGTTCATCGCATCTCAGTCCCGGTCCCATTGCCCTGTCCTGCTTTTGTTCTACTCTGGCCTGTGTTCCCTGTGGGAGTTACTGTCAAATCCTTGCCTGCCTCCTCCCTGTCATGGCCATAACAAGATATCTGTTTGTTATTTGTTACTCTTTTGTCCCTCTCGTCTTGCCTCTCATTCCTAACCCTCATGTGGAAATCACTCCCACCTACCTCACATTAGCTCCCCCCATTAGTCCCGTATATACATGCTTCCCAATCCTGTGTTCCTCAGTCTGGTCAGTAATGTCAAACCTTCCCCTTGCCTGTGTCCTTCCTTGTTTCCAGTCCTCCCGTTTTTGGATCCCTCGTGGTCCTGGTTGTTTCCAGACTTTAATTCAATAAACCCCTTTTGCTTCCCCACAACACCAGCCCTCAAGTCCTTCGTCCCTCAAGTGGCAGTGTCTGCAATGGAATTTCCCAGTTAAACTAATCACTGTGCCCACAGTTTTTGTGGTAAAACACAGCTTTAATTTTTGCTGGATCTATTCCCTGCAAGCATTCCTGCTAAACCCTTGAGAAGACAAAATTTTCAATAAAAAATTTTACCAGTTCCTGTATATCTAGATATATATCTATATCTACATATTTCCAACCTGCTATGTTTGAAATGTCAAGGTTTTCTGTCGTTAGGTGCATATATTGTATTCTGCTAGCTATTGTTAACAACAAGACTTTTAATTTTAAATAGGTGCCCCGTTCTTTAATTATAAACAGACCAGCAGTGGAATTACGTTCGATCAGGCGAGTAATTTATACATTACATGTATAAAGTAAGTAGGTTCTTTAATTCGGTTGCAGAATGCTTTTTGGGTCAGCGGTCTGCAGCTGATATTTAATTATCGTTCATTTGTTTGTGTGCATGTAGACTTACAAAACTAAACCACAGTTTATTCCAGTTTTTTGTCCAACAAAATACTTACACTAGTCATATTTTTAAATCTGATTTAGGCGTGAGGCGTGAATTTACTCTCTTTTATATTAAACCTGGAAAGCGGTCCATTTTTAATAAATCTGGGTCGCAGCCGAACTGACAGCAAGCCGAAGGATTCCGATAAACCGGGAATTACAGTCTGCCTCTTTAACCCATCAATGACAGCAGTGCACAGTGCAATTAGTTTTTGTGGTGTTGGTTTGGTAGTTGGGCACAGTCCAACTAACATAATCAGTGTCATCATCATTATTATTAGCCTACTATTGCTGTTGTTAACAAAAACATCTTTGATGATGATGACTATCTTACAGAAACATATAAAAATTAAATATCATTTATCAGAAACTCGTGACAGCACTTCCAGATCACACTTTCCGATTTTCTCGCAAGGCATATAACGTACTATTATTAATACCCTGAGCAGAAAACGTGAACTTTGAAAACAGCGTAAGAAACGACATATCCTACCTTAGCGGTGTTTCCAAAACGAAGCGTCGGATCAAGCTGCTCTCATGTCGCCCTCCTAAACTCAGCGATGTCGCGCTCTACGATCCCAGACCCTAGAAGAAACACTAAATGCATGTTAGGCAACGGATTCAGCTGCCGATATGCATTCAGGTCTGTAGCTCGTATGATTCTTCGTGTCACGAATCTGTTCGCGGGGGTAAGTGGCCGCGGAGCATCCGCCAGTCGCCTAGAAGCTGTGACCAGATTATAAATAGTTTGGATTGTGCTTTGGCGTCCCTAAAAGCGATTCGTCTTTATCCATCTGATCGCACGTCATCTCGGTATGGAAATAATTTAAGAGCTCTAGACTGCTGGTCAAGGTTTGAAGAACCGTAACTGCATCAGATGTGCCACAATGCAAACATAGGATACAGTAACAACAGGCTACAGTTTTTTAGTAGTACTGTACATATATTTAAATATCTAGTAGTTTATATAGAAAACTGCATAAATCTTACTTTGTCTATAATCTTAAATAAATCATTTGTGTTTGGTTATCTCATTGTTTGCTCCCCACGACTGAAAAGTCTTACAGGTGGTTTCTAAACATTCAGCAATGATTTTGTCTATGAAGGGGGACACAACACCTATACATATGCTACATATGCTACTTACGATTAATTAGTAGTTTGCGTAAGCCTGTTAAACAGATATAGGGTATTAGTCGTACAGCCATTTGGTCCGATCGACGTTATCGGGGGGTTCTCCTATTAGCCAGCGATATCGAATTCAAGCGCACAACCCTGACAGCTGACAACACTATTGGACGTTTGTTTATCCCGAAAGTCTGAGCTAAACAGAAATCCACTCCATTGATAACGATCCGTCCCAAATCACACAAGGCTCCTTACGAGACTGTAGAAGAAAGATTGTGCTTAATGCTGCAGACACCCTACAGTTAACCATGAACAGGTGGTAGCGCTAGCAGCGTATCCGCCGACACGGACTCACAAAGGGGCTTATGGATGATACAGGTAATAATAATAATAAAAAATAATAGTAATAATAATAAATTTTATTAGTATTGCACTTTATATTTTAGCAATCTCAAACTGCTTCGTCTCAGGGAAGATTTAACGTCTGACTGAAGAGAACTTGGTGAATTATAAAGAAATTCAAAGTATAGTTTTCTCTGAATAAGGGGTATATATGAGTAACTGGTGCAAGTTTGGTGCATGTAGCACTATCCCAGCCAGAGTTAGACAGGGAGGGATTCTGTGGCAGGGTGGCCTGCTAAAAATGGGGGGGGGGGGGGGGGGGGCGGGGGGGGGGGGGGGGGGGGGGGGGGGGGGGGGGGGG
>JAODJX010000001.1:49354631-49381175 GCA_026776945.1 Isichthys henryi
TATTTCTTGAGTTTTTGCGTAAGCTGATCGCTCTCCTCTTGGTTTAGGGAGACGGAACAACCCTTGAATGACTCGATCGCCAAGGCCAACACAGTGGAATATCGTGACGACGAACACCATGTCACCTGCAAGGATGGATTGGATGTCTGTGCTGAGCCGAAAGAGAATGGGAGAGATGACGAACAGGGTGATGACTACGGTGGTCGACGGGATAACTATGATGACCGTCGGAGTGACTATAGCGGCCGACGGGATAACTATGATGACCGCCGGAGTGACTATAGCGGCCGACGGGATAACTATGATGACCGCCGGAGTGACTATAGCGGACGACGGGATAATTATGATGACCGCCGGAGTGACTATAGCGGGCGACGGGATAATTATGATGACCGCCGGAGTGACTACAGTGGGCGACGGGATAACTATGATGATCGGTATGATGACCGTAGCAACAGGTACGATGACCGGCGTGATGATTATGACCGACGGGATCGATACGATGACCGGCGTGATGATTATGACCGACGGGATCGATACGATGACCGGCGCGACAGACGTGGTTCATATGATGACTGCAATGATGACCACAATGACCGTCGCAACCAATATGACGAGGTCTCTGACAACGGTCATGAAAGACCACCAAGTGTCCCCCCCAACAAACCAAGGAAAATGGACTGAACTCAAATCTGCCCCACCCACGGGAGGCGGGAGGGAGGAGTTTGAAGCATGCTTTGCCTGCGCTCATAGCGTCCTTGAGCTCAAGGGGTTACTATGTAGAGGGCAGCCTATTGACGTGAACCAGTCCTTTTGTTACCGTTCAGGATGCCTTAAATTGTGAATTATGTCTGTTGTAGTTAAATTTGAACTTCAGGCTTCTTGTCTTCCTAGTATTGGTGTAATCAGTGTTCCTGCTACACTGTTCAAGATAATCTCAGGGGATTTTTTTCCTGTTACTCAATTTTTACTCTGGTATACTTAATCTTTGTGGGATTCTTTCATCAGGGCAAATAATTCTTATTTTTATATCTGTATTTGTTTTTTTTTATATGTGCTTTTAAAAAATCAGTTAATATTTTGAATCTTTGTTTAGCTTTTTTTTTTTTTTCCTTAATAAATGTGATGTGTTTTATTAATTCGAATCTCTCGTTGCTTGCTGGTTATGTAGAAACAAGCCTTATCTGTCATTCACATGTGTGTTTGGTGATGATGTGATGGCTGAGCTGGCTGGGAAGTCCTACGGATGCAGTTTAGCTTCACTGAGTCCATATCCTTCACACAGCAGGTCAGGAAAGGTGAAGGGTTCTCCGGCTTGTCTCCACTGTTTTAATAAACAAAAATAAATCTTGGTCTGTCACATGCAGTGGTTGCAACCTCTATGTTGTTCTTTGAAAACGGTAGTATCGGTTTGCGGGTTTTTTTCTCCCCCCCACAAATATGGTGGTTTTCAAAACTCACCAGTTTACTTGCGAGCTGTAGCATATCAAAACATTCAGAAATGTTAAATTTAAATGAAATGCAGCTTAAGTCCAATATGAAGCATGCTTTCCAGCCTTGCAGAACATGAAGCTGGTTAAGGTCTGCCATTGCTTAGACTAGATATAAAGGAAGATGGAGTCCATTTCATAGCTTTGGTTTGTATGGCGCTTTTATGCTTTTGCTTTCAGTTTGTCTAGTCCTGATTCCTACAAAATGGACACCGGTCAACTGGTTTTTGTTTACAAGGCTCTTCCTGGTAGACTTCCAATTCATGCCCTTGCTCGGCCTTCTAACACTGACTCTCTGAGTATATCTTAGTCATTCATCTGATATGTTGTGACGAGGGTTGTTTATCACTCTACCCATCTAAATATTTCTTCTGGAGAAATCCAGGTTAACTTCCTTGCTCAAGTGCCTGGCAGCCATCTTGAAGGCGTGTATACACGACCGGATTTGCTAGGCTAACTGCTGCTTTGTTCTCTAATCTCTTGGTACAAACTGCAAAATTTCCAAGAATCTAAGGTGTGAGGGATTCTTATTGGTAAAACCACTGCACATTGTCTACACCAGAGTTTTTTGTAATGTTTGTGTTTCAGTTTATTTGATCTTAAATAAAAGTACCTTATTCATTTTATTATTTTGGACCTTGTTTTTGGTTTCCAATGACAAAGCTATGAGAGAACGTGTGTCAGTGTGCAAAAACCCAACTATTTCTATGTAGTTCAGTTCATGATCGGTTATTCCCTGAGGAAATCCATGCGGTAAGTGTCACACCTTGCATAACTTAATTATCTCATCTTCCAGCTTGGCATAAAACACCATACAACCTTAAAACCACGACTGGACACGGCAAGACAGGATGTCTAAGGAAGCGTGTAAGCTCCAAAGGGCAAATCCATGCATTATGTGTATTTTAAACTCATAAATTACTACGGTTTCTCTTCCAAATTTCTCTTCACAGGTGCTTTCTTCATAATGCGGTAAACAACAAAAAAAAAAAGTCTTGGCCAACTTCCTGCAAAAACGTCACTTTCATCTCCGCCCCCTTATTGTTTCAACTCACCATTAATGTATTTTTTGTATTTTTATATAAACAAAAGTAAAAAATGACATTCATTTACTGCCGTAAAGTACTCATGGAAAAATCTAAGCTACCATTTTTAATAATTTCGGTAGGCCAGCTTTTCTTCCCGGAATTTAAAAAATATCCAAAGCAAGCAATCCAAGCAAATCCAAATTTGCTATATATAATATCAAATTTCGACGCAGTGGGGCGACACACCACGCAAATCCCACAATCATGGCTTGGAATAGCTTGTAAACCTAATGTAACGCTTAGGGAACTAATAGTCAAGTTTCTAAGGGGTAATGAAATGATGATACCGAAATATGAAACAGGAAGCATAAAATAAATTAGGTAACCACAGCTATGAATAAATCGTTTCATTTCAGAAGCAGTCCTTCCTGATTGTTATTGGACACGTGAGGTCTATTCTATCCATTTTCGTGCTATATAAAATAAAATGTAGTACAGTGAGGTTACGTTCCAGACCCATCAGCGATAGGTGAAAATCCACGATATAGAAAGACCATATAAACATTTTTTTTAAATATAATTTAAGCCTTATAATACCCCTCCCGCATGCTTTAAACACATGCAAACTTATCAAAATACACTTTGTAGGCACATATGATATATGGATGTCGGGCTAAGGATATGAATAACATAATAATAATATAATATGCAGAGAACTGATGCGTCGGGGAAAAATCCTCGATAGCTGAACCGCGATATAGCGGGGGATCACTGTATTACATACAGCGTATAATGTGAACTATCAAAGAAAAAATCAAGGAGTAGTTTATATATATATATAAAGTGCGCAAAGCTATATGATTTCGATTCATTTGTAAAGAGTTAATTATGGGGCACCCAATCTTAGTTAATGACTAACTGACATTTTCTAATATTAGACAAATTAACATTTTACTAACCAGCCGAAAGCCTAAGGCATGTTTTCCCACGTTTTAATTAATGTCCATTCACAAAGACTGAAACAGGTCCATTAATTACTTTCACATAAATACACTTACGATGGTAATAAAAACAGTAACATACAAATTACATGAATGGTAACCTCGTTAATTTTTACTGCTCTTCACTTTATATATTTGAATCACCAAAAACGGCGTATTTCACTATCTGTAAACTTTCCCTCTTCTTCAACCTGATGGACCATACCATATCACACTTTTGATAGCCTACCTTCATATAACGGTATGAAGTAAATTTTCCCGGCGAAAAGATACATATATCATATTACACAATGTAATCGTAATTTGTAATAAGAGTTTTGGCTGTACTTTAAAAAATCTGGGTGTTTTTCTGGCGGTCCGTCAACACCCGTTGCGGTAGTGGTACATACCCGTTACTTCTGAGGTAAATCTGTCCCCTTATTCCCGCACGCAACTGTCTCAGCAATGAGGTGGAGCGGGGAGAATGAGGATTAATCCTTTAAAAACGCAGTGACTTTGGGAGAAAAATGACTTTACTTGCGATGTTTTGGATCTTATTAGTTTGTTTATCAGGTACGTTCATATATTAAGTTATATTTTTTAGCTTTACCTTGATGTAACCACATAGCAGGTTGTTGAGCGATTTCGAATAACGGTTCTCTTATTGTTCTGTTTCTTCTCTGTGTTAGTATAGCCTGTTAGGTTATGCTATTATTTTTCATAGAGATATTAGTCTTTTTTTGTTATTTAGAAACGTCTAGGGCTTTTTGGCGTTGGTATAAACAATTTAATCAACTTAAACTCCGTGTTTTTAATAGTTTGGTGTTCTGGAAACCCACCGACAGGCGGATACTGTTATCGTGATTAATGACGAAAGAAAATGATAAGGGCAATATACCAGTGTGCATTTTCAGTAAAACTGGCCAAAGAGGAGTACAAGATGATACTTGAGTGTTTGTAGAGATCTTGTGCTGAGTCAAAATTTGTATCCATTTATCCTTTGGTTTATCTAAGTAGTATATATATTTCTGTCATGCGTCACTCTTTTATAACTACTAATGTAGTTACATATAGCATGTATTCTGAAACGTTGTTTTACCGTTGTTTCCCTTGTGAGACTAAATTATACCGGGGCGACCTCCCCTCTTTCAGAACGTTGTTTACTTACTTTTTGCATGTTATTGGATGCGACTGTATGCAGACTGTCTCTTTATCTCTTATTTTGCTCACTCTTTGTTTTGCTGCATGTAATGAAGAACATTAAAGCAGCATATTTATAAACTTTGAGTACATTTTTTAGGTATAATGTGTGCCTTCGCTTTTATTTGTGGCTTTTTCTGTCACATTGGACGTCCAGTATGTGACATCCAGCCCGATCTGTAACTAATTCTGCTGAGTTTAACGTTTAGGGGTCAGAGGCCTGTTAACTGGGGGGTTGTGTTCTGGTTTATAACAGTTCAGTCAGTCTGGGTCTTTCAGCACCTCCTGCTAAGTGAAGTAATTTCTAATGTTATTTTTTTAAGCTGAGTCAATTATCCTACTTGCTTGAGTCCTGGTATTTCAGATCCCATCTCTGCAGGAACTTAAAAGGTGGGGGTTGGGGGGAGGCCTAAAACAATGTAGAATCAAACAGTGTTGGATCTGGATGTGCCCCCGGGAGAGGAATGTAGGAATAGTCACACTGTTGCTGGGTCCCCTGCTGATCACTCAGTGTTATGGACTCCCTCACCTTTCTGGTCTTTCCTTAAAACCTAATAAAGTGAGTACCTTGGATAGCTGTAACTCTGATGACGGGGTGGGGACGTATTTCCTGTTGTTGTCTGTGCATCTCAGCAATATTTGGAGAAATTTCCTGAGTTCCATGAGGACTTAAATGACTTCCTTTGCTCATCCAGAACTGACCCAGGGGGGCGATGTGGGAGAGGTTACATGTACTTGGGTTTCCCCCACAGCTCTAGTGTTTATGGCTGTTTACTCTTCTGCAATGGTCTGGATCAGGGCCCCTTAAACCTCGCAGGGCCCCCACTACTGACCCTATGTTCCACATGAGTACTGAAAGCTGAACTATTTTACCCCCAGCACCAATACTGATACAGTTAGTCCAGGACTAGGGACCTTCAAACATGAATGCTCTAATGGTGCATGAATATTAGCCATAGTGTGGGGCTCTGGCATGGCCCAGATTCTGGTCCAGGATAGTGGAGCTCAGCAGTAAATAGTGTCCAGCTAGACTGTGAAAGAGTATCCTCAATCACAAGTGAGCCAGAAGTGTGAGAAATGTGCCCCAGACATTACTCACTCAGTGTCAGGCAGGTAATTATTTTAATGACATGATTTTGATGCCCATTTGGGTCTGGTAAGGTGTATTCTTTGCTCTTTTGGCTGTGTCATCGTAATCTTACAATTGCTCACCCACCAACTTACCAGCACCTTCTTGCGTGTGTGTATGTGTGTATTGTGTACATATATAGTGTCTGTACATACCTTATTCTCCGATTCTATTTATGCCTCAGAATCTATTTCATTGTAAATATACTGTGCATCTGTTGATGCGTTCCAAATTAAATGTTCTATCTATCTATCTATCTATCTATCTATCTATCTATCTATCTATCTATCTATCTATCTATCTATCTATTTTCAAACAGTTTGGTGTTGGCCACAGCCATTAACAAACTGAGTAACAGTCATCAGGAGATGTTATACTAAATTGACTGTGTGTGTCTGTGTCTGTGTGTGTGTAGAACTCCAGGTTCAGGCTCACTGCAATCCTGCATCAAATTCACAGTCCTACAAAATATTTAGAATAAACAGATATATCTGAAAATAACAACTCATTAGTCGATAGATTACTTTGAAAGGTTTTCTTTATAAATTGTAGTTTTTACATTTTAACTATCCATAATTCTTGAAGCTCATTGGTGGGAATAGTTATATGCAGTTTAGACTCACTGATCCTGCGAAATTGCGTGTCATTTGACTGCAAAAGGAAACTAGTGGGAGGAGTACCCAAGGGAGACCCAAATGTGCGAAGCCCACACACGCAGAAGCAAAGCATGGATCACACCCACCAGCATGGAGGTGTGAGCCCCCATATGACCTGGCCAGCCCTCCTCTGCTTTCTCATGTCTGATGACTTCGCCTCCCTCTCCAGGTTTGTCAGTGCGGACGTGCGGCAGCGTGCAGGTCACCATACACGAGGAGAGGAAGTACACCATGCTCTTCCAGTCAGTAGTTCTGCCATGCCAGTACTCCAGCGCCTCCAGTCAGACGCCTGTGGTTCAGTGGTGGTACAAGTCTTACTGCCGTGACCGCACCTATGACGCCTTCAGCTTCCACAAGAGCCTGGGGCTGCATGCCTCAGAGCTGGGCCCCACCTCCCACCTGGACTGCTCTGACAGCAGTCGAACAGTCCGGATCGTGGCCTCGGGACAAGGCCACTCCCTGACCCTGTCTGAGTACTACAAGGGACGGGACATCTCCATCATTAACAGTACATATCACCTTTCCTATTATGCGAAGTGTGTATGATTGATGTTTTAATTATTGTCTCTGAGTAAGTATTATGATTACTTTTTGTGTATTACAGTGTCATCATGATGCAGGGCTTGTGTTGCCCATAGCATGTCTCTCAGCCCAGCACTCTGCATTCCTCATTAAATCCACAGTGTAATTATAGTCCCTCAGTATTGTCATCGAATCATCACAATCGGATTATGAATGTTACGTAATCCTTCTTTGTGGTAAACTTCGTCTCATGGAGCTGTTTCCCATCCATGTCCGCATGTGCATACCTGCTGTTTGAGAACACTTATCAGTAACGCTATTTCAGGTTTCCTGACTTTTCAGGGCTTGTTGCGTTTAGCTTGACTTTTCACAGCATACCGTTTTACCAATTTGCACAGCTGTCTGTTTCACTGGAACATTAGGTAGGCTGCCTACAGTAGTTCTCCAGAATTTCTCACTGAGGCCCCTCCTGGGATGTGAGCCAACAGCATTCAGGTTGGAAGGTGACATGTTTTATTGCTGTAGCCGCATTATGTCGGTTGGTGCAGTGCGGCAGAAAGAAATGATCTGCTCACAGTGTTTTTCTCCACTGAATGGATTAGGGAGGGCAGGAGCAGTAAGTTGTGTGGGAGCTGTTTCGGAAATTACAAAGTATGACCCCCATCTGGGGCTGGGGGAATCAGCTTGGAAGTACAGAGGAGTGTGGTGAATAGCGGCTCATACCTCAGATCTGCTGAGTGAAAACAAGGAAGATAAATGCCTGCTGTAGATTTATCAAGGCCCATTGCCTGGCAGATTCATGGCCCTGGTATTGTGTCTCCGAATGAGGTTACTTTGTTCCCTGTTGTAAAATGCATGTCTCCTCTGTGCTGAAGGACACATCAAGAAAATAGGAGGTTTTTTTCACACTTCAGAGGACCTTGTTTCTGTACATGGGGGATGGGGTGGTCCGTATGTATTTATGACCATTTTTTCGGATCCTTCTGCGAATGAACAAAGCCAGTTCATGAGTCTGTTGTGCTTATTCATTCGCCAGTTGGTTCAGCCCCATCTTCCTGTCTGTTGCTCAATACAAGCTCCTGAATCCTGGAGCAGAGCGCTGTTCACAAAAAAAAATAACAAACTAGAAAGGTCCCTCATTGTGCAGGACTTTTCCTGTTGCCTAAATTAATTTGTTTACTTCCCTGCACAATGGGCAGCAGGGGATTGGGAACAATGGCTTCTTCGCACTCCCCTTTGCAGTGTCTTCCACTTCAGCTGTCTAGTCCCCATACTTCTCTCTGTTTTCTGAAAAGCTATAGAAAAATCTTCCTTTGCTTTCAGTACATCGGGCCCTCCAGCATTTCTGAAGCAACATCCGTGGCAGTCGTTTTTCTTAATTCCCCGTGGGGATGTTAGACACAACAAGGACATCTGTAAAGAATGGTGCCTCAAGGGATGGGCACAGTGTTGAAACACATACAAGTACTTGTGTCCTGAAGGTTGCTGATTCAGGTCACGGGCTCAAGATTTGGGATATGCCCTAGTGCCCTTAGGCATGTCCATTGTACTATCCAGTTAAATATACATTTATTTTTTTAGGGATGGATTCACTGTGCCTTGCACATGTTGATGACCATGTTCTTTTTTTAATAAGCATGTGTGGTCCTATTTGCCCCAATATAAATTTGTAGGATTTGTGAACTGGGCCTATTCTCGGTTGATTGGACTTCAAACCCCATCCTATCCATAGTTGGCAGGAAGCCTTGCTATGTAACACACTCCTCTGACTCACGTCCTAGTGCTGTTTTTCTTGATACGCGTCATGCTGCACGATGTAGAAGAGCTTCTTGGAGATACGAGGAACAGCATGTTCAGCAGTCAGCAGGCTGTGAGCCATGATATCCTGTCCCATTTACCTCCTCCGGCCTCTTAGTATCCCTTCTGGCCTGCACTGCTGGGAAAGTCCCTTCTATATGAACAAATGACCCCTAGGTTAGATGCGTCCACGCCCAGCCTTTGTGAAAAATAAACCGACCAAATGTCTTGCTGAGTCTTGGGCCTGTGCAGCACGTGGGTTTGCTGAAACTGCCAAAAAAGAGCCAACACCCCTCCCAGGGTGACCTCCGTAGCCATGACGTGACATGCCTCTCTCTCCCACCCCCCAGAAGCTGACCTGCACATCGGCCAGCTGCGATGGGGTGACAGTGGCATGTACTACTGCAAGGTGGTTATCTCAGATGATCTGGAGGGCCAGAACGAGGACCACGTGGAGCTGCTAGTGCTGGGTGAGTCCAGATGCATCCCCTAAGTTCTCATCTTCTGAGAGGATCATGCTCTCGGTGATCATAACAGGGTACATACAACGGAGAGCATGACTTGTTATCAGTGTTTATTGGTCCAAGCTGAGAATCCTGACCAAATCAATGATTTTGGCCTGAAGTCACATTTTAAGTGCCACGACTCGGGGACAAAATGCATGTGCGCACGTGCCTTTGTCCTTGTGCCATTTGGTGGAAGCCGCTTAAACCATGACAGCGTCCGTGCTGCGGCCACAAACAGCTCCATGGCAATGGGGGAGTGGCATCCACACAGCCAGTCGGACCTTTGATCCCCAGTGAGTGGGCCTTTTGTTTGTCTCTTGGCATGTCAACACATAGACTCCTGGCCTTACCCCCTTACCCGATACTGTGTGGGCTGCATCTTCTGCACGCTGGGTCAGGATCCCATCTTAAATTTGGGGGTCAGAATTTGCTCTTGTGTTTTTTCTTTTCATCTCCCCCCCCCCCATCTCCGGGACCTGCCGTAGATGCAACAAGTGTGGTAGAATAACAGGCCTCCCATTCATTTCCAGTCTATTTCCAAAGTAAGGCGCTTAAGCTGTTGCTATGGTAACAAGGGGGCTCCAAGACACTAGGGAGGACAAAGGGCCTTCTGGTTGTCAGGACCAAAGGCAAGGTAAAATTAGAGAGAGAGGGAGAGAGAAGAGAAACGATTTACACTTGAAAACACAAAGGTATGGATAATACATAGAGATTTGTTCAATGCTTCTGCTTTTCAAGAGTTTATATCTCCAAGGCGGGGAGATCTTTGTTAGAAACCCTGAAGCCCCACACCCCACACACTCATTACGTGCCCCCCATCTGCTATGTGTGCAATTAACAGTAAAGGAGTACATAGGAGAGTATCTTCCCGTGGACAGAGGAGGGTGTGATCTGGCTCCCGTAACTCAGATCTCCATCTGAGGGGTCAGGGTATGTGCTTGATACCAAAACTGCTTTGGGCAGTGGTGGGGAGGTTGTTTGTGGACTCAGAGGTCAGAGATCAGAGCAGCAGTTGTGTGAGTTCGTTAAACACAAGGCTCAGTGCCGCACTGGGTGTGTCGAAGAAGCCAGCACGCGATTCGCACATGTCAGGCGCACATAACAGACCTTGCCTTGAACCCAGTGAACTCCAGTAACCTGGGCCTGATGGGTGGAGTCTCTGGGTGGATGAGTGTAGCCACCACTAACAATTACTAAAGTGGCAAGAATTAGGCTGCCTGAGAGACATGAGGATATTTCCCCATGATCCATGTGGTGAAGGTGCTGACTTCACCGCTTAACTCCCAAATTCCAGGAATAGCAGTCACCCCCCCTCCCAGTCACGGTACGCTCAGAAACACTCGCCACAACTGGCTTCTGTGCTATAGATAACCTGATCTGTTAATATCAGGCAAGTGTTCATCTTTTTATCAGGTTCATGTTTATTTTTTTCAAATTGTCCCTAAATTATTAAATTCATTAAAAGACATATTTTTAAAACACTGCACTCTTTGCCACCTCACAAATAGTGTAGTATAGTGTAGTATAGCTTCCAACACTGACTGCTGTGGTGTTGTGGCTCAGTTGGTGTTTCTGAGCTGAAGCTATCCAGATTGTCGTGGAGGGCGACAGCTGTGTTTCGTTTGCGCTGATTCAGCAGTGTGCTAAAGCTGGAAGGGGGTCAGTGTGTCTGAATGTTGTCTGAGAATCGATTGAAGTCTTTTCAACATGCCCCTGGTGTCAAGGGCTAGAAGGACAACCCCTCGGCTCAAATTCATTTTTTGCTCATTGACTTTTCAGTTAAGCTATTTAGCCAATGCTTTTGTCCAAAGAGAAGCAGAGAATATAGCAGAAGCATAGTTTTGCCGAGGAACCAACTTAGGTACATGTGCTGCTAGGCTGAGATTCCAATGAGTGACTAGTGAGAAACGTAATTTAGTATCAGAGCAAGAGCTACACAAAACATCACTAAAAACAGCACAAGGGCCCAGTTGCTACTAGACAAGTGCAAAATAAAGGAGAGCATTCTGTTTTGCTAAGTGACTTTTTCGTCAGACCTCCAATGCAGATCATAGTGCAACAGAGAAAATGAATCTAATAAAACATCTGAAAGAAGATGCATTTACACTGAAAAGCCCCTTATGCCGGCTGTGTGAGGTCAGCTGGTTCCATTTCTGCATAGTTCTTGCACAAAACATAGTTCTTTTTTACTTCATTTTCTTAATATGAATGTTATGATCCATAAAAAGCTTTGCTGGTTCTTTGGCTTCATTTTCTTTATGTGAATCTTTTGATTCATAACAAGCTTTTTTGGTTCTAGATCTGGGCTCTAGACAGGATTCCTCTCTGGAGAAAACCTTTATAGGAAAATAAGCCCTATGAAAACTCCTTACCTGCCTGTCGAGATGAAATTCCAGCCTCCCTCCCCAGAGGGAACAAGGCAACATCATGCTACATTTATCAGCAAAGCCTTGGCAAGCTTCATGTTAGCTATCAATGCTAAATTTTTTAATGCAGTCAATCTTTGATGCTTCTCATATCCTGGCACTTCAGCCTGGCACTTGGGCAAAAATTCCATTTCTCGTTCCTCGGTCGGATGTCTCCCGTTCACTCCTCTGTCCAGCTTACCAGCTGGCCTGCACATGCACATAACCTCTCTGCGCGTTTTCTTGTCCCTCTGCTCACGCTGAACCTTTGGTCCCTGGCCCTGCTGGCTCCTCTGTCCTGCCCTTTACCTCTCCTCTTCTTCTTTTTCCAGGTCAGGTAGGTCCAGTGGACGATCTCCTGCCTGGGTTTGATATGGATGTTATGCCAGGTATGGGTGTGTCCTCAGCTGTCTCCGCTGTCCACTTGCTCACCTCTTCACACTGCCCTAACTCTTCCCTCTGTGCTGCCTCTTAGACGTTATAGGAAGTGGAGCCGCTACAAAAGAGGAAGTACGTTATACCACACGGAAGTGTATGTAAAATTAACTAAGATGTTGTGGACTCATAATAAGTTTCATAATAAGATCACAGTTTATACAGTACGTCATATATAATGGATAAAGGAGGGTTAGTGTTAAACTGTAAAACATACAAATGCTTGCCATATGTATGTATAGCTTTCCCCCTTTTCATTATCTGAGAAAAGCCACAGAATGGCTTTAGAAATATGGACAAAATGTTTATCTCTTGAGCCTTGTCAAAACACAAGTGGAGCTCAACCGCATCCCTGTGAACTCGATATCCCTGTTTTCTGTTCTTGCTGGAATTATCAGCTTTCATCATCATGAAAAATAAGTCACACAGAGTTTGTATTTTCCCCGTTTTTGTGTGTGTGGAGCAGAAGAGAATAGCCTGAGTATTGGAAGTTATGAACACAATTTCAACTTAAGGTTGACTCTCCATATCCCCAAACCCTTTACAAAGACATTGTTCTCAGTATCACTCTGCAGAAAAATCCACCTGTATGAACTAGTCATTTTGTGAGATACTCAGGTATTATTGGTCCGAAATGTTTTTGTAAAGAATGAAATTATGCTTTTTTTTGCCATTTGTATAAGTATCGTTGGAGTACAGGTACATGGGAATGCTTTAGCTTTCTCATATCCCACCATTATCTCTGTTTAAAAACATACACATATACAGATGAGAGCAAATCTTGAGGTCCAAGCGCAGGGTTAGCCATTTAGCATTTTTTGGGGGGTTAAGGACCTTACTCAAGGACTCAGCAGCGATGTAACTATTCTGTTGACACATCAGTGACCTTATGATCACAGGTACAGAGGCCTAACCCTTTGAGGTCTGATCCTCAAAGTGTTTTAAAACTGCGTTGTTATAGTTAAGACTTGGACCACCAAATCCAGTTTAAGGTTAGGCTGGTAATTAGCAAGAGGGAGATTCCGTTAATTAAGAGAAAGCATGAGAGGTTTCTGCTGCATTTATTTTTGGGTGCTTTTGTTTGTTTATATGTGTGTGTCTGTGCTTATATGTATTTCTGTTTATTCATTTTTTGTGCATGTTTTTAAGTTTATTTTTATATACTCATGCTTGTGCATGCATGTGTGCACCATTAGTCATGCTGACCTTGCGGGGGGGGGGAATGTGTGGCCTGCACATAAGTGACGTGGACACTGCAGCCTCCTGGCACCGTGCCTGCATTTGGCACCCCGGTGACCTCACACGTCGGAGGGCCCAGTCGCATACTTGCATTACGTGAAACAAAGCCTGTTCCTCTGTTTGTTCCCCCTCCCCCCACGCTGCTGGGGTCACGGCTCTTATCTTATCTGGATGTTAGGGGACCTTTGTGTGTGTCATTCTCTCATCCTCTGTCTCCTGCTCTTTCTCACTGGTGTTCGACACAAACAGGCAGAACGTTCTATGGGAGCCGGTGTTGGGAGTTAAAGGCCTGTCACTAAGGGCGTATAGTGGTGTCTGCCTGTTATTTGGTGCCGTGTTTCAGTTTAAATATATTCTCAAAAAGGCTCCTCATTTTCCCCGTGAAATGTCTGACTGAATAAAATTCTGAATCGCTCTGGTTGTTAACCATTTTACTACCCAGTTCCACACACAATTACTCCGTCAGCTTCCCATACCGGCAGGGGCAGAAAGCTCGGTGACACTGGCAGATGAAGCCCAGTCGCTTTGGGGTATCATGAGGCCCCGGTGCTCAGCATGTATCTTTCGTTTCCCCAGAGTGGCTCTTTGTGGGCATGGTTCTGCTGGGAGGCCTGGCCCTCATCCTGCTGGTGGGCATCTGCTGGTGCCAGTGTTGCCCTCACTCCTGCTGCTGTTACGTGCGCTGCTGCTGCTGCCCCGACACCTGCTGCTGCCCACGGCACCGTGAGTGTGTAACCCTTATGCTTCAGCATGTCTCAGCCAGGGGGGAGGCCAGCAAACATCCGTGTCTGGTTCCATCTGCAGTGTATGAGGCAGGAAAGGTTGCAAAGACCATGGCGTCGGCATCACTACCCATGCACCCCGCGTTCTACATGCCCAACGTACCCACGATGGTTTCCATCGCGCCCCCATCTCTCATCGAATCCAAGATGGCGCCCACTCCTTCCCTGGAGAACAACATGCCTGCGGGTGAGTGGCTGAGGCACGCGCGGTGTTGAGAAGGGCCATGCCCAAGCCTCGAGCACAAACACGTGTGCACACGCTTGTGAGCGAAGCTGCACAGCTTATCCAGTACTTTTCAAGGTCAGTCCTGCTACTTAAGCTTATTTTAGCCCTTTGTAATGTTTTGTCAGTCAACTGACATGAACTAACTGTAACCAGAACCGCTGCTCACTAAGCGCTGCTTCTCACTGTGACAGTATCATTTTCTTGGGAGGGGGTTGGGCTCCAAATCTATCAATGCCTCAAGACAGCTTATTACAGGTGACTTCTTCACACGTCATAAATATTTTTTTAACTGTGTTTCATTTTGATCTTGAAAAACCAGAAACCAACAGGGGGCGTCCCTTGCCAGAGGGCGCTGACAGTGCCGTTGTGTATTTTTCCACAGGAAATGTTCACAGTTCCACACTGCGGTTTTGCTCTAATTCTACAGACATCATTTTCTTGTCTGGGTCATTTCCCCTAATGG
The DNA here is from genome assembly GCA_026776945.1 of Isichthys henryi. Taxonomy (NCBI): domain Eukaryota; kingdom Metazoa; phylum Chordata; class Actinopteri; order Osteoglossiformes; family Mormyridae; genus Isichthys; species Isichthys henryi. Next base: position 49,369,490 of record JAODJX010000001.1, read on the forward strand.
TCTAGTAGGTCACATATGATCCTTCAGGATGGACACACCCTGCTAATTAGGGGGACGTGGAAATGGTGGGAAAAGTGTTTGTGTGCCCATGTTTCTGCCCAGCTCAGAGTGCTGTCTTTTCTTGCAGACTTCAGGGGCTATCGAATACCGACCAATAAGGAGCAGGACTCCTTGAATGTTCTGTATCATGTAGAGAAGGAGCTTGCCCAATTTGACCCTGCCAAGAGGTCCTATAATCAATGTAAGACCTCGCAGAATGTCCAATAGTCTAATTCACTCTGTGTCTGTGTGTATGTGTGTGTGGTTCTGGTATACATTACATTTTGGGGACCATTTAATTTATTTTAATGAATTGATTTTGACGTTGTGGGGACCATTTTTTGGGCCCCACAAAGGTAAATTCAATTTAATAAAAAATTTGATTGTGACTGCAATCAAAAAAACAAAAAATGCCAGAAGACTTGTATTTTGTTTGGTTACTTTTGGTTAAAAAAAGTACAGGTCTGTGCATATGCGTGTGTGTGCCTTTGTGTGAGACGTATTCTTGATTACCTATCACTTTGGTGTCAGAACATACATGATGTCACATGATTGGGAGCACTTGGTCACAGGCCAGTTCTTCATGCCGATCTCCACAGCCTGCAGCATGTCGGAGCTCAGCTCCCTCCATGACGGCGAGCCTCCTTTCCGGCAGGCCTACCGGCAGGTCCAGAAGGCAGCCCTGCCCCCTGTCGCTGGCAGTCGCGACCGCCTAGACCTCCAGGATACCATGTCCTCCCAGGCCTTGCAAACGAACCACACCTTTAACCGCAGCCGCTGGCCAGAGGACCAACACCAAGCCAGGTACCAGGGAAAGGGCTCGGATTTCGTTTCCCTTAATGAGAACACAATATATTTATGTTAGCTCTGGTTGTGTATAATGATGGCAAGTACAAGGGAACTGCTACCGTTTGGCTTACAGTCCGTTTCTCAGTGTCTGAAAGGCACGAGTGTCAGTTCAGTACACAGACAGCGTTTGTGTTTGTGCTGCAAGACCAAGTGTGTCTGTCCTGTGAGACAGTGTGTCTGTACTGTAGCATCATGTCTATCCTGTAACACTGTGTGTATCTGTCCAGTAACATCATGTGTCTGTGATGACAGGGTCTGTATTTGTTTATGTGGGACCCGCTTTGATAGGGTTGTCGTTCACCAAAGGCATGTACTTGAGCGGGGGTGGCGCTCGTGCTTGTGGTGAGAGTTTCCTGTTTCTGTACAGGTGGAAGCCTGCCTCAGAGCACCTGCAGAGGAAGACGTTTGGTGCCCGGGGGAGGACAGGCTCTCTCGATGAACTGGAGGAGTTTGCCCTGTCCTATGACCAACGCAGACGACGGGGGGCGTCCCGAGAGCTGGAGCGGGACCACGAGCCAGAGCCACGGAGCCGAAAGCTGTACCACCCCCAGGGGGAAGAGGAGCAGCTCCAACGCATAGAGAAGCCCCCAGACTCCTGGATGGAGAGGAACCAGTTCCCCTCACATAGGAAGAATCAGGAGCGAGACCGGGAACGCAGGGGGAACGGCCACAGCCCCCCACCGTCACCCAAGAAGAGGCGAGACATCGGGAATGGCGACCTCCGGCGTTCCCGCCGCGGCCGAGAATACAACGATGCCTACCTGAGCAGCCTGCTGGAGCGCAAGGCACGGCAGGCACGTGCGGGGCAGGCCGAGGACGACAGCGGCCAGAGCGACACACCCTCCAGGGGCAGCTCCAAGAAGAGCAGTAGCTGCTACCACAGCCAGTCGCCCAGCAACCGGCCCAACAAGGAAGACGAGGATGCTGGGGATGAGGACTTGCCTCCCCCTTACTCGGAACGGAGCATGGACCCTGCCATGAGGCCTTTCTCATATGGCCGCCCCACCCCTGGCCTGAAACGGGCCCCACACGAGCGCAGGGACGAGCGGGAGAAGCTCCGCAAAGTGGTAAGTTACATTTAAGACAGTCCTAGATCCTTGGGAAATGTTGCTGCGAATACCAGTCAGGCTTCTTGGAGAGGCAACACCATTGTATAGGGGGTTTCAGTCCACTTCAACTTCTGCAATCAAACTATGTATCAATTATTCTTCATCCACTGATTTATTTTCCTTGTCGTCAAAATGGTATGATTGGTCCAGTACATTTTTTTAATCTTTGGAAATAATATTAAGCTGTCCATAAAAAATGTAAGATTGATAATAATAAAATAACAAATAAGTTTAACAATATCATTGTCCGGGAGTTTTTACTAAGGTTGGATGTACTAAACGAGGGAGGGTAACAGATGATGACATTTTGATGTGTCATGCTGATGACTGTGTTTTAGTTTGGTTTTATGGCCTTAATGTTCCTGAGCATCACAGTTCCTGGTTAATCCCAGACAGGAATAGGGAGAAAAGGGGACGAGATTAGAACCTAACGCTTTAACAACGGCCATGATTAACAGCAGTGTTTCTGTGTTTTGTTTTTTTTTCACTCACAGGCCTGACTAACTGAGCGCTAAGAGAACACTAACTGAATGTTTGCATGCCTGCTGCTCTGTACTAATGCCTGGCTCCCGGTGTGTTGTTTCTTTTTAAACAGAACACTCTCCTTAGCAGAGACTCTCTCGTAGTATGAAGGACTCAGATGCTGATGGTCAGAGCAAGCACTCACGGCACAGGCAGCAGACAGGACGGGTCCCACAGGCCTCTCAAGACCCAGGCGGCATTACTGTTACGAGCGGGGGGGAGGGAGGGCTGGTGGACGGGAGTCCCTCTAAGACCCGGGTCACTCAGGGAAGCCTTCCTCGAATCCCAAGCTACAGACACTTGTCTTCAGCTCAGGTGGCTGGTCCTGTGTTTGTACAGTGTATGTATATGTCTATATGTGCATGGCTGTATGTCTGTGTGTGCGCACATGTACATGCATGCATGCCTGTAACAAAACTCTCATGGCTTTTGTTACTGTTCAGCACTGAATGCCGTAACTCTTCAACACTAACCATGATGGGAATGGCGCCACCCTGTGGTCAGTCTTCCAAACACGCATTGTTACAACTTGGTCATTATGGAGTAACCACCACCCACACTACAGGAGGCACCACAATGGAACGACTGCAGGAGACATAGTGTCTTTAGACTGTACAAGTGGTTTTGTTTAGGCATTTCATGCTGTTTGATGTTGACATGTTCTGAAAACTACATTGTGCATCAACGAGTGTCACCCTGAAACCACTGAAAAGAAATATCAGCACCCTGAAGCCTCCAGCCAACGACCTGAAGATGCTGCTGTTTGATATGAATGATGTTTGTTCATTTTTTGCTGTCAACTGGCCTGCAGTCCTCAGCCGAGATGGATGTAAATTATGAAACGAGCTGAGTGTTTATTTTAGATAAGTTTCCTTTGCTGTGTAAATTGCTGTGTTTTTAATCACTACCCTTATCGGTTTAAACCATGTAGCACACATGTAAGGCCACAGACAGTGTAAATACTCCTTAAATGATCAGAGTACTGTATCTGTATGCACTGCTCTCTGTGAAAGGCTGCCCTCACACACGCTGGCTTTAACTTGCTTTGAGGCAGCGGTTTGAGCACCTAAGAGGCTAGACTGGTGTTTAGGTGATTGGAGTCCCTACAAGAAGCTTGGAGGACTGGGTCTGGGCGGGATGCTCAGGAGAACCACGTGATACAGGAACAGTGGGAGAACCAGGGATTTTTTTGGGGCCTGGGAGTAGAGTTGGATCAACTCGAGGACTGAAGACGGCTGTTCTGATCAGTAAAATGAAACAGATCTTGGGAAAGACCATAGCTGGTGTTTTTACATATAAGAATTACTGTACATTAGTCTATGAGTTTTATGCAAAGTATTGGGTTCAACAAAAAACTGGACCTGATCCTAACCAAACTTTGGTAGAGTTCCAGTTGTTCAAATAGGTAAAACAGTAAGCTTCCCTTAAGATATGAGTCACCTTTTCTAAAGCAAACATTTAATTTGCTGAGTGTGCAGCCCTATATGCGACCAGCATGGAGACTTAATAGGCTTACTGTCATGATTCCTGGCTTGACGATGGTCTTTCAGTCCTGCGGAGCGCTGGAGGTTGGCCAGCTCTCTGCCAAAGAGGGTTTCATTCCGGATGAGTCATGAGCAAAGGGCCATTGTGCATTGTATCCTCGCGATCCGTGTGACTATCTGAGATGTACACGGGGAAACTGGGGTTTGCGTGAACACGTACGGCGGAGTGCAGTACATTCCGCGACAAATACACAACACGTAATTTAGTGAGAACGGATATGCACGTAGGTAGAGATTTACTAATGCAGACTTTTCATGTACGTTTTGTTATCAAAGTTTAATGGCTATAACAATCTCTTAATAAAAACTAAATACCTGAAATTCCCCATGTACCCCTTTGCTGATTAGCTGCTGTGATTCAAAATGAATGTAGGCAGCCCAACACACCCACGTCTGTATACACCTACACCGGCTACCTAATAACCTAGTTCAAAAATAGGTGTGGTATCGTGCGCGTCTGGTCCAAAGGCAGGGAGGGATTAATTAACCGTAGTATAGACTTCATACCGAAACTTCGGGATTATGAGTTGATTACGAAACTCTCATTCCTGTGTTTCCATGGAATTACAGAATGCAATGTCAGATTCGTCTTTTTTACGTTTTTTTTTTATTTTGCGGTACAACATGTTATTTCCATGTGCTCTCTGTGACTATAGCTGTTGTCTGTAGATTTGTACCATACGCGGTTTTATAAGAATAAAAAACAATGACGTGAATTTTATTGCATTGGTGTCGTTAATATTGAGGACTATATGAATCATTAATGATTTATGAGAATGTAATATGTATAACTGAATGATTCCGAATAACTTCTTCTAGACAAATAACTGCAAAAATATTAGCCTGATTATTTACGATGAGATGCTTAAGGCTCGAAGCATCTCATTCGGACATACAACAAAGTGCATCGTTATGTAATAGACCTGTTGACGAAAGATCTTTATTACTGACGTGTTGTTTTACTGTTTATTTGATGTAAGTCCTGACAATGTGGAAAGGGAGCTCATCTTGTCTAAGAAAAAATACTGTCTAATTGATGATTGAAAAACCCACAGTGGAGGGGGACAGGAAACATCTGCATTGTAAGAGGATGGAGATACAGCGCTTGGCCTCCGTCCCAGACTCGGACCAGAATGGCAGGAAAGTATCGGAAAGCCAAACTTGCAGGTGGCGAGAAGTATGTGAGTGTTGTAAAGGGATCAGGGACAGTCTCATGAGGGAATGACAAACAAAAGAGGACACACTTTTTCTACATGAACAAATACAGAAAATGTTAAGAGTGAGAGGGCCAGTATGACGTAATTGTGCCAGGCCTCTAATAACTACTGGTCCAGCCAGGCTTCCCCGTGTGGGACAAAGGTCTCGCTGAACTGGCGAGCAGCCCCGGGTCACTGCTCATTCTCCGTCTTATCAGCGATCGCCGTGTAAACACTGTCGGGAGTGCAAATACAAGCAAGACCATTTACGTTACAGTAGTGAAAAAGACATTAAGAGGAACAGTACGTAGTTTATAATCAAAACATCTAAGACTGATAACAAAAAGTTCAGCTAGCCGAGATGAAAATTCAAACGTAAAAAACCCCCTAGACCAAACCTGACTTCAACCCATCGAAACTCTGGAAGTCGCCGACGGAAAAGTACCCGACTGTTTGTGACCATCCGCCGACACAAAGGTCTGAACCCCCTTTTAAATTCACACAATGCATATGGTCGTATGTTTAAGGGTATTTGGAACTGGGCTGGTGGGACATTGCCCGGCTCATCGGTGTATGTTGCCCTCTAGTGACAGACACCAATACAACAACCAAACACTATTATTACAGCAAAGATCTGCTCTGTTATACCGGAGGTATTCATATTGCAAATGGAAAAGCCGATGAACCATGGAATGATTTTATATACAATGCAAAAATAGTATGTGCATTGCATTTGGTTATGCACTTGCATTCAGGTGGGCAATCCAGTCTTTCGTGAAGGCGCTTCTGCGTCACCTGATACACCTGTTTCGGGGTGGGGCTTCAGATGCTCCTCGGCGGGGGAAGGGGAGGCGCTCGAGTACTATTCTCAGGTTAAAAAATACTAGGTTTAAACCCGTAGAAGCGAGTAGAATAGTCGCTGAGACCAGAGCTGGGAATAGTATCCACGCACAAACTATGTTTTATCGCCTTTGTTTGTTTTTGCAGTTTTGAAAAGGTGGGATTTGAAAAGTCTGGAAGTTTTCCTTGTTGGAAAGGAGACAATGGGTAAACTGATACTTATTGCGCTGGTTCTTGCTGTCTGGCCATTAGGTAAGGTGGAATTTCCTTATTTAAATGTGACTAAGCAAGTCGTCTTAAAATAATGTTTTAGCGTTTTTTCCCGTTTAGATTACCTTTTTTCTTGGACATAACATACCGAAATAGTTAATAATGTACAAGTGAAACTTGCCGAGGCGAGCGAGTTGCGGTCACGTGACCGCCTGGTCGTTCCCCGATGACTTCAGAGGGGTCGGGCGACAGGGAGTCTTTGACGATTTTTTTTGGTGACGGTTTTTAAGGCGTTGCATCACAAAATCTGCCATGTTTTTAATGCTGTCAAAAGTCGTGGTGGTTTTTGTGGTTACACAATGAATCTGCAGCGCTCATAGAAGTCGCCCTCATTGATTTTTCAGACAAGGATCTGTAACCTTCAGCCTGGAAAACAGGTTCTCTCGCCCACTGACATAAACACAGTATTTTGTATTCAGTTACTCTCTTGTTCGTGATTGCAATGCCAGTCTATAGATTTGTGTTGTTCTAATGATATTAGCTAGCTTTAGCCGCTGATAGAGTAGAGTAGTTGCGTCGACTGCATAATATAGTCTATAACTGGTACTGATGCAGAGTTAACAGGCAATACAGTCTTTCAGAGATGCTGTATGATTCAGTCTGTGTTCTGAACATCTGATGCATCACAGAGGCTATTATGGGGAATATATTGCAGGTTTTATGGAAACACCGCCCAGGTAACAGGTCCCACAATTGTCCTTTGCACCTCAGGGTCTCAATGGAACCTGTTGGGTGCTCTTGCTGTGGTTACTCACTAGCTTGAGAGACTCAGATGAACCCCGGGGGGGTCTTACTCAAACGAGGGCTTGTTTACCAGGTTTTCGTAGCTGTAGAGACATGGCTGGTGATGCTGTCCTCCCTTGGCACACTCATGGTACCAAAACATGGTGACAGGCGTCTGACAGCATTGCTTTGAATCACCAACCAGTTCTACAGGTTGGGTGATTTTTTTTTTTCTTTGAAGGAAGTACAAGGGTGTGTTCGTTGTCATTGGAAAGCATGTGTATTACTTAGCTTACTTTGTTTGGTGCTTTTGTTCTAGAATGTATAGTTAGTGTTTACATTCTGCCCATAGTTGTGAAGGAAATACCACATTGATCATACTTAGGTTAGTGGGGGCTTTAGTTTTGGATTATTAATTTGGGCAAATGTAGGTACCTGTAAATTTCACTTTATTAATAAGGAAATGGCCTCCAAAAATACCTCAAAGTGAAAATGATCTTTACATTACAACAAAATATTTTCTATTTTGACAGAAATGGAACTTATGAAACCCTACCTGGGCTAGTGTAGAGTGACTTTAAACATCGTGAAAGTAAAAAAAAAATGTGTAAAAAGGAAATTTAAGTGCCACCTGTTACAAAATGAAATCCTGACTGTGTGGTGATTCGTAAGAAGTGCTGACTTTACCGTATGTTTTCTGCGAAGAGCGAGTGGAAAAAGACATTAATGTGAGCCGATTCAGTGTTTAGAAATGACAGAGCACCGGCTCTTGTCCCGCAGACGTGCTCTCCGTCCAGGTGTCGGTCCCTGAGACTCGCCGTGTCACCACCCTGTTCGCCTCGGTTGTGCTACGCTGTGACTACACCACGTCTGCCAACCAACAGGATGTCATCGTCTCCTGGACTTATAAGTCGTTCTGCAAGGACCCCGTTCTCGAGTACTACACTGCAGGTGAGCAGGTGGTCTCCAGCGGGTGGGTTTCAGGTTGCCTGCTCAGGTGATGAGGGGAAGCTTTCCCATGATTTCCCGAGTGACTGTACCGTCCAAATCCCTCTCTTACCAGCGTACCAGGCGGCACTGTCCATTGGCCAGAACCCAGCTGATGACTGCCCAGACAGCCAGCGTACCATCCGCACTGTGGCCCAGAAGAGAGGTACCAATGAGGCCATACTGGGAACGGAATACCAGCAGAGGAAAATCACAATCCAGAACAGTAAGTGTGCCCTAATTGCCTCTGGTGATTTTTTTTATTTTGATACATTGAATGCAACAGCACTTCCTAAGGCTTAGTAGAGTCATTCAGATCCCCGAACAACCTAAATCCAATAAAATATCCAGCTTATTGATTGGTACAGAATTTTTTTTTCTTCATTTGCAAAGTGATCATCTTGACAAGCACAGTGATTTCCCTACATGTGAATCTTCTTGTTCTCATCTCTTTGCGTGTGTGTGTGTGTGTGTGCGTGTGCGTGCAGAGGCGGATCTGGCCATCACAGAAGTCATGTGGTGGGATAATGGGATGTACTACTGCTCCGTTGTTGCCCCAGGAGACCCCATTGGAGGCCTGGATGGAAGGATTAGTCTCATTGTACTTCGTAAGTAGCTGTGCCTGTATAATGAAGTTGAATTTAGCTCGTTTTAAGGAATCCTCCCTCAGTCTGTGGAGATGCTGATATGTGTGGTATGAGTGCTAAGCTCTAGTGACTCATACTGTCTTGAGTTTTTGCCTGCAAGTTCCTGTTCTTTGACAGCTGGTAGCCAAGATTATCCTCTTGTACGATATTCCTCCTCAGACCTACCTGAATGGCAGGGCACTTTAATTTGGCCCTTAGATTATTGCCGTAACTGAGGAGAAACCTGTGGAGAAACCCTGTATCTGATGTGACCCTTATCTCCTTCGCAGAGTGGCTGGTTGTGCTGTTCATCATACTGGGCGGGATATTCCTCATCATACTGATTAGCATTTGCTGGTGTCAGTGCTGCCCCCAGCATTGCTGTTGCTACATACGCTGCCCCTGCTGTCCTCAGTCCTGCTGCTGCCCGGAAAAAGGTATTTACTCACAGGATCAACATACACACACACACGCATTAATACATGTGTGCATAGACTGTCCTCATTCATACTTGCTGTAAATGAGCCACAAAGTACACATAGACTTCTAAACCCACAGTGGACAGACTTGATGATGATGATGCACTGGTAGCCACTGATTGGTTCAAACCCTGCACTTGGAATGTGTTGCTGGCCACTGATTGGTTCAGCCCCCGTACCTCATTGGTTCACCTGTTGCTAAAACAGGCTGTGAGTGATCGTGTCTTCTAACCTCATCTCACCTGCCACCGGACTCTGTCTCTCCCTCTGTCTCCCTCCCTCCCTCCATCCAGCTGTGATGCAGCACAAAATGATGAAGGATGCTCAGAAAGCCATGGCTCCTTGGGTCCACGGGCAGCCCATCTACGCCCCCATATCCCACGCCTCGTCCATGCATATGCATCCCCTGCTTTACTCTGGTAGGGTTTCTAGAACAGCCTATGCTGCTTCATCCTTCCGTCAGACCCGCACGGCAAGCAGTGATTAGGAATTTTGCCTCTGTAATTTATTTTAAAAAAAAAAGAAAAACGATTTCAGTCCTAAAATAGACTTTTTGTACTGCTATACGTCTAAGCAGGGTTTAGGCGTAAAATGCGTCATAGTAGGTTTAAAGATCTGCTTTCCACAAAATAAATTGCATCTACTGGTAGTTTGATCCACATATGGCTCTGTTTAATTAATGTGCGTTAACTGCGTAACTATGTAAAAGCAAATTTCTATGTGAATGTGTCGAATTTTTTCCTGATGTGAAAAGATTCCGTGTTGGCAGCGACTCACGCGATACCCCTTTCTGTACAGATCCCTCGAAACAGGGCCTCCAAATGGGCACCATGCCCCTGCCGCCACCGCCAGGGGGCCTGCTCACAGCCCACAGCAACGGGAGCCTGCGCGGCACCAACCAGACCCTGGATTATCTGGAGAACCAGGTGCGCAACATGGACGTGAACAGCACGCTACTGTCGCAGCCCTCCCGCATCTCCCTCCAGCAGATGCCCCCCCCGGCCCAGCACATGGCCCAGGCCGTGCCGTACGCTCCCGGGCCCCCCAGCATGCTGTCCTCCCTAAACGAGATGGGGATGCAGGGCATGGAACGCAGAGTCATCCAGCTGCCTCCCATCGTAGAGAGGCCCGCTTCCCGGCATTCCGGCTACCGCCCGAGCAGCCGCAACACCACGGGCACCAACCGCAGCAGCCATTACCGCAACAGCCTGCCCCCGCAGTCCCGGCGGGAGGCGTCGCCCACGCGCCGCGGGCCCCCACGCAGCTACAGCGACGACTCCGATGTGGACGAGCGGCGCCATGCCTCTCGGCCCCGGCAGTCGCGCTCTCGGAGCCGTGACGACCTGATGGACGAGATGCGACGCACGCAGCAGCGCCGTGACCGCAGCTACTCACCGGAAGAGCAGCGCAGGGGCTCCTGGTCCTCCGAGGAGGACTACAGCAGCCGGAAGGGGGGCACACGCAGCCGTGGGGGGGGGACCTGGCCCGAGAAGCCCCCCAGCTACACCTCCATTGACATCGCGCAGGGACGCAAGTCTGCCGGAACAGCCCGCAACAATGAGCGCTGCTCTGTAAGATGTTTTTTTTTTCTCTCAGTCTCTCACACACGCCCAGTAACCCAGTGCTGACACCACACTAAAAACATTAGTGTATTACCTATGGGTGTGGCTATAGGGTGATCAACAGCTTTTACCATTACTACCCCCCCCCAGTCCACACTGGTGCCCCTCCCCCCATTAAAATCTCAAGTCCAGCTGTCATATTTGTTCTGGCACCAACACTGTGGTGAACATACAGTAAACAAAGGGTTAGCACTGCCTCCTCCTCTCTGTCCTTCCACCAGCTAACTCTATTTACCTTCTTTTGCAGGAGAAGAGTTCGCGCAGTGCGAAAAGCATCGTGATATGACCGCCCAAACCTTTCCATCCCTCCCACTTTGTTTAACCGTGTAGTAATTATGTGAAAAGACGACAAGGAGTGTCAGAAGAATTACGCAAAAACTTTTATTTTTAATTTTTGTATGGACAGAAGAAATTATCCATTCAATATTGGACTCTTTTTTTATTATTATTTACTTGAGAAGCTCAAGGATTTAAGGAGGCCTGGGAGAATCTATTGCCTTCCACTATGTTCTTCATGTTTTTCTGTGTGGAAACCAAGATCTTCCTTAAAGCGTGAGGATGGCAGCTGGACCTTAATTGCCTTAGGTAATAAATATTTAAACTGCGTGTGCCCATGCACTGTCGCCTCGCCTTCATGTGAAATGACCTGCCACGTGCCTGACACTGTTTGGCAGCTCATTGAGAGTGTGTGCCTAATGCGTCACGTCTCCATCACACCCTGGGTGTTTGTGGCATGTGCGGAAAGGAATGGGGGGGGGGGGGGGGAGCGGAAATGTAAGAAAGGACCCTGAGATTGGTAAAATGGCATGAATGCAAATATAAAGCCTAGGAAATGCCCCCTTTAAAGGAACAAAAATATTAAAACCAACAAACAGTGGAA
>JAODJX010000001.1:49390752-49409520 GCA_026776945.1 Isichthys henryi
CCCTGGTACAAGGGTGGGGGGGGGGGGGGTGAGTGTTCAGGAATTTTATTTTTTTTTTACCCCTGCCTACAGTCCACATAGTTGCCTTTGATCCAATAGCAGATCTGGGCATACTTTAGGGGTGTGATCCGCACCGCCACATTGAACTCCTGGGGGGCGCCCTCACGATCCACCCACTGGTGGCCGGAGAAGACGGCGATGACCTTGCGCTCCCAGCGTTGGAGATTCCGGTTCCACATGCGGACATAGACACCCGAGCCGCTGGCGCCTGGCTGGGCATCACATCGCTGGTACAGTAGGTCGTAGGTCTCGTCGCGCGCGTCACAGAAGCGGTACACCAGCTGACCCGGCCGGTCGTTATCGAAGCCGGAGAACTGCACACGGTGGCCGGGCAGCTGCCTGGCGGGGGGGCTAACCCCCAGCTTCATGTGGCGCCGTCGATGTGGCTTCTTCAGCTCCAGCAGTGCGTAGTCGTAATCCATGCCCACATCGTTGGCGCTGCCCTTAATCCAGCCCTTGGGCACATGGGTGCGTCTGGCGCGGATCCACTGGAATTTCATCCTGTCGGGGGCGCTGCTGCTGTTGGAGGGTGCAGGGTTGCGTTGCTGTGGCTTCAGGAAGCCCACCCGCAGCCTCTGGGCCCCCTTGACATAGTTCTTGCCATCATGCACGCAGTGTGCCGCTGTGAGGACGTGACGCTCTCCTACCAGCACCCCAGAGCACCCGGTGGATGTCTTCACGGCTGTGGAAAATGGGTAGTTGGACAGGAAGTCGCGCCCGATGATGCTGAAGCGGCTGTCATGGCCATAGACCTGGCGCCTCACTCGGGTTTGAGTGGCAGGCGCCTGCAGGCTGGCCAGGTTAAAGCCATAGATGCCCACGCTTGTCTCTGTGAGACTGCCGTTGGAGTGCAGCGTCTCGTAGGAGAGGAAGTCTCGCAGGTCCCAGTAGCTAGGGGGTGGGGCTTCTTTGTGGCACTCCAGTCCGCACTGGGACATCACCTGCAAGTGCGCCTGGGACAGGAAGTGTGGGGTGGGCATCTCCGCCGTTTGGGTGGGCACAACCACCGGCATTCGCTGTAGTGGCCACTGCAGCCTCCAGGAGGCGCTGTGGATGCCGGCGCCCACGTTACTGCAGAGCAGCAGGAGGAACGGAGGCAGGAAGGCAGCTGGCAGAGCCATAAGGAAGCACCTGGAGGTCACAGGGTACAAGGAGAGATGAGTGGATGCATCCTCTGACGGCAGCAGGTGGGGATATTTTTTCTGATGAGTTTATTCCTAACCATTGACTTCCTGTTCAGATATGAAGGTACCGTTTCAAGCAGAAACTCTCTCTCTGCAAAGAAAAAGGCTATTAGCCCCTCCCTTCCAGCTGAGTGCCTGGGTAATGGTTACCCTCATAGGTGGTTCTAGACCCTATTTAGTGGAGTTTCAGCCTCCCTCAAAATAGTTTTTCTAAAACCATTTAGCGAATTGTCCTGTGTTTTACATTTTGTAGTACTGTGGTTCAGATACCTTTTTTTGGATAAAAAGGTATTCTCCCTGTTTGGATAATATTTCTTCACTGGGCTGAGCCCCCTTAAGGCTTAAGGGTAAAATCTTAGAATTGCTCCTGGTTACTCTAAAGGCTGCTGTTTCGAGTCCTTGAGGGTCCTACTGTTGTACCTTAGAGGGAACAATTGGTCTGAATGGCTCCAGATAAGTAACCTGTTTGGATATAAATCTTCTCTTTGTGTTAAAATATATCATGAAGATTTAAGTTGTCTTTCTAAGCTGGGTTCGCATTCACTGCGATGTGACTCCCTAGGGTAGCATTACCGCGGGCGCATCCTGTCTGAGGCAAAGTAAATTGGCTGGCAAGTTGGCGCCCCACCAGAAGTTCGTGATATAGGCGGCCGCCTAGGGCGCCAGATTCTGGGGGGGGGGGGCGCGGGCGCGAACTTGCCAGCCAATTTACTTTGCCTCAGACAGGAGGCACCGGCGGTAATGCCTGCCAGCCAGTTTACTACAGGAGTGATCGGTCCTACCAGCATTACATGCATATCTGAAGCACAACACAAAGAATAACCACAACAGTAAAAGACAACAACATTTAAAGTTATACATCGTGAGGAGAAGCTAATGTGGTGAGTACAAGAGAAGGGAAAAAAAACTTCTTTGTGGATTAACATCAATACGACTGCGCAGTTTTCGTTCATAATTATTATCGATGGCATTACCGAAGGGGACAACTAATTTATCGGCTTTCGAGAAAAAATTCACATTCAAAATGCATTTGATGCCCCTGCTTTCCATAAAATATTGCACTGTTCATAACTTTGAAGCTGTCATTTCTAACGGTTGTTGTATTTAGACACTCAGCCGGAATACGTCCTTCCTATGGCCAATGTGATTTTATTGTCGTTAAAGGGCCCCATTCTTCAGTAGGACATTTTCCAAACTCTGAAGAATCTGCGCCGTACGCCTACACGCCGAAGCAATTACATCCTACAGGAATGGATTTAATGGAATGAATGTAACCCAATACTTACCACAACTATCTGACATTTAATATATCGATGCTATATCTGCTATTTATTGTTGCGATCTTCAGCAAAATAATACGGTTTTATTATTACAATCTTCTTTCGGGTGTCGTGCAAGAAATGAGATTACTTATGATTAATTAGCATCTCTATTCTAATTTTAAATATTAATTTGTAGATTTTCAGAGTCCAAATATTTAATAACGCTGTAAAGTACATAACGAACGGCACCGGTTATGGTTGAATTATATGTGATGCCAAAAATCAGAACGAAGAATTGTTAAGGGACGGGAAAATTACTGCAGTTCACGAAAAGGACTCTGGAGGATTAATTTTTGTTAGAACAAAGCGATCTTTTATTGTGAGAACAAGATTAGCCAAGTTGCTTCTGTTCAGTCCTTAAAAGCTCGGAAAGTATATTGAATATATGACTAACCAAATTTATAATTAAAATACGATGAAATAGCCAACTGTATTCGATTAATTTCGATTGATTCTGCATGTGTATGGAAATTCTTTATTAAAGGAAAAAGTTTACCATGCAACGAAGTAATGCGATCATCTGCAATCAACAGTTAATTACAATAGTGCAATTACGGCCATAAATCTAATGCATTTAGTGGGGTTCACTTACCAGAAAACCCTAAGATGGTGTCTTCAAAACGTTAAGCACTAACCAGCTTTTTAAATATAGCGCAGTATTTGAAATAAAGTCCCCAGTTCTGATTTTTCTCCCTTTAATATGTATGAAGCAATAAAGCGTAACAGAAAAAAAACTCACCGGTGTTAACCTGACTTTTTTTGGCAGGTGAACGGCAGCAGATTTCTTAAGCAGACGTAATCGGGAGGATCCTGCAATGAAGGGATTTAAAATGAGGATGACTTGTGCAGAGAGTCCAGGGCTGAAACACAGATCGGGAGGATTAGAAATGCAGTCCTTGGGCGATCTTTATGCTCATTTCCCTTCCTCATATTCATGTCTTTATCCGCCAGCCCGAAAGGGCTACTGACACGGCACTATAAACACACTGGAACCCGCAGCTTTCGCAGACACCCAGCGCGCTCCTCGGTCACGTGACCACCAGTCGCTCCGGCAGGATGCCAGAGCATCTATGGGAACCAGGGCTTGTTAACGCTTTATCTAACATAGTTTCGACGTGTGATTATTCAGATTTTACTGGGCAAGGAAACTGCACTGTATGCTTTTAATTTGCTTTTAAGTACTAAAATGTAATATGTGCATTTGACCAAGTACACTTTACTGCTAAGCAATCCTTTAGTTCTGTATTATCGATTTTTAGAATTAAGTAATATTGACACCAATTCAAACTTATCAGTTTTTCTAATCGTTTTAATGAGTATCTGTATCCATATTTAACGCACTGAAACGGTAGAAGGTCAGCTTTGAATAGCACTGAGATAACCCTAAAAGGCCACTTGATATGAGAGTTAGGATGGATTTATTGTCTTCTGCTCTCCCGAGTGACAGGTTTATATTTGTTTGAGCCATTAAGATAAAGTTAATCAATAAAGTTCCGTTTACTCTGTTGGCACTATGTTGTTAACTCAGCGTGGCCTCTAGTATTACCAGAGGAGAATGAAATATCCATTAGCCTGGAACTTAGACCAGGAAGCAAAGGCTGGGTTTACTCTTGACAGGACCCGTCTCAGGGCACATACATACACCCACACAGTCACACACATGATGGGTAATCTACTGATGCCAAACAGCCTAACATGTCGTTGGACTGCAGGGGAAAACTGGAGTAGCCAGAGGAAACCTGACATACAGATAACTTAAACACTCCAAACATACAGTACTAGCACAGATTGGATTCAAGCCCCCAATTCTGGAGGTGTGAGGTGACCTTGTTACCTCCTAAGCTATTCAAGAAAGAAACGTCTACCGACTGATTTAGAAAACTAATTTCCCTTCAACCAAAACTACTTTATTCTTTTCTAAATAGTCAAGAAGCCATTACTCTGTAAGAGCCTGAGATTCAACAAGTACAAACATAGTGTCAGAATCACAATATTTCATTTCAGTATACATTAAGATCATGTGACCCATGGATACAATTAGAAGCTTATTCGTCTGCAACGCCAACATGTGGAAGGATGGAATCAGCATCCAGAGTGTGACCTCAGATGAGTCATCATTGATTTATAACTCTGAGCAAAACAGCTTAATGTGATTTAGTGTATCAGCTACACAAACCTGAAAGGCATTTGCTTTAACCAAAAAAACGTCATCCAGATTTCTTTTGTCGCCATTGATGAGTGCTGTTGGCAACTTCTCTGTTGAGATGTCTGATTTACAAGCTGGGGAGTGCTTGGGAATTAGAAACATGACTTTGTAGATAAATGAAACACAGGCATGCTCACTAGAAGCCGCCAAACGTAGGTGTGCTCCCTTGAGAGCCCTCGATATGACGGGTGGATGGATGTTGGTGCACATCTGCAGCGTTTGCAGGGCTGTGAGAGTCTGTGAGCTGTCCAGCCAAAACGAACTGCACTGCATGTGAGTGAAGCACAGGGAGAGATGAGCTCGTGAACGCTTCAGCGCAAAGGGAAGGCAAAGGGAGGTGTTTATTTCTTCAGCAGTGCTGTGGCGTTCCCTCTGACAGAGACCAGGACTGTGGGGACCATGAACAGCCAGCCAAGAGCTCCTGGCCATTCGAATACTTTCCTCTGTAGAGACTCAGTGTTCCCAGAGTACACCACCCCCATCCCCATCCCCCAGCTGAACTGTCCCAATGCCCCTAAACAACCAGCTCAGGAGAAAGGCATCCTAATAGCAAAATATCTCAATGCACAATTCCCCTTCTTCGACATCCTCCAGACCAGGTGGACGCTTACCCCCACAGAAGCATCTTAACTGCAGGCCAGCGTCGGGAATGTAGTCCTACTCAAGCTAACCACGATAATTTAAACCTCCTTCGTGAGGGTCTTCCTTCCTATTCTTAACTAAACAACGGCAGCTTAATGTTTAGTTAAACACACATTTCATTTGTGAGCTCGATAATGGGAACAAACATGCACTTTAGTTTATATGACAGTGTCCTCTCAGTCTTGGTTATGTGGTTCTGTGTGTATTTCTGTGTACTTGTTTATCTCCATTTATAATGTCACATGGACTGAGTTATGAAAAGTAGCATTTGTTGTTTGGGATCGTTTGGGTGGTGCATGTGGTTGTCATGGTTTCCACTCCCAAATGAAATCAAAAGGCTTTTATGAAGTTTCACTCCCAAGATTCTCTCTGTTATTGTTTAACCTTTCTCTCATAATTGAATCACTCCATTTCCTTTTTTTTCAGGAAGATGATGTAAACACATATTTTCCCTCCATGTTGGTGGCAGTGGGGTTTCAGCAATGGCTGGTAAGTCAGATTCCCTGGAGAATGACTCTGCATTGCCAGGGTCTTCTCTCACCGCTCAGCGTCCAGCAGGGTCGGTGAACGATGATTTACAGTCTTCCTTTGGTTTCATTTCCTGCCCCAGACAGAGTCCCCAGGGGTCCAGATCTGACCCCAGTGAAAGCCAGTGCAATAGGCATTCAGCACTAGCATTGGCCTGGAGATGCAGGCGGAGCCAGGGCAGGTCATGTGACCTGACACTGACATTCTTCTGCAGTTAGTCATACGGCTCCACTTGGAATGTCTGCCAATGCCAGAAACAAACATGCCTCTGCTTTCTCACCAAAGATTCATTATGCTTCTGTAAGACTTCTGCTCATATGTTTTAGCTACCACAGTCACCACAGGCATAACAAAGCGAGCTCAGAGCCTCCCAGGGGCCCTATGCTCTCTAAGTCCGTGGCCGTCATGCAGAAGCCCCATATGATGGGAACAGCACCCGGGACAGTAGAACAGGCCACGTTCAGCCTCTCTCTGTCAACTGCACTAGAACATAACATCTGTATTTATATGTTTCATCAAGTTGCAAAAGTGTGTTACAAAAGCAGCTAGTTTGGGAAATAATTTATCGCTGAAATTAAGAAGAGGAATGCTAAGCAAATCGAAAAAAATGCATTTGGAACATGAAGGACAGCAGTGCTAAATTTCCAGCAGCTGTTTAATGGTCCATGGGGCAAATCTCTGATTAAGTAATTTTTCCAATGATTCTGTAACAGCGATCTGTGTCTAATGGTGGTACAATGAGCACTGGGGATTTCCACAGTAAAGCAGTAATTTAAAATGTCTTGCTTTTCCCCATGTTGCCAGTGAAAGGAATCCGTGTCAACACATCAACCATTAATCAATCATTCAGACATCTCCTTGGAAATTTGGATTATAAACAAAAATTCAGCCCCCATTTCTATGTTCCAGTGACGCAGTTTCCATTTGAAGACATAAGACACTGCCTACTGATCTCTAAACTTTATGCAAAATCATCATAACTTAAAGAAATATTTTCTCTTTAGTGTTTCAACTTTAACCACCTCCCAAAGTCGTATATTTACTTTTTTAAACTTTGCACTGTAGCGCAGCCTGGTGGCCCAGTGGGCTACAGTGTTGTTTCACACCTCCAGAGGGTTTGAACCCAGCCTCTACTCTGTGTGTGTTTTCCCTGTGAGATAAATGGTCTCTCTGTTTTCTTCTTGAAGGTCAAAGATGTGCAGGTAGGTGTTTCTGAGTTGCCCATTCGTGTACAGGTGCTCTGGACACTCATCCTGTCCAGGGTGGACCCCAGCCTTTGGAGTTGAAAGATTGGTAGACTTTATAAATATTAAATATTGACATTATATCTGAATAAACTACATTCCCTAGACTTTATCGATTGTTTTAAATATATCTGTATAACTTAGCAGTGGACTTTTTTGCTGGAATTTCCAGTTTGGTTTAACTAACACATTCACATTATTATTATTATTATTATTATTATTATTATTATTATTATTATCGGCTGCCATGACAGTACATTTTCATCGATATATAAGGACACTAACCTGAACACACTGAATCAGCAAACATCACTCACAAAAGCAATTAAATCAGTTTACCTGCTACTCGTTAGACACCTTTAAAATATTATCCCTTTTTAATTAAAAAAACATATATTGTTTATTACGATTGCATGGTTTTAACACCTTCCATGACTTGCAAATCTGGGGAATATGCAACTTGCAATGTTTATATATTAATAAATAAAATATCGAATATGTGTTCATTCATTTTATGAAGAAGCAAACATACCCTATTGTGTTCCTAGACACAAATTTGAGTTTAAAATAAAAACAAATTACGGAGGTAGTAACTCAGTTTAGTCACACTGGAAAGTGCTGACAAAACGATAAAAACAACCCACCCGCTCCTCCAGTGCATCCTGAAAATAACAGGGTGCAGGCGCGAGCGCAGCGTGGACCCTCTCCGCTCCATACTATTGGTTACTTCGGAAAAGGGGCGGGCGTTCAGAACCAGCCAGTGGGAAGTGTAAGTGTCAATGTCAAACAACGAAAAAAAAATCGTAGGTCAGCTCGTTTCGGCAGGTTACGGCAACATCCGCCGATCAAACCTCCAGAGACTCCAGAGCTGTTGTGCGAACCTATCGTAGGACGTCAGACCGCAACGCTGTAGGACCGACCGCTCTGAGGTGCGTAAGTATCGCAGTAGCTTGTACCCGGTAATGTGTGCATAGTCAAACCTACAGCTAACTCAGATGCTTTATTGTTATACAGACATATCCAGTGCAAAGACGTAATTTCTGATGTGAGCAATAAAGGTTGCGAAGGATGTTGCTGGTTACTCCATCACTGCTGAGTGCAAGAAAAAAACGATTCATTCATGTGCATTTTTAATGATCATATCTCTGTAGCTTAGCGGTTGGCTAACTGCATTGCTTAGGCCCGGTGCTGTTTATTGTTTTCAGTTACAGAAGCAGTGTTTCTCGGTTCAAGTCGTGGAAAACGTTCGGATGCGCTATTAAAGAGCCTGTGATTGAATAGGTCAGTTGAAGCGAAATGAATTGCTCTGATTTTCCCTTCCCTTCCTCTTTTTTCTGTGTTAACAGGAGATATGAACTCTATGCCAAGCAGGAGTCTGCTGTCACTGTGCAGACACGCTGCCAGTGGCACCGGCGGCGTCGCGGCGCTCGTGGGCCAGGGGAAGCACCCCGGGTACCGGAGCGCGAGCAGCGTCAGCACCAAGAAACGCGGCTATGACATCACGAGAAACCCGCACCTAAACAAGGTGCAGTATTAATGACACGATGCTAATAACACCCATAATCACGAAACGACCTTAAAGACGCTGGTCTGAAGATATATGTATTAAAGTTTTCACCTCTGATGATTTAGTTGATAAGATGGCCAAAGGTGAGTAATATAACCATTTGTTTTAGTATATGCATTTAACCTTAGATATTTTCTCTACCTTTTCTCAATGAATCTTCATAGTCATAAGCCAAAGAGCACAGTCTTTTGCAAAAGTTCATTTAAGGATAAATATGAACTCCTAAATGAGGTCAGAGCCTATAATGTTCTCCTTCGTTTCTAATTGCCCCTGCTGATTACAGTTTGCAGGGTTATTTATAAATTTGTTTCTGTTCCCAGTCTGTGTGACATTGGGTGTAGTTTGGTGTCACCGTGATGCAGCGTGTGGGTGTGGGGAAGGTGACCGGGGGTGACAGTGTGGCGCAAAGCAGGTCATGCTGCCCCAAACACAAAGGTTTAGTAATGTGTGCAAGAGCAGGCTGCTGAATCACAGTGTAATCGGTGACTGCACACGTACGGCTGTGTGAATGTGGGCGGGTGTGGGGAGGGGGGGTTATCCAGGGCGCGTCTTCAGTTATGGTTTCATAAGTGCCTGTTGTCAAAGGTTTTGTAAGATAAGATACCGGCCATGAGGACATCAGTTCTCACGAAAGAGGCCTGCCACAGTGACACCGGCAACTCGTCCTGTCATGCTTTGCAATGCTATAAATGAGAAGCGGTGGATTCACTTCACCTGACACAGACCTGGTTTACCATAGTAAAGGTGACTTTGATCATTTCAGGTGTGCCAATTTTCAGACTGCGAAATGTGAGGCGCTTATTTTCGGCCTTTTGAATATGCTGATTAATCTTGTGGCTGAAACGTTTCCACTAATAAAATATTTTCCAGTTGTGTAATGCTACACTTCGCGTTACATGGTTCCTTTTTCTGCATTTTAAATCTTGGATGGGAAATTAGGTGCTGAGCAATTCTGCCAGAAAACCAGAAACTAAATATCCAACTGTTGCACATTTCAGGCCACATGCAGAATGCTGATAAATGATTAAGACCTTTTAAATAGGAGGTCTGCAGAAATGTGATAAATATCTGTATTCCCAGGACGTTGTTCATTTTAACCCAATACATCCTTTTTTTGAACATTACAGTAAGGGGTTCAAAAGAATGGAAAAGGAGGGTGACTTTAAACACAGTGTAGACATATAGCATTTTAACAAGTGAGCCTTTTAAGTATTTTAGCATTTTAACTTCTTGAGCTTATTGGTCCACAATATTCCAATAGTCTTAAAGTGCATAGTTCTTTGAACCCTGATCTTAATTTCTCTTAAGAACCACTCTGAAATGCAGTTTGGTTCTGTGCATCATGAAGTGTAGTGGATTAATACATATTTGCTTGTGTCTGCATGGGTCTTTTCAGAGGATGACATGAAATTTATTAGATATCAATACGAATTTGCAGCTGTACATGTGTGGTAACAGTTGAGGTTATGGTCACATAGCAGTTTGAACCAGTAGAGTTATAAATGGACAATAAATGGAAATTTGCCCAGGAAATTTAGCACAGTTTTGGGGTCATGACATACCTTTATGAAATGAATAATATTTTGGGAACAGTATCCATGCAATACATCCAAAAATGTGCGTATGGATCCCTGCTGGTACCGATATAATCGTAAGTAAAATAGAACAGTTTAAAGTCTTGTTTTTTTTTTAAATTAAATAAAATTCAGAAACATTTCCTGAAGAACTTTAAAATGTCTGCCTCTTGGTACTTGAGTAAAAGGATAATTATCTTTGCTAAGGGTTATGTTATTCTAGGAAATGTGTTTTTTTTTTGTATATACTTTGAGGACAAGAGATTTAATAATTAACTCATTAGTAATTTTGCCCTTGACTTTGTAGCTGACGGCAGCTGTGAG
This sequence comes from Isichthys henryi, assembly GCA_026776945.1. NCBI lineage: Eukaryota > Metazoa > Chordata > Actinopteri > Osteoglossiformes > Mormyridae > Isichthys > Isichthys henryi. The sequence goes on from JAODJX010000001.1 coordinate 49,401,404, forward strand.
CCTTCACCTCAATTAAACCTGTTAAAATAATCTCTCATGATCTATTTAAAGGTAAATAGTATGGAACAGGAGCACTGGGATTAGGGCAGCTGTGTGGCGTAAACGGCTGTTTCTCAATGTTGGCTGTGGGTGGCTAGTCATTCTAGGAGGTCGCACCCGTTCCTTTTGCGGCTGAAGTGTGTGGTCTGTCCTTCGAGGGTCCACTGCATTCCCTGTTTTCCTGGGAAATGCACGCTTTCTTTGGGATGTTTGAAATGTAAGCATTTATTACATGGCTCAACAAGAAGGATTTGGTTGCAGAAGAGGTGACAACTGCATTTTAAGTGTAATTCTTGGATTACTGACAGGCTCCCAGCGGTGCTTCCTCATTGGGTCAATAGCTGGCCCAGCAAGGTTTTATATAACACTCTGGGAATGAACTGAGCCTGGTTCCCCAGAACTAAAGTGCTGTGTTGAATAGAAACGGAGCCTCTAAGGATCTCAGGAGTCGGAATGACATCAAGAAAATGAGCTATTCCTGTTTTTCTTTACCCAGGCTTTTTAAAAAGTTCTCTTTTAAGGTTCTCTGGTTCTGATTCGAAGTCCTTGAGATCAAGTATGTCAGTAGGAAATTAATATATTTTGAATTTCTTTCCTTTTTGATAATATTGAGTCATTTCCAGCTGGAATGCAGTCTTTTCATATGCTATTTTTGTGCAACGTTAAACCAGTTCCAACCAGTTCGTCAGCCCCAAAGTCTAGCTGTAATTATGCAGGATACTTTGCGGGGTTTTGGAATTATGTCTTGTGACGTGTTGGGAAGCCACATCGCTGGCAGCACCTTCAGATGATCACGTTTGGTTGACCACTTGGATCACTAAACAACAATCGTCCCTGGAAAGCATGGAAATGGCCGGAGGAGGGTTAATGCATCACCCCACACACACACACACACACACACACACATATATCAATACAGGCTGACAGGGGCTCCATGAATCACAGGGAGGGTAAGAGGCAGGGGAATCCCTTGGATAGGATGCCACTCCATTGCACTGTTTGCAATGAACCACTAATTTTCCTTACCATTGCTATTTCTTTTCCCATCCGTGTTTGGCAGCCAAATCTGTAGGGGGGTTAAGTAAATTTCAATTTGATTCTTGTAGTATACATAGGAGTTAATAGTCTCAGTAATACAAAAAAATCGGAATGATCACATTGTCAGTCTGTCAGGAGTCATTACTATGGTAGTTAACTGATGATTCTGCCGTTCCTCCAGTTTCCCATGATTCCCGGCAGTCGTAGGTGAATAAGTCATGGCCACAGCTGTGTATGTGTATGAGAGAATGCTCTTTAATTACAGCAAGCAGCCTGGACTAATCTCACGTGTAACTCGAGCCCTCAGTCCATGAAATCTGGTTTTATTTTGTTTACAGTGCAGCTCTCTTTAATTGAGGTCATTTTTTTATGAAGAAGAATCTGAAATCTGGCCGATATTCAGGGCACGTTGCTCCCTGGGCCCAGAAGACAGATGCAGTGCATGCTACTCAGGGGTTATTCAAAGTCAGCATCCCCACCCTAATGCCCCAGCCCGCCACACGCATGCACCCCTCTTAGTTAAATAGTCTGCTTCAGTTAAGAAAGAACCCAAACAGGCCCACAGAATCTGGAAGTGGTGTGTGTTATGGTAAATGCCTTTAGGAAACCTTAACTTTGGAGGGGTTTTTTGTGCAACATTTTTTGCTGTTGTGTTAGCAGTGGTTTAGTTACAGGAACCTATTATATTACACCCATTGTCCAGTTGGTTTATTATGATAACTACTTAGCCTCAAAGCAAGTGGAGAAAAGCTTATTCATTTGCAATTCAGAGCGTCCAGTTATTTGCCCCAGATGCGATCTTTCGGCGATGGAATCCTTCCCAGTGGCTGCTGTGATGCTGATGTCAGGTATTTCTAGAATACTTGACTACAATTGGGATTTTCCTGTATTATCATTTTTCTGAAAGCTTTTCATAACCCTCAGAGTCATTTGTCAAGGTGCCTGTGCCAGTGTGGCCCATTGCTTATGAATTTGTTAAGGTTAACAAAAATCGATCGTTAACCGAATTGCTCGTTCTTGTAAGATCATTGATATTTTGTTTTTAAGAAGGAATGTGCAACCATTTGGGACAGAAAGCCTAGTACAGTACATACCTATAAAAACAGTTAGACTGGTGGGAATGGTCCTCACGTTTTGAGTTAGGGACCCCCTGCCAGTCCCATCTACGCTGTTGTCGAGAGGCTAGATAATGAGTTGTTTCTAAGACTGATACCATCTCGTCTGTCCGCCACACTCCAGCCTTGATCTACACATGTGTTTCGTGACCTTACATGTTTCCATAACGTGTTCATGAAATTAATGGAGTCTAGGGTTAACTAGGAAATACCAAGACTCGTATATCTTCCCGTTGTAAAGGGCAGCCCGGGCATTGTTCTGTTCCACTGCTTTAGGATGAAACAGGCCTTTTAACGAGGCTGTTTAGATTTTCCATACAGCCCCCTTCCTTATCTGATGACCTTTCTCTGGGACGTTTCTCGAAATACCATAATATTTACATCTCCAGGATGCCTAATGGTATTTGATGTATGTGTTTGGTTAGTGTGTAGGTCTATAAGTCTTTCTTTACTAAACTCTATAAATTAATTTGTACAGTGCTGTAGTATATCTAACTAATAATTCCTCATCTGGACTTTTATCTCTGAATGCTGAGCCAGGACCATATCAAACTGATTCTTTTGTGCAATTCAGCACTTTCTTTGATAGATGCCAATTCAATGTACACTCTTTGAGTGGACACTCTGTCGCCCCTCTCAGAATTGGTGGCTGTTTGTGTAAATGTCCATGTATAGACAGAAGGAACATAGGAGGAGTTGGGAGGGGAGGGGAGTGGGTATTGGAAAGAGGGAAATAGAGACAGAGGAGTAAAAGGGGAGTTAAACCAGCCTTGGTCTCCATTGGTGGACAGAAATAGCCCCTGCATTACTTGTCTTGCACTTGTATCGTATCCCAAACTGCATTCCTGTCCCGGGTATGAGACAGGGGGGCGGTTATGACTGTCAGGCTGACCGATCTGGATCTCCTCTGGTTCTAGGGTCTCCAGGGGCACCCTCTCTTCATCCAGACCAATAACAGTGCAAATCATCCTTATCGCCAAAAAGTTAATTGGCACTTTAGGTTTGGTCTGAACTGTCTTGGCCTTGTGTGGCAGGGACATGACTTGGGTAATGTGGATTATTGCACCCCACCAACCTGTGCGTGACTCATCGCTAAGCTAAATTGCCCAGCGAAGTGTCTGCCCTTACAATTACAATTACAGATTAAGGAGGGAGGTTTGTTTTCTTTTTAAGATGATGCACATGTTTCCTCGCATCACTAGCTCTGTCTGCCTAATTTAGTCGTTTATGCGGAATAAGTAACTCGGTAAAAGCTGAACTGTAGCGTTTAGACTCCCTCCGCGTGATTACATGTTCCCTTCCAGTGCCTAAATGGTCAATAATTTTCTATGGATGGGCGTGGGTTGGCGTGAAGCAGCCAGTCTCTTTCCAGAGGGACAGACCTGCCCCCAGCACACGCCTGAAATCTCTCGCCATAAATAGCTCGCACGCCACCGTCCCGTCTCGCTGGTGGAGAAGGACGTTAATTTATTACTCTGCTTGGGAGAAATCGGAAGTTGTCAAGTTCGACTAAAGATGCTCCAATCTAGTTGGGTTAGCCCATGTCTGTGTTGTAAACAAATTAGAATGGTGGGGTTTAAATCCTCAAATAAATGTTGTATTGTGTAAATAGACACACATTAAATTTGAGTGTTTTTTTTCTTCCCATTACTTGAAGTCATCCTTCATTCTGCACATGAAAAGGTTGGTGTCAACGATGTGACAGCTTTCAAAGTGTATCACATAAGAACAGAATATACTACTAGTAATGAAGGGGTTGGGAACAGTTTGTTGTCAGTTGACTGAGCATGATATTGACCAAATAAACACACCTTGCGTCTTGGCTGGTACGACCTGGAAAGCCTGCTTCCAGTTATGTCATCTGCTGATTGGTTGTCTCTGTGGGATCTGACTAGCATTGCTCTGGAAGCTTCAGGATGGCCAAGGCTTCTCTGGTGTGATGTTGGTCAGCAAAGCCTGTAGATTGCATTTCAGCTGCATTTAGACCTGGGTGTGTGTGTGTGTGTGTGTGTGTGTGTGTCCCACCGGCCATCACTCCTCCATGTTATGCAACAGGACCTGTGATGTGCAATGAGATGAATCAGACTGGTGGTGACGGTACCAATGAAGTAAGCACCCTTGCTAATGGGAAGAGAAGATCTAAAAGAATAAAGGAACCTATGTGAATGTGAGCAGGCCTTTCTAGATCGTAGTCAGGGGATCCTAGCCATCCCAAGAAGAGTTTTTTGGTCTCTGCTAGAATTTGGGAAGGTAGCCTGTGGTTGTGACTAGATGCAGATTAGTCTGTGGTTGCGAATCAAAGGGGATGACTGATCTGCATGAATGGCGTTTGCAGAGGATGTGGAATGACTCTGGAAGACGGTGGACAGAGCGGAGTAACGTAGCTGGCAAGGCAAGGAGGGCCAAGTGTCCGACAAACGACATCGCTGCAGCTCTACCACAGTAGCAGGATCTGTTTCAGTGGAGCCAAGTGCAAGCAAATAGCTACCAGAAGACAATCCAAAGAAAGGTTGCTGGGTAGCCCTCAGTATGCTTTGTAAATAAACTCCCCTCTCTCAGGCAAGCCAGCAGAAAGGTTAGTAAGGTCAACTGTTGTGCTGAAGCTCAGCCTTGTTCTCCAAATTAACTTCCACTCCCTCACATCCTGTCCTCAGAAATAGATTCTTTGATTCGCTCCATATCTGTTTTTTGCAGATTTTATACACATGTCTGGGGTATATGTAATAGACTTTTGGACAATTTTAAGAGCTTGGCTGGGATAAAGCACTTTTGTTTTAGGTGGAATCCTGCCAAGAACACAATTAAACTTAATATCTTTTGTGTATTTTTGTACCAGCCTCAAAAGCAAGAAGTCTAAATCCGCTGACACACCTACGTCTCCCGAGGTAGTATGTCGCTCCTCCGACCATGAAGGAATGGCGTGCACCACGAACGGCAATCAGAGCTGGTTGGGGAGCCGGAATTTTAGGCTTAGAGCAAATGGCAGCGTTTCAAGCAGGATGAGAGATGGTGGTTTTGGGATGAGATGAAGTGTCAGCTGGGTGGAGCTTTATTAAGGATTTTAGCTGACTTCCCCTGAAATACACAGGAACCGTCATTACCCAACATTAGCCACTTATGCTAAGTCATATTTGTTGCGTCCAGTTTTGATCCATGCCAGTGGAGTTCTTGTTAGGACTGGATAGGGCCTCTTACAGGAAAGGCACGTAAGGAAGAGACAGGCTGAAGTGATGTCACCCCCGGGAGGCTGGGATGAAACGATGGGCGAGGCAGCTTGGTGCACTGGAGACCAGATCTTTTTTTTTCCCCCAGAAGAGCATTTTTTTGAAGACCTCGAGCAAGCAGTTTAGGGTGTATAACATGGATTCGTGGCAGTGGTGGAATGGCTCTCAAGCTATGCAACTCAGGGGGCTGAATTTGTATATAACCTTTTTCTGGAGGACTCTCAGAAGTTCTTATGAACTACAGATGGGTGTGACCTTGATGGGAAGAGAGAGTTTCTAACCCCCATTGATGCATTGTTAGGTATGCATTGGTGTGGATCTTTCAGATGCATCTGATGTGATTTTCATATCCTTGGGCTTCAGGGTCATAGACCTCGTCTTCCCTGACCTTGCACAAACTCACCACTTGCTGATGGATTTGGTTGTTTATTTTTCTCCAGATTGAGGGATCAAGTATCAGCATTACTTGTCTGCAGCTCCAGTAGGCAGTCTTTCTCATTGTCTTCTGAATATTATGATATTATGACTGAATGTTTTTCCTGTTGGGTTTCCATGAATTCGAATTCACTCTCCGGACGCTGCTGTGATTTGTGATTGTTTTGTGCCGTTGAAACATTCATAAATTAGACCTGGGGGGGGGTCTCGCATCAGTCAGTACCAAAGTCTCCCCCTGTGGTAGAGACCCGATAGCCTGGCACAGCTATACTGGGATTGTGTGTAATATCTCTTTGTCTTGCTCCACTACCCACCTTACTTGGCGTTAAACATTTCCTTTGTGTAGTAGGTGTGTAGGCCGGCAGCCTCTTCTGGGGGTAGTGTGCCTGGGGGTAGTGTACCTTAATATTTTCCAAGTAGCCAGAGTTCAGTGGGAGAATCTCATGCATTGACAGGAAATAGCAAATACTGGGATATGGAACATGTCCAACTGCTTTTCATACCTTTCTGTAATGGCTGGTCTCTCAGGGAGACTAGACCATCACTGTTGCTATGGTAATCAAAACATGCTCTGGGCACGATTGGAAACACGTTGGGGGCTGCGGAGGGGGAATTTTCACGAATTAGTGTAAAAGTGCAGATTGAGGCATTTTGGTGAGCAACCGGCATGACATCCGAACCCCTGATAAACCGAAAACTCCCAGAAGTCATTGCAGACCTATCACTGGAAGGTTTCCCTTTGTTAAGCTGTCATGAACCTCACACTCAACTCTACTGAGTAACAGGTTCTAAAACTCTGATCCCACGGTTCTCCCATGTTGTTCTCAACCGGGTGGCCCTGGGCTGATGGTTCTGCTCTGATCTGTCTTTTCCAGACTCATGTGCCAGTGTCTGATATTTCTGTTGTATAATTACTCCCGTAGCCACCCAGCAGAGGGGGAGATGCTTGGCAGAGAGTCTCGTGATAGGAAAGGCAAAGGGAGGCTGACAGCTGTGAGAGAGCTGACCCTTGTAAATGTGGATCCTGCTTATTGCTGGAAAACTGGGCAGTGATTGAAGCCCTCTTCCCCTCCAGTGTGACACATAAGTGCCTCAGGCATGGGAAGCAGTGCTTCAGGGCCCTGGCACTTTTTCAGATGTCGAGTGTTGAAATTTGGCCTGTCCAGTGGGTGGAATCAGGTTATGCTTTCTAAGATGCAGGACTGTCAACTGGCGTTTGCCTCATAACATCAGATTAATGGCAGGATGGAGACACATAATAATTTTAGTCTCCCGGGGAAGTTTTTTCGGTATCATTTCAAAAGGGTTTTGGTGTTTCTTGGCCACCTTGTGCTGTTTGGGAGTAATTCTGGGCGGTGTTTGCACACATCCACGCTCTTATAACAGTATAACACTTTCAGTTGGTATTTTTCATTTTCAGCTTTTTTTTTTTTTGAAAATCAGCAATTGTGTGGGGAAGAGCTTGACCTACAATACCCTCAGCTGAAAGAGGATGTAATACTGATGGTTGATCTGAGTATCTGAGAAGAGTTTGAGCATAATCTTCAGTCCACCTCGACTGTAGCTGGGTGATTATAATTCTGTGTGATGCATATTCAGGGGCCACTTGAGGAACCTGCAGTCAGCTAATCGCCTAGTGCATCCTCTCTCTTCAGGGCATGGCATTCACGCTGGAGGAGAGGCAGCAGCTGGGAATCCACGGTCTACTGCCCCCCTGCTTCCTCACGCAAGATGTGCAGGTGCTGCGGGTGATGAAGAGCTACGAGACTCGGAGCAATCCCCTGGACAAGTGAGGTCCCCGAAACCTCATGTGGGCCGCGCCCGGTACACTCCCGAACACACGGGCCGCTCTCATGGAACACAGCGGACATCCACACCTGATACACAGTCCCAGCAGCCGGATTGCCCTAACAAAGGCGAAAGCCAATGCTTAACCTACAACACATGTCCTGAAGTGAGACCCAAGCCAAGAGTAAAATATATATCCCATCATCTGACATCACCAACGTGGGGCCGTCGCCAGCCTATCACCAAGGGCGTGCCGTTTAAATAAACACGGTTTCTGGTTATTGTTTTAGGGAATTGTTTTTTTTATTGTTTTTTTAATTAGGCCTTGCCAAACACGATCTGTCGCCATAACAGCGTACGTGAGCCCGTGGCCCCCTGTCTGCGACCCACCCCTCCTCTGTGGTGGGGGGGGGGGGGGGGGCGCCCGCGGGGGGGGGGGGGGGCGGGGGGGGGGGGGGGGGGGGGGGGGGGGGGGGGG
>JAODJX010000001.1:49419575-49432787 GCA_026776945.1 Isichthys henryi
TGCTCTCTAGTTGCATAATCTGCTGTGATTGGCAAGTTTCCTCCAGGTTCCCCAATGCCCAAAAATACAATCTGGCAAATCCCAGTTGCTGATCTGCCCATAGAGCATAATTGTGTGCGTGTGCGTGTGAGTGCCTGTGTCCTGCAATGACCTGGTGTCCCGTACTGGGTGCAGTCTGCCTTGTGCCTTATGCAGTACTTCCTGGAACAGACTTCAGACCCCACCCTGGGGCCCTGTAAGAGATACTCATAACAACATGGGAGGCGGATGAATAGGTGCATTCGGGGTTAATGTATTTACATGTTTGTTTGATCACACACATTTGCATCTCACAATGTGTCATTTTTCTCTTTGGTCTTGGTTAGGACCTTCGGCCTGTGATCGGTTTCTCTTTACACCTTACAGACAAAATAAAATGTAATCTATCCAGGCCTTTGATCCGAATTTAAGTAACCCTGCTCTGTGCTTGAGTGCTTGGTGAGTATCTAGTTTAGCTGCAGTGATATTCTGTTGGTGTGGACTTTCTGCATAAGGTCTGATGCCAACTTTGTTTTATTTTGATAATTCTGACGATAAAGCACAAATGTTTGTATATTTTCAAAACTGGGAAATGGAAGGAACTCATGAAAAGCCACAATACAGAAATGATGTCCGATATTAGAAATTAATTATGCTGACAATTTTCTTTTCATTCTTCAAACCCTCGAGCAGTTTCTTCTGCTTTTCTACAGCTGAGAATTTCTCTTCTAAATATATGGAGCTAGTGTCATCCTCCCCGGCCAGAGTTTCAGAACGTCAGTTCCTCATACGTGTAGAAACAACTGCAATGGGCCCAAGGGACAAGATCATTCATATTCATATATGTATAATGTAAAATCTCACACAGCGTTGGCGTCTACAGCCAGCCCCGTGGAGCCAAGCTAATTACTGCATGCATACAAACATCCATCCATCCATCCATCCATCCACCCATCACCATAACCACTTAATCCCCACTATGGTCACAGAGCCTATCCCAGGAACCAACATGCCACAGGGCCAATTTAGACACACCAATCAGGCTATCCCACACACTTTTGGACTACGGGAGGAAACCAATGCCCCTGGAGAAAACCTACACGAACACAGAGAGAGCGCGTGATCTCCACACAGAAAGGACCAGATCCTGAACTCAGGACCTCCTTGCTGTGAGGCAGCAGCGCTACCCGCTGCACCCTTGTGTAAGCATACACAAATAATCCACAAAATGTTCCTCATTAAACAAATGATATGGTTTGATGTGCAAAAATTGCACTGGGTTCAGAGAATGATCAGATAGTGTACACAGAACTGTTTTTGCATGCATAAAGCTATTCAAATGGCAGGTTTTTTTTTTTCAGTTGTGGCCCCGACTCCTCACGCAATGAACAGGTGAGGGACAGACTGATTGATAGCCTGACAGGCCCAAAGTAAAGGAAGCTTCCCTGTGAACTTCACATAAACGCCGAACTTCATGTCATTCTGAACTTCACACGTGTTTTGAAATGCCTCTGTGCTCTCAGCCTGCTGCAGTTTCGTTTACAGTAATCAGGCAAGTCGTGCTATGAGTTACCTTAGGTTGTCACATTTTTTTCTCCTTGTGGTTCCCATGAATAACGATTCTAAAATCATAACTGGTGGTGTTAGGGAGGAAAGCACCAGTGAGGTCGTCCTTTCTTCTCCACTTGAGTTCTTCACAGTGGCTGTCATACACTGTGACACACAAAGGATGTGAAGAACCCTACTGGACATTCTACTGGCCATCTAAAGTCCTGCCCTCTCACTTCCTTTCCACCAGTCTTCACTATTCAGAATGATTCATTTCAGAATGATTATGGCATGTACATGTTATTCATTTACTTATTTATTTACTATCTTTAAAACAAAGTAAATATCCAGACTCAAAACTAACAGGTGAGGTAAAAAAAAAAAACATAAAGAAAAGGTTATTGTTTTCAGACCCATAATCTACCTGAAATACCCCATTAAACATTCTCACACGGCTGAATCGGATTTCTAGATTTTTCTTTATGCTTCCTGGAGAACCAAGAATTCAGCTGAAAATGCAGATTTTCCCAAGAAATGTACAGCATTCTACCCTGTATTCCCAGGTCATGCTTTCAGATTCTGTTTGACTCGACGCAACAAAAAGGGAAGGATGAAAGTTTGACACATTTAGAAACAAAGTGTCCTCTTGCTCTCATCATTCTCAGTAGCAAACTGATTTCAAAAGAAAACGTGCTTTATTGAGTATCAGTGTAATTATTAGATTATCAGTACCTGAAATAGGAGAGTTACTGTAAAGACAGCTATCCATCCATCCATCTAAGAAAAACTGTTGTAATTACATACTTTGTCTACAGGGAACAACCATTTTCACAGCAGAAATTAAAATTAAGTGTCAGGGTGATTTTTACAGACATTCTGATCATTTCTGTTCATAGCTGTTTTCTGTGAATGTGTAAAATGGACAAACCTGATAGAAAAAATGCGAGTAAAATTACGTTGTTTACACAGATACCCATTAGCAAATAATGAACGAATAACAAACACAGATTGATCTGGATTCAGTTTTTCTTTAATGATCAAAAAATATATACACATAAAGGAAAAAATGAAATCTTTGTCTACAAGACATACTTTTTTACAAAGAGGAACCTCATCATATGAGCAAACAGTCCATTGTCAGACTGAAAACCCAACTCTTTCACAACATAGAAAAGTTTCATCTAGGACCGGTATTATTGACATAATACCGGAGTCAATGTAGTCATTAACAAATCCACCTCCAGAATCCATATTACAATAAAATGTGTATATCCGTGTATCTACTTGTCTTGCCATTATTTACATCATCTTTGATTAAACTGTAGATAAAATGCAGGAATTTTTCGTTGCTATACAATGCTATAAAACTAACTGTCTAGGCGAATTGTTATCTCAGAGATCACAGACACCGTAGCGTTCAGTTACCAGAACTCATTCCTGGGATGGAGCTGATCATGAGTTATGTATTCTTTGCTTGCAAGTGATGGGAACAGCAATTAAATCCTGTTATCTCACGATCAGTCGCTTCACAGGTGTGACGTTACGGTCACTGAGAGTCTGCAACAGTCATTGTTGCACTTCTGCATGCATTTCTGTCAGTCCCTGTATTTTCCCAAAGAAGCAGCACGTCTGCATTGTCAATGCTGCTGCTTGCCAGTGTTTTGTATGTTTTGTTGTTGATAACCATCTGGAATAGTTGTAAAACATGAAGCTGCACACTGGCAGAGCTGAATACTTTCCACTGCACTGTCCTGACTTGCTTTCATGTAAATCACTAACTTCTAACTTGACGCTTAAATTACCAACGTGATTGCTGGTTGTAGATGATTAACCAATCTGGATTCCCCCCCCCCCCCCAGGTTTCTCAACAAATAGTGACTGTCTAATGACTGTTAATTACTCAAGGTGTTACACCAGGCATCCATGGAAATTCCCTCCACAGTCACCTTTGCTAAACCATCCCATAAAATCCTGGGACGTTTGACTTTTTTTTTTCTTTCTTTCCATTTTTATGATGAACTGCACAGCAGCAAACTATATTAACTTTGTTTCATGGAAACAACTGACATCTGCCTCATACTGACAAATGATTATTTACAGCAAACTGGGACTGCCTGACTGACAGTGATTCTCACAAATGCGTTATTGGATGGATCGGACAGGGATGGATCGGATTTGGGATTCCTTGCCCTTCAGGATTCTCCGCACCTGTGGACACAGACACAAAGATGGAGACGATTCACTGTCTTGAAAATGCACAAAAAAAGCAACTGCAGAGTGACACAGACACAGACGAAACACAACACAACTGGCCGGCACCAACCGCTCTACTTATTATGGATTCCTAAGGTACTCACAGGCAGAGGTAGAGAATTCAGCTCCAGAAAGTACAAATCCAGACCAGGATTTTGTGTCAACCAACCAGTTGAGTTACTCTGTGACTGTGACTCTTTATGCTCAACTGGTTGGTTGAAACAAAATCCTGGTATGGGTTTGTACTTTCTGGACCAGAAATCTCCACCTCTGCTCACAGGTGGATTGTACATAATTCTGGGTTGTATACTAGATCAAGACAGATCAATGGGCCTTGGCAGGGAATATGAACCCAAAAGAGTCATCAGTCAACATGGGGGCTGATGTCTTGATAATTGGGGTGAAGCATGTGTGCCTGAGGAAGGGGTGCTGAGAATGTATAGAGCACCTGATTGTCTGATGTTGGGTACAAATGACACAGAGGAATATTGAGGACCGAGATTTGTGGATGGTGCAATGACCCACCTGATCCCCCTGGGGACCCTCTGGAACCAACTGGGTGGGCTGTTCGTTCTCCAGGTTCTTGGCGCTAGGGTCGGCACCACGTCGCATGAGCAGCTTGACAGCATCTACCTGGGCAATCCGGCCCTGAAGGGAGCTGGCTATGTGGAGCACGGTGTTTCCATTGTATGCCTAACCGAGACGAGAGAGAGAGAGAGAGAGAGAGAGAGGGAGAGAGATTGGTTACAGACTACCAGGAAGTATGGGGTGATGATGGGTTTCCTGTTTTATGCGGGGAGTGTTGATCTTTAACAAGAAGATAAGGAGTAATTGGTCCAGGTAGAATGTAAAGAATAAGAAGGATATTAAATGGACCAGACCCAAGCCATTATAGACCAGTGCGCTTGGGTGGATGGGAAAATGGGATAGGGAGGATTCAGTGTGGATTACTTTCTCATTTATAACAGACAAGGAGTCGGGCTGGTCCAGGAAGAGGCGAAGAAGTTCCACGTTGGCCTCCTCCGCGGCAATATGTAATGCAGTCCGCCCACTTTTACGGTCCTGAGGGAAACAAAAAACGAAGGACTTTATGAATAGCTGTTTGTGGCAGGTGTGGGTAGGGGGAGCATGGGGAGAGGTGGACTCACCTTGCTCTTGTAGGAGGATCCCATGGCTAGCAGGGTGCTAACACACTCCCCTAGAAGCTTCCGCTTTTGCAACAGCGCCTCAGCCTGGGGGCTCAGCAGGGAAACATGCTCCAGCTCCTGAAGCATGGCATTGTGGGACAACACCGCCTTGTGAAGTGCTGTCAGACCTGGTTGAGGGACCGCAGGAAGTGAATTGGTGAGGGGCGGGGTCACTGATTAGGGGCTGTAGGTATCAAAGGCTGTGTCTAAGAACTCTGGGCCAGAGTTTAACTCTGGAGTGAAGCGGGAGATTGTGGGTAGCTGAAGAGAAAACGAAGATACCTTCATAGTTGATGGCCTCCATGTCCACTTGCTGCATGCTGGCCTGCAGGGTCCTCTGGATGGCCTACAGAGACAGGAATGTTGTTAAAGTGAAGCTGGCATCCCTATTTTGCCCCTGAAGGGTAAACACGGTTCTTAGCCTTCCCTGTGTCATGCAGGAACCGGTTCATTGTTACAAGATAAGTGCCCTGCCTTCTCATGAAAGAGGCCAGCCAATGAGGTTCCGAGGAACTGGTCCTGCAGGCTTTTTCTCCCCCCGCTGCTTACGAGAAAGGGGATTTTAATCTGCCAACCTTTTTTTTTAAGTCCCGTATGAGGAAATGAACTCAAGAAGCCAGCGTGCAGACGATGAGGAAGTCACATGGACATCAACAGGCTTGGCGGCAAGGGCAAGCGTAAATAAGGCAACTGACCATAGCTGAAAGAATGTTTCTGTGCAATACCGCCAGCCGGTGTAGGAAAAGAGGAGTGTGACACGATGAAAGACGATAAAAGAGCAGATATACAGGCAGCGGTAAGATAAAGGACACAGAAACTCTTGTGAACGTTCAGAGTCTTGAAAATCTTTGCTTGTGGTAAAAAGCGGAAAGCTACTTAGGTAGAAAAAATTAAGGTGGAGTAAAGTGTTCTCGGATGAACATGTCCAGACACACCTTGAGCTCTGGAACGTGTGGGAGTATAAAACCAAATCCTCCACACCTTTTTCAATGCCTGCGGTCCTAATTTACAATGTAACGGGGATAGAAAAAAAAACCTCATTGTTTTAGAGGACTTAAGAAAGACCACGCCTGTATGAGGGATGAGGTGTGAGACCACAGAGATCAACACATCACAGCCAAAAGCCTTGTTATCAGGAAACGTGATCTCTGCTCATATCTTGCACTGCTCTTTGAGTGTTTTACATTCTTAAACCTAAATAAAATGAAACGGAAGATAAATGTATTTGTGATGGTCTCCCCCAGCGGGGACAGAGATGGTAGATTCTGCATGCTTACCTGGAGCATTAGGGCGTGGCCCTTCTCAGCACAAACATGAAGCGGCGTTCGCCCCCATTGGTCAGCAGTGTTGATCTGGGCTCCTAGTGTCAGGAGGTCCTGCACAATCAGGTGCTGGTTGGCAGCCACGCCCACCTGCAGGGCACTCTGGGTAAGGAGACGAAGGACGGAAAGGTCAGCAGTGCCAGTTGCTGGGATGTTATCGCGTTAAATGTTAAACAGTGCCAACGCTGAAGGTATTTCTCTAAAATAAACACATCCTTGGTTAATGATCTATAACTGAATACCAGAGACAAAACATTCCGGGAATGCCATATCTGTTCATTGATCACATTTTGATCTGCAGGCATGCTTCCTTTTCGTGCCAGTGCTGTCACGCAGAGTCAGGGGCATGACACCACATGAAGCAGAATGTGCTGACGCCCGCGCTCCCACCCACCTGACTGTTGCGCTCCTTGACATCTAACATACCAACGTCGGCCATCTTCCTTGCGAGAACAAAGGCCAGAGCTCGCCTCCCCTGTGCCACTGCGATGTGCAGGAACCTGAGGGCCAAGGAAGGGAGGTGACAAGCAGAGATAAGGTGTCAAAGGGTGGCCTGCCCGGCTCTGGGGAGTCTCACATGGCAGGGGACTCTCTCTGTCAATGACGAGTCATGGAGTTTCACTCTCTAATGGGCCATTGAATCTCAGCACTTATTAACCTTAAAAATGTCAATGGAGGACTCTGTGTCTCTTTTTAGTAATTACATTTTAATCATTTACAACATTCTCCATTTCGGCTCTATATTCCTATTCTGTGTCATCCCACCACCTGTCCACCTACTTGTGGCCTTTTATGTTTTCCTGATGTGGTCCCGCTCATGCAACTATTGCCATGGACAACAGGCTCCCATTAGTTACACGGAATCCTGGCTACCTCAGCCTGCTCCTTACTCCTGATTGGTCAGTGATCAGTGTAGCAAGACCCTGTGACCTTTCCATGGGACCTTCAGCAGGGCGGACATCTTCCAGTAGGTTATGATCTGAGTCAATACGGCCAGAGGAATAGCAGTGGTGCGAAAAGAGAAACTCACGTGTCACCGTCTCCATCCCGCACAGTCAGCTGATTGGGGGTCAGTCTCTGCAGTTTTTCCTCCTCCTGATGGATCTGCCACTGGAAGAAGGACATGCCCCCCAAGATCTGTGTGGATGGGGCAGTGAGCGGCGTGGAAAAGGCCGCAGGATCTGGCTGGGGGGTGAAGGGAGGGGACGAAGGACTGGTGATGTCTGTCTGGGGCAAGTAGCTGATGACCTGATTCTGTTCATGGAGACACGAGGGCATGTATTTTGGGGGGGGGTAAAAGGACAAATTGTCATTGGGGAGATAAGGTGATGGCTCCTGTTTTTGTGACAGAAAGTTCATCTGGGGGGGGCTTCCAACCAGGTCCATCTGTGGGGGGCAGGGGCTCTCCTGCACCTGCACCGTCATCAAGGAAACGGGGGAGCACTCTCTGGTCTCACGGATGTCACAAATGCCCAGGAAGTGCCCTGGGCTCTGGACATTGTCCTGTAGGGGGCTGTCCACGTCGCCATGAGAACAGGGCACCTGGGATGTGCAGGAGTGACAGGAGATGCCAAAGGTGAGGGAAAAAAAACGAAAGTTTGGGAAAATTGTCAAAACATTATTATAAACAATCAGTACCTGGATGTTGCCTAGGAAAGTGTCAGGGACGATGACCGGGCTGTATCGGCATGAGGTTGGCTTCCTAGGGCTGGGAATGCCAGGAGGGGAACTCGATGCTGGCCGCTTAATGCCATGCAGAGCTGTGGGCAAAGCTACACAAAGGAAGAACAACAGAAAAATCAGAATGATGTTTAATATTGTTTTCATTCTCTAGTCAGGATTACTCACAATATACAGAGACATTATTAACAGGTCATTACAAGGAATGTTATTCTTGTGTTTATTGTATTATTTAGTTAACTCTAATTAGTATTTAATTCGCTAGGTAACTTTTATTAGAGTTGAAGGAATTTGCTGTACCTGAGCAGTTATCGAGTCCTTTAGAGAACAGTCTCACCTGAAATAATAGTTTAAAAAATCATATATTGTTACATAGTTACAGTGCCTATTCTTGCATTTAATGATTTTTTTTAAGGGTTTATCTTCTTGAGCTGATCAGAGATTAACGCTGGAGCGGTGGATCCTGGCGCCGCGTACCTCCATGCCGCGCTTCTTCATGATCAGCTCCTTCACTGGGTTCTTCACTCGGACGCCTTGATACGTCGCCTTCGGATTCGCGTTCACGGTCAGACAATCGCCTGCTTAGTGGAGGTACAGAGGATTTCCCCATGGTCAGAGACGGAAGCCGAAATAATAGTCTTCTCTCCTGCTATTTTGCTTACTTCATTATGATTTGAATAGGCTTCTTAAACCTAAGCCTATTAGTGGAGAGAACTCCTTACAAATCAAAATACGGACATAAATTATATTCCAATTTGTGTAATATATAGGCAATATATAGGCGTAACAATATGGTTATGTTATGTATATCTTTTTACATTATTATTCTATTTACCAATAGGCCTATGTCTTTTAACCCTCATGGTTGTGTTACACTATTATAATAAAATGCCTATCATATACACAACATAGGTTATAGTTATTTCAGTATCTTTGTCAAAATATTTCATATTAATAATATTTCTACAATAAAGCTTTCAATAGTATTTGTTTCACTCCATATACGACAAGCAAAACCAATATAAAGTGAGCAGTTTCCTTACCCTGTGCGCTTTTCATAAAAGCGCAGGTTTCGCTGTGAGAGACCGTCCAGGTTTTTCCCGAGTCGGAGTCGGAACTCGGTGACTCGGGAGACCGGGCTCCGATAGACCCGGGCGGGGACGAGGAGTTTCCATATAAAGACCACAAACTCCACGGGCTGCCTGTCATCACACCTTCCTGGTCCATCGGGACTCCAAAGTCCTCCGACGTCGGTTCAATGATCATATCGTTTGAGGGGGCTTTTCATTCGTCTTTATGGTTCGGTAACTTTGTGCTTAACTTCCCTTTTGACTTCCCTCCCTACTCTTTTACTGCGCTTTACTGTCACTATTGCCTGTCCTGCTGTAGTAAGTACATCTATAGCGGGCCAATAGGAGAGCAGCTCCTGCGACGCCATTGGTTGTTCTGGCAATATTATTTGTGTAAATGTTTAACGTTGGAAATAACATTTGATTGCTGTTTTCGGGAACGCTGTCATTTAATACTGAATGCATTGAAAGGGGCATATAATAGACCTACGTGTATTTAATAACGACACAAGTATTCTTCGAGTTCTCTGAGAATAAGCCTATATGTTTTCCCACAGTATATGAAACACTGAAATTATTTGAATTGTAACTTTAAGAACTGACGTAGTTAAACTTAATTTTAAACGTACCACGAGGCAAAGGTTACTATGGTTTACTGCAGGCTGAATTAAACTAAAACGTGACCGTAAATTAGGCTACATTAATAATTAATTCCATGTCCCCTTTCTATGCCACTATTTCTGACTTCAGCGTCAGGCCAGCCAGTATACAGCGTATTCATAGTTTAACGTAACAATTTTTCTTATGACGAAATTCTCTGAAATTAGATCACAATTCAGTTTAAGACAGGGGTTTTCACTCCGGGGTCGACCGCCCCCTGGGAGGTCTGTAGCGCAGTTGCTGGGGGGCACTACGGCAAGCCAAATTGTCCTTTATTAGTATAAGGATTACTCGTCATAACTTAATTCTTAATAGTAAAAGTGACATTCTTACTAATAAAAATGTATTTTTTACTAGTAAGAATATGAATTCAAGATGTCCACAATGCAATTATTGCTATTAATAATGCTCATTTTTACTAGTAAGAATTCATATTATAGAGCTCTATAATTCGATTTTGACTATTCATATATTCCCATTGACTTTCATTGTATTTTTGCCTCACATATCCTAAATTCAATTTTCACTAATTGTAGGGACATGTAATTCAGTTCTTACTAGTAAAAACTCCTATTGTAGATATCTGTAATCACATTTTGACTAGTAAGAATTCCAAATCCACATATCCATGATTGAGTTTTCACTGATAAAAATGTAATTGCAGATCTCTACAAAGTAATTGTAGAGAGATGAAATTACACATATGCAAAAATTGAATTTCAGATCTTGACAACGTCCTATTTTGTACACCTTATTATTGCATTTTTACTATAGTAAGAATTAAGTTATGACGAGTAAGCCTTATACTAATAAGGGATCCTAACTCTGATTTATATTCAACTGGGGATTCGTCAAATTCAAATAAACTTAAAAATCACGATGAGATTAGGTTATGTGAAAACGTTAACGTTTCTGTTTATTCAGTTAGTTTCCTTGTTCTTGATTATACGTTGACCGGACTTGTATTCTGTTCTCAACGACGCAAATATTCCGATTTATATTACATTCTGTAATCTGACGAACCGAGTAAAGTAAGACAGTACCTCTTCAGTTCACGGTTAGAGATTGTAAAACGTTTATCAAAACGCAACGTTTATTAAAGCACGCGCCAGTTCTGGCAAATACTGAAATAAATAAAAGGGATAAATTCTAGAATGGCCATCTAAGAAATTCAGGCAAAAGTCGAATGGACAACAGCGCCATCATGCGTTAGAAATAGCAATGATACATGTTGTTACTTTCTGGGATTCAGCAGGTGTCCGCAACTTTACGATCTGGAAACAATCTGGGCCTCCGTGCTTGTCCTGTTGGGCGATGTGCCATATGAAGGCGACTACCCACGCGGCGATGCACCTTTGGCTTTACTGCTGTTTTCTTCCACAAGTCAAAAGATAGGTCAAATTATGCATGTTGATCTCGTTTCAGAAAAGTCCAGAGTACCTCGAGCCATGAAAATGGCTCCATGCTCGCCACGACCTAGTAGTGGATTAGCGGTTCTGAGGAGTGGAGGAAATGCAGAAATGTTCTTGCATTGAAATAAATTAATTTTTATTAATAATAATGTATTAATATTAATTAAAAGGGAAACCATATATGGATACAAAAAATATTAGTTTTTCGGCAATGCGAACACGTTTATGAAAACAGATTAGTCAAGATTATATTGCTTAATATAACATTACAAGTTGTGCGATCTGATCATAAGTAAAATATTCAACAGAGCCCAAGGCAAGGTAGTCATCAAGATATTTGTTTTAATATATGTGGTAGTTTCAGAGGGAATTAAAAAATAATATCTTTAAGTCAGGTAAACACTGTGAGGAAAATGGTAATTTCACATAGACTTATTATAGGAGTCTCACCCAAGGACTGTCAGGATCGATCTGTCCTGCCTCATTCTGTATGTCTGTATGCAACATATCGTGCTTCTGTATGGCTCTTTATTTTGTATGTTTTAGTTATTTAGACTTGTAGTTGTGCCGTTTGAATTGTGCTTTGTACCCCCTAGGGTTTGACTCCTGAGCCCTTAGTGCCTGTTAACAACCCCCATCTGTTCCCTACAGATCCAAGTCACTTGGATGTAATTGGTAATAGCCCACACCTGTCCGTTGTCGAAACCTTGTCATGTCCCTGTTCCTCTGTCAGTCAGTGTTGATGTAGATTTGAGTCTCCTGTGTGATTCTCCTTATGCATTAGTGCTGTTGCTCTTGCATGTGCTTCATGTTCAGTCCCAGCCCTTGTTAGTTCTGGTTTCACCTACCCACCTTTGTTTTGACGCATCGTGGCCCTTTTTTTTCCCTCATGTACTCTGTGTTTAGTTTTCCAATAAGCCACCAATTGAATCTCTAAGCCACCTACTGAATCATCACTCCTTCCATACATTCAGAAGTGACAAGCAGCAACCAAATTCAACTGAAGTTTCTATGTCTTTCCTAATGGAATTTACAGGAAATTTTAGGGACATTGGGACACCTAAAGTGCAAGTTTTTGACCTTTGGAAGACCCTGGAGTGCATGCAGGAAACCAGAACAGACGTGAACCAGATCCAGATCTTCAAGTCATGCTGAAGAACTTGAATCAAGGAGCCACTCCAGAAAGGTGATCCTGAGTATGTACAGACGCTCCTCTACTTACAAACTTTCAACTTACGAACTTTCAGACACACGAACGAAGAGGACTGTAAGTCCAAATTGTGTTCATTGGGCTCACATTTCCTGTCCGCAATAGGTCTTGCGCGCCAATTCCGCCTAGTAAGACTTCTGGCCGCTACTCCCGTACTAGCGTGCGTACTCCCAGCATCCTAGCTCTTTGTACTTGGGTATACCCTTAAAATGATGTTGAATAACGACTTACGAACATTTCAAGTTACGGACGGCCATTCGGAGCGTATTTCATTCGTAATTAGAGGAGCGTCAGTAATATGTGATTTCACCACCTGGGAAAGAGACTGCACTGTACACATTAAACCACACAGTGCTGTGGGAGGAACCAGGAACACTCTGAATGCACAGGCTGTTCAGATGGGAGTAGACCCAAACGTGGCGGAGCACAGGTGCAGGATGGTCATCAGTCAGGGGTGATTTTTTAAGGTGGAGGACATAAGTGGGGCCATAATTCATACAGAGGGGGGTGACCTTATGCTGCATTCCATTTACCTCGGAGGTTGGAACTCGGAACTGGGAATGAAGTTAACCACATCCCAGTAATCAAGTCAGAAAGCCATTTAGCAATACCAGGGACCTGTTTTAGAAAGCAGGATTTCTTGCTTAGCCGGATAACTTAATTTACCTCGATTTAAGTGGCCTTTATTTTTGTTCACTTACATTTAGCCCAGACTACCTTAAATCTGACAAGTTATCCGGCTAAGCGAGAAATCCTGCTTTCTGAGATTCTAGCCTGGTTTATTGATAGGTATTGTAAGGGGCCATACTTTTAGTACGTACGCACTGAGGGGGGCTAAAAATTTGACCGAAT
>JAODJX010000001.1:49432887-49472943 GCA_026776945.1 Isichthys henryi
GTTATCCCTAAAGTTAACAGGAACGTTTGTAGCTCCAAAAAGCAGTGCATAAGTCGACTGACGATCGCCCATGCGTATGTACGCGTGGGGGGGTCCAAAAAAATCTGTAAAATGTGCGTACGTACTAAAAGTATGGTTGTGTAGATTCCTCTGGTTCCATGAGTCAGAATTTCGACTTCAGGGGTGTTCCAATTCAGATTTCTGACTGGGAACTTGGAATTTCCGACTTATGAGTTCAAATGGAACGCAGCATTATCATTGGCCAAGGATATATTTTGAGTCCATAAGTGACAGGGAAAGGGCCATTCCAGGAGCCAGATGACTCTCAGTAGGGGTCAGTGCCCCTGTGATCCCACCCCTATCATCAGGGAAAGGCTGAAGTGTCCTCAGGGCAAATGTGAGAAAGAAGGAAGTCAATCATGGTCTTGATAATGGGGGGAGGTGGGTGGAGAGCGTGAGGGAGGTGATGGGCCAGCGTCATCTCCCACGCGTCCACCAGGACCACATCCAGGCCGTAGAACATTCCGCGAAGGATCACATCCAGCTGCAAGGAGAACCAGTCACTGTTGTAGAGGCTGACCTCGGGGTCCAGGTCCTGGGGGTTGGCCGTCCTCAGGACGACCAGTGTGCCGGGGGCGCGATCGAGCAGCCGCAGCACCGCAGCACGGATGGACCGCAGTCTGCGGATGTAGACCTCCACCGGGAAGGTGCTGAAGTGGGACCAGATGCTCAACACCACCACCGTGTTGCTGCCGCCCTCCACACCCTCCAGCTCATCTGCTACGTAGCGCAGCTGGTTAGTCGCCACCGTGGAGAAGCGGATGGGCGGCCCGTGGCAGCGGTACTCAATCAGGATGTTGTGAACGCTGTCCACGGACAGGAAGGGACCCACATTCTTCGGGCTATTCAGATTGAACTCTTTCAAGCCTAAACCAAAACGACAAGGAGGGTATGACTCATACAAGACTACTCAAACTTACCCATCTGTTAACATGGGCTACAGCTGTGCAAGTGATAACCAATATCCCTGCATTGTTCAAACAAGCCTGCAGGGGGCACAGTCATGAAGGACCTGGACTGGTATCTAAAACATTATCAGAGGCTGTTTGAATTTCGTGACTAAAAATGTGTAGTTAGATCAAGCACAAAACTGCTATAGAATGACACTAATCTGTCCAGTGGTTTTCTATTATGTATGATGCCTATTTTAGTGATATACCATAAAGGGACAGGGAAGAGGGACTATTAAACTGAATTAGGCCAGCTGTTGTTAGTCTGCTGTAGTTGGGCATGTCGAATGACACAGGAGCAGCAAATGGGTGGCGTCTCACCAGGCAGTGCCACGGTAAGGTACTCAAACCACTGCCGCACCGTGGAGTCCCCGTACATGCGCAGCACCTTCCCCTCCAGGCAGCGGGTGATGACTGCCGTATCATCAAACTGCCGCAGCAGGATGTCGTTGGTAGGCCGCCACACCTCCTTGTAGTAAAAGCCCGCGGGTTTGAAGCTATCCAGATTTGCAGCCCCATTCGGCTTTTCTGCAAGGAAAAAAAAAAAATGCTGTCATCTCGTTCACCCATCATCAGCTTGCAAACCCACCAAAAGGAAAATCAGAAACCTTTGTGTTTAACATTAAAAGGTGAAATTTACTGTTTGATCATTTTCCTTCCAGCAGCACGGTGGCTTAGTGGGTAACACTGCGCTCTCACGCCCCAAGCCGTACAGGGTTCAAATTATGCCCCTTATTTGAGCATGGAGGTTGTAGCCTCCTGTTGTGTGGGTTTCTTTTTGCAATCTGGTGTCTTTCTATACTCCAGAAACATGCAGGTGGCTAAATTGATGTCTTTAAGTTGCCCATTGTGTGTATTTGCCCTGCAATAGGTTGACATCCCATCCAAGGTGTCTCTAGCCCTGTCTCCAATGCTCTGTGTCAGCCTGTCCTGCAATAATAATGAAGATGTACGGTAAGTGCACTCGTCTGCCTTTTGCTTACTTATCTGTATTGATTAATTGGCAAATATAAGACTGAACTCTAGGGCCCAAGCAGTGAACAATTGTAAGGTCTGCTCTCTAACCTTCGGTCTCCTTCAGCACGGTGATGCTGTCCAACCCAGATGAAGGAATGGGAACCTTGAGGTTTATCAGCCTGAAATGATAAGTTGGAAAAACAGGCAGATGATGGAGTGGTCATGCAGGAGAGAGACAAAATGAGTTCAGGTCTCAGCTGGAAGCCTTTGGCTGTAAGTAGCTTCCCTGAGCTGTTCCTGTAAATCACATAGCAGAATAAAAATGGTTTGGAAAAAACGTCATTCAAGGACAATAGTATTGTGCCTCTTTTTTCAGATCTCCTTTGACTGCTTGTAGTATGTGGGCTGACACAACAATACATCTCCAACAGTGTAAAAGATGAGCAAAGGGTAATACTTCCTAGACTAGATACCATTTCCTCTTTTCATGTTGCTATGTCATCCGAAGTTGTACATTTTGGACTAGTTTCAATTCATCACGAAACCGACAACTGCTGTGGTCTGCGGACAACAGAGTGAACTCCAGACCTGAAGTTGTCTTTCTCCACAGAGCTCATGAAGAAAAAGGGTGTGCCTTAGACAGCATGTCACCTACTGGTCATGATGGGAATGTCATCCTGACTAAAATCACTTGTGGGTATCTCGGTCCCAGGCTAACAGGCTTAAAAGAAACCCACAGAATATTCCTTTGTGAAACTTCAATAATAATATTTCATGAAAAATTTGCAACTAGTAGGATGCCATTTGCAGATGGCATGGTGGTGTAGTGGTTAGCAGTGTTGTGTCATATCTCTGGGACCAGGGTTTGAATCTCCACCCTGACTCCATGGGTGTGGAGTTTGCATATTGTCATTGTGGGGTTTTCTCCGGGTATTCCGGTTTACCCCCCAGTCCCAATAACATGGTGAGGTTGATCGTAGTTGCCAACTTGCCCATAGACTTTGGACCCTCTGCGACCCTTAATAAGACAAGCGGTTACAGAAGGTGGATGGATGGCAAGCAACATTCGTGCGGATATCATGCCATCCTCACTGGTGTTCCATGACCTTTGACCTCACAAGTTACCTGTCAGATATTCACAAAATCCTCTGCTTTATGATACTCACTTTTGGAAAAGCAGCTCCTCCTTACTTGTTATCAGGTGCTTAAGATACCCAGCTTTGGAGTGGCTGACCCGTGAACTGCAGCTTAGTAGCTTGGGTTTGTAGCAGAACCAGGGCTCCCCCGTGTAGTGGTTGGTGTAATTGCACAATGGCAGCTGAGTGGACAGGCAGAGGTTACAGATGGTGGTTTCCGAAAAAGGGCCGGAACGAAACTGGCTTTTGAAGTAGACGCGGTCAGGGTTGTCTTCCCGCAGCCGCTTTAGCACCTGCACTGCCTCGCTGGGGTGTACCAGTGTTATCTCCACGTGCGCTGTCCCTGCCCAGGGCAGCCAGAACAGCACAGAATACAGTCCATTCTCGTGGTCGACCACGTGTCCCACTACACCAGCCCCCAGCTCGGGTGAGTGTAGCCGGGCTAACAGAAAGTCCCCTCCGTGCCGTTTAGGCCGGTCTCGGAAGTCTCTCATGTGGACGAGCACCTCCAGGTGGTCGCCCACACGCCATTCCCTGTCATTTTCTAAAATGGAAAAGAAACTACTGGAAGGGTTGCTACTATGGTGCAAGAATGACACTGGCAAATGTGGCTCGGGCCAGGCTATGGACTCCAGCAGGTGCTCTTGCTCAACTGCTTCCTCGGGTGACAGAACCAAGCCATCGGAACTGCAGTTGCTCCAGTTCCGCTCCAGCTGCCCTAGGCTTCTGGTCCTGAAGGGGGCAGTAATGGACTGCTGAAGCTGGTAGAGAGATGCCTTGCAGTCCAGCTTCTGTGTAAACAGAGTGCAAAGTTACTGAAATAAAACAAAAATGGCTGGAATCATATTGCTCTAGGAAAGACACTATAGCTGCTCTACCTTCCTACCAAGTGGGACGTGCTAACAGGATATCTAAAGCACAACTGATGCAGGTCTGTTGGTGTCGCATAACAGGCGATTCAACAGAACAAGTGGGGTAGCTTCCAGTTGACTTTTTGTGCACGTTACCTCTCTCCCAAGTGGAAACAGAGGGGAGATGGGCAGCCTTCATGGTTTTGATACAGTATTCAATAAAGTAGGCATGCTGAGCTACCACAAGCTGGGGCCAAATTCATCTCAGGACCGTTGGCCTTCCCACGCCCCCCTGGCAGTCCCCTCACCTCCAGGCTGTAGATGTTGCGGAGCAGAAAGGCAACACACGACAGTATCAGTATGACGAATAAAGGGCTGTACTTGGACAGATTTCTCCACATGGTCTTGATCCTCCAGTGCCTCCTTCTGCCATTTTTCATCGGCGCCTCATAGTTCGTGGTCAAGGTGTCGCTGACCACTTGCTTGTGATCAGCGTCAGGGATTGAAATGGAATCTTCAAGAGATGAATAAGGAGAAAGGAGACACATGACAAAGGCTTAAAGGACTCCTTTTCAATCTATTTCAAAACGCTTGTTTAATTGTGTCATCACTGCTACAGGTGGCTGCCCTTCATAGACAGCTTACTCTACAAAGAGCAAGTTGAGGGGGTGTAAAAAGACAATATCCCCACAGGGACCAATAAAGTATCAATTATTATTATGATTAGTTCTCCCTATCACTTTCTTCATCTATCCATCCATTTTCTAAACCCACTTGTCCTATGCAGGGTTGTGGGGGTCCAGAGCCTATCCTGGAAGCTACGGGAGCAAGGTAGGGAACAACCCAGGATGGGGGTCCAACCCATCATAGCCACTTCATTCTGACTCATTAAATTTTAATTTAAATTTTCATTTACTCATTTCATTTACCGACATCTACCACAATCCACAGCAGTAACCCCGGAATTGGCCTGATATAACTAAGGTAAATCTGTTTGGTATTTTGTAAGCATACTGCCACGTTTCATACATGCATGCATCAGTATATTTATACTGAACACAAATGCCTCTACTGCATGAGGAGGGTGGTTCATCCTTATTTATTAGTTCCATCTGACTCTCGTCCGCTCCCAGTTATTTCGTCTTAGTAATCCGAAACCTTAGGATGACGGCCATCCTTAAAACCAGCGATCCCGGACGGTCATAGCAATAAGAGCACCGTCCGCTTTGATAACAAACCCTTCTTCCCCGAGTCCCTTCCGGCCGTCCCGCCCAAACATACTGTCTCACGTGTGAATCCACCGAAACGTTCTCACGCCATCATACATATACTAGAAACCGATGGGAGTGCAAGAGTTCAATGCCCAGAAAAAGAGCAATGCGCAAACGAGGACGTGATCGGAGGGTTGTACCATAAAATCCATTCAAATCGGATGGACAGATTTCACTCAATAATTTCCCCCTCGCGAAACCGTGCTAGGCATGCTTTGACTTCGATGAAAGCTTGCAGTAAAAACCCTGTTGTCGTTGTTGCAATACCGGAAACGACTTGAGAAAGAATGCTTGTTTATGGAAAAACTAAACAATACGGTAGTATTCATTTCAAAGCAATAGCGCGGCACTTACTTGCCAGCAGAAATATTTGTAATGTATAGCTATCGAAAAATTTACCATTTCTTCAGTTCTGAACATTTCTCCACAGATGTTTATTTTTAAGAACCTACATTCTTCGTTGTAACATTTACATAAAACAATACTTTCAAGCAATCTTTATAGTACAACTATACTTCCCATATATACAGTTTGCATTCGGTTATATTTTTAGATGGGTCTAAAGGCGTCCTCCTCACAGCAAATTCTGGCGGCGGCTGGACACACCCACTAAGTCTTCCATTGGCTGGCTTCGAATTACGTCACCTCGGTCCGTCTCCACTGTATTGAACGTAACCACGATAATACGTCCAGATTCTCTGTGCATTACTCTGTATTCTGGAGTTCGCTAAGTAATCTACTGTGGTGTGATATAAAATATTGGAGTTGAACTGGGACCGAACTGGTCACTATTTATTTATGTTGTGTACCTGATTATTTTTGCAGTCCCCCTAGTTTATTTTGTTATGTTTGTATACTGTAAATAGATATTTAAATTAAGAAATGGAGGGGTGATAAATAACGTGGTTGGGGGTTGGATAAATACGAATGGTAATTTCAGTGCTTCAGTTCAGTGCGCTGAGAAGTCGTTAATTCTAAATTGTCCTCACTCGTTATTTAGGCCTGTTTTTAGTATAAATTAGAACTATAGTTCACTAGTATTGCGATGACTGTGTATTAAATAAAATGAAATTTTACAATGAAATATATCCTGACAAAACAAATTACTTGAGGTTTTGGAAATTGATCAAATAAAAAAAAAAGAATGCAAGGGCAGGACCTGCGGCGCAACTGTTGTCGGTCCCAGTTTTAGGAGCGGTACGTATTTGGCGTACGTACTCAGCGTTCACATTTAGCGTTCAGTATTGGGTACGTACTTAGCGTGGCCCTCTTGTCGGTCTTTTCCTTCTTTGCGGGCCACCATGAAGTAAGTGCCACACCGTCGGTCTACATCCACCATCATCTAAGGGTTTATCGGCTTTTTCATGTCAACGTGAACCACGAGAATCATTTAGAGGAATTTCTAAACTACTAATCCGGCGTTATTTTTGTCTTTACTTCGCAGGGTCGAGCTTTGCAGCTTCAGCGGGTATAAAATCTACCCCGGCCATGGCCGCCGGTACGCCAGGATAGACGGAAAGGTAATAATGGCTAGGAAGTCTTTTTTCATTTTTGGAGGAATACTGTTTCGGAAATTCTTAACTAAATCATCGTTATTAGTACTATTATTTATTTATTACCCAGTGTGGGATGTTTTCAGTGTCAACCACGACTACGATACCGAAATTCAAATTCGGGTTTTACGGTAGCAGTTAGCAAATGAACAAGCTCCGGTTGTAATAGTTGTAGTTTTGTAAGGCTCGTGGCCTAGTCCAAACATCACTGGGTTATAAATAATAATATATAACATAGGATGCAGCTACGTCTTCCGTGTACGCAGTATACTGGGGCGCTGCGAAGCGTCTTTTTAAACAGGTATCATCTCATGCGTTTGCTACTTTAATTAATATCTTATTTGCTAATTGTGTAAACTGACATATCTATCACTAATCTGTACGTGGCAGTATACCCTTGCAAAGGGGTTCCAGTAACACGTGATAATTTACTTACTAAGATTTATTAGTTGTTAAGGCAACATTTCTAATACAAGCAGTGGGTCCAGAAGATTTAATTTTCTTAGTTGTCTGGGTGTGTATAAATTCTGTTTTGTTCTTAACATGTAAAATTCAACTTCATCTTGGTTGAGGAACGATTGACTTATTTTTGTTCATTTTTGTTGGTGTTATGCAATGACAGTTGGTATTGGTCGATATTCCCATTAAACACAGCGCTGATCTATTCTGGGAGACATTAATCTTTGGTTGTGTTGTGTCCTGCTTTGCAGGTCTTCCAGTTTCTAAATGCCAAGTGTGAGTCGGCCTTTCTGGCCAAGAGGAACCCCAGGCAAATCAACTGGACCGTGCTGTATAGACGCAAGCACAAGAAGGGTCAGAGTGTAAGTCTGTCCGATCGGTCTTGTCTCTGTTTTTCTGCTTTGAAATGTTTTTCAGTTGAGATGGATCAAAGCGATTAAGTTAAGAGTGGAATTGCGATGGGTTCACCTTGCCTACCTTGAGTTCTGTTTTTTTTTTTTGGGCTGAACTTACTTTCCGCACTTTGAGTCTCCCACACAATCTGTTGCTAATGTTTAATGTTCTCTGTGTTGTGGGAGATTGTAAGTCTGATTGCATGTTTGTTGTAGGAGCACCTTATTTCTCTTCACTGAGGGATGTAAATGTTGTTCGATAGGAAGTCAGCTCTCCTGGTTGTGCTCCAGTTCTACATACAGGGATGATTGAAGAGTAACCCAGATGACAGCAAGCCAATGTCCTGTCCTCATTCTAGCCTATTTTTGGAAGATACCCAATTTGCTCCTTCCCTCTCTGTGCACACATTTGGGTTCGGATGGGTGTTGTCTGCATGAAGCGTAGTGATGATTTTAATAACATGCGGCGTTGCATTCCAACAGGAAGAGGTGACGAAGAAGCGTACCCGTCGTGCAGTGAAGTTCCAGAGGGCCATCACTGGCGCCTCATTGGCTGAGATCTTGGCCAAGAGGAATCAGAAGCCTGAGGTGCGCAAGGCCCAGCGGGAACAGGCCATTAGGTAAGAAATGCTGGGCGCGGTGCGAATGGTGTGTATTGGCCTGGTCACGTCTACAGAGAAGCTGCAAGTACCTATAACCAGGAATGAAGAATAGGGAATGGGAAAACATTGTGCTTTTTGTCAAGGGATGAAAATATTTTGTCTTGTGTAGCCCATAACAGGATTTGAAGCCCTCACTTTTGGACAGAAATGCACTGGTATATTTAGGTACGGTCTGGAATAGTGCAGTTTTAGTTTTATATATGCTTTCCCTAGTGAGCGTTCACGATTATTTTGTGTGTTGGTTTCTAAGTGATCAGGCTCACTTCTCTGTTTGCTGTTCCAGAGCTGCTAAGGAGGCTAAGAAGGCCAAGCAGGCCATGAAGAAAACTGCAGCTCCACCTGCAAAGGTACGTTCATGAAGTTCTGAAGCATAACCATTTTCCTATAAGGTCAAATATGTACTGCCAGTGTTGCTGTTTTTGGCTCTAGAATAAAATTTGAATAGCATCAGCTTCACTTGTCCTCGTTGGAAGTGTTGACCTACATCTGTAATCGGTTTTCTTCTGGTAAACCTCCCATTCCAGGCCCCTGCCAAGGCTGCTCCAAAACAGAAGATCGCCAAGCCCATGAAATCCAACGCACCACGTGTGGGAGGCAAACGCTAAACCTCACTCTTACAAAAAAATGTTAATAAATTTTTCACAGGAATAAATATTGTGTGTGGATTGACATTTTTTGTGTGAGTGTGTTCTGTTTTAAGGCTGTGCCATTTGTAGATATATCTTGCCATTCCTAATTAAACACAACAGCTCTTTCAAGTTGTACCGCCTTAAAAAATAGCTGTAAAGGCATTTTCCCATCGTAGGTTTATCATGAAAAGTTATAGGGAAGACTGGCTGTGAAAGTACACAAGCAGCTGAAATGCTAGCTTGGCCGGAAAATGTATTGTCTTGCTTGTAGAATAGATCAGAGGCAACTGAAAATGTGTGTTTTCAAGTATATTTCTGTGCACTCATTGTTCCCAGTAGAAAACACAACATGCTTTGCCACACAGAAACATACAGATCTTATACAGAAACTATCAGGTTTCTCCAGAGACTGAATGGTTGCTATTGCAGGGTAGAGACCTGCTGTGCAATGGACAGTACTTATTTGATTATTCTTCTCTACGGTTGGACCGTGTCAGGTGGATGCAAAGGATTCTGCCATTATTCAAATGGTGATTGTGTTAAAATGGTTATACATCATAGCCTCAGCATTTTTATGTTATTTAAACTATCAATAATTTTGCTGGACCTATAATGGGAAAATGAGTGCAGTAGAGGGTACATAATCTGAATTTAAAAGTCAATTGTTGGACATAAAATTATAAGCAATGGTATCAATATCCTCGCAGAAAGGAGCAGCATGGCGCCTTTTGTGCCGCTGACATGCGCAAACGCGATTTTGGAGAGCGAGAGAACAACATGGCTCAAATTGCACACTTCCGCCTGTGAGCACGCAACATCCGGTTGTGCAGCAGCCATTTTGTATGTTCATGCAAGTCCGTCCCTGACGGTCAAAAAATTGCAGTTCCCACTTGGCAATAAATGCCACTTTTATGCTTTTATGGGTTATTTAATTTCTATCAAAATTGAAAAAGGGTGAAAAAAATTCACAGCTTCGCGTAACAGCTTGGGGAAAATCTTCTCCCGCCGGACTGACGGCAGGATTTTCTGTTTTTGTGGACGCGACAGTGAAGCGTCGTTGGGGGACATGTCGAGCGAGGAGAGCTATCTGGCCATCCAGCGCTATCTGACGGACGAGCGGGAGCCCTACGCGCCGGGGACTCAGGGAAACGCCAAGCGGAAGATCCGCAAGGCGGCCGCCTGCTACGTGGTGCGGGACGGAACGCTGTATTACCAGCGGCGCCAGAAAGGCCTGGACGAGTTCACCGAGTTGGAGGTGGTGCTGCAGGCCGGGCGGCGAAAGGAACTGATAGACGAGGCGCACATCGTTCCCGGAGGAGAGCACCTCAACCAGCAACAGACCTGGGAGAGCATCTCGCAGAAGTACTGGTGGAGAGGTAACCGTTTAACTCTAAATCTTCCAATGTTACAAGTTGGGTTGGTTGTAAGATTGATTTAGAACTCGTTAGGTATGCCTGTTTTATAGTTCCAAGGTGCTGGTACTACGTAACCATCAAATCCAATGTAAATCGGTAGCTGATAGCAAGCGATGATATAATTTAAATGCAAATCTGCTACATTTCTGACATTGTTACACGACAACACCTTTATTCACGTACCCTGAAACGTATGTTAGCATTTCATTTCATGCTTTGCATTTTAAAAACGTTGATAGAAATGTGTATGTTTAATACAGGCGTGCTGGGACGTGATCAGGAGCTCACTGACGGAATCTGAAAGGGTGTTTTTGTATGGGGAGGCAATGAGGGCTTTCCTTGGTATCTGGTACTACTACAGAGACATGACAAACACGTGACGATGCTCCGGTGTTTTCAGGTATACTCAAGCAGGTGAAGGATTATATCCGGGAATGCAGCCAGTGCCGGGTAAGACAGGAGCGTGGGCGTGGCTGGGTGGAGGAAGCCGCCGGGGAGACCGCTGGGGGGCGCCGCGAGAGGCGCAGGGGCACCGCGGCCCCGGATTCGGAGGATGAAGACGACGACGAGGAAGACGAAATTCCGGAGTTACTGCCTGTCACGTCTGGGCAGCAGAAATCTGCCCGAGGCCGCAAATCCATGGCCAAGCATGAGCTGGTCTTTGTGAGTGTCCATTTGCATATTTAAAGTTACTGCCATGCATGATCCTGTTTTGTGTAATAGTCTTTAACCACCTTGTCACTTGTTCACTAACGTGTGACTGAATCAGTAGGTCATTCATGGGAACAGACATTGCGTAGTGTGTGTATATATAGGATGGAATGTTAGCCAGAGGTATTTAATGGTTGAAGGCTGTTCATAGTTATCTTTAGCAATAGCACAATGATAAATAGACGTCAAACTGCTTTTTGCCATTAAAAATGATTAGGTTGACAGCAAAGGTGTGGTGAAGCAGCCCCTGCCCAGACATGGCCAGACATTGCTGGAAAAGCTGAACCAGCAGCGCCTGAACGGGCAGTTCTGTGACGTCACTCTGCTGATCGAGGGAGAGGAGCACCGGGCGCACAAGGCCGTCCTGGCCGCTTGCAGCGACTACTTCAGCGAGCTGTTCATCGAGAAGGGCGCCGTTTCCAGCCACGAGGCTGTAGTTGACCTCTCAGGTGAGATGCCTAGTTTATAGGTTATTGTTGATTTGGCCTGTTAGAGCCACAGTTTTATAAATCATCGTAGAAAACATTACGACAGAGTTATTCTATTAATGTTAATGGAGCTCTGCAGGGTTCTGTCATTGCATTTGCAAAGCCTTACTTCCTGCACAACTACAGAGCTGAGCAGTTCTCCTCTCTCTCTCTCTCTCTCCCTCTCCCTCCCCCCCCCCCCCCCCCAGGCTTCAGCAAGGCCAGCTTCCTACCCCTGCTGGAGTTTGCCTACACCTCCTGTCTCACCTTTAACTTCTGCATCATGGCCGAGGTGGCCACAGTGGCACGCCACCTACTCATGACCGAGGTGCTGCAGCTGTGTGAGTCTGTCCACAAGCAGGTGGAGGAGCAGAGGCTTATGGTCTATCAGAGGGGTGACGTCCACACCGTCTTGTCCAGCCAGTCCCTGCCCCCAACCCAGCAAGCATCCGTTGAGGAAGGAGAGGTCTATATGGTCACCGTGCAGGATAATGGTCAGACCATGGTCTGTGAAGGCAGAGATACTGTTGGCAGGAAGACCCTGGCTGTGGTCACCCAGGACGGGCAGGCTGTGACAGGAGAAACCCTGGCTGTGGTCACCCAGGACGGGCAGGCCGTGACGGGCGAGACCCTGGCTGTGGTCACCCAGGACGGACAGGCCGTGACGGGCGAGACCCTGGCTGTGGTCACCCAAGATGGGCAGGCCATGACGGCAGAAACCCTGGCTGTGGTCACCCAGGACGGGCAGGCCGTGACGGGCGAGACCCTGGCTGTGGTCACCCAGGACGGACAGGCCGTGACGGGCGAGACCCTGGCTGTGGTCACCCAAGATGGGCAGGCCATGACGGCAGAAACCCTGGCTGTGGTCACCCAGGACGGGCAGGCTGTGACAGGCGAGACCCTGGCTGTGGTCACTCAAGACGGGCAGGCCGTGACGGCAGAAACCCTGGCTGTGGTCACCCAGGACGGACAGGCCGTGACAGGTGAGACCCTGGCTGTGGTCACCCAGGATGGGCAGGCCGTGACAGGAGAGACCCTGGCTGTGGTCACCCAGGATGGGCAGGCCGTGACAGGAGAGACCCTGGCTCTGGTCACCCAGGATGGACAGGCTGTGACAGGGGAGACCCTGGCTGTTGTCACCCAGGATGGGCAGACTGTGACAAGAGAGACACTGGCTGTGGTCTCAGCACTGTGGCCAGTACAGGCTGTCCAGGCAGCTGATGCCTCAGCAGGGTCCAAGGTGGAAAAGAGCTCTGAGATGCTTGTTATTGGAGTGGCTCCTCAGAAGGCTGTCCCCGCAAAAGCCTCAGACCCTGCATTGACAAGGGTGTCTGACTCCCCTCTGTCCGCCGAGCCACCTCCCCAGCCCCAGCCGGTGCGGCGCAGACCTGGCCGTCCCGCCAAGGTGAGGCCAGTGCTGCTGCAGCCTGTGGACCCATCGCCACCAGTGACCAAGGCTCCAGGGGGCAGGGCAACTCCCGAGCCAGCAGATGGGAGTGCTGGTGCAGGCGATGACACTTACAAGGGACGTCTCCGCCGGCGCTCCCTCGGGGAGGGGGGCTACGTGCGCCTGCACATGGGCTTGGAGAGGCCGGAGGACCAGAAGTCCGAGGTCCCGAAGGTGAGGAGGCTGCAAGCTTGAATTCGGCAGACTTTAAGACTGAGTGGCTTCTTAATTAGCATGTAGCTTTATTAAATTTGAAGGAATGAATTCCGCTTGGGCTGAGAGAGCTAGCCGCAGTGCAGCACTGGCTAATCAGCCCTCTGATGTGTACAGGTCGCCCCCAAGGTCGTTCGCCGAGGACGCCCAGGTCGCCCCCCTAAGGTGCCCAGGCTGGAGGAGGAGGAAGAGCCCAAGACCCCGACTGGACCGGCGGAGACCGGGATGCTGGAGGTGGCTGCGCCCCCAGAGATGGCGCACGCCGTGGGTCCGGAAGAAGGGGCGGCGGCCCCAGAGTGTGTGGGCGGGGCCAGTGGCGAGCATAAGTGCGCGGAATGCGGCCTGGTGTTTCAGCGGCGCTACGCATTGATCATGCACACATTGAAGCATGAAAAGACACGGGGGTACAAGTGCAGTGTGAGTCCTCCCCGCTTGGCGCAAAAATGGCTTCTGTGTTGCCATGGCAACTCATTGAAATGCTCGCCCAATGTGTCGTCATGGCAGCATCACCACAGTTTTGCGGATTGGATGACATTTTGACAGGTTTGCACTGCAGACAGGGTGAGCTGTAATACCACTGTAGCGTTACACTAACGGTACCCCAACACTGTCCTACCACAGCTGTGCAGTAAGGATTTCCAGTACGCTGCCTCCCTGCGTGCCCACATCGCTCGCCACAAGCGGCAGAAGAGCCAGAGGGCGTCGGTGGCCGTGCGGGCGCCTTTGGAAGCTGCGGACAGCAGCGGAGACAGCGAGGAGGGCCGCCCCCGCACCCGCACGCGGCGAGAGTTCGTGTGCGACATCTGCGGCAAGACGCTACCCAAGCTGTACTCGCTCCGCATCCACATGCTGCACCACACAGGCGTGCGGCCGCACTGCTGCAAGGTCTGCGGCAAGTCCTTCGCCCACAAGCACAGCCTGAAGATGCACAGGGCCCTGCACGACTCCATGCGCCAGTTCCAGTGCACGCTCTGCGACAAGTCCTTCGTCAGCAAGCGAAGCCTGGAGGAACACACCAGCATCCACACAGGTTGGTCCGTGCAAGCCGCTTCTGAGCCACTGGGGGGAGCTCTTTACTTTGTAAAACAGTTCTTGATTGCTTGAGAGAAGGCTCTCACCTTGTTACGATACTCCGTTTCACACCACCTCGATACACAGTAGTCTATAAGAAGTTCATGATGATCAAATTAAAAAACCTGCGAGGTAATACTACAGGTGCAAATGTCGAACTTAATCTACAGTGGGAATTTAGAGAATCGGCTAAACAGTCTACAGGTGTGGGGTAATCTTTATCTAAAACTAAGGAAGAATATCTTCCTGTCTAAGGACATTGGACCTGGTATTGGTTCCTTGGAGGCAGTTCTGGAACCATTTTTTAGTCCCAGCTAGGGCTGCCGATAAATAGTATGTACTGTGTCCTTTTCATAATTACTTTTCCTTGACCTCAGTAGAAAATGTCATGTGGTGAAGGTAAAGTCATAAGGACCTAGGACGCAGCGGCGGTGCTGAGATGATCTGATTGCACTTAGACTAGGCTGTGCCATGCATCACCAGATGTTAGTGATGTAGGTCTGCTATGTGAATCTACTGTGTTCTGAAGATGAATGATACAAAGCGCATCTTCACCCAGTGCATTCTTACCGCGTTTCATATGGGCTATATAAATGTGGGCAACACGGTTAAAATATTACTTCATTAAGGTTGAAATTGAAATTTTAAAAGGAATATAGTCTACCAGAGAAAGAAAGTTTGTCACATTGAGAATGGATACTCATGCAGTCTTTCCTGTCCGTACACATTTAATTGGCATTACATCTTAGGCCACTACATATCATCATTCTGCAGTTTCAAAAATGATGAATTAAAAAAAAATTGACTACAAATGTCTCAACCCTTCTTCATGAAAGACTTCTGAGTGGTTAATATTATGATCTGCACTGATGGTGCATGACTTTAAATATTGCTGCTGCTGCAAAGAATTATGGGACGACATCGTCTCCTTACTGGAAGGTCTAGTGTACGCTATGCTGAAGGGGACAAAATAAGAAGCATCAAGGCAGCTTTCCTTTGCATTTTAGGGAATTGCCACTTGGGTACCTCCAGGTCGTTACACTCAGTTAGGAACATTCCTAAGTAAAATCTTAGTACTTTTCGATTGAACACAAACTACTTAGAGGGGCTTATAGTGATCACTTTGGTGACTGGTTTGCCGTAAACACTGGCGCTAAGTTGGAAGTTACATGGAAGAGCAGGGAAAAGAGGTCAAAGTAGTGGAACAGAACCAGAAGTCGCTTTATTGCTAGTATGTGCGAACATATCAGAATTGTTTGTGGTCCAGTGCCAAGTATGAAGTACAGGACAACATTACAGAACACTGCACAGAACACTGCACAGAACACTGCACAAAATAGGAATACAAATAGAGTACACAAATTTACAGAACATACAGTGCACAATCTTCCCAGCTCTCCTCTTTGCCCTGGCGATGAATAGATCTTCTGGCAGCTGACAGCTTGTGATTTTCTCAGCTGAGTGACCCACATGTTGCAACCTGGTCTTGGAGAGGGTGCAGACAGCAGGGAACCCCATTGGGTAGGAAGATGTCTCGACACTCTCAATGATGGCAGAATAGAAGTTCAGTAGGAAGCGTTAGATGTTGAGCTTCTTGAGTTGACTTAGGAAGAACAGTCATTTCTGACCTTTTTTGGTGATGGAAGTGACTTGCACGTCCCACTTCAATGTGTTGCGGATGGTGATCCCCAGGAAGTTGAATTACTCAACCATAGAAACGGCTTGGCCACTAAAATCGAGGAGAAGATGGGCAGGGAGTTGGCGGCAGAAGTGAATCGTCATTTCCACTGTCGTGACCACATTGAGTTCCAGGTTGTTGTTGACACACCATGTTGCAAGACGGCCCACTTCCCTGCAGTAGGAGGTCTCATCATTATTGGAGATGATTCCCACTACGTTTGAGTCATTTGGAGACTTTAAGATTTTAATTGACTTGGCTGCAGAGGTACAGCCATTTGTGTAAAGTGAAAATAGGAGCGGTGAGAACATAACCCTGGGGGGGGATCCTATGCTGATGGCCATAGGACCAGATAGGTGGGGGCCAAGCCTTCTATACTGCTTCCTGTTTGTCTCCTGAGAGATGCTGGGGGGTAGAGCTAGCCGAGTCAGCTTGCTGTAGAGAAGCAACAGAACAATATTATCGAAGGCTGAACTGACAGCAAGATCCTGATGTGTTCGAGGGGTTCCTGATGTTCGAAAACGTAGTGGAGGAACCGATTAACTGCATCCTCCACTGAGCAATTTGCTCTGTTTGCACTCTCTGAAACATTATCTCCTCTGACCCACCGTGCTCTTAATTTGTTGATTGATAAATGTTTGCAGCTATTTCTATTGCTATGCTTTTTCCACAGCAGTCGTCTTCGGAAGAGCCACGTTCTGTACAGACCACACTACCACACGAACAGAACTGGCAGTTTATGGGCTGAGGAGACACACCTACGCTTTTTCTTTTTAGCAGAAAGCAGCTCGGAGAACCTGTGCTTTCCTCTGAGATGAAAATGTGACACACAGGTTTGAAGGGCGTCTCTGCTGTTCTTCTTCCTACAGGCGAGTCCAAGTACCTGTGCACCACGTGTGGAAAGCCGTTCCATCGAGCCTCAGGCCTAAGCAAGCACCTGAAGAGGCACCAGCCCCGGCCAGAGGTCCGCGCCTTCCCCTGCTCCCAGTGAGTCGCTGCCCGGATCAACCGGCCCGTACCGCCGTCCCGTATCGCCACCGCCGCCCCCCTCACCTCCCATCCATCTCTCCCTCAGCTGTGACAAGAGCTTCTACGAAGCCAAAGACCTACAACAGCATATGAACAAGCACCTGGGCCTGAAGCCCTTCCAGTGCCAAGTGTGTGGGAAGTGCTACAGCTGGAAGAAGGACTGGTACTCGCACGTGAAGTCGCACAGCGTGGCCGAGCCCTTCAGGTGAGCGCAGGCATCTCCGGACTTCAGCCCTCTCAGTACCAGGCCGTATGCGGCACCACTGGGACACAGGGACAGTGCCCCACGCTGAAAGCTGATTGGCTCCCAGAATGCCCCCTCGCCTGTCACAAAAATCACTTTCCGCTTCCCCCAGTGTAGTGAATGCGTGGCCAGCAGGGGCCAGCAGATTCAGTTTCAGTGGTGCCAACCTCTGTTTGTAGTTTTTTTTTTTTTTTTTTTTCCCTCGTAACATTATTTGTTAATAATTTCCCAAGAACAAGGCTTGGTCGCCTTGTAATGGGTTCAGTGTGTAATTGTTGGGGAAGCAGAATTCTGTTTTTCTTATTGTTTTCTTAATCCCCTGGGAAATTCTGCACTTCGTGACGCGTGTCTGGGCCGTACATGCTTTTATCCAGGTGTAACATCTGCGGGAAGGAGTTCTTCGAGAAGGCCCTGTTCCGGCGGCACGTCAAGAAGGCGACGCACGGCAAGAAGGGCCGGGTGAAGCAGAACCTGGAGCGCGAGTGCGAACACTGCGGCAGGAAGTTCACACAGCTGCGCGAGTACCGGCGCCACATGAACAACCACCAGGGTGAGCTGTGCCCGACCCACACAGAACCCAGTAGGGGTGCTTCATTCCACCCCAGGGGTCACTGACCCCCAAATCCATTAGGGACGCAGGCACATGCATTCACAGTGAGGGCAAGATTTTGGGTCAGAGTACAGGGTCGCCCCACTCCTAGTGCCCCTGGAGCAGTTGGGAGTAAGGGCCTTCCTCAGGGACCCAGTGGTGACGTGATTACTCTGCCAGCCATGGAATTTGAACCCAAGACCTTCTGGACACAGGTGTCTTTAACCTGCTTTTCTGTATGCCACTCATAATAATATAATCGCAGTAATTTGTGTGTAATATATATTACTAATGTAATAATCTATATTTCCTGCATGGTTTTATATGATTTTTAGAAGTGGTGTGAGTAACAGTGCACTGACATTTTTGTGCACACACACGCACACAGTGTCACATTGAGCACTGGGGCTTTTACAGGAGTCAGGGAGGGTGTGTTAGGTCTTCTGGAGCTAATCACCCGCCTCCAATCCCCCCCAGGAGTGAAGCCTTTCGAGTGCCTGACCTGCGGGGTGGCGTGGGCGGACGCGCGCTCTCTGAAGCGGCACGTACGTACGCACACAGGCGAGCGGCCCTACGTGTGCCCTGTGTGTCAGGACGCCCACATCGACGCCCGCACGCTGCGCAAGCACATGGTCAAGTACCACGGCGACTACCTGCCCGGCAAGATCATGCTGGAAAAGGACACGCTGCAGTTCCACAACCAGGGCACGCAGGTGGAGCATGCCATCAGCATCCTGGCTCCCGAGCTGCCGCCGGAGCTGCAGGCCACCCACGCCGCGGCCGGCGAGGAGATCGAGACGGCACTCATCACCGAGGAGACGGTGGAAGCTGTGCAGGCGGTCAGCGAGATGCCCATGGAGGGCGGGGCCGTCGCCGCCGTGTCCACCCTGTCGGACCAGAGCATCATGCAGGTGGTGAACTATGTTCTGGCCCAGCGCGCCACTCAGCCTGGGGGGGGCAAGCTGGAAGAGCACGCAGGCGACGTCATCCACACTGTAGAGGTGGAGGTGGCCCACGTGGCGGAGGTCGAGTGATGGCCCATCGTCCTGGAGATATGCCATGTACAAAGCGACTCCCCTATTTTTCATTTCCATCTCTCAAAAAGCTTTCTTTGTTTCTTAAAACTTGACAATTGAACCCATGGTGACAGTATCCGGCCCTTTTCTCCACACCCTTTTCGTTCCTCCAAGCAGTCGGAGTTTGTATATTTTGGTTATTTCAGAATCATGTCTTATTGACCTGTGAGTGGCATCGGGGGGGGGGAGCTTGACTTCTGCCCCTATAAAGCATCTGACACCGACTGTAATACCCCGCATTCTGATCCATCGACACTGCCCTCTAGTGGCAAAAAAAAAATAAAAAATCTGTACATACTGAATGC
Organism: Isichthys henryi; assembly: GCA_026776945.1. NCBI lineage: Eukaryota > Metazoa > Chordata > Actinopteri > Osteoglossiformes > Mormyridae > Isichthys > Isichthys henryi. The sequence goes on from JAODJX010000001.1 coordinate 49,452,053, forward strand.
AAAATAATCTTAATAAAGAGGCATTGTGTTGGTTTATTATTTTGATGATAGTGTGTATAAGTTCTTATGCATTAATAGTTTAATGTAGGTTGATAATATTCATATAAAAATTGAACACTGATGCACTGAACATCGGTGTACAGGTAATATAAAGGCATCCCTTCATAAATTTGTCTGTCATGCTGCCCTGCAGCCAAGCTATCGCAATCGTAGCGATGGTGTTCACTTCTGAGGAACTTGTCCGCAGCTGCTAGTTGTACGTTTAAAGCCTGTTTTGGCATGTGTGTACCGAAACTTATGTCGCACTTGCAATATTCTAGAATGATTCAAAGTATTCAGAAAAGCAGTGGTCAAATTTTGAATCAATTCCATATCATTCTTTTTTATAACAATAACATTTTGTGTAAGAGTCTGCTACCAAATTTAGCTCAGTCCAGTGACGGGAGAGGTGTGAAAATGTAAAATGAGGCCAGTGATCACTTCTTCTATATTTTTTCAAACTGTATGAGTGTAAGTATAGTAATGAATGAATGCTAGGTCACATGATTTGCCCTGATAATTAACCCTGTGGTCGTGGTCAAAATTAGGCAATATTAGGTGTGACTTACTGGTTTCTATTATCTGCAGTATTGCAGAAATGATGGGTTCAGATGTTTGTAGGAAAAAGATGTTCTCAGAATGGTGAAACTCTGCGAAGTTCTCTTTGCTGTCTGGCACAGCCTCGCAGTTTCAGATTCTGAGACTCTGACTCTGTCATCATGCTGTCAAACATGTAATTTGCTCTTGCTCAATCTGTGTTGACATAAGCTCTGGAATGTCTTAGGTCAGGCACAACATGCATTATTTTCCACAGTGATGAATGGAATTGTTGATGATCTCCTTCCACTCTCAACCAGTTTAAACACTAAAAATGCAAACGGCTAAGTCTAACTTTAACCGTTATTCACTATAAACCTCTGTTATATTTGTCTTTTTGACAACTTTCTCTTTATGATTGTAGTTATCGAAACTGGCATTGCCATTCGATATACACCAGTTACCTGCAGTGTCAGCAATACTGCCCCCTACAGGCCTGTTTGGTGCAGCAGGTTGGTAGTTGAGAAATACATGGCCCGTGAAAACGGCTAGTTCCGCTGTTATCACACTAAGCAGGCACTTTAGATAATGTTACAAAAACGTAAAACTGTGTTCCTATATGTCTGGTTTATATAAACATCCCTCAAATTCTTGACTGGTATTTCTCTCTGTTTGGGGTCGATAATGTCACCGAACAACCATTTTGTCATTTGTTCTAACAGTTTTACTTGCAGATTGAAATAATAGTTTGTGAAGCACTGTGACTCAGTGAGTTGTGTAGTTGTCTCTGGGTTCTAATCCTGCTCTATGTTTGTTGGACTTTGCATGTTCTCCCCGTTTCCTGTGTTTCCTTGTGGTTCTCTGCCTTCCTCTTCTGCTCCAAAGGTATGCAGTCAGACTAACTGTAATCAGTAAATTATAGGTAGGGTATGCTTGTGTGTGCCCTGTGATGAACTGGAACCCCATCCAGAATGAACCTCTCCCTTGTGTCCTGCGCCACCTGGGATAGGCTCCATGCCCCTCCTTAACCCTGACCGGGAAAAGCTGCTAGAAGGTTGGAAAATACATGCGTCATTAGTTGTGCAATAATACAGAGCTGCCTATGGTGTTAAAAAGCACAAGAAAACGTTAAAAAAAAACACGTTTTTCACCTTATAAAGGTTTTTTTTTGTTTTATATATTTGTAATATATGATACAGGATATTCCATAGTACAAAAGTTCCTAAGTACATTTTATTTTGAATATCATATAGCAGCTGTGACTCGGCAGATGATCCATTTTCAAAATACCATTTTCAGAAAACGGAATCAAGCTTAAAATTGCAACACAAATACCAGGAACCGTCTCAAGCCTGAACGTGCCCATGCGTTTGCTGAACATGCCACATTCATCCTCTGAGATGGCAATTTCCCCTTCTCGGCCCTCCTGGACTTCTCTTTATGTACCCGGTTGATGTTGCTTTTGCTGGTGTGTGTGTGTGGCACCCAGGTCTGGTTGCACCTCCATTCCTCACTCTGGGCATCTAACATTTCCGAGTTTTCTATCGATGCTGGTTTAACTTTGAGAAGAATCTGGACTTGGGCTTTTAAGGGAACCAAAGGAAATCAGAAAACAACAACAGTAACTGCAGTAGTGACACTAGTTTAAGGTTCCAATTATTTTGTTTCGTAATAACTGTTAATCACTATTATTGTTGGAACACAGATTTATTCCGGTGCTTCCACATTATGTAATGATGGTGTGAAACGCGTCAACAGCACAGGAGGTTAGATGCACAAATTCTCTGCTTTAGTACTTTTCTAACCCTATTCCTCATCCCAAGAGTTTTTTGTTCTTTTTGTTTTGACATCGCTCACTTTAATCCTGCTGGTATTAAGCACAGTTATGACTCTGGACTGGCTAACCCACTTATTGTGTCTGGTCCCAGTCCTCGGGTCGGCGTCACTTCTCTCAGAGATTCTGCCGGTTTGTTTCCTCAGCTGTGGTGCCTTAAAGAACCCGTCGTGTTTCCTCTTGGGCACGAACTCCAGCGCCTGCTCCCAGTTGCCACCCTCCTTCAGCGTGAGCAAAATACGCATCATCTGGTCCAGTGTCAGGTTTTTGCTGCCCATGTCCCAGTGGAGGAAATCGTCCAGTGGAAGCCGGGCGGTGGCCAGCTGAAGGCGTTTTGCGTTGGCCAGGGAGAGACCTGTTTGGATGCTCTTGTCCACCATAGCTCCCACGATGTACACCTTGTCGTGATCAAACGTCCGCAGCACGTTCCGCGAGTCAGCGGTCAGGTAGACCACCCGGCTCTTAGGAAAGAGGTCCATGTAGTGCTGCTCAGTGGTGGTGATCAGGAGCCGGTCCCAGGTGTCACGGCCGTAGCGCTTCAGCAGCTCCTGGTGATAAGCTCCCTCTGGATGCAGGTTGCAGAAGTGAAGGTGAAAGGGGTCAGCAGAGCGCCGGTTCCATCCCTCACTCTCCAGCAGCTGGGAGACAGCGCTGGCCATCTCCGGCTTGGACATATTCTGCTCAAAGCTCATATCGAACACCAGCGGCTGCCCGAGGCACATGGATTGAGCCGCCCTCCAGTTGTGTAAAGCATCCATGGAGCGAGTCCAGAAACGCATCAGGAAGGTGTTCCGCAGAGGCCTGTCCGCTCCCTCCTCCTCGCCCTCCGAATTGCGCTGCCTTTCTGCTTCCTTCTGCGCCCTTTTCCTCTCTTTCTTCTCCTTGTCAGCCCTCTTATGATGTTCTTTCAAGGCCAGACGTTTGAGGAACTTCTTTTTGGAGGACTTTGTGGACAGGGCGGTCAGAGCTTGCAGGTCCTCCTCGCTGATCTGCTCCGGCACCATCCTCCCGGCCAGCCGCCACATTTCCACAAGCTCTCGAGACGACTCCAAGGTAGAACACTCTTCCCCATCATCATCGTCAATGTCATTGCTGTTGTCCTCCTCCTCCTCCTCCTTGTCCACCTGCGGCTGTGATGATCTCATCACTGACTTCCATACGTCCAGATCCAGTTTCTTGGCAGCCAGGTCATGGGCCTGGCTGGACTCTTTCCTCAGACCAGCATTAGCGTAGAAAGTCCGACCCGCGCCAGCAGTCAATGACTGGAAGCAACTCCACCGTCTACCTGCTCTTACAGTAGCCTGGGGGAAGCGATGGCTCCACAGTACATTCATAAACATCTGTTTGAGGAGTCTCATTGTTCCTTAGTAACTCCACTAAGAGGGGAAACAAAAAATGTGTTAATTACACGTGCTTATACGCAACACATACCTTCGATCTTATTAAAACTGCTCTTCTGCGAGTCTTAATTAATCGCGCATGAGCAGTTTCCCTTAATCTGGGCGTCTTTATAACTTGACATTTTAAGACACACCTAATCGGCTAGTACCTTAGCTCATTCATATTTTTTTTTGTTTCTGCAGCAGCCACAATAAAATCCGTACCTGTGGTCTCATTCCGTCTACTCAAGTAAGGAAGATCTCGGAATCAGCATTGCGCGCACACGCTCTGGGAAAGGTCACGCTCGGCTGCTGTGCAGCAGCTTTTTCCGCCGTGGTGAAACAAGAACTCGTTTGACAAATAGCCCATCAAAACATTACCATCATATAATAATTTACGGAGAATATGTATAACCTAATCACTTTTTTTTTTTAACCAGTATGCTTTTGAGTACGAGCCACTGCCGAAGCTGGATAAATCAACTATGTTTCTAGATAAAATTGTTTTGTTATTTAATAACGTAAAATTTATGGCTGTTAGTGCAATTCAACTAGAGTAAATCTTTTAAAAAATACTTCAATATATCAATGCGATATATTAGGAGCAGAGTGGACTCTCAGCAGAAGCATATTAAATAAGAACTGTCGTCAAAAATGACGTATCCATGGTTGAATTATCCTATATTAACATCCCCTAGAAGAAAATCCATTGTGTGCAGATATTCCAACAAATCACTGAAAAGCCTTACCCCAAACTGCTCGCCCCCATATGCAAACTCTCTGCTTATAAGATACATTCTGAGTTTTTAATTAATTTAAATGTAATATACATATTCTAAACCCAATTTATTCTCCACTTATTTAAGAATAAAAACGAGGCCATTCAGGAGTGCAATTCAGCATTTTATTGCTTTGTTAGTCAAAAAAATATTTTAAACTGCAAAAGAAATTCCACATTAATGTAGATGGATACAAATATGTTATATTTTGGCATTTCAGAACTATCCTTTCAGCATCAATGATGAGGGAATCCGTGACTGCCGGATGAGCATTATTCATTCCGGAGAATTCACAGCTCTCGGAGCTGCATGGCCCCTGCTCCTGGTGATGATGTCGAAGGGTACGGGTGGGGATCTGTTCCGGAGCATCTTCGTGAAGAACCGGAATACAGCGTCCACACAGGCAGCGGGTGCGGCTTCGTGGCACTGAGTCCCGGCTGACAGCTGTGGGCACTCAGCCTTGAGGGACCCTACAGGCCGGTTGAGGGGCTTGGGGCTCAGTACCCACTTCCTGGACTTGGATTTTAGCCAATCCCGGCTATCGGCGTTGAGCAATTGGTGCCAGGGATTGTGCGAGGAATCCACAAAGGCGACCGCATGAACCCGCCCCTGAACGTCTTGTGGCCGTCGCGACAACAAATCCACAAAGGCCACGCCCCCATAGCCGTGCACGACCACCGACACGTGCTTTGCCGGGCACCGGGAAATGACACGCTCCCACACATGGCTGACGTGCTCTTCGGGAGAGCTACTCTGGTTGGGATTCATCATCAGCACCTCCCAGGATTCCGTCAGGGCCCGTCTCACGTAGGACAGTTGGCTGCCCACCTCCAGCCCCCTACTGGCAATCATCCTCCAGCTCCACTGCCCACAGCGCACTGTCCCCCTGTCCTGGATTAGGACGACCAGGGTTCCTGGACTTTCATTGGCCTTGGGACTTATGAAGACAAAGTCCTGGAGCTGGGGGTCCGATTTGCCAGCAGATAAGGAGACCCTTTGTAAGTGGTACTGCTCCTCTAGGAGACTGTACACATACATGGTGATGTATCTGCCCAAAAGCTGGTGCTCTCTTTGCAGTCCCAACACATCCCCTCTTCTGTAGCGGAAAACAAAGCATTCTTGGGTATCCTTATGACACAGCCGCCCCTCCTCGTCAAAGTGGTATGGGAAGTCACCGGACAAATGTGTGTCAGACTCTATACACTCCATGCTAAAAACAGACAGACAGACAGACAGAAATGTCTAAATAACAGTATCAAGGTTTTATGAACTGCAAGTAGAACATTAGCCTGTAAGTAGGAATGCAAATAACTTTCTAGACAGAGTGTTTAATAACAAATGTAATAATTTTGCAAATAATGAAGCAAGTTTGCCGCTAATAAATGCAAACCAAAAAGTACCTTGTCAACCAGGTTAGAAACCACAACCTGCAGTTGGTTTCTTCAGTTTCACTTAACTTGTGTGGTTAACCGCATCCACCATCTCTGGATAGGAAGGTAGGAATAATGCATTAATACGCCATAACTGATTTTTTAATCCCCTTTGCGTTCAGCTTGCCTGTGTGCAGTTCGTGGTTGCAATTTATGCCTTTCAGTGAATGAGTAATTACGTTAAACTCATCCACAATTTTATTATTGCTGAGATTCCTGAATTAAAAAGTGACTTGACGAGTTAATTTAGACACATTGTGTTTCAGACAATCTCAAAAGCCAAGACGACGTAATTAACATGATATTCAAACACTTCTAGATCGACTTTTGAGTGAAGTACCCTGCTTAGCAGGTATGTAACGGACGAAATGGTTATCCGTAGGTTTTATCGTGTAGATTCATGGCCGGCATCGCTTACTAATTATACATTTAGACACTAAACTTATTAATATATGGAATTATACATAACAAAATGAATTTAACAAGTAGACAATAGAATTCACAAAATAAAGTTTAAAATGAACATTGCAGGGGTTCTTTTCGACCTTATTCTACATATAAAAGTAGCCACCAGTATGTATTTAGACGCTTCATCAGAAATAGTTTTAGCAAAAATGGGTTTAACGAATGTCCTAACTTCTGGGATTTTTTGCGATATAAGAGTATGATGTCTAAATTTCCGCTAAACATTGTGCACTAGGCTTAACATTTGCTCACCAGCTTGGACGCCTTGTTTGAAGTGACTCGGAACCTTTGAGACTGTTCAATTTTCTCCTCCGGGATAATTTCACAGTGACACCAAATGTGTCTCATGGAGAGTGGCTGTAGCCGACCTTGTTAGAAACGTGAAAATACCAGAATGGACGCACTAGATATCTTCAGTATTATATCGTTGAGTATTTGAAGACGTTTTATTTGAGAAAGTTTTTTTTTTTTTTTTTTTTTTTGCAGAAACAGGAAACAGCATATTTTAAAGCGTAGCCATGATTCCTTTGCTGAAATCTGCTCTCTGCGGTGTGAGTAGTAGAGCTGTGGGATGTGGAGGCAAGTCATTTTCCGACTGTGACGCTGATCATTAAAAAAAATTATCTTAGAATAACATATTGTACTTTGTGTTGTTTATCGTACAGGTGTCTTGCAAAACTATGCTACTATGCTCACTTCGGGGCTCAAGACCTACAGTCCGCTTCCGGACTACGCAGGTGAGTCACATACCGACTTTAAGCCAACCCAAATTTTCCTGTCCGCAATAGAAGATCGCGGTGTAATTACTATTTTGATGGAATTTTCAGCTGTGGTGCTTAGACGACCGCGCAACAGCATTGGTACCATATGTCATTGTAGTGTTAAATTGTGGTTTATATTGTTTCGCCTGACTCACGGTCACTAACCTCTTATCGGATGGGTGATGATGCTTTAGCGATTAGCGTGTGAGAGGCTGTCTTTCTTCTACCAGACGTGGTGATTCCTGAGAGGACGAAGCTGAAGTTCATGGATAAGGTCCCCACCTTGAAGAAAGTCCGGAGGGAGATGAAGAGGCTGAAAGACATTGTGGGGCCAGAACAGAAGGAGAACGGCTTCACTTCGGGACAATATGGCATTGTGGTGGGTAGCCAAGGCAGCAGCGTGTAGCTGCAGGTCTGCGGGGATGAGACTGGGACAGAGACGGGTGGGGTGATTGCGGCTAGCTGGGACGGGGTGGGCACAACGTCAACTTGACCCGTCTTGCCTCCACAGGCAATGGGTGGAGGTTACCTGCACTGGGGCCACATGGAAATGATGCGGCTGACCATCAACCGGCGCATCGACCCTCGCATCACCTATGCTTTGTGGCGCATCGACGCCCCCTACAAACCCATCACCAGCAAGGGCCTTGGGAAGCGCATGGGTGGCGGCAAGGGCGCCGTGGACCACTATGTCACACCTGTACGCTGTGGGCGCCTCCTGGTGGAGCTGGGGGGACGCTGCGAGTTGGGGGAGGTGAAAGGTCTGCTGACTGAGGTGGCCAAGAAGCTGCCCTTCCCTGCCAAGGTGTGTTTCACCACCCAAATGGAGCTTAGTTATCCTATCGCTAGTAAGAGAATCGGAAATATTCTGCTTTGTCTTCACACCTTCATAGTTAATGAATGAGTCAGGTCCTTTTTCGGTAATGCTCATTCTAGCCGACATTGTGATTCAGACAGCGTTTCATCAGTTCTTGTTTACATGAATTATTTGTTCACTTGACTAATCTGACCGTTTGTTACCTTTCTGTCTGCGTTTGAGGAGTGCCCCCCGGTCCTGTTTTCATGAGTTTTGCCATGCCACGCGATCCTTTTCTTTTGCTCAGGTGGTGAGCAGAGAGAGCCTGGCTGAGATGCAGCAGGCTGCAGCCGCCAGGGAGCTCAACAACCAGAACCCTTGGACCTTCGGTCAGATCGCCAGAGCCAACATGCTAGGAATCCGCAAGGTGCTGAGCCCGGTGGACCTGCGGCATCACGGCCGCTACACGGGCAAGTTCCACTTGCCAGAGAGGGTGTGAACCTGGGGGGGGGGTGACACAGGTGTGAGCAGCTACCACCAGGCACATGGGCAATGGTACTGGGATTTCCCTGTGACGATCTGCCGTGATTTCCATGGGGCATGCTGTAACTAAGTGTTACCATGGTTACAGTTGCAAGTTTTGCCGCAAACAGTAATAAAAAATGAATTATCAAAAAAAAGTCGTCCTAATTCTTTTGCTTGCGTGCTTTCACGTATGTGTGGAAGACAGCAGTGGAGTGGTTTTTCTCTCTCTCGCTGTGAATGTGTCAGCTGTTTAGGCTCCCAGTACTGACGTTTGCGTGATAATTATGCCCTGGCTGATCTAACCTACTTTCAGTTGCTTTCAGACAAGGCTGTATGACCCCCATGCCGACCGTGACATGCCCAGTGACCTCCTTTCATGTGTGCCCCTCAAACGGTATTGCGGACAGCATGCTCGGAGGAATGTGCTGGCATTTCCCGTCTGAGACCCGGACAGGCTGCGGCATCCCTCACCCTTTTAACCCAGGGGAGATCACCCAACTGCTTGATCGGAAATATTTGGCACTGCCGTCAGTGTGAACCACAATAATCCAAAATAAGTTCTGCGAGTCGAGATACGGGAAATCACACTGGTTCAAAGGATGGTCTGGTTACCTAGTTAATGCATAAGATATCGGCAAGAAAGAGGAGGAGCGGTTGTGGAGGTGGAGAAGCTCTGACTCATAAGGAGTGTGACACCTGACTGATTGTGACCTGCTTTCCTGTAGCATTAGCATGCAACTATTGTCATAAATACAGGAGAACCACTGTAGAGTTTTAAGGCGTCATTTTCTGCAGTTGGCTGGTGTTTGATCTCAGCTGTTTTGTCTCCACTGAAAGTTTTAAATGGTAAAATTCACTGGATCCTCTCTGTCTTCCATTGATAACACCTCTTACCAATCGGTGCCCCCGTCAGGCCATCAGCATTGCGCAGGATGGCCCCCACCACGGTCTCTCTGTCCCCCTCCCGTTTGGCAGGAGGTTCTGAAGCATCTGAGCGGGTTCTGTTTCCTCCCCATGACCCCCCGCCCCACACATTTGGACTTTACATTAATTCTGCCGTCCACCAGCGTGGTCATTTTATTGCTATTTGTACAGTTATTCCCATTATTACCAGTACTGACTATTTACCATTATATATTATTCACTGATTTGTACTATTAATGTCATTGCCTGTTCTAAATAGTCTAACATTCTTTATATATATACAAACCCAAATCAGAAAAAGTTGGGACAGGGTGGAAAGTGTGAATAAAAAAATAAAGCAGTAATTCACAAAATGTCCCTTAACTTTTATTTCATTGCAGACAGTATAAACACAAGATAATTCATTTTTTTTTTTTTGGTCAACATCATTTGATTTGTAAATAAACATCCATTCTTGCCATTCAGGCTTGCAAAAAAAGTTGGGATGGAGGCAATTCAGGGGTAGTAATGCGGCATAATAACTAAATGATGTGATTTAAAACTGATGATGTTAACAGGTGATTGCAATCATGATTCGGTACAACAGCAACATCAAGGAAAGGCCTACTCTTATTGGAGCAAAGATGGGCAGAGGATCACCCATCGTATATATATATATATATACACACACACACGCATGCATTGTCTCTGCAGTTATGTATTAAAAACGTGGCATGTGCGTATTTGTGAATATGTATGGCTATTTCATATTGTGTTTATATACACATACACACACTCGCATAGGTGTGACGGGTGGCTCAGTGGACTAAGCGTTGGTAGCTGTGATCGGAAACTCGCCAGCTGGCGCCAGCTGTTCGCTGCCCTTTGCTGTCCTGCCTGCTCTCACCTACATGTGTGTCTGTGTGTCATGAAGTGCAAGGGGCGACAAGAGTTTTCTCATGCAGTTCAAAAAAGTATCTTTTCATATGTATGTGTGTGTGTGGTTATATATATATGACAATATAGCCCCTCTACACCTTACTCTAGATCAGAGAGGTGATAAGAGATGATCTGCAGGATGTTAATGAGCTTATCGCTCTCATTGATATGAGGTTCATCCTGTTTTTCAGCCAAAACGGCACCTTTCATCTTGATAATCTTCTCAGACTCCAGATGCTGTTTTTGGTCTGTACTAAATTTTGGCTAAAATGTTTTTTGGGAAGGGCGCTATATAACAACAATGGGAATGGGCATCCATGTATGATGGGTGATCCAGAACCTGGCTTGTAGCTCTGCAGACTGTGCCCTAACTCCTAAATGTATCAGCTAATTGGGTGGCAAGTAGCTCAGTGGGCTGCGACTCTGCGCTTGTGATCAGAAGGTTGCTGGTTCAAGTCCTGGCCTTGGCAGAGCAGTCGCATGTCTATGGGCCCCTAAGCAAGGCCCTTAAGCCCCGCCCCCAGCTCCAGGGTTGCTGCATGTTGTCTGACCAGGAGCTGTGACCCCCCCCCCCCCTAAGCTATGCAGAGCAAGATGGTGTTTGCAAAGAAGCATTCCAATGTACTTGTGCAAGACTGCAGCTCTGGGGGGGCGGAGCCCTGTGTAGCTTAGTTCTTTCCCTGTTCCACCACAAATGATTCAGCTCAAGAGCTGTGTGGTAATTAGCACAAGGAGATGAATCAGGTGTGTTAAATGAGAGGAAACCCAAAAATGGGCAGGGCTCTGGCCCTCCAGGACTGGAGTTTGACACCCCTGCATTAAACCTTAATGTCCCCCAAGAATTACTTACACTAGGATGCCAGCAATAAGAAGCAAAAGATGGTTTTTGAAAACTGATGTTATTTATGCAATATCTTGCAATTACATTTTACAGTTTTTACAAATATGTAACACACTCCGATTTCTTGTTTAGACTGTCCTGCATCCACGTGCTTGATTATTTTTTCTGTTTAACTTCGCTTTTCATGAACTGAAGTGACTTGAAAATGTGCTTTTGTGTTTCACCTGCGCCAAGTGCACAAAATTTTAGCCCATATATGTAAATGCAAATAATAATATTAGTAGTAATGATAATAATACATATATTTAATGACCCAAGTGGCATAAATATTTAGGGGGGCCATGCATGCTGTTCCCCCCCCCTCCCCGAAAACTGCCCCTGTCCTCTGCTCTCTGTGCTGAGGGACTCTGCAGTTAACTGCATTTGTTCGATGGGTTTTGCAAACACATTCAGAGGTAAGAAAGGAGACCTCATACATGTTTGGTTTTATCAGAAATATCTTCATTGCTACCACAGGATAGAAAACAGGAAGCCAGAGTTGACAGTTGTTTGAGGGAAATTAAGCATTGGCACGGTTCACATGCTGTGAGTTGGCAGAGGTGACCCCACACTGTGCCTCGATCATCTATCCCATGCCGGGTCTAGCTGTCTCGCTGCCCAGGGGACCAGTCTCATTGGACGAGCTTCAATGTCACTGCTAGAATCTCTATAAGTGCCAGAGTGTATAGAGCCCACTGATGCCTACAACTCTGTAGAAGGAACAGACATACAATTTTTAATGCATTATTATCTCCTTCGCACCCAATTAAATAAACCAAATGTGTCTCTGCGGGTTAGATTGCTCTGTCTGTGACCGGAAGGTTCCTGATTACGATCACAAGGTTAGCAGTGTCAATCCACGTGAGACTCTTAACCCCCAGTTGCTCCAGAAACTGTCTGACCCTGATTTCTCACACACACACAATAATGTATATTGCTTTGGATAATCATCTGATAAATAAATAAATACGTAAACCAGATTTTGATTGGTTAAGAGTTACTGCCAAGAGGTGTGGGTTTTCTGTGATTGATTTAGGAGTGGTGTATCGTGATTTGAGCAGTCAACGCAAATTCAGAGACCAAAGAGCAGATCTGAGATGCGTTTCCCAAAAACAGCAGCGACTGGTGCGTCAGGATTTGGTGGGATATCACAGAAACGGATCCTTGTTGGCAAAACATGCACAAGTGTCCATGAACTTATCGAACGTTTTGATTAAATGCCGATGTACATGGTCGTCTTTCATCATTTATTTATTTTTTGCTTACAAACTTAAATAACACTATTAAAAAAATAAATGCTTATCGGATTGCAGCAATTAATGTCAAAAACACTTTGATGAGTATATGAAAATAGAAGCAAATTATCAAACACAATTGTATATAAGTGAAGAACGGCTCTTTGTGCGTGCAGTTGCAGTTCCGTAAATGCTACACATGAAGATGCCCCATGATTCATCTGGGACATTATTCACCTGTCTGATGCCGCCACTGCCATGATGAAACTGTCCATCTCCAATAATTACCTTGAAGCAGTACTTCACATTTTGTCCCATTTGGGCTAACGGGCACCGCGGTTAAGGACAAGAAATATAGGCGCGGAATTTACCCCCTGGGAACTCAGCATACTGGTGCATATGCATCTGACCAAGGCCTCAGGCCAAGTCCGCTTGGAATTCGGATAGAATCAGAGTGTTGGTTTACTGTAGGGACCAAATGACCCCCAACCTCCTTACTTCCCTGAATACATACAGTATTTCCACAATATCAGAATGTCCAGACCATGCATACCCAAATCTACATCTTTGGCTAGAGCTGGGAATCCTGCCTGCGCAGGGACCGCCGGCGGGCGTAGTCGGACGTATCGTCGTTGAAGATGCGATCGACGGTGGACAGGAGCGAGGCGCGGATGGTGCGGCTGAGCCCCCGTGTGGCGAACACGTAGAGCAGCGGATTGAGTGCACTCTTCAGGTAGACCAGGTAGAGGGACACGTATAGGCCCTTGGTGACCCACGACTCCTTGGCACCCTTCAGGGAGATCACAGCCCGGAAGGTGTAGTAGGGCACCCAGCAGGTGAGGAAGAAGAGCATGGTGAGGAAGAGCACGCGGTACAGCCTGGTGAAGCGCAGTGATGTGACAGAGGACGAGGTGGACACTGGTGACATTGTCTCGCTGGCCTGCCGGGCGGTGACCAGGACCACCATGTTGCTGGTAAGGAAGATGAGCAGCGGCAGAATGAAGCCCAGGATAGACTCTGTGATGAAGAGGGCCCAGACTGAGCCCGGGCGGTCCCTGTCGCTCTCCAAGCACTGGGTTTCGTTTCGGAGGAAGGCAGTGCCCACATAGGGCGTCGACAGGGAGATGGCCAGCACCCAGAGCACCAGGCAGACCAGCGGCACAGTCCAGCGGGATCGGCGCATCCGGAACCAGAGTGGCTTCATCAGGCAGAGGCAGCGCTCCATGGAGATAACGCACAGCAGGAAGGCGTTGGCATACAGGCCCAGGCCTCGCAGGAACATGATCAGGCGGCAGGCGTGCAGACCGAAAGGCCACGTGTAGTGATGGGCCAGGTAGCCCAGCATGAGTGGCGTCCTCAGCAGCAGCACCAGGTCGGCCAGCGCCAGGTTCACCACGTAGATGCGGAAGCTGCCGGCACTGCGCCCCTCCATACCCTTGTCGCGCCAGCCCCTCCGCAGACCCAGCACCCAAACTACCAGGGTATTCAGCGGGATGCCCACCAGAAAGATGAGGGTCGTGATCACGATCTGGATGACGCGTATCGCCTCGTGCTGACCTGCGGCAGTGATATCAGCAGCGGCGCTGCTCTGGGTTTGGTTGAGAAGGGGCGTCCCCATGCTGTAACCTCACGGGGCAGCTCCGGAGAGACACACAAAAAGAAAATCAGCACATCATACCACAGCTGATCACAGAGCACCTTTTGCTGGCAGTCGGTGTGGGCTGTGAACATATACACTTAAATGAATTACTGTTGGGGGACAGGAAGACACTAGAAACACAAGAGACAGTAATGAAAAGTCCTAAAAAGCTACAAATACTAATACAAAAGACGACTAAAAAGAGGTGTCATAACTTGACAGGAAAAGAGCACTGATTAGGAGATAAGCTGCCTCAGAAGGGGCCATTTACACAGAAAACTGCCTCTTCCTCTATTTACTACATTTTTTCATTTTGATCTGTGAAAAACTGCATGGATAATTGTACATCAGACAGACCCCCATGCTACTTACTGGTTTCTCTTCTCTAGTCACACGACTCCAGCGAATTTCTTGTCATCGTATTTCTAAAAAAAAAAAGCCATAATTTGCTCCAGAGATCTATCCATCCCAGGCGACAGATTCCCCAAAGAGACACCTTAATTCCTATTCTGTCTTGGCCACACACTCCCTACGACACAAGGCTGGACACGCCGGCTCTCCCTGAACATGCAGCCTTGGAATGACAGCATTCCTTACGAGTGCACCGAAATGTGGTAATATGCAAGAGTTTTCATTTCTTCCATGGGGTCTGGGACCACTATCAAGAAAAAGCGACCGAAAGTAAAGTTAAAAATGACGGATGAAGCTTCAAGTCTTACCTGCCAAGTCAAGTGGGTGAGGTAATGCTTTGCCCTGGAGAGACGGCGAGATTGTGAGAGAGGTACTGAAGGAGGGCGTATCTGAGCGTGAGTGTGTGTGTGTCTGTGTGGGCAAGGAGAGACACACAAATGTTGTAAAAAGATAGAGATGGCTGAATGAATCACTCAGCACCACCTCTGCACCTATTAACTGCACTGTTCAACAACTTCTGAAACGTTTGCTTTGTACCAACTAACAATGAGTACCGGCGTCTGTCATTAGCATTGGTAATACCTATAACAGGTTTGATGTCTGCTGGAGGCTTTGCGTTCAGCTGCATCCACACAGCTTCTGAGGCCGAGTAGGTTATGACATATCCGCCATAAAATTCTTCAGGTGCTTCAGAAAAAAAAAAAAATTCAAATGCTTAAAATATGCTCAGTATGTCATGTTTAAGTGTCAAAATTAATTTATATTCCATTTATTACTTTTTCTTTTGCACTACAACCAACAAGATTAAAATTTACTCTGTGCATTGTCGATAGATTAATGTTTCTCATCCTGGTCCTCAGGGACCCCCCCCAGACGCTCCACGTTTTTGCTCCCTCCGATGTTGTCTCTCTTGGGGTTCCCCCCCCCCCCGTCATAGATCCCATACTAGAAGATGACATTAAAGATACATGTACTTATTTTGTTTTGTCAGGAACAGGCTAAGCAGTGCAGGAAGGGCACATGGGCTTGGCAACGTTCATACAGCAGGATGTTCTTCCTGAATGACCTTGTGTTTCATACTCATGTTTTATGCTGAAAACAGAAGTGGGAGCTGCCTGCTTCCTCTTATTCTGGGCATCTTGCTGTGCGGTTGCACCACCCTCCTTCACTTTGAGGACGTACTGAGTTTGAGGGCATATTCCCTGCATGGTCTAATATCATCCTGCGCAATCAGACAAACTCGCAAAAAAAAAAAAAAACCAACAGAAGAAAATGTCCAAAGGGTGTTTGAACCCACACCCAGATGAATCTCTTCGCTCCACAGACGAATAAAAAATGATGATGTGGAACTGAATGACATTTTTGATCTCTTACCGTCTTTAATCTTCATTTTAGAATTACTTTCACTGCCTTTTCTTTAGTCATATTACTGTTTTCATTTGGTTTCATTCTGAAGTTACACCACACCCATGTGTAATTACAAATTCATTATGCTAAAACTCCAGAACTGCTGCCATTTCAGCAGTTTTATGCACCAGGCGCTGGTGGGTTTGTTTTTTTTCTTTTTCTGAGGTTCTACTCAATAAGTCACTTTCGCAAGAATAGAGTCACGAAATCTTGTCTAGCTAGGTGGTAGATGCACAGGGTGGTAGCCCCCCCTAAATAAGGAACTTGACTTGACCTGTTGTAGCTAACAGTTTGGGGGTCCCAGAGTGTAGGCGGCAGAACATTTCAACAAGAAAGGGGCATTGATGTGTATTCAGTCAATCCACTTGTCAATTTGCTTCTAAAAAGCTGAAGCATACATATTACTTTGCAGAACAAATATAATGCAGCGTTTGTTAATAAAGTTTTGTCATCTTACCGGTTTGTAGTTCTAGGTAATTCTTTCGTGATAATTCATCACTGCATTCTTGACGATGCTCCAAAAGTTACACCGGTACACCTCCCCCCCCCTTTACTGTGGTTTTAGTGTTGAGCAGCGCATCAAAGACAGATGATCCACATGGTCGGTAGAATAAAGGCAAGTAGATGCATCTAGTGGGAAGTCAAAAGCTGTTTTCAGGATTCGATTCTGCTTTACATTTTTTCGAGTTTTACAATAATGTCCCCGATTGCAGCTTCGAGGAAAAGGTGCTGGTGACAGTGATGCCACTGCAGGGTTCGGACACACTCACACACCCACAGGATAGCGTGTCTGCTAACGCTGAATAGTGTGGCTTCATGCGGAAGATGAAATAGGCCTAAAAGATACAACTACACTTTACTGCAGAAACAGCAGTAATTTTGGTTACTCAGATCTGCGACTCATTAGCGGAAACGTCTTTTGTTCTTTAAAGCAGCGTTTAAAAGATTGTCGCCTGCTGTGGAAATACTTATTAATAACTTGAATTAGCACTTTTAACGCACTTTTGCACGATTAATCGCCTTAGATATCGCCTCATCATATGCCGTTGTATAGTAATTAGAAAGATAATAAAAGAAAAAAGAAAAGTTCAGATTAGTAACTGAAACGCACAACAGGGCGTGGAATCAGCACTAGTTTGAAAAGATGGCTTTCCGGAGTTTTTCTAAGGTAATTGGGGCTGTTCTCTTCTCT
The DNA here is from genome assembly GCA_026776945.1 of Isichthys henryi. Classification (NCBI taxonomy): domain Eukaryota; kingdom Metazoa; phylum Chordata; class Actinopteri; order Osteoglossiformes; family Mormyridae; genus Isichthys; species Isichthys henryi. Next base: position 49,469,204 of record JAODJX010000001.1, read on the forward strand.
CCCCTACATCGCGCAGAGAAAATATTTTTAATTAAAGATTAACTTAGCTTCTTTTGTCTATGATGCACACACCCAGAGGTCGACATTTTTCTCACTTGCCTGCCAGAACAGGGCGTTTATTTTTATGTTGACATACTGTCACTGGTCCCTGCCCTGTCGCTGTGTCATATTTTTCGTATGATCGCTCCGGTGAAATCTGTGCGCTGCAGTCCGTCGTCGTGGCATTAATAGTTCTCCCTCACAAATAGGACTACATCTGCTCTGGAAATCGACAGAAAGTCCAAAAACCATGATATCACAACTTTTATGAAATTGGCAGAAAAGATAGAGGTCAAAGGGCAGGGTGTCTGAAGGACATCACAGTGCATGCATGCAAACAAACAGCATGTTAAAAGTGTTTATTTAGATTGCATGCCTTGATAATTTGGAAATGCCTTTTTAAACCATGAATTGTTGTATATAAAAGCATAAAAAATAAGCAAACACACATGCATACAGTTTTGCAAAAGTAGACCTACGTAAATATTCTTTGTAGGCTTCATGCACTGGGACAGCATTTGAGTGAGGAAGTGAGAAGCAGGTGAGTTTGGTGTTGCTAGTGGAACATGGCGTGCTGGGAAAGTGCAGAAACTGATGGCGGAAGCTGCGTTGGTTTGGAGAAGTTTATGGCCGCAGTCACCCATCTCAAGGCCCGACGCTGTCAGGCCCCTGCCGGTTCAGGCATGCACAGAACAATTCGCCATTTGCAGGCCTCGCTCTATTTATGACTCCGCATGCGCAAAACAGAATTAAATAAAAGAATAAAATAATCATGACGTAGCTACATTGCTTCAGTACTGTTTTAACCTTGATGTAAATGTACATTCATGTATCTAGAATGAATAGCGCAACAGATAATACGGTAGATGTTTCCAAATCATTATAACTAAGATGAAGAATACTTGACTTTAAGTGATCAATAAATATATAGGCAAGTTATCGTAGACATCTGCTGACATAAAAAAATTTGCTATTTGCGTTTTGTTGTGTGAATTTTAATGCATAAACAGTAAAACTTTTAACAGGGAAAAAATAAAATTAAGATATAAAATATTTAGATTTATAATACATATATCGTGCACAAATATATGCGTAGGACATAAAGTGTTGCCAGGTCCAGCAAAAATCTCCAGCCCAAGGTCTGCTTAAAATCTGCCCAACGGAAGCTGAAACTAGCCCAGTATTTGAAATCCCAGTATACTGTAACTCAAAGAAATAAACCAGTATTTTGCATGCTGATCACATACAAATATTCAACATTTTACAACCACCGTCCACAATGCCGTCACACAGACGGACACGCTCCCTTTCCCAGGATTGCCTACTTCAGTGAGCTGCCTGGAATGAAATATTCGATTTGAGACAAGTCTGCACACACATGCACACGCATTTACATGTATGTAACAGATTTATTACCTTGTAAACAGTATTGAGTTTGCAAATTACCCAAACGCTTCTGACAATTTCAGGTTTATAACGGAATAATAATATTTGCCTTAAGATAGCTTGCGTGAATCTGAAAGCGTGAGAGCCACGCCAGATGCGTGTCATTTAACAACCCTGCTTTCCGTGTGCTTATCTGACTTTCGGTGGCTGGCGATTCACTCAGCATTAGGAGCCGCTTCAATTCACAATTCCTTTGAAAAACAAAAAATCGTTTTTCCCTCTAACAATCCACTGCCGCGGAACATTATGAAAGCAGCCCTAAAACCCACAACCAGCTACCTACTAATATTTACCCGCAACTGTATTTTCAAAATAGCCCAACTGGGTGGGAAACCACGGACCTGGCAGCTCTGTAAACAAATAAACTTCACTTAGAAACTTGTGAAACTAATAAAGAACGTATTTCTTTTGTAGTCTGCGCATGCGGCAACCTGACCGGAAGGGGCCATAGAGCGGCGCATGGGCATAGATAAGTGTGGCTGCAGCTGTATAGCATTGGGGTTTGCAGATTATTGCTTTAACCCAGAGTGTTTTTTCGTAATGAATATTTCCTGTAAGTACACCACTAACATCGATTGTTTTGGACACAAAAAACATCATATGGAAAACTTATCTAGACACAAAGGACAAGGACCAACCACAAACTAGACACCACTTCCGAAGATGTTTTCAAAAGCTTGCTTTATTTTAAAAACAGGAACAAACAATCGTGACAAAAAGAAAGGAACACACGTGTTTTGATAAAAAAAAAAATTACAACAGAATCAGGTCCTAATCAGCCACACCACACAAACAACCGACTTAAAACAGTGCGTTGACATAATTAAGCCTATCATATTAAGGGAGACGCAAAAGACTAAGTTTTTAAAGGGATGTGCAGCTTTCTGGGAAACCTTCTTTCAGAGTCTATTGATAGTATTGCCATTCTAACAGTGCCCTCATATGGTCACATTTCGGAAGCTTTTAAGAATTTCACTGTCACAACACTGCCATCGTGTGGAATGATTCTGAATTGCAGGGACCATTAAAAGGCGTCATCAGTGGAGATAGCTGGAGGAGATGGAAACAAATATTTTCCCTGCATTCTTGATGTTTTTCTCTCTCTCAATAGCTGTTTATGGTTAGTGGCAAAAACTTCTGCACTTCCAGGACTCTGACAGACAGTTAACGACAGGAATTATTGAAGAATAAAAAATGCTTAACCATCTTCTAAGAACTTTTAGTCACACTTTCCAGTATTCTAAGATTTTGTTCTCTGTAAGTCAGTCACTCCATCCCTCCCAGTCTCTAATTCTTAGTAAAAGAGACATGTACACGCAAACAAATCAACCCGTTACCACCCACAGCCATGTCTGTAAATTTCGAACTATAAAAGTAAACTAAAAAATATGTGGCAGCAGTTTCAATTTTATTTTAGGAAGAATTATCAGTGTATTTATCTGAAAGCAGCTACAATCCCGTATCTGCATGTTTATCTACAGCAGTTTATTGGGAGTTTGTCCCTTTAAGGAGGATGCAAGGCAGGTGACACTGGGTGAAATGATTGGCCATCGGGGGCAGCACATCCTTAAGACAGGCTTTGGCCTCACAAACCATGGGGAGAACATGCAAACTCCACACACGTGTAACCCAGGCGGAGACTCGAACCCGGGTCCCAGAGGTGTGAGGCAACAGTGCTAACCACTGCACCACCATGCCGCCCCCCATCTGAAGCACCATACCTGATAATTCATACGTATTAATGTGTCTGGTAATGAAACAGAAATGAGGGCATGCAAAGTACTTGAGTGGTTTAAATAATCTTCATATCAGCCTGAACTGTGATTATATTTTATATAACAGATCGAGAGACATGTTGTGATAGAGGGGTAATAAATGTTTACCTCTGCTACGTTCATGGCTGTTATTTTAGATGTCAACATATCACTTAGTTTCCACAAGTCCCAATCCAAAAACAAAGCCTCACTATAACATGGCTTTTTTCAAAATGGCGCCACGGTAGGCAGCCCCCAGCTCCCAGTTCGTTTCTTTCTTTTTTTTTCTTGTTTTGTTGAGAATACTGTGCCTACCAAGAAGGTACGGTGTTTCTCTAACAATAAACCGTGGGTGACTCCAGAACTGAAGGCTCTGCTGAATGAGAAGAAGAGAGCTTTCAGATCTGGAGACATAGAAAAGTTGAGGAGAGTTCAAAAGGATCTTAAATATAAGATCCGAGGTGGCAAGAAACACTTCAGGAAGAAGATGGAAAATCAATT
>JAODJX010000001.1:49481662-49499499 GCA_026776945.1 Isichthys henryi
GTGAGTGTGCCCTGCGATGGGCTGGCCCCCCATCCTGGGTTGTTTCCTGCCTCGTGCCCATTGCTTCCGGGATAGGCGCCGGACCCCCCGCGACCCAGTAAGGATAAGCGGTTTGGAAAATGGATGGATGGATTATCAGATGGAACCATGCATATACATAGAATACACATTTAGCCATTAAAAAAAATACATTTGTCATTAAATTAAAGGTGTTACTAGTTAGTGTCTCTTCAAATGCACTAACTAGTAACACCTTTTTTCATTCATTCACGAGGTATACAATTATATTAAACAACAAATCGGCTTGATGGCATTTAGTAGCCTAAAAGGTATTCGGAACGTTTATGTCCGCATCTTCAGTTCAGGACGGACACCATTAACCGGCGCACAGCAGACCGAAGAAGCTGAGGCGGCGCATGACTTGATTTCACATTTGATTCCATTTGCAAGTTGAAGAGCGATACGGTCTTTCAGCCATAAACACCTGTGTTTAAAAGCCAAGATGCCGGGAGCGGCCATGGCGTGTAGATCTATATGTGAAGTGTTCGTTCGTCGTAAGTACACAATTCCTTGTCATCACTTACTCCTGTGCCACGGTTTTCTAGCATAGCTGACCTTGGTCTGGCAAAGACAAGATTTCCGTGACAATGTATCTATTAAATATACAATTATTTATTATCCAGAGTATTGTTGATGTTTAATGTTACTGTCAGTCAGTAACAGGAAGGATACAGACATCTCTATCTTTAATTCAAAATACATTAAATCCGATATAAATTTCATTATAAGGTGGTAATTATGAATACTGTAATACTAATTCCAACGTGTCATTTCAGTGACATATGATTATCAGTTAAATTCATATGGATAGTAATAAAAGCAAATAAAAAAAGGGTTTTAATGTATTTAGTTTGCAGCTTCCAAAATGGTTAAGAGCCTCAATAAAAATAACTATGAAGGCTTTATACCATTGATTCATTAGAAAAAAAATCCAAATTTATGAATGGGTAGAAGTATGATTTTATTTGCTTAATTTTAACTTAAATATGCCATCTAGCTGCCTTCTAGGGAGATTCTCTTTATAGTGATGGAGCGTTTGGAGTGAAGAGGAAGAGTGTTAATGTCTCTTCCTCCAACAGGGATGGCATCCACGGCAACGGCGGCTGTGCGACCCTCGGCCACTGAGCTGCGTGCCCTGCGCAGTGCCCTGTTCGCCAAGGAGCAGGCTAGGCAGCGCGCTCTCATCACACGCACAGAGAAGATAGAGGTTACGCTGCAGGTGCCCGGCCAGCAGGGGACACTGCTCATCATGAACAAGGACATCTCCACGCCACACTGCTGTGCTCGTCGTGAGTATGGAGGAGGGGGGGAGAGGGGAGGCAGGGGCTGTAACATAGGCAGTATGTGGTGGTGAGGGAGCACAGGTGCTCGCTAGTGTAATTTTTGCGGGAGTGTTTAGCTCAATGAATATAAAACACTGTCCCTGTTACCACAAGGTTGTTGGTTCGAATCCCATAGTCTGCAGAGTGTTTTTACTGTTGAGAGCATAAGCAAGATCCTTAATGTGACCCATTAGGGATGAATAAAGCTTGAATGGTAATTAGCATGTGGAATTGTGACAGAAGGGTATTTGATGTTTAGATTTAACTTCCTCCCCCGACCTGTTTCCCTTGAAGATCTGACAGAGTGGCACGTTAACAGCTCGGCTCTGGCCCTGGTGGATGGAGAGCCTTGGCCAATGCACCAGCCCCTCACCCACTCCTGTTCTCTTTCGCTACTTCATTTCAAGATGGATGAACCCCATGATGTCAACAAGGTATCAACCAGCTCTCCCTCTCTGTCTCAGAACTCAGAAACAGCGAACACCGGTTAATATCAAGAATCCTGTATCAAAGTTTAAAAATACATACAATCATCAACCACAAAGAATGTGGTATTATTATTATTATTATTATTATTATTATTAAGGGTTTATAACTGAACATCGGAGGTGTATAGCTCCAGGTTCAGAAATATCATTTCAACCAACCAATTGACTATTTACATTATTCGTACATCAGGTCACAGAGGACTCAGCTGGTTGGTTGAAACAAAACCTCGATTTAGATTTGTACTTTCTGGACCTTAATTATTCACCTTTGCCAAACATAGATGCAAATGTTAATATTACCGGGCTGTTCTGTCTCTTTATCGGTCTGAGACATACAGCTGCAGATTAAGCTGTCCATTCCACATTGTCCTGCTCTCTTAAGAGGCTGTTCTCTTTTCACTCGTTGTAATGTTTTAATTTGCAGTCCTTCCTCCTCTGGTTTGTTCCTGACTGTTGGGACGTTACTGCTGACGCCTCCCAGTCCCTCTCATTATTGTTGCCGGTATCCAGTGGTCTAACAGCCAGCTTGCCGCCGGCTTTGTTTCCAGTTAGATTTCTGGTGCTGTATCACTGCTGGTTTAGGCTGCCTGCCTGTTTCTGTGTTACTGGGATGTCAGCAGAGGGCGCCATCTCTTTCCCCAGGCATACTGGCGCTCGTGTGCCGCCCTGCTGGGCCAGGTGCTTCAGAACGCCTTCAAGGAAGAATTCGCTGTGGACCTTTTGAGAAGCCCAGAGCTACCAGGTAATATAGAGTGCAGCGATGCGTCTGGCGCACAGACGATATACAGACCTGCCTACTGGGGTAGGTGCCATAAAGAAGCCTGTTCGGGTGCCCAGGTTACAGGATGTGCTACTCCTGTGTCATACTAGCTTTGCCATTGGCCAGAAGATGTAATAAATGTAATACATGCATGTGACGAGTATAGAAACACAAGGAGCAGCCTATTGTGTAAGCAGTGGCCCGGACCTGCTGTTTCCTTGACTTGTCTTACCGGTACGTGTCTCTGCAGCGACTTCAGGAGCTTTTTGTTGCGATATTGTCCTGGATCCACGGTTAGACTCCTGGGTGCCGTCAAAGGTGAGAGCTTCAGGAAGTCAGTCTCCACAAAGGTCTCAAGGGGGCTGTCATTATGTCCAGAACCTTGGGTCAGAGATGCTGTGCCTGTTTATATATCTGGCTATACACAAGAGCTTTTTTTTCCATTTTGTGTTTCTGACTGATTGGACCGGTGGGTGACGAATACAGGAAGCACTTCGCTCCCTGACCCGGGATGCCCACCAGCTCATCCAGCGGAATCTGCCCTGGGAACCTCTGCAGGTGTCGCCCTCTGTGGCCTTGGAGGTCTTCGTGCACAGCAGGTAATTTCCATCATCACTTTCTTAGCACTGCCTCCTTTCCACAGATGTCGGTCCTCCCCCCGAAAAGGAAATTGTGACTGAAATTTCGCACATATGATGGAAACTTTTTTTTTTTCTCTCCCTTCAAATGCTTTTGTCTCAGCTGTAAGCAGAAAGAGGTGAAAGACAGAGCAGTGGAGAGTGGAAACGGTTTAGTGACTCTGTACAGGTCAGTCTGGGATTGTTGGTACCTAATCGTGCCCCATCTACACCGTACAGACGCTCCCAAAGGTCATGATGGGGGTACATTCCAATAAACCTATTGTAAGGCAAAAATATCAGAATCAGAATCGCTTTATTGCCATGTCATAAGGCGAAAATGCATTTTCATACACTACACCTAACCTAACAAACATCATAGCCTAGCCTACCATAAACATGCTGAAACACATTAACCTACAGTTGAGCAAAATCATTAACACAACGCCAATTTTATAATAAAGTGTTGAATATCTCCTGTAATTTGAGTAATGTACTGAAAGTGAAAAACAGATTGGAATTGGACTACATCTTTAATGTCAAAATATCGCAACATGAGCCATCGTAACCCCGGTAGTGTCTGTAATGCCTTTGTGTGCCTGCTAGTTACTGTGATCTTTGTTACTGTGGGACCTGTCCCTTCTATCCACATTACAGACCCTGCCTTTCCTGTTGTGTCTCTCAGGTGTGGGGACCACGTGCTGCTGAGTGGAGGCCCCCTGGTGGCCAGGACAGGCCTATGCTCTCAGTATGAAGTGACCGTGATCCACAGTCTGGGCCAGACAGAACTGGGACTGTACCGGCGAGCACAGGGGCTCTCTCTGCCCCTGCAGCTGCAGGTGGGCAGTAACGCGGCTTCACCTTTAATTAGAGTTCATAATTAATGATGGTAATGTCAAATACATAATAATAATCTTGTATTGTACTTTTCATACAAGGAATGCAGCTTAAAGTGCTTCACATATGAGATTAAAATAAAATGAGGCAGAAGAGTTACTAAGATACATATCGATGACATTATAGAAGGATGGAATAAATCTAAGGTAAATAGTTAAATGTATAATATATAAAAAATATTTTGAAATAAAGTTAAATTTAAATAAAAATAAGTTAGCTAAAATACAATAAAATATAAGTATAAATATAAAAGATTAAAGTTATAATAGTGTAAGTTAAAATTGGAAATATATTGAAATATGAAATACTTTGTCTTAAAGACAAGTGGCAAGAATGACATTACTGACTATATGCTTCATACATGCCTATTAAAAGGCTGATCAAAAGGCCCTACGTCTGTCTTTGCAGGCTCACCACACTGTATGGCGGAGGCTGAGAGAGCGAGCCGAGCGCTTGGTGAGATAATCTTTCGTTTAATTTGACTTCACTGGCCGACAGGTGACTCGGCACGCCCAGCTCTCTCCTTTTGCACAGCTGTTTATTTTGTATGCGGGCAGTTTGGGGTCATGCGCTGTGATCGGGGATGCAACCGTGGGGCTCTGCCGGGATTCTGCCTGGCTGAGAGAACAGCGGGAGTCCGGAAATGCAGCCTCTGTATTCCAGTCCTTGTCTGTCTTCAGGTGGAGGTGCCTGCATCCCCAGAGTCAGCAGCTGTAGCGGAGATTCCTGGTTCTGAAGTCCAGCAATCCCAGAATGCTCCTTCCCCAGCACAGCAGTGATGTCACCTTTTGCTCCTGACGTGTCTGTGTCTGTGTCTGCAACAAAAGTGGGGAAAATTTTCGCGTTTTCCACTGTGTCCATTGGCTTTCTGACCAATACACTCATTCGCAGACGGTCTGGATTCTTTCACTTTGATAAATAGACCCAAATAAAGTGACTTATATTTTTATTTTGTATTTGTTTTGCATGTAAAAATTGTGAAAATTGCCCTCAAATATATATTGTAAATCAAGCAGTATGAAACATTTTGTTGTTCTACAGAATATTTCAGTTCTTGAGTTCTTGAGACGATCTTCTGTTTCAAAGAACACTTTTGGAAAAATAAAATGACTTTTTAAACCTACATCCATGTTGAAAAACAATATGATTTGATTACTATTCTGTTTGGGTAATTGTCATTCTCATAGTTGTTAATTGCATCTATATGCACCTATACAGCATTATGGGGTGGGGGATGTAATTTCTGTGTCAAGCATGAACCTTGGTGGTTCTGTCATCGTGGAAATGTGTCTGAACCAGCTGTGTGGTTAAAACTCAGGCGGGGGTGTCCAGACCCGGTTGAAGTATTTCTGCGTGTGTTGGGAGGGCTGGGGTCAGGAGCGGGGTGGCTGTTGTAAGCTCTCAGCAGTCCTGGCTTCTGCTCACACAGTGGCCCTGTTGTGTTTGAGTCGACGTCCAGCACGGCTGTGTCACCAAGCAGCTGGGGCTGGTGGGCTGAGGGACAGGTGGAGTGGGGGGGTGGGGAGCACGTTCAAATCAGGGGTCTTTAACAGGCGGCCTCTTTAGGGCTGTTAGGTCTGAGAAGTGGATTTTCATTAGAACTTTCCATAAAGTCAAAGGTGACATGTCAGCAATTCCAGCCAGCTTCTTCCACAGCTCTATCTGGAAATCTGGTCCAGAGTATTTGCACGAGTGTCCACCTGCCAGCATTTGTCTTTGAACCATGAAACTGTTCCCCCAAACCTGTGGTTTAATGCAGTATTTGTGGTGATTAGGCTTGGATTAAAATCCAGCAAAATAAAAACAGTCATTATTGGCTTGTTCATAGTTCCAGATTGCACGTGGAATTAGCCAAGGGGCTGGAATTAGCAATGAGTTCGCTGGAAAGTTAAATGGCTTTCAAAGGCAAGTGTTCTCAATCCGTTCGGCTGACAAAATCTTGCAGGGATAAAACAGATCAAGCTGTCGTACCAAATGTTTGATCTAAGCACAATTTAAACTCTTGGAGCCACCAAGGCATAGAAAAGGCAATGATCTTTTTATAGTGACTGCGGTTATGCGGTGGTCTTCAATGAATTAAACGGTGCTTTAAAGTTGAGGGCGTAACATAGGCAGATAACGTCCAATAAAGTGCGTTGCAAATGTTTTTCCCCGTTTCCACTTGAATACTTCTTAAAATAACAGCTCCAGTATTTACAGCTTTGTCACAAATCCAAGCCAAAGCCACGGTCAAAGACATTCCTGTGCGTTTCATGTATATACAGAGACGAATGCTTATCTTACCCCGCTTCCCCGCCTCCGTACAGGACATGATCAAAGCAGTGATAACAATTAGCAGTATCCGGACATTTCTGAACTGATTGCTAATTTGAATGTAAGGGGTTAGGCCTAAAGGGTCGTCAAGATGGTAGTTGATGGTCTTTTAGTGATATAATGCTTAAAAGAAATATGCAAATATGCCTACCTATTCGTTCCATGTTAAATTTCGGATATCTAGAATTTTGTGAAGGCTGCAAATGAAACGAGGGTTTATTATTAGAATAATACCTATTGTTGATTGTTTTAGCATTTGCAGTTTTTATGTCTTTTCAAGTAAATGAAACCTGGTATGTGGAAATGAAATAATGACTTAGTACCGTATTGACCCGAATAAGAAACGCCCCCCCCCAATTGAAAAATTTTAATATGAGTTACGGGATATTTTTTTTATCAAATTGGCGGAAATGGACTTCCATATCCACAGACAAACATTCACAAAAAAAGGTGAAAATAGTTACGCTAGGGATGGACTGCTAGACACTGCCCAGGGTCCAGCCCTTCGGCCCTCCCCCGCTGTACAGCACTCCCCCACAAAGACGCACTCATAGCTGGGGAGCTGCGCCCGTTACCCCTGTCAGTTACAGGTCCTGTGAAAGTTCTTACAAAAAGTGCAAGATTTATCCCATAATTACTTTCTAAGAGCTTTTCAAAACCCACAGTGGTCCACATCACCTATTAGTATGGAAATCTCCATCCTTTCCGCTGTGCTCCTGCTGTTCCTGAGTAAGTACTCGCTACCACCGTCTGTTAATGTAACGCATTTTTATCAAGTCGGAACTGGTAATGCGTAGTCTCATAATTAATTCATAATTATCAATACAATTATTCCTGTTTACCGTAAGTACCTGTAGTGCGCTTTGAAAAAAATGAATAGTTTTTGCTGTAAAACGATTACGTTGGCAGAACACTGATAAAATATACTTCATTTCTTATCCTTTTCGTTTTTGGTGTTTTTTTGTTTGTTGCTGTAAAGAAAGTTAGTTATAAAAACTCCTTAATATTTACTAATTATTATTTACGCAACCAGTCGTGCTATAGCCATAGTAATACAGACTAGTTGAATATCTCAAATTAATACGAATGTAACCGCTTTTTGCAGAAAAGGATTAGCGTTGTGGTCATTGAATTATGTATTTTTATATACATTGAAAACGCTGGTGTAACTCAGAAGTAAGCAAAACCAACTGAGCTCAACAGACATTTCGGTGTATTGTAGGTTTTAAAAGAACGTCCGTATATTGCCTGCAATATATCATGTAATATATGTATGTGAATGCTAAATTCACCAACGGATGAAATGGTGCTACGTCTGCATTTAATTTTTATAAAAGTCTCATTTAAAAAAATTTTTTTTTTTACATTTATTAGGTAGGTAATACATCTTTATGGTAATGGGTAAATTAACGTTTCTGTATCTGTAATTGTCTAAAATGGTCATTTCAGATTGGGAGGGTGTCTTAAACTTCTTGCAGTGATTACCTTTTGTGAGGCGGGAGACCTCAATATTCACTTGACTCTTTTTTAACATTTAGTACAAGCTGTAGTATCGTCTGGATAGTTTAGATGCCATTAGTATGGGATTGAGCGTTTTCAGAAAATGGATGGATGGATAGTATGGGTTTATGAGTTTGCTCCTAAGTTCTTATCAGAATTTACAGTCTCACACGATATGTTTGACTACCTCCTTCTCTCAGATATTCTCTGAGCAATTGCGCGTTGGGGTGTGTGTGTGTATATATTTATGACTTAATAAACAATTAAATGACTGTGAAAATTTGTCCATCTCCTACTGTAGCATGGAGACACCTTCTAACCATCAGATCAGGCTAATCAGCACATACTCCAATTAAAATGCCCTGTCTGTGATTTGCTCTGCTCACGCCCAGCACTGGGTGGAAGGAGGTCTTCAATGATGGTGAATGTGATTTACAGCATTGATGGTCGGAGCTGGGGACAGGCAATGTGTGACACTTTTCTTTTTCTGTAAACTATGGTGAATTTGTCTGTCGCTCCTCAGCACTGCCACAATTGACTATTTAAAGACATTTCCCTTCTTCCAGCACATGATTGAATACGCATTGGTATACTGAGCGACCCCCTGTTTCATACAAGCTTCTGTTATAATCTGTGGCTGTTTTAATGAGAGGCTGTGTCAAACAAAACTGTGGAAATTGGAATAATCCCCAAGGATGCATGATTTTCTTGCCTGTTTAAGACTGAAAGCAGATAAGTATCTCCAATCGTGACCCCTGAGGTTCAGAGATTGGTGGACGTTCCTGTTCCTGTTTATAAGGGGAAACGGAGACCGATTCCTGTAGGACAGTGTCCATGTGGTCATTCTTTTTAATTGTGCAGGTCCCATGGTAATTTATGAGGTGGGCCAGGGAACCAAGAATGGAGCTCATTCCAAGCACAGCTTGGGCTCTGTAGCCTAGTGTGACGGTTGAATCATCTGTTTACTTCTCTGCCTGATCTCATGCCTGTTTCTGATGTTGTGGACTTAGTGCTTGAAGCTTGTAGGATTTTTCCAGTGTCTCCAAAAGTCCTGAATGTACGGTCGTTACTACCAACACTTAAGGAAGGATATGTCTCCGCTTTGAGCGACACAAACTCTCTGACATGGCCCCATCTGTACCCCCCCAGCTGTAATGAAAGCAGCAAGATTGCTGTATCAGATCAGATACCCCTGTTTTTGAAACATGTCCAGGGTGGTGAAGATAATTTTATTCCTCCTCTGTCCAGATGGGACAGATGGCAAAAAAAAAATCAGACAAAATAGTTTATTTCCCAGAAGCCCCAAACCTATCCTCTGTGTTTCCAGTATTTTAATCAAATCAAATGTACTGGGTTTTTTAATCAGATCAAAATTTAAGTCATTAGTTACCTTTTATGGTTTTAAGGCTGTTTTGCCATTTTACTTTTGAATGTGTAAATTTTATACCTCCCTTCGGGGTGACGTTTGGTTTAGAGGCTATGGATACCGAGCCCGTGATCAGAAAATTGACGGTTCAAATCCTGTGTTTTCACCGTTGGGCCATCGAGCAAGGCACTTAATTGCTCTAGGGACTGACTCAGCCTGCCTTCTCAATTGTGTGTCACTTTGGATAAAAATGTCTGCTAAACAAATGTAAATATATGTAAATTCATTGCGACTGGATAAAGAGCGTTAAAAAAAATCCGGTAGGATGAATCTGGATAATGCGGGATGCGTATCCTGTTGTGACTGCCTTTGAATTAACACTGGGCTATAGCTGAGGCCTTGCTGGTTATCTGGTAACACAGTCTCCCTTTCTTTTCAGCCACGGCCACACAATGGGGGGTGGGGGGCGGGAGGGGTGATAGGAGCCGCACCCCTCTGCCACAGGCGTGACAATGGCCCTCAGAGAGGGAGTGTGCCTCTGGGAAGCAGACACCGCGCTACCCGGGACTGGGGGAGGGTCTTGGCGATTAGGTGCCGGATCCACAAGGACAGGCTCGACGCGCAGCTGCAGCTCGGTGATAAAACGCCTGGCGCGGGACAGCCGGGGTTCGCATTTCAGCTCTCACTGGAGTCCTCTCTCGAGGGTTTCCTATTGCATATAATGTGTGGTGTTAGCCTGCTGCTCTTGCGTCACATTTGGCTGGATGTTGAGGCTACCAGTTTGTTTCAGGCTTTTTTTTTTGCAGTTTGGATATCATGCCCACTGTCCCTTTAAAGCTCCCCGGATTTTCTTTAATCTCGTTTTAGTTTGTTCCCTTCATTGTGTCTCACGCCTGATAACATATTGGAGCTGCAGTTTTAGGTTTACACTATATGTGGTCACCTATTCTGCAGCTGAAACGGCGCGGACGGTAAACTGCGCGCAAAATAGAGAACAAGAGAAAAGAGTTGGAGGTTTGTGTTCCCGTGTGAGGTGTCCACTGGGGAAAGCGTTGATGACAGTGTTACCGCGGTTATGTAGGTTAGGCTCCCTGTGCCATAAGAGATTCTCGACAAAACATGGCTGCTTAACAATGCGGAAGGAGAATTGCTTTGGGACCGAGAAGAAGCATATAAGGTTGCTGTTAATATTTCAGGCCTTGGCCATGAAGATAAATGTGTACATGCATGTGCTGTTTTGCAGAAGGGAGTTTTTCCTTGCCACTGTCGCCTATGGCTTGCTCACTGGGGGCTTTGGGTGGGGATGCTGTAAAGCGCTTTGAGACGATGTAATGTTGTGATAACGCGCTATACAAAAATTAATTTTGTTGTAGTTGTCCAGGGTGTGTAGGTTTTGAGTCTTGTCTTGTACTGTGCAGTTCAGTCACAGGTGGCTGGGTCGTATTGGGGCAAAATAAATTAGCAAGATAGAGACAACAGGAAACTGCATGTGGTTACTTCTGGAGACTATAGAGACAAGAATAACTGGCTGAAGTTAAGAAAAGCACAGGACTTCCAAGAAGGGGGACCAGAAGTAACGTGTTTGCTTCAAAAGGAGAGACGTTTGATGATCTCTGGGGCTTTTCTGTTGAATTCCATAACTTGATAAGCATGTTAGGAGGGCAGTGTGTGGCTCTGCGTCTGTGATGAGAAGGCAGGGTCTGCCAATACCTGGAACTACTGGGGTTAGGGGCCTTGCTCGGGGTCCACTGGTGAAATCATTCTGTCAATCCTGGGAATTGAACCAATAAGATAATTGGTTCAATTCCCTGGATTGACAGAGTGATTTCACCACTGGACCCCGAGCAAGGCCCCTAACCCCAGTAGTTCCAGGTACTGGCAGACCCTGCCTTCTCAATTGTACATCACTCTGTAAAAGTTCCCGAGGTTAACATGAGTGGTCGTTTGGTGCCTTTCAGAGGCTGATTGAGGGTCAGTTTTTCATCCACTTCCTCTCCATTCGCTGGATGTTGTTTCCTGGACTTCACAATAGGAATTGGGTTAATTTAAAAATCTTCGTGGAGGAAGGGCCTGCCCCAGCACCAGTTTCCTGTCAGGATGGCCGAGAAAAGAATAAGTCTCAGTAAACCAACAGGAGCATCTGCATCATCAACATTAACCTTTTGTTAGAAAGGAAACACTGATGACTTTTGCCCTGATGGCCCTTTTCAAAGGGTCAAAATATGATTGATGCACGTTTATCTTCAACTGATATTGCTTGCCAAGCGGTTCATGTCTGTACTGGTGGTTATTGGATGGATCAGTTGTCCTTCTCTCAAGGCAGACTCAAGACATTTTTGCATCTTCTAGCTGTCCGTTTAGCTAATGTTGTCCTTCGTGTTTCTCTTTACAGGTCATGATGTTGTACCTGTAAGTGTGAGCACCAGGATGTCCAGAGTGGAAGTTCGTGAGAATCAAGGTGAGATGACAACTGGGGGAAGGAGTGGCTCACAACCTTAATTCCTGCCTTCCACATCTGCAGTCAAACTGCTGTCTTCAGTAGGGACTTGCATATCCTTCTCATTTTATCCCTGTGTTTTTATAACCTTTGCTCTGCCCTTTCCTTGTCATGCTGCATCTCAGATGCGGTATTATCTTGTGAATTTAAGACGGAGATGGATGCCAAACCTCGAATTGAATGGAAGAAAAGGGGCAAAGGCGTGTCCCTCATCTACTACAATAACCAATTCACAGGTACTCGGCCTAATCGATTTCGACGCATTGGCGAGCTCTGATTGGTTGGAGCGTGTCTATGTGTGTGTGGTAATGACGCCCGGTTGGGAATAGCAGTTTGTAAGAAGTGGTGAATGTGATAGAGCAGCAAAGCCAGGAGTAAGAGCGAGGGGAAGTCTCTCAGGACAGCCTCTCAGTACTGTGTTTACTTCCTCCATTGGCCCTAAAGGGGACTTTGCAGGGCGTGCTAAGATCAATGGGGCAACAATAACACTCAGCGATGTCACCTACAAGGACGCGGGGGTGTACCAGTGTGAAGTCACTGCAGCTCTGGACAAAGTCACGCTAGGAGAGACCAACGTCACCCTAAGAGTACTGGGTAAGACTCTGTGTGTTTATAGTTCAATACAACCTCCTTCTTCTTCTCAGATTAAAGTCAAACCTCTACTGGCTCAAATACTGACAAATTTTGGGGAAGTCAAAGTTTTGTGGTATTCATAGCACATAGCTCATGCTGTTTCCCAGATTGTTTTCAGATAATTCATTGCCTGTTCGGGACTCATTTGTGAGCACAAGAGCTCTTCATACCTCAGATGTTTCCCAGATCCCATCTGCATATAAACAGATTTTTTTCCCTTTTCCAAACCAATTTGGGAAAATTGCAGCTTGTTGAAAAAAGTACTGCAAAAGTCAAATTTCTGATTTTTTTATTGTCTTTATCAGGTTTTAAAATGAAACTAACAGGTTCCTTTGCTGACTGGCCATCCTGTGTAGCTTCATTGTCCTCTGCCTATGTGTACCAAAGCTGTGATATATTGCATTGTTCTTGTTTTGTATCTCCATCTGCCTTAATGAAGACGGCACACGTATTTTGCTCGTTAACATCAGCATCATGTTCCATGCTTTACTCTCCGCCTACCCACACCGATGATAAATGCACCCCCGTGGCCTGCTGCCTCTGCGTCCGCTGACCCACCCAGTGGCCCCCGCCACTCCCACCTGTGAGATTCCCAGCTCAGCACTGTCTGGGACGGTGGTGGAACTGCACTGCCAGGACAAGCATAGTGTCCCCCCCGCGAGATACAAGTGGTTCAAGGACAAGAAGCCGCTCGGCCCCAGTGGCACAGCCAACTTGACCTACACCCTAGACGTCAACACTGGAACTCTGGTGAGAAGTGAAGCTTCTGGAAGCGTCCAGTCCTATTTCCTACAGCTTCCAGTCGGAATATGCTGAGTAATGTAGCACTTATGTGATATTAACTTAATGATAGATCACATCTATTAGGTTCGTAAGTTTGTTGTCTGCAGCCCCACCTAAAAAGTTACTTCAGGGTCTCTCTGCTCCCCCCCCCCCCCCATGTAGTGACTGCTTGTGGCCCCCAAACCTCCGGGGCCCCATGCAAATGTGTCGTTTCAGTGGTGGTTATGGTGCATCACTGATGGAATGGAATTCAGTCTAAACTAAAAAGAGAATCAAAGTGGTATTTTCACAGACACTTAAGCAGTCTGCACAAAAACATTAAGGGCTGCAAACTAGGAGACAATCAACGGTATCATTAATTATTAATTATCTTCATTTGTTTGTTTTCTTTGTTTATTGGTTTATTTCACAGGGACAGTGCATATTGGCAACATTACTGCAAATACACCAGAGTTAGCCAAAGGGCTAGTTTTCATCTGTACACCAATCTCTGGGTTCTTCTCAAGAAAAGCACATATAAAGGTAGAAACATTATCAATATCATATAATACAAAACTATGCAATTCAATAAAAGAAAAAAATCCATGATATTCAGTTCAACTGAAAAACAAAAGCATATATAATATTTATAAAAACACACAATTCACAAAACCAGACCAGTTAAACAAAACAGAGATGCACAGATCTGTTATAATGTATGCAGGTTTGATTACTGAAAAACCATTCCTTTCATTTAAAGAAAGAGTGATAAGTAGCACTGCTTCTTATGTGTCCTGATATAGTGTTACAATCCTGTGGAGCTCTAACTAAAATTGAATTTTGGCTAAAACTATCTGCTGGAGAGGATTGATTCATTGGTTGGTTATTGGTTTAATTGGTTCTTGGTATATTTCCAAGGGATTATGGAAAGACCATTGTGTAAACCGCATAAATATTATCTGTCCCCTTTCTCACCTGCCTCCCTGTTTGAGGCAGCGCTTTACGGCAGTCTCCCGGGCCAACTCTGGACTGTACCACTGCGAGGCAGAGAATGGGGTGGGAATGCCGAAGAGCTGCAAGGCGCAGGAAATGCTGATCGGTGAGTTCTTTGATGCACGTCACTTGAATTCTTGGCACCTGGCATCAGTGTGATGTCATGAAAAGAGGTTCTTGAGAAATGTTCTGATCGGGTCCTCTTTGAAAGGACTTTGGTTCGAATCCTCTCCCTGTGGGCCCTTATCCTCAACTGCTCCAGGGACCTTTCTCTCTGACTCCAGGCTTTCCTCACTTGTACATCATTTTGGACAAAAAGTCTGCCAAATAGATACACTTAAATGTAATGCTTGGTGATGACAGTCTCTGCTTGTAAAACCACTAGGCTCACAGGAGCACACAGTAGGTGTGTGGGACTGACAGCCGGGTACAAATCCAGGTTGCTCGAGTGCATTGTGTGCGTTTCAGCTTTAGCCAAGCCACTGTGAAGCAAACCGGTGAATTGTTCTGTCTGCCAGGTGACCTCAACGTGCCGCTGATTGCCGCTGCCGCCGTCGGGGCCATCCTGGCCCTCTGCTTCTGCATCCTGGGGCTTTTCTATGCACGTCGGAAGGGCATCTGCAGGAGTGAGTCTGCCGTCTACATACATCCGCTACACCAGCAAAAAAAGAATTGTATAGCTGTAAAGGAACCTCTGAGAGGCAGCTTTTAGTGTGAATAAACACTATAGATACGTTGAAGTGAATATTTGTGGGTTAATATTTTAAATGAACTATATTCACTTTTCTTTCTTTTTTCTTATTTTTTTGCAGAAGACCACAGAGGAAACCGGTAAAGACCTTATTGCTCTCTCTAGCCAGATTAGATCTACCATCACTCAGGAAGAACATTCCAGAAACATTTCTGTCCTCATATTGGAAGAGGAGTAAAATGAAGTACCAAATTCCAATGGATTTAAAGCAAAATCAGTTCACTAGTCGCTATTATTCATTGACTTTTTAATAATTCAAATTTCTCAGTTTCTGGTGACTGGCTAGCACCATATCAAGTCTTAGCTGGGATTCTGTGACCATGGTTAGATTACACGGAGCATAATACCACTAATACACTATAATGTTAATTTGACTTTGTCACGTTGGAAGCATGCCTACCCTGACACTGAATCTGTGCTGTAAAATGATTCTCAAGCAGAAACAGACAGTGTGTAATAGAAGAGTAAAATAATGAAGATCAGGAGGCACAGGCACATAACCTGGATAATTTGAGGAATACGTGAGGTGTTTGCATACATGTTACTTTGCCAAAATGACATCTATGCAGGTGTTAATTCCTACAACAAAAGGCCTATAGCAAAGCAATTCCTAAAATGATGTCGTTTATATTATTGATGAAAAGCATGCTTAAAAAAACTTTCTTCTCCCAGAAATAAGATGTACAGCTACTCAGGACAACATGTAAGTTTCCATATTGTTTTATCATATTCCTTTTGTTCTTAAAATGTGAACTGCAAGGCAGAAATTCAGCTTAAAATCAAATGAGGAAGAAGACTTACCTTCAGCGACTTCTGACAGATATGCTTACTGTTTCATTTCTGACGTGTAAGAAGATGTTTTTGATGGGTATGTGCATGACCTGCAGGTGACGCCCAACTGATGTAAGATTGGCTGCCACTGAGAAGTCAAAAACTTAAAGTGCACCTTTCTTCTCCCTAGTCTCAGGACTTCAAACATACTCAATCCTTCATGCTGTGACCCAAGACTGCATCTTCCGTTCCCATGGAAACAGCAGAACATCAAACCACTAATGACTGACCAAGCCCAGCTCTGCCAATAAATCAGACACATTGTGGTATTTGACTTAATCGCACGGAGGATGGACAACAAGATGGAACAGACTGTCCTCGTATGCGTCCTATCATAGAGATGTGTACCACAGGATGAATGTTCTGCCGCCATCTAGTGGGCCACCTATAAAACAAGCCGTTCAATCTTTGCACAGCCAATCACCCTAATGAAAAACTGATTTAAATACCTGTGTGAAAAATGCACTGTTAAGCTTTTTAAAGTGTGATTAATTGTGCAGAAGCTGTCATTAAAAGAATCCTTTCAATATTGCTTCCTGTAACGAGACAATTGTAATAATTCAAGTATACAGCACAAAACTAATCAACTTCAGATGTTGATTGGCAATTTACAAAATGCTTCAGTGTGATACAGGGAGGTTTCTTTTCAGTGCTAATTCCGTGCTCATACTTTACCTATAAATGAAATGGACATCGATGATGTATGGTATATATGTTTTTATTATTTGAAACACTGTTGATTTGAAGTGACCTGCTTAAGTAATTCTTGAATGTATGAATTAATTGTAAAGGAAGAACTTATATCTCCATCAGAACTCTTGGATGTGGAATCAGTATTAAATCCATTTTCTAAAAAAAAAAAAAAAAACCTCTTACTTGTTATGTGTTGTACAGTTCAAAGCATTTGATAAGGGTGAAAGTTCATAAAGTTCCTCTATGAAAATCATTACTGCAAATTCTTTATGTGTATGTTAACATTTTAATATGTCAGTCCCTTAGCTAGTAAACGTCATCATCATGGTCTTCATTCTATCTCTCTGAGTACACACAACACATACGGAACATGATAGGGGAGATTGGGGTTGGTTGGCACAGCAATAATTTCTAAGGGAGCAGAAAGAGCTTTTGCAAAAATCCAACATTAGATGATGTGTCCACATGAACATTTTCCCATCTCGTCGAGATTGGATGGCTGCACACTGCCAAATAGCACTTTTGTGTTTTTTTTTTTATCACCAAAAAGAAATACTTCATGCAGAATGACTATTTTTTACATGTATCTGATTGAAAATAAATTATACCAAATACAGATTAACTATATTTTTTGCTAAGTTATGAAAGCTTGCAAAGTCATGCCAACTTGCTATCATGAAGGGCATACAGTGAGGTTAGTTGGGACATAACACACATTAAATTTCAATGGTATTTCTTCTTCACAATTAAAAATAGGTTAATTTGAAAAATTATTGGTGAAAGAATGTAAGAAGATGACATTGAAAATGTTAAGCGGCTAAGATTTTAGTGTTTTATTAATGTTCTAATAACTCTACTTGATATTGTTGAAATTGATTAGATAGGCCTACTTTGGGTGTTTTAGCTTTTCAGAAGCATTATTTTATTGATATTGGATGTTTGGTTTTACTTTGGATTCAAGAAAATGTTATTTTTGAGGCCATGTGTAAACACGCCTATATTCAGTCTCTCTTTGTCTTTTGCTATGTTGCTCTCCCAACACAGCACTACAAAGAAAACTGTACTACAGACAATCAAACTGATAGAACATTTGCAACTTTAGAGTCAATTAATATCAAAATATTACTTTGAGCCAGGTAGCCTATTAAAACACATTATAGAGTCATAAATGTGTAAATACCTTTATAAATATAAATACCTGTCTACATTATTTAAATTCAATACATTTAATAATATGCATAATAATATGCGCCTTAATTCTGTATTATGTTGACATCAAACATCCATCCATCCATCCATCATCTCCCGCTTAATCCGAGGTCGGGTCGCGGGGGCAGCAGTCTCAGCAGGGAGG
>JAODJX010000001.1:49499599-49517978 GCA_026776945.1 Isichthys henryi
CAGGGGCATAAAGCCCCAGGCAACGTAGCTCCTGGGATCATTGGAACACGCAAACCCCTCCACCACGATAAGGTCTCTGCTCCAGGAGGGGACATCAAACATAAATTGTTTAATTAGGATCAATAAGCCGCTTACGATTTAATGACGGGAAAATATTTAAGTAACAAAATACTAACACAAATCAATCGTACGTAGAAGTTCAAGTAAAATAAATTTATACTATTTGGCGCAATTTTTTCAGTCGCTAAAACCGGGGCGAAAAAACTATGTGAACCATAGGCACATGGATGCAATGCATTTTGGGTAAACTTCACAGGAAATTACGTTTGTCTCCAACTTTTGTTTTCCAAATATTATAACATGCATTATCATGTTTGTTTGCGAAATTATCCGATATGTTGCATTAATATGCATTGAACTATGAACTGATATTTTGCTCTATACTTTAATTGCAAAGATTATAGTATTTGGAATAAATCGCTTCACCAAAAAAAGCGCGCCGGGATTCTTGGGAAACGTAGTCCAATAATATCCTCCGACTAAACGTTTTAATTTTTGCGTAGTATTCGCTATTGCATATCTTTTAGTTTAACACTACACTTTGCCTCAGTGCCATTAAGTGTGGTTTTTGATGTTGCTAAAGCCGTCACGTAATTTGGAAGAAATGCTTGTTTATAATGTTATTTGGCTATCCCCCTCCCCCTCTGGCCAGAAGCAGAGCAAACTGACGGAGTTTACCTTCGCAGGGGGACTTACGTGACTGCGATATCTGCATCAAATCTGTGTTTTCTAGAAAAGGTACGTGAAAAGTGTTTCTGTCTGAGCTCTGCACGGCTACCAACTGTTTATAAGTCACTCTCCTGTCCCCACCAGAGCCGAGTTAGTCGGAGGCTTAGATCTAAGTTCAGTTAGCGATTGTTATACTGACGATATGTAGTTTGTGTGGGGAAAGTGCTGGATAGTTAGCTGAAAATACCGATTTCCACGTATTTCCCCCCTAGCTAATGGGCCTCCAGAATTCACAAGTTAGCCTCGGCAAACTGTAAGCGGCAAACTAGCGAAGAGAAGCGGCCAGCCCTTGTGTTGTTAGCTAGCTGGCTAGCCAAAGCTACAGCGCTGATGTGCATGTTAGCTCGCTAGCAGCTTATATGATATAAGGCGCGTTTTGGTGGCTCGTAAGTATTAACTTGCACACTTCGCCACTGAGATACGTAGTATTTTCTGACTTATCCAATAATAAGACACTTGTCACAATTGCCGAAATGTTGAGAGCTCTTCGCGACTTTTTTCGTTTCCGACCAGTTTCCAGAGTTTAGATAATATATTTAAAGTAAACGTATGAAAGTTGCACATATGATAAAATAAAACTGTAAACTTTTTTTCGGTTCTCCCTTCGCGCCCGGCGCCTTTCCTGCAGCCTCCGCCGCCTCCCCGCCAGGATTTCCGGCCTGCTCTCTATCACCCGACTTCGCTTCGTTTCCGTTTCTCCCATTTCCGTTTCTTTAACTACGCACTTTTGAAAATAAAATCCGGCAAACAAGGCGGCCAGGCTGAGGGAAAGGAAGCAGACATGTCGCATTTTTGCCACTTTTTAAGGAGGTTATCTGCCCGCCGTTGGGCTGCTATGGGGCCGGGAATGCGGGCATTTTGTTTCGTCGCCTGGACGCTCAGATGGGGTGCGGTTGTCCAGCTCGCCCGAAACTCAGCGCCCCCCTTACTGTATCCCCGGGGGTCCCGTTGCATGTGTTTACGGGGTGAAATGTATAAGGTGGGCTGAATGCAGGCCTGCCGCTCGCCAGCAGCCCATTTCGGGACTCGCTTTCTCCACCCGCTTGGCCACGGAAAGCAGAAGGCGCGCCGTGCGAGGCCTGCCCGGTCCCGGAGAGCCTCGACCTTGCGTACGCAGTTCCACGCTGTCAGGGCAGAGCTGTGCATCACCGGATAAACGCAGAAGCGCGCGCTGCTGGTGCCGTAGGCGTCCATAGTCTGGGTGGTGGCTGCATCCAGATGCCTTCACGTAAAACGTGCGTGCGTTTAAAAGTTGAGCATTTCGGAGATTGAAGATTACCGGACATTTCAAATATTTCGCCAAAGGACGGAATGGCAGATACGTTTGCAAGGTTTGACTTTGCTTTTTAATTATTAGTCGTTTGGTCCTTTAGAATTTAGTGTATTTGTCCTTTCATCGAAATGTATTTCTTGACGGTTACTTTCCATGCATTGGAGTAACATAATGAGCTGTAATTTTGACAGATGGATTAACACGGGGTGTGTACTGCATATTCCCGAAAATTCGGCATTGCAGCGTCTAGCCTCATCTCATCTCTTTTAAATGGTTCAAGGTTTTTACCTGGCTTATTGTAAAATGTTCTTTGCTTGGAAACATTAAAATATTTTAAAACGATACTGCTAGACTTGTACCTTTTGTTTGTTCGCAAAAGAAGGCGTGTTTTTAATAATCATCTGTTCTCTTTGTTCGACAGGTTTGCTTCAGCCATGTCTAAAGGCGAGACAGAAGAGCTGATAGAAATAGAGATTGATGGACAGGAGAAACAGGAATGCATGGAGGAAGGGTGAGGGTGTTTGTGTTTGTCTGTATCCCCATGATATTGAAATTTGTATTCGTTTGTTCTGTGTTTCCTTTGGAGTATGGGTATAATTTGACTATTAGAGCCTTATTGTGCAGCTTGGAAAAAGCCCTATAGACCATTTAATAAACTGTATGTTGACAGAGTTTTGAATGATTTTGTTTGGTGATCAGGGTGCTGAGTGAACCATGTGAAATGTGCTGTTTGGACAGCACAGACATTATCCCTTGCCGCATTTTGTTGCCTTTTTGGATATTATATAAACAAACTTATGTAGTGTCTTTCTGGTATCATCCTCCGTTTCCTTCCATTTACTTCAGGCTGTTTTTGTTTCTCCCCTATTAGGGTAGAGGAGCAGACATTAACAGCTGCGGAGTTTGTGACACAAGCCATTGATATCAATGAGCCAATTGGCAACCTGAAGAAGCTGCTGGAGCCCCGCCTCCAGTGCTCCTTAGATGGGCATGAGATTTGTCTGCAGGACATACAGGTAACTGGCCCAGGTGTTTGGGCTGCTGTGAGTTACCACTGCATTTGAGCTGGGAAGCTAATGGTTCTGCCTGATTCCCTGCAGCTCGACCCCGATCAAAGCTTGTTTGATCAGGGAGTGAAAACAGATGGCACAGTCCAACTCAGTGTGCAGGTCATCTCCAGACAAGGTAAGGCGCCCCTGTAACACCCCGCCCCCCCAAAGTGTGTTATAATTTTAATAACTTATGACTGCATAGTATGTGCCAAGAAAGTCTCAAGCTTCTGTCAAGCAAATATTTTCCGCTGCCCAGCACTTCCCTCTTCAATGATCAGTAGAATGCCAGTGTGTCCCCTTCCCTT
This sequence comes from Isichthys henryi, assembly GCA_026776945.1. Classification (NCBI taxonomy): domain Eukaryota; kingdom Metazoa; phylum Chordata; class Actinopteri; order Osteoglossiformes; family Mormyridae; genus Isichthys; species Isichthys henryi. The sequence continues at coordinate 49,503,019 of JAODJX010000001.1, forward strand.
TTCGGTTCAGGGGTCGAACCCAAGTTGAACATTCTGGAAATTGTGAAGCCGGTCGAGACGGTGGAGGTGGTCATTGACCCAGATGCTGCCGTGGGTGAGGAAGGCCAGCTGGTGGAGGAGGGGCAGGTCATCACTCTGGACCGCTCTGGCATCGCGGACGACACCTCAGAGCAAGTGACCCGCTGGGCAGCTGCTCTGGAGGGCTACAGGAAGGAGCAGGTCCGGCTGGGCATCCCCTACGGTGAGAGGGAGGGAGCGGCTGGGCACCCCCTGCCCCCATTACATGTGATTTATTGTTCATTTTATGTGTAACGTGCAGATAGGGCATTCTTGGTTTTTTATTTTAGTCATTCTTTTAATCTCTCATTTTCTGAAAATTCTTTTGAGCACAATCCAGGGAGCAGGTAGAAAAAGCATTCACTAAATGCTTGTTTGAATATGTAACAAATAACCTACAAAATGGATATATAAATTCTTCTTTTATAGTCTCACACACACACACACTTTCAGGCTGTAAAACTTCCTGGCCTGCTGTGAAGTTAATGATCTGTATGACGTTACAAGACAGTGCAAGCAAATGTGATCATCTGCTGTCATGATTTATGTGTAACCTTTGGTAATACTGTATGTTGATTTTTTTTTAAAATTTTTTTTATGGTAAGTCTGTGTACGTGTGAAATGACGGTAACGTCCTGTTTGGGTGGGGTGTGCCGTACCTGTACCTGCAGACCCGGTCCAATGGAGCGCTGACCAGGTGATCCACTGGGCGGTGTGGGTGATGAAGGAGTTCAGCATGGTGGATGTGGACGTGGGGACCATCCACATCTCGGGCCGGGAGCTCTGCTCCTTCTCCCAGGAGGACTTCCTCCAGAGGGTGCCACACGGGGAGATCCTGTGGAGCCACCTGGAGCTGCTGCGGAAGTGTGAGTCTCGCCAGTGTGCGCTTGGAGGCTGGCAGGAACATGCTTTCGCTGTTCACATGCCCAAGGTCCTTATCACACTTTCTCTGCAGACGTGCTCGCCAGTCAGGATCAATCGGGCCAGATCGCCACGGTGACCATTGATCAGCGTGAGTCTGCTCGCTGGTTCAAAGTAGGGATTTTGGGGCTGGATGCTGGGAAGTATTTTCTGGTGAAATGATGCCCCTAGGAGGGTTGGCTAATGTGTGACTGACCATGTTTTTTGGGTGTGTCACTGTTGGTCTTGACTTGTGTACTTTCACCACCACAGCGGTGCAGATCATCCCGGCATCTGTGCAGCAGACCCCTACCGGGACCATCAAGGTCCTGACCACCAAGCAGGGCAAAGTACAGAGATCGCCTCGCATCTCTGGCGGGGAGGACCGTAGCTCGCCGGGAAACCGCACAGGTAGGCAGATGCAGGGCTTTGAGGAGGGGGGTGGCGTCTCCTGTTACACTTATTCTTGCTATGGATGTTTATGATGACGCTGATGCTATTTCAGGTAATTAACGCTGTCTGTAAGGAAGAGAGGTGCTGATTAGATCAGTCAATAGGATACATCGCGGGTGTGTGTATTTGGCTGACCTTTCCCTCATGGGTGTTAGTATTTATGTATTTATGTGAAAATATTTTTTTGGGGGGGAGGCAGGGGTGGAGGGTTGAAGTGATGTCTAAATGGTGAGTTCTAATTACAGTCTCAGCAGGGGAAGTAATTTAACAGTGCTGCAGGGGCCTGTCCTTTTGATGGGAGGTGTTAAAATTCACTGTGCATGTCGAGCTAGTACGGTCTGGGGTGTAATCTCTTCTCCGGGCATTCTCCCTTCAGGGAACAACGGGCAGATCCAGCTGTGGCAGTTCCTGCTGGAGCTGCTGACGGATAAGGATGCACGTGACTGCATCTCCTGGGTGGGAGATGACGGCGAGTTCAAGCTGAACCAGCCGGAGCTGGTGGCCCACAAGTGGGGGCAAAGGAAGAACAAGCCCACCATGAACTACGAGAAGCTGAGCCGTGCGCTCAGGTCGGTGCGCGGACACTGTGTCCGGACCAAGACTGTTCCCCTGGTTTATTTAAGTTGGCTCCATCGTTTGTGGAGTTTTAAAACTATAAATGACATTACATACAGGGGCCTGGTTCTTCAGAAACTAAAATTAAGTGACCGAAAAGAAGCCACTAAGCTAGTTGTACGACAGCTATACTAGCCTGTAAAAGCAGCACCTTAGACACGTGTGGCAGAGTAAAGATGTCTGTTTCAGAGGTTTTCTGTCACCGCTGTTGCAGGTATTACTACGACGGGGACATGATATGCAAGGTGCAGGGCAAGAGGTTCGTGTACAAGTTTGTGTGCGACCTGAAGACACTGATTGGCTACAGCGCGGCTGAGCTGAACCACCTGGTGACGGAGTGTGAGCAGAAGAAGTTGGCCCGCATGCAACTGCATGGCCTGGCCCAGCCCGTTACCACGGTGACGCTTGCCACCGCCGCCCTCGAGAAGGACAGCTGAGATGGAGAGTTGTGTAGGAGTGGGGGGATAGCAGCAGCCATCATAGGTGGTGTGGAGGTATGGGGTGCATGGGGAAGAGTGCCCCCCTCCCCCAAGCGTCTGTAAAAGTGTGATTGGCAGAGGAAGAGCGTGAAGCGTGTGTGTACGTGTATGAGTGCCACTCTTTGCAAGGCGTCAAATTCTCGGGATGTTGGACATCAGTTCTTTGGCGGAGGAGAGCGACTTTCTGGGAGAAAAGTGTTCCAGTTTGAATCCACCTCCAAGTCTGAAATGTGTAGGCTTGGTGCCCGGCTTTGTGTGTGAGAGCGAATGAGATCACGTCTGTATCCAGGGTGTGTTTGACTTGTACTCAGGTTAGGAGGCAAACCTGCTTCAGCATTTCCATTGTATATACATATGTTTTTGATAGCCACCAGGGCAGTGTATTTTCAGTTTGTAAAAGTACTTTTTCTTTTTAGCATTTCCCCAATGCATGGACCTTTCCTGTCCACTGGGGGGCAATAAAGAGGCATGTCTTTTTCTTACTTGTCAGATTTCATTCCTCCTGCACTGCATTGCAGCATGACCCCACAGTGACCACAGAAAGGATTGTGCCTTTTCACTTCCTCGTAAATGCACATGTGAAAATATTCAGCATCCAGCTGGGGGTGGTGTGGTTCCACGGCAGGGAAATATAGATGAAAGGCATTTTGTCTAACAAAGTCAGAAGTGAGACCGTTTCACATTTTAAGCTTTATTATGTAATGATGTAGAAAGCTTTCCGACTTGAAAATGGTTTGTATAGTTGCACAAAACATGAGGAAAATGTATACTGCAGCCTGCTGTTTAAAAATCAGTTTCCATTCAGGATTGATTTTGGTTGATCTCAGGTGTCAGTCACAAAGCTCCACCTACCAAGACTGACATTTTCTGTTTTTTTTTTTGCACTTTGGCCTTTTATATATAAATCAGTGGTTGCAGTAAGGGAAAGTAGTATGTAGCTAATGTGGACCTCAGTGTAATTTCTAACCTAGTTCATGTACAAGTGAAGTTAAATTTTTCACTTGGCTGTTCTTAGTTCATTTCACAATGTCTTGCACAAAATAACCCCATATCTACGAGTTTCCAAGTTACCACTCAAAAGTCTGTTCAAAATTTCAGGCAGCCAATTATACTTGTTCATGTCGGTAAATTTCCAGAGGCTAGTTTGAGGGAACTTGTGTGAATTTGGCAAAAAATAGCTACATTCAGTGTTTAACTTTGTCCTACTGTACAGTATCTGACTCAGTACTGTACACAGTCACTCCTGAAATGAGTACAGCAGTTAGAAACCAGGTTGTGGGGGTGGGAGAGGCACAGCTGTCATTCTGGCACACATGGACAGACATTAAGGGGGTGTGGTTAAAGAGAGACTGGATGGACCTAGATTGTTCAACAGAATCCTTTAGGCAGGGTTGGTGATGTCACAAAATTTTAATTTCCTGCCAGACTGAGGGATAAAAGGCTAGTTGGTGGTTAGGGTCAGATTTTGGTTCTCACACATCCTGAATTTCAAAGCAAACAGGAAGAGGAAAAGGACACAGAAGGGAAAACATGGCTTTTCTTCTCATGACAAAACTAACAGGAACAAAGCAATGGAGAAAAACATGTAGGTTGTACCTCCACCACTGGAAACGTAACCCTCCCCCAAGCCCACGGAGAAAAACACATTAAAGATGAAACATCTACATAATCAACACGCTGAAGATGCATAGTAAGCCAAAATGAAACCTGAATGATACATTACAGGAAGCCAAAAGGAAGGGAAAAAAAAAACATCATTGGAATTCTGCAGTCCCACCTCGGACCACTAGAGGGGGATACTTAAAGATCTCTTAAAGCATGTATCCATAACAGTAGACCAGATTCTGAATCTCATTTAAAGTCACATGGTCACAACTAAATATACAATCCCGCTAATCTACACAACCTCTAGATGTGAAATGATCTGTACAAATAGCAGAACATTTTTATAATGGTGAACGTCATGCACTAAACAGTACAGCTAGTCTCTGCCATATATGCATTACACTTAAATTAAAAAACATTCAGTTTTTTTAACACTCTTGTCAGTGTTTTTTTCATGAATTTTTCTTTTTTTTGGAAAAAAAAAGATCAATAGAATAGAATAATTCAAAAATAAAAAAAGCTCATTGAAGTGTACATTTCTTCTTTGCCTTTTACCAATAAGAACCTGGCAAGGACAACACAGCACAGCTGTAATCAAAATGCAGAAGAGGAGAAGAGAAGAGAGAGGAAGGAGAGAGGGGGTATTTACACCGGGATGCCCCCTTGTGCTCAGCGTTTATAGGTGCAGCAGGGAGGGGGTGGAGCAGGACAGCGTGGGAGAGGCTTGTTCTCAGGCGGACATATGGATGGCCAAATCCTGCAAAGCTGTGAAGCAGGACATGCTAGTGGTGGCTAGCTGGGAGAGCTTCAGCTGACTAACACAGGCTAGCCGAAACAGCCACTGCATCAAAACTAACTGCCAGCAGCCATTTCTGTGCCAGCTGTAAGGAAAGCAGCCGAAGAACCTGCAGCTTACCGTCACCTGGCGACGGAAAGCTGTGTGTCGCCACGGTTACAGAGCCCCGCCCATGCTGTCCTGTTTCGGAACGCCTGGGCATGAGAGCAGGGGTCATGGAGGGAGGGGCGGGACTAGGCCAGGCTGGGGCCAGAGGATCGCAGCTTTTGATGGGGGGGGAAGGGGATGCATCAGTTCTGCATCTGCTCAAAGAACTTGTAGGTGGGGTTTTCATAGCCATTCTGCTGCATCTTGGAAAGGTGGCGCTCCTCAGGGGTCACTGCAGCATCAACCTGTTGGAGGCAAACGGGTGGATTTATTCAGAAGAGATGCATCACTGGCCAGACAACTCCGATGTAATGTAGTTCAGAGAAACGAAAAATAACTATTGGCCACAACAACAGAGGAAAATGCGTGTAGATTTACGGGCCGCAGCAGACATCTACTCAAACAACTCACCTCTACCACTCCATGATGGATGGAAGTGTATTGCTTCTTCCTCAGCATCACCAGGGTGATGACGATGATGGTCGCTATGACAACACCACCCACCATCAGTCCAATGATGGCTCCCTTGTTGGAGCCCACATCCTCAGCAAAGAACACCTGGTGAGACACAAGATGGAGCGATCGCACAAACAGAGAACACTGTAGAGACCTGCTCCTGTAACCCATCAAGAGCCAATTCTGAGCAAACAATTCTGAAGTAGAACCATTTTTAATAGGGCTGTTTTTAACCTTCACAGCTACATTCCTGTAGATGTCAGAGACATTCCCAGAACATGAGGACACAGTCACAACATGACAACGGGACAACAAGAGGCAGGATGGTTTCTCAGCAGGCCACTGTTACCATGACACCCCCGCCTCATTAACTTAGCTACCAGAAGGGAGCTGGAACCCTCTCAGCTCAATTTCACAATCCAGTTACTGGACTTCTGGCAGAGGGTATGGACCAATGAGGTGTTAGAGCACCAACCACTGACTGTGAAGAGCAGAGGCAGGAGAAGAGTAACTCTGGCCAGAGGAGGTAATCTAGAAGAAAGCACTAACTGGAGTGTTACTGTCTAGTGTATAAAAGTCTAAAATGGGTATGGTATGTAGATGTACGTATAACCTGGGTTTTTAACAACATATGCATGTCCATTTATGGCCATACCAGTTTCTGATGATGGACTTCATATCCAGTGCTGTCCCTCTCCTCAGCCTCCATGAGCAACTCTGGGATCGTCCCAGGCTTCAGTCCAGAGCCTGAGGACACGCAGAAAGTGTTTCAGAAAGTCTCCAACAATTATGGTTCCTGTGCACCCTCTCACCAATATATCTACCTGGTCTGGTGGGGACTCTGTCCGGAGCAGGATGGACATCAAAAGGCTCAACTGGAGAGACGGAAAATGTGAAACATTTATTCATAATGTATAGCTCCCATTCCTAGCATTAAGCATGGTTAGCATGACGCTAAATGAGTTTTCCTACCCTGGTTCACTTGTCCGAAGCTCTCAGGATGGATGAATCCTAACCCATCCAGGACCTGCCTATTCTCAGGGGGCAGCGCATCCAAGGGGGCAGTGCTCTCTGGCAAGTCTGGCATCAGGGCGTCATTCCCATAGCTGACCCTGCCCTCGCTCTGCAGGGAGGAGAGTTGCTGGGAGACCTCGGCCTGCTCCCTCTGAAGCAGCTCCTCTGTAGGAGAGGGAGGGAGGGGAGAGAGAGGAGGAGGGCAAAGGGATACTGAGACTGGAACAGATGGACAAAGCATCACAGATGGTACTGTGACGACAAGAGACACAGATTCACTGAGTAATATGGAGGCGGTGATGGAGGGAGGGGAGGGGGGGCAGGCGAAGGTGTGAAGGGCGCAGGAGGAAAGCAGGGTGATGCTTTGAAGGGCATGTACACTGAAGCCCGGAGGGGTGTACGGACAAATGCTGAACTCCATCTGGAGGTGTTCACGGGACCATGAAGATGTTGAGGTGAACAGTTTCAGACACAGACAGGCAGTAGGGATTTGGGGCCGAGGACATCACCACACTCACCGACTTGACCCCGGATCTCATTAGCAACGCTGGGAACCTTGTAGAGCAGTCCCAGAGACTGGTTCATCCTCTCCTCAATCACTCGGAGGTGGGTCAACACCTGGGATAGAGTTAGGCCATCACTCATAAGGGTCTTTATTAGGCACCCTCAGGAGGAATCACCAACCTGGGCGAGAAACTCCAAACAAGGCTTACAGTGTTTCCGTAAGTAAGGAAGCAATCAGTCTTAGTTCTATTGGCAAAGTCCATAGGCTATATAGCAATTCCCAGATGTCATTACATCACCCACTTTATAGGTTTTCATGAACACCAATTTCTCAAGGGAAACATGCACTACTTTTAGCATCAATATCTGAATCCTAACAGGATGACAGGAAAACTGTACATGTGCTGGAAAAAGGTCACATCTTCAGAAAACCAAGCAATAGATTTCATTTCTAGATTTCTAGTCCAGTGGCATTTAAGGTGTTTTGAAAAGTCAAATCATTATTTTTGGTGCAATTTTCCATGCACCACTAGTACCATTCATGTATTTTAATGCAGCATGTAGGTTCTTAAGGACATGGACTCATAACATGAACCCTACTGGTTGGAGACTCAGAAGGGATCTACTCCAGTTCCCCAAGGTCTCTCAACCAGAATTACTCCAGTAATATTTCAAGCTGTATTAACAAGTAACGACTGCATGTTACTTTGGACAGGTAGGTACCTAAATACTTAATGCTAAGCATGAACTGAACAGCACCAGATGGAAGTCTAGCCAAAAAAAAAGCTTCAGTTCCTTGAAGAGGAGAGTACCTGGGAATGAATCTGAGCGGCCTTCTTGGGGTCCACCATGCGCACGTGCTCAAGGTGTTTGAGGGTGTGCTGCCGGTCCTTCTGCTCTGCACGAAGGTATCTTTTCAGCAGGTTGAACACCTGCCGAGGCTGGAAGGGAGGGTAGACAGCTGTCAGAGGTTTCTCTAGTGTCTATGGTAATCCTGAGAAGGGCTAAGTCATCTCAAAGCTACTCAAAGTAGAAGCCTTGGGGACTATTGTTCTTGAAGACTCAAACTAAGCCCTGGACCTAAAAGCACCCTTAGATGAGTATCTAAGCTTCTTGGTTTTAACATTGGGGTGAGGAGGTTCCGCATGGAAGGAGGCAGACACATTCAGAGGGCCTACCCTAGGGGTGGAGGACTGTAGGGCAGTCAGGTAGTTCTCTAGGGCCAGGCGGCGTTTGTCATTCAGCAGGGCCTCCACCCGAGCCATGTGGGTCTCCACCAGCTGCTGTCTCTCCGTGGCAGCCTGCTGCTCCAGAGCCTCCACCTTCTCCTGGAAGCGCTGCTCACACATACATGCAGTCCCTTAACCCTCAACGTAGGGCCGTCAAAGCCATCCATGCATCTCAGATTCACAATGAGAAGGGGATCCAGTTAAATTGGGCTATTTGACTGGAAAGGTGACCCAAAGCTCATGGAGTCTGTGTTAGAGCACTAGTAAGAGCTTGGAGCTAAAATTGGATATCTTTGCTGGTACTGAGAGCCTGCTAGTGCAGATGTGCCTCTCACCTGGATGACAGCCTTCTTATCTGCGCGGGAAAGGCTCTTTGCTTCCCTCTCCGCTTCCTCCCACTCTCTCATCACCTGGAGAAACCGAGCGTTAAAAAAAAAAAGAAAAAATAGATCATAAAATTCCCAAGCCATCCTACTCCTTGTTCCTTTTTTTACCAAGAAAAATCAGGTTGTTACCCTTCATTTCTGTTTTTTTTTTTTTTTTTTTAATTCAGGGCTGCATAACCGGGTCATTAGACGTAACATGACTTGGACCCTGTTTCCTCATGACAGTCTGGGTGCCAAGTCTCCTCTTCCATACCTGGGACATCTTCTCCCTGTGCTTGGCCTCCAGGTTCTCCTTTGCCTTCTGGAAGCGGGCGTGCTCGTTTTCATCTCCAGGAGTCTCGAGATACCGGTCGACGGCATCAGGGGGGCTGGGGGCGGTGGTGGGCACTGAGAAAGGGGTTGACAGAGACGTTGTGATCAAGCGAGGGTCTTCAATACTAGACACTCATCAGAAATGTATCTTCTTGACCGAATCAGCTCAGTGTTTTCAGGTGAAACCTTTGTTCCACATGCTGGTTAGTAAGTTAGAGTACTTTTCCGCAAGAGTGGAGGAGGAAGAAACATGGCTGGAAGGTTGTCGAGTTTAGGTGAACCATTACCATGTTGAGATTCAAAGTTTAACTGGCCTTGGGCAACCATGAAAGGAAAGCCTCCCTTCCCCTAAGGCCGGGAACGTGGACAGATACAGCTCTCTCCTTTGTTTGGTCAGGCAGCCATTATTTGAGAAGGCTCCAGTATCTGATCTCAGTTTACCAGCAGCTTAAGAGTTTGACCCCACTGCATACCCCGGAGGGCCGAACTCCGCCAAGCCAGTAAGCAGAAAGATCAGATAGACATTCTGCACCGTCAGAATAGGGGCTGGCACCACTGGAACATGAGCCCGGTCTCGCTCGGAGGTGCTTAACCAGGCAAAACTAGACCCGCTTGGGATGGACCCAGATGGGAGGGGCAAACTCCCAGAGCCAGTAGACGATTCCCATAGTGGTTCAGCCAGAACAGGTAGTGATAGACAAAAAGGAGGCAGACAGCCCTGCACACCTCAGTCAGGACATGTAAACACATTAAAATACACAAAATCGCCAGCAACGTTGTATCCCAGATCCTTAATTCTCTCGCAAAGTTGATTCTCTCCCAGCTGTAGTCTTGCGCAACCCAGATTTAGGACAAGTGGCGTTTTTGGAAATTTTTAGACATACAAAAAGGTTTGATACACAGAACACACACACACACGCACACATCTGTACCCCAAGATGGAGACAAACAGTCAACATTGGTTATACCTGGACTGTATGGAGCTGAAAACAGCGTCAGTAACATAGACAGAGCAGGCTGAAGTCAGAGCATCAAGGCCGGGGGATCGGCAGAAGTAGCGCCCACACCAGACAGAGCAGGTAGCGGGTTTAGAGATGCAGAGAAACAAACGGGAGGAGAGGGCAGCTGGCCCAGCAGGTAGGGCTGGGCGGGACCAGGACAGAGCATCCCGGGACTTACACACGCTACTGCAGACCGACAGGCAGTAGGCCTCCGACTCGAAGTTATTACGGTTGCCCCCGCAGCCCCCGTAGATGAAGGGAACGCAGCGGCCCTCGTCACGGTCGAAGTACCAGCGCCGCAGCATGGCACGGCACGGGCCTGTCTCCGCGCCCTCCCAACACACCTCTGGCAGGGAGAGAGGGTCAGAGCCACACGCGCGCGCGCGCGCACACACACACACACACTCACGCACACACACGCACCTAAGCTCCTCATTAATTCCTTCAGCGTTGTCTGAAGACTGGACCACTGCCGTCCAATCAGACCACCACTATTGGGGACACTAATGCAGAAGGGGGCGGGGACACAAGAAGATCTGACCCCCCCCACACCTTACTCACCCCGGACAACCTCTTCCACAGACTCGGTGGTAGTAGTGGTGGTGGTTGTCATGGCGATGCCGGTGGCGTACTCATTGGTGTTGCGGTCGTCTGTCTCGGTACCCTCATCCTCGTCATCCTCACCGTCACCATCCTCGTCAGCCTCCAGGGTCTCTTCCTCCTCTTCCTCCTCGTCATCCTCCGTTGCGGCAGGCTCTTTCTCCTCTGTAGGCCTCATATCTCTAGGCATGCTGGTTAGTTGGAGGACAAGGTTTGGGCGTAGGTTACATTTCTAATAAAATCATCTTTTTTGTTTAATGAATATTACAATCCCTCAATCTCTCCTCTAATATTTGGGAAACTGCTAAAGGCAGGAAAAACGTTGCCAAACTGGCAGCTGGGACATTCATCCATCCCACCAATCTGACCGCTTTGTTACAGTGGTGAGTCCTGCCAAGATGGCATTACAGAATTCAGCTTATGGACAGACTATGACGGAGAAAGAAGAAGAAAACACCGGAAAGACTAATAACTACTCCTGTTTTTGTCTATTCAGTTTAAAAGTCAACGATGCTTTGTATGCATAGAATGAAACATGATATTATTGCTGAAGTAATTAGCAGGAAGTCCCATTAAAGGTGTGCCTTTGTCCCTAATGTCTGTCACCTTTTAATTTCGCTTACTCACACTGCATTGGAAGCACTGTAACTGTCCTGCCAATAAAACTCATTTTGAAAATGGATTTAAATTCACGGGAGAGACACAGAAACCCTGGAGCCAGTCGAAGGAATGGCAGCCAAAAAGGCTCGTTTTAATAGCAGGCGTCAGCAGGGCCGAGTCACACGTCGCCTTGAAAACTGGAGCCTGAAGGCACCAGAAGAGCGGCGGCTGCATACGTGCCTGTTGTCGTTGTATTCGGTCTCGGAGCCGCCCCACCAGACGTCGGAGTCGTCCTCGTCCGTACTGTCGGACTCCCGCTCGGCCTCCGAGGGACAACACACGAACTCCACGCCCCGGAAGCGGTCAATGCCGCACGGAAGCAGCATCCCGTAGTCGTGCAGGTTCATCGTGCGGTTACCGCATGACTGTGGCCGGACAGACGGAAGCGAGAAGGAAGGAAGGAAAGGGGGGGAGGAGTACAAACAAAGAGGAGATACTGTATTACATCAAGAAAAATTACTTCAGGGTGTCCCAACGGAGGGGCGTAAACGGAGCTGAATTTTGGCCAACAGGATATACAAGATAAACGGACCCCAACACAAACCCGGCCCTGCTCTCTGTCTTGGCATATCGACAGATCTGTCTTTTGTACATAAACATAAAGAAACTGTTATTCATGCCATCCAGCAGTGTGACAGGATTAGAGAGCACAAAACAAAACTTCAAAATAGATACAAATCAGAATAGCAGAGGTATGTATTTCTGGAATAAATATGAACCAATTAGGAACAAATGGCTGAAACAGATACTAAGAAAAAGCGAGATGGGTGTGGGGGGGCGGAGTCGGGGATGGACTGGAGGCGGAGTCGGGGATGGACTGGAGGCGGAGTCGGGGATGGACTGGAGGCGGAGTCGGGGCACTCACCTCCTTAGCCACAGTGTGCCAGTGCAGGTGACTCTCGCACGTGTCCATGCGCTCCTGGTGCAGAAACCGGCACTTTTCGGGGACGAGCAGTGCATCACTCACAAACTCCCCAACTGGGACACATAGGGCAGAGGTCAGCATCTTAATCGCTCACGGTTATACGTGGTTGTTTGTGTGGACCCCTTAGCTATCAATTTAATCAAAGAGTTTCCTAGCCACAGTGTGCTGAAAGCTCAAAAATGAAGTTTAATCATTCAATGATTAAACCAAGCCCCCTAGAGGATTGGGAAGGGATAAGGCTTCAAAGTCCTTGGGCTTTTTACAGTTTAATAGCAATTTATAAGATAGAAAGAACCTGTTTGAGATATTGCCGTCATGGCAGTTTTCAGTTACTGCCTTAGAGGCCTGCACACACTAAGACACATTGGTGAGTACATGCACACACATGCACACACATGCACACACATGCACACACATGCACACACATGCACACACACCCAGGCAGCGGTAGGGCACCACGATGTGCAGGTGGCTGCGGCAATGAGTTCTTCCTCTTTTGCACCAGTTCTGGATGCTGACAGGCTGGTTAGCCTCGACGACATTGGTGATCTCAAGATCTGGATACACCTACAGAGAGTGTGTGACCAGAGCATTACACTCTATTGTGCCCCCCCCCACATTGCAGCACTCTAACATTATTGCAGTATGCCTCTTGCCCTCTGTGTTATGCCCCTGACCCACCTCCTGTCAGTATTGCAAAATTTCCCGTTCCTTCTAACCTCTGACGCATCTCCTGACAGCACTAAAGGACGCCCTGTGCCCTCTGACCTGCGACCCCTGACCAATCTCCTGGCAGAAGTGCAGGATGCCCCCTGCCCTTTGACCTCTAACCCATCTCCTGACAGTACTAAAGGCGCCCTGTGCCCTTTGACCTGTGACCCCTGACCCACCTCCTGGCAGTACTGCAGGATGCCCTCCTTGGTGCTGATGCAGCTCTTGGTGCCGGTAGGGTCGGGCTCCCACTTGCCATTCTGGACGTTGACGTGCATGTTGAGTTTCCCGCAGAACATGGCCACCTGAGGCTCGGCCAGTAGCCCCATGGAGCCGTCCGCCGGCACCTGGTAGAAACCAGATTCAAATTTTTACATATCGGCAGTCATTTATTTAAATGTGCAATACCCCTCCACCCCCATTTTTCTCTATTAAAATTAAATAAACCCCCATGCATCCACCAGCCGCTCATCCTGGGCAGGGTCATGGGGGAATTATCACAACTCATTTCTAAAGTGTACTGGCACATCCCTGTACTTAGAACAATGGGCAGTCTAGAAAGATCCATGGACTTCCTGCCATTGAAATGAGCTGAATTCAGGGCGTTAAACACTGCCTGGTCATTATGACTAAGAACCTACAGAACAATGCATTGTCTATAGGTACATTTCCTGACAAAATCCCACCAAAAAAAACACATTAACAAGCCTTCAGGTTACAAGAACATCACCTCGGCAGGTTAGCTACGCTGGAACATCACGAACGGGAATAAAACCTGAGCGCCGCGTTAAAAACAGCAAGAACACCATCACGTCATCAACACAAGACGTTTTTAGTGGGATTTGAGACGCCGATCTAGCGAAAGCCCGTGCCTCAGCAAAGCGATCATTCCATACCCCACCCACATTCCTGAGAACCACACCGCTGGAAAATCTTAAGTTACTGTTTTTTTTTTTTTGGGCCAGTTAATCTCAACACTGAGGACTTCATTGTTTGTAAAGGGTGGGGGGACGGTGTTCTCAACAGGTAAAGAAAAACAAACAAAAATGCAAAAAAAAAAAGCCCTAAGAAATGAACCTGACATTTCCACCATGGCTACTGATGGGGAGCACATGCTGGATTTCACAACAGACCCTGAGGATCGCAGCCTTAGTGATGAAGAGCCCCGTATGGACCATCCATTCATGGCCTCTGGAGGGAGGTAGGGAGTCACTGGGTGACTCATCCTGAGTCATCAGGCTGCCCAGAGGACCAGGAGGACATAAACGGGGATCTGGGCTGGTCTTCAGACACAGATGTCACAATAAACACAGAAAAGGCAGCGTACAGCTCAGTGGGTTTGTGTTTGTGATCAGAAGGTTGCTGGCTCAAATCAGAGTGATATCATTGTTGGGCCCCTATGCAAGGCCCTTATCCCCCAACTGCTCAGGGACCGGCTGACCCTGCTCGAACAGCTTCCTGCCCATGGCCATCCAGATGCTGCAGTCCTTGCTACCTCCACCACAGATCTGTACATTAACTCTGCCATCCACCAGCACTGTAACTTGACTGCTATTTGCCATTGCTATCAGTACTCAATATTTACCATGATTTATCACTCTATTTATTTATTATTCATTTCTGCTATTTATGTGCAACTCTGCTTCCATCACTGCCTGCTCTAAACATTCCATCATGTTTATATTGTGGGTCACTGTTGTCCTTCGTTGAGGTTTCATATATATATGGATGGATGGATGGAGAGAGAGAGAGAGAGAGAGAGAGAGAGAGAGCTGAAGTCCTGGGGAAAGTCTGTGTCATGCCACTACATGTGTACTGAATATGGTTTGCGTGACAATAAAGCCCAACTTGGCTTGCCTTTCTTCAAAATGCAGGTCGATTTGGATAATAGCTTCTGCTAAATGAAGTTTAAAAAAAAAGAAGATGGAAGATTTCATATTCATCCCGACTCGTCTTCCTCAACTGTGACGTGCAGTTTCACAAAGCAGGGCATTTACTGGATTACCAGCAGACATGCGGCTCGGGACCTAGACACCTGCTGGGTGGGGGGGGGGGGGGGGGGCAAAGGAAGGGGTGTCCTGAGCCGGGAGTTAATGATAAAATGGTGGGG
>JAODJX010000001.1:49519162-49538462 GCA_026776945.1 Isichthys henryi
TAGAGCAAACACCCTTTTCCACGTCCCACCATGACTGATCCAGAAGGTCTGTCAACACCCCCTCCATTCTGCCCCCCCTCCCCCCACCTCTGCTGTGTGAGAACTAAATTAACCACCCAACCCAACCCGCTAGGAACCTTCCACAGGGAGAAGGGCGATATCTATAATTAGAGGTGATTAAAACGGGAAGCACGGCTTCCGGCGTTTACTGCGAGCAGGAATCCAGCGCTAAGGTCTCTGGAAACACAGAAAGGGGGACGTGAGGTCAAACTGGGCGAGGGGGATGGGTAGTGTGTTCATGTTTAGATCCATCCCCATTGGGGAGATCAGGAACACAAAGGAATAAACAAAAGATACAAAAGAAAGGTACAGGAAGTCAGATAAAGGACAGGAAGGTCCAACAACACATGCATGAGCGAAGAGACACTCGAATACACCACCTGAGGGCACTTTTAAGCCCCAATCTGCAGGGCCATTAGTTCTGACTTTATTTCCCTCTCCAGATTAAAAATCAGTAAAAGCACTCTAGTGTGTTTCACAGAGATTACAGATTTAATCTCACAGGACTGCACTGTGCTCCGCAGATTGATGGGGGCAGACTGACACACTGATTAATCCTTCAAGACGCAGACGGGGCAGGGAGGCTGGGAAGAGATGAGATGGTGCTTTATCGATCCCCGGAGGGGAATTATTAAAATGAAGAAGCCGGGAGAAATGGGAGATTCTGCTTTAAAATTTCCGCATTACAGTTCAACATGCTGTCAAGTCCACTCAAAGGATACAAGAGTCATTCGTCACAAGATCTCCGGTAAGCTGTGAAACTGAAAGTTGGAAGTGTTTATGGTAAAACACATTCGCCACCGTTACTGTTAACCGTAAGGGTCGGCAAACTTCAAAGCCTGTATCGGTTAGTTATAACAGTGCAGAGCAGGATAGGCGGTCATAACCATGAGAGTGACCATGATTAATCAGTAATGTTTCTCAATAATGAGAACCCTCCCCTTTAAGTAAGGGCTCCTTTCCCCATTATATTTAACACTGAAAGTATTGCTGTTTTGTCCCCAGACAGATCCCACCCTGACAAACCATCTTCTCACAGTTCAGTGCCACACACAGGTAAACCTGAAGTTACGACTCAGGGGAACCTGCTCATGTGGCTCTAAAGGGCAGAGCACACCAAAGCCGGGTACGCCAACACTGCCCAGTGCGCAGATGAAAGCCTGGCAGCCAATCAAGATGCAGGAAAGAGAGGATCCCCCCCCCCTCGCACACCCTTCCTGTCTGTACGACTCCCACCCTTCCTGTCTGACAGCAATACAGGGGCGCGCAGCCTGAAAAACTGTCTTTGTCAAAGACAAAACCACTGACACAAAGAGACAGACAAAGCTGCCAACACAGATTCCAGAAACCTGTTCACACACACACACACACACACACACACACACACCCCAAGGCCAGTGCCCCGTCTGTATAAACTGTACCACATAACCTACAGCGGCAACTCAAGGCATCCATCTGCCATCAGCTGCTGATAAAGGACTGAGGACAGACGAGGGGGGGGGGCGGGTGGACAAAAGGGAAAAGCCTTGAAAGGCAGAGCGTAAAGGACAAAATGTAGACGGGGGTGTGTGGCAGGCTGCTGACACAAGCATTACAGTGGAACGTGGCTCGTACACGCGCGCACACACAAACACAGCGAATTCAGTGATGAATGCTGCACACCCGGCAGATGGCGGCTTGCTGTACCATCCCACCAGCACACGCACGGCGGTAACGGCTCATGGAACACGCAGCAACGCACAAACACGAACCGCGCCAAAGCCCTGAAGGTGCCGCGGGATATCGGCAGGGCGAGGCCTGCGGGCGCTTTGCTGAAAAGGGAATAAAGCGGCCTTTAGCGGCAACGGACAGGAGACGTCAGGACACGCCCACGTCCGGAAAGGAGAACCGGCCCAGGGGACCAAACACACTTTCTCTGGGTTTTAATTAGAATTTTAAAAAAACATTTCAGCCTGCCATTTTCTGTTCGACAGTTACAGCTAGGTCTCCTCGCTCTGACGCATGAACCTTAAAAATTAATCCTAACCCGTTTGCTACATGTACAAAACACCAGGAACAATGAATCTCACAAAAGCTGTACTCAGACAACCTTGCACTGCATTTGACAGCCCTTTCCCCGATCTCCTGGCAGCTGGACCCTCCCCCATGACCTTGTCCTGACTGTCTAAAACTGACCTCTACAGGAATGCAGTGGGTTAGTGTTTGGGGGAGAGAGAAAATTAAAAATAAAAAATAAAAAAAAAAAAATTTAAAAACACAAACCTCTGCTATTGGGCTTCGTCCTGCCAGGACTGAGTGAAATCGGCAGGTAAGGGAGGATCATCCAAAGCAGAAACATTCTCAGGAACACAAACAGGAAGTGACAGAAAAATATGCAAATATGTAACTAAGGAAAGAAAGTGGAGAGAGCAAAGAGAAAAGACTCCCTCACTCACAGGATAGAAATTACGCAGGGGGACGAGAGCTGCCCCCCGAAAGGATTCCATGGGGCGTACTGGCGATGCTTCATTAAAATATATATATAAAAAGCATCTCCTAAGTATTAATAACATATGGTGAGGAGAGCAGCGGCTGTGGTTTCTGTCTGAGACAAACGGGATCGAGAGGATGTGCGTTTTTAACGATTTCAGGGAAGACAAGTGAGACGCAGGCTAAATAAAAAGAAAAAAAGCGCCGAATCAAGTCAATTGGGGCTTAGAAATTATGGGGGAATTTCAATGCCATGGTTTCACTGAGAGAATAACTTTAAATAAAATGCTAAAAAAATATATGCAATTAAATACAACCAACCAACACGCACTTGTTACACGGCCTCCAACATGCAGATAAGGGAAGATCCATTTTGGATCCTGCAGGGGGTCGGGGGGGGGGTGGAGACAAGATTCCACCAGGCAATTAAAATTCCAGAAAAAGAACTCGGACAAGCTACTCCTGGTGCTTAAAATTTATAGCCGCAAGCAACTTCAGCTCAGCTTCCCGACTTGGGCCTCCTGCTGTGAACGGGGGCAGGTTATCTGCTGAATTCCAAAGAAGCTGCAGTATCATTCACTCGGAAATAAGAGGGTATAACCCAGCCAGGGTTTTCCAGCAAAGCTCAGTAGAGCCAGCCCTGATGGAGTCTTGACCCCACCCCTGTGGGATCTAAAATGGATCTTCCCAGCTCCACTCAGCTCCACTCAAGTGCTGGAGGCTTGCTGGTTACCAGGGTTGTTTTTAAATAAAAGAAAAGGGGGGTTTGTTGGAGCCATAAATAAGACATTCAAGCTTCAGTGTCAGCCGCATCCCGCCAGGCACAGAAGAACTAAAGATGACAGAACTACAGTCATAATTAGAAACTACTTCACTGGATGGGTGGATGTTGTCATAAAAATATATACTGTACAAAATAAAGTGCAATTAAAGTAGTGGGTCCATTTCATCACAGAGCAGGGAGCATCCATTGAATGTTGTTTTGGGTGGGTAATTTTGATGCAGAAAACACTTTGGCGCATGAAACAATGGATCGCTTGGGCAATCCCTGTCCAATCCCATTCCTATGCTGCGAAAAAGGCAGAGGTCTCTGGATGCAGATCCAAGGGCAAAAGCATTATAGGATTTTAACAGGAAATAAAGCAGTGTTGGATGTGTGATGTGGAGAGCCGCTGAAGGACTGACAGAATTTCCTCCCAAATAATCCATTTAGTAAATCTGACTGGGAAGAGTGTTAATGAATACTAATTGATACTAGGAAACACATGCACAGTGAGCTGTGGAAGGAGTCCTGCTTCACAGCCAGTCCAAACTTGCTAGAAAGCTACTGTAAAAATTAACTATCAAGATGAAAAGCCCTCAACTGAAGAGCATGACAGGAGATTCCCCCGCGTGATCTAACCATCATCGGTAGGGCTTCCTTCAGCACTCTACTACACACAGGCCACTCGAGTTACGCATATAAATGTTTTAATACCGACACGCATTTAGATTTGAAGAACATGACTTAGATGTGACGTGATGGCTTTTTAACAGTCAGGCAATTCTGAACAAGAATTAGTGGATGTTCATTGCTCTTAATCACCTAAGCAGATGCCTTTATATGACTCACAAATTCCCATTTTAACATCAATTATCGCAAAGGAAGCATTGAACAAATGCATTTTGAATAATTTCCAAACACCAGCAGCCGATCTCCCAGAGGTTTGACCACTGTCCTGAGACTTGTAGAGACAACTACTGGCTTGACCTTGTTTTGACCCCCTGAAGGACCCCCTCCCCCCAGCAGCCTGACCACACCCCCCTCACAATCAGCATCTGCTTTCATGTAAAATATCAGCCAATAGGAGCCGCGCTTTCTGTCGCCCACCATATGTCTGCACCGTCCCTTCCTCATCCTTCACGTCACTGCGGCAACACCAAACAAGCACCCCCTTTCCTCCTGTGTACATGCATTTGCAGGTCTGGACCAGACTTTCATGAATGCATCACCAAAGATCTCAGAAACTTCAACCAGCAATCCCAAAAAGACCATCCATTGTGCCACCCTCCTGTTCTTTAAAAGCACAGTTATCTACATTTTCAAAGAAAGGCACTTCGGGATGGTGACAGCCCTGTAGTAAACAGCCAGCATGCAAAACCATTGACAGTTTATTCATTTATATAATTATCCACACTGTGCTACCACAAATCCAAAACCACTAAATTGACTTTTGACTTCTCAGGATTACAGGGTGATTAACTCCAGAGTGGATGGGCATGCATAAGACACCAATCAGCCCAGAACCTACTGATACCAATGGTACCAAGACATCTCACGGCAGGAAATTCATCACAAAAAGTCCTCCCCAGTGTCTCACACAAAAATGAAACCAGTTCAAACAGGCAGACTTTTTGTAACGTGGCACCAGTTCCAAGGACAGGTGTGCCAGTTTTCATTGTGGCTCAAACATCTCTTAATACAAGGGTAATTGATGGAGATGCACTCGTGAGACATGAAATAAAGGCCATTGTAAGGATGAAAGTAAGCACCCATCTAATTGGTTGATAGAAAATGATGGGCAGGGCAAAAAAACTCAAAACCACAAAAAAAAAAAGCAAAACCATACATTTTCTCTTATGTAGCAGTGGGCTCAATGCCTTTCCTCTTTTCTCAATTTAGCCACAGTATTTGTTTGTATCACCTTACTGCACAGATATGTCTCTCTTCAATTGACTGTAGCAGTTAAACTCAAATCAACAACAGGAAACTGAGATGCCACTTCCTGTGGATATCTGGGCATTCTTTACTTTTGAGGGATACGTTCAAACGGTAACAATCCTTTGTTAAATGTTCACAGTGGCTAAAATTTAACAAAATAATATTTGATTTGATGTTTATTAACATTAAAATCCATCACTCAATTAATGGGCATTGGTCCAAAGGGAAAGTTCTAAGGCGGGAATGTGAAAGAGCAGAGAAACTGGGAATGTGGTTTTTTTAAGCTGCATGAGAGATCTTGCCGAGACTGTTGCTGTTGGACCCATAAAGCACATTTTTAACCTGGACTGCTTCATAAAAATACTCAGTTTTACAAATCAGCAAAAAAGTCTTAAGAATAACAACCAAAATGCATGAAATGACATGTCAAAAACCTACAGGTTGCCATGGGTCACACAAAGCACAGGAGGTAAGCAGGAATGCTGCAGGTCGAAATAAAATGTTGTATTGTCAGAACAGCCAGCTGTCACTCATGTTACATGTTTAAAATGACCCAACAGAAATATATCTTATGGTCATGGTGCATGAGAGAGGCCGTTAGCCAATAAATTAAGCTCACAGCTTTCACTTGAACTTGCAGATGCCCATTCCTTGACGTCGGCGCGACTAGAAAGGCAGAGATGAAACGGAAGGGGGCCATTTTCTTCTCCAAAAGCTCGCTGAAGCTAGTCTTCCAGAGAGCATGAAATAAAGGCAGAAATGACTGGAGTGGGAGACAGGAATATCTCCACAGTCCCGCCTCGCTCTCTCAGACAGACCTCTAATTTTAGCATTAGTGTTGCTGCAACAATCTGGGATACGCAGGGGTGCTGGTGGGACAACCCCCCCCCATCCCCCATCCTATTTACCATGTCCCCATGAAATATACCATACTTGCCACAAGCATCTCAGAAATTAAGACCTTCATGTGTCAAGCTAAGTATCAACATTGACTTAACCCTCCGAGAGTCCCTACCGATAGCTTAAAAAAAAATGCAGATGTATTTAAATAACACAAGGCTAGACTTTAACAATAGGTTAAGAAAGAAATGGATCTTTAAAAAAAATACATCAGCAGACAGGGCTGGAAGAGCAGAATGGTTAAATTGAACAACAGGTGCCGAGAGAGGGTTGTTGAAGGGTTGCCATGGGAGTGGAATAATGGGGGAGAAATCGCCCTGCAGATAGATAATACTGCCGATTATTTCTATCGTGCTGATCCGACGCGCCTCACCCAGGCGTGCCTAGTTACCGTAAATGCCAGCTGTGGCTTTTTCCAAAGTGGTTTAAATTCATTTTTCTACACTCTAGCTTTCATCAGATATGAGCTGCAAATCCCTACCAAATTCATTCCGAAGGCAAACTGACCTTTTTAGAAATAGAGGGAGACAGAGAGAGTATTGTATGCGAATTAAACCCAAAACAAAATCCCCCAGGTGTCCCCTGCTAAGGAAGGTGCAATATATTTGGATAAAAGTCACAAGATATGCTGTTCTTCTATACACTGATGACCCTTGTAGTAGAACAGACAAATCCCAATGGAAAAAAAAACAACAGGCAGCGATATAAGATAATCTTCTTGGTGTCAAGCTGTTCTTTAAATTTGGTTAACAGCCAATTTTTCCCCCCACTGGTAAGCTACATAAGTGCAGTAAAATGTCAAAATGCCAAGCGGGTTTAATGCCCCTCCCTCCAAATTTTCGAAAACTGTAAATCATCCTTTGCCTACATAGTACTTTCATCCCCTGGTATTTGCAGAAAAACGTAAACATTCACTGAAAATGAATGTCGATTTGGAAAGACAGGGTTGAAGATGCCAGTAAACCGCAGTCCATAAGACATGCAAGGGGATTGTTGGCGCCTCCAGAGACCACACATCCTTAATCACAGAGCCGAGGCGCTACATCAGCAAATAAAGCGTCCCTGTTCATCCCCCCACCCTATTAAAAAGGATGGGATGGTTTGAGGAATCGGCGAAAGTGGCGAAGCAGCCCTCCGTGACATCGCAGTCTCGGACCGGAATGCTGCAGTGCAACGCCGCCATCTTAACTTCTGCCCTAATACATCTCTCTCCTAAACGCGTTTAAAGGGGTTTAACAGCCCCTTAATCCCCCCTCGTCTAACGGCACCGATGTATCCATCTTGTGCTCCAACCAAGTCATTCCCAATACAAAAACACTACATGTTACCACATGCGCAACAAAAGCATGTATTTCCTCCCGGAATGGCATCCACACCATGGGGATTTAACAGGGGGAAAAAACCACGCAGGAATGGCCAGGGGCACGTCCTTGTTATTCGTTACATTTTTCGTATGCAAACCCATCCTAAAAGCTATCAGCATGAAGGATAGCAACAATAATCTGTATAGAATGTGGGAATATATTTCCCAGTAAATCTAGGCGATCCTTTCCTCCGGTACTTAGGAGGCTTTACAGCGCATCAGGGTACTAGGATTAAATATGACAGCGTCTGTGTTTGCTGTTGCATCAACATACAGTGCGACTTACAGCGTCCATGTCCTTCTATTTGAGAAAACGCGTAAACGTCTCGTGAAAAAAAAAATCCATATCAGCAATTCTCCTAACGCCATGCTCTAAAGCCCCTAGTAGTATGTTTTTCGGACGAAAAGAAGCTTTAACCGTTTTACAACGTTTCTGCAACGTTACCCCAAGCGCACAATGACGTACGCTCCCACTCCAAGTCCAAAGGAAAATGTTTTTCCCGATCAACAATAGTTAGGTGTCTAGTTACTAGTAATACGCGTTAACAATAATGTTCGGCATCAATTTGGGGTCATTTATTTTTATAATCGGGTTTGATCTGCAAACCAATACAAGCAGTCGCACATATTCAGAGAGATGAAAGAGCAACAAAAGAAAATCAAATATTAGATATGTATGAGCGATGTCGCATTGACTGGGTGTAAGGGTACCAGATATAAGTATATTCTAAGCCCTAGCGCCCGCTTATGTGGGGACTGATTATGTTTGATTTCTGATCTTTGGAACATAACCATCCTCGGGTTTGAAATCGCCAAAAAAAAAACTCCTGAAATGGCAGCGGGAAGGAAGAGAAAAGCAACACGGGTCGCCCAGACCCGCTCACCGCGACAGACGTCTGTTTGCCCACCGTTTTCCTACCTCAACAGCAAGTGCCGAGGTGGCCACCATCATCATCAGCAACAAGAAAACCGCACGATCCCCCATGTCGTATTCCCGGATCGCCTTCTCGTCTAAATGTAGGATTTCTGTGTTTTTTTTTGACTGCGTTAAATATCCGCTGTATAGTGAACGCCTGTCCGCTTCTCGACGCCTGGGACTTGTGATATGGAGCAGAGCCGGAGCCTGTGCAAGCTGCTCAAACGCCAGTCACCTGACCGGACAGCAGAAGAATAGATCTGAGGGGAGGGTGCAACGGGATACTGGAGGGGGGGAGGGGGTTAATATCCATCTCATGTTGTAATTAAACTGAAATCTGTTATATTTACTTCACTTGGATAAAATAATGCCTGCCTTTATTGATTTGGCGATGGTTATAATGTCAGATACATTCATATGCCATCCTCAAAAAAAGCATGAAATTGGGGGAGCCGTACATAAATTTAATTAGATTTCGTTAAGGTCTGCTGCCCAATCTTGCGTCCAAAATCCGCTTGTAAGGTATGCGGCGACCAACGGCGCAGATTCTACGCAGCGCTATAAATCAGCCTTTATGCACAAATCATTCAAGTGCTCAGACTGTGATGGAACTGGATTAAAGTGGTACATTTTCACCAACATCTACCAATGACATTTACGTGAAAATGCATTGTTGGGTAGGCCTATGTTTTCAGTTCAGAGATCAGGAAAAATGCCGAACCATTTTAACCCCGTTTTACGGAACAATAACGGGAAATAGTTTATTTTTTGTTCTGGGGATTAATATGGGAAATTACTGCCACCTAGTGGAAACCGCACTGGTCCTTTGTTCGTGAAGTTCGACTTCATGCGCACTTTACACAAAATATTGTCAACTTGACATCAACAACGTACATGATACTCGTTTCAGGCGTTAATGTGGGAGTGATTTAATTAGGCACCACATGTGCCGGTGTACCACATATAGATTTCTGCGTCACGTACACCATTTGTCATAAACAGTTTATTCAACAACACCCAACAAACACAATAATAAAACATTTTTGAGTGATAGAACATTTTCACAGAGATGGCACAAAGGATTCTGCATACAGATACATTCTGTACCTTGGCACGCCTCTGCAAAGGCAGAGATAAAAATGTATAAAACTGAATAAGCAAAAAATTCTATCAATATCTGCTGTTTTCTGTAGTCTGAACCTGGAGAGCCAACCCTCTATCAATCCATGATAGGGCCAGGAAAACTAAAACGTTCTCCCACATTTTCAAATTCTGGGAAAGTGCAGTGTCACTGTAAGCATGTGATGAAAGTTGCTATCACAGATAAACCTTCTAATCTTGCAGGCAAGTGGAGCTGAAATTAAGTTTGTTGCTCTGGTCTTACTGGTTAGGACAGTCACAGACATAGTGATGAACATGATGTTTGGATGCCTGTGTGACAACTAACTCAATCAATTACTCTTGTATTAAGAGATGTTTCGTTTGAGCCGCAATGAAAACTGACACATCTGTTCTTAGGACTAATGCCACATTACAAAAAGTCTGCCTGTTTCAACTGGTTTCATTTTTTGCGTGAGACACTGGGGAGGACTTGTGATGAATTTCCTGCCGTGAGATGTCTTGGTACCACTGATATCTGCTTCCCCGCTTTTGGCTTAAGGGAGAATCCATCATTACAGGGATGGAACACCAAGCCAAATGCCAGCAAACCCACAGGGCTGCCCAATGTTGTGCCTGTACAAATATCAGTCATCAAGGATGTACAGAGTTCACAGAGAAGCGGGCGTCAGAGCCGTGTCATCCTGCTTTTTGAGGGTAGGTTCATTTCAGTGGGGCAGCATCCCAGAATGCTCGGGGGCCATTCGTACCAAGAGGTGCTACTTGCTGGAGTAACCGGGGTAAGGAGGCGGAGGTGGGTGGATTCTGGGAGGGGTTGGCGTGTAAGGTGGTGGTAGAATGTGGTGGGGGTTCATCTCATAGTCGTAGCTGTAAGGAGGAGGAGGTCCTGGTGGTAAGGAGAGGAGGAGGAGGAAGACAGGGAAAAAGAAAGAGAGAGAGAGAGCAAGAGAGGTCTGTCATCTCTGGAAGCCACACTGTGTTCTGCAATTTCATGGAGGGTTATAATTTTAAAAAGAGAAGTGGCTGGTGTATTCCAGCCATGCTTTAGAAAAATAAATCCTGAAATTAAAGTGATACAATAAGCATATTCTAAGCAGCACACGCACTTTGGCTAGGTAGGTTGCTTTAGCGTACTATTTTATGTGTTATAATAAATAACCTGTCTCGTGAAATCTACAGCGCTTTCACCTACTTAGTAGCAGTTATTCTGCAGAACAGCACAACCTAGTGGTGGCACCCGGTGCAGCAGGGTAATGGGTGAGAAGTAATACCTCGGTATCCCTGTGCAACAGTGTTGACGTGACAAGTTCTGAAGACCCCCACCCGCGAGTTACGTCCGTTCTTCACGCACATACACAGGCAAAGGAAGATAGCCGCCACCGCGCCCATTAGGAACACCACACCAAACACTATCCCAGAAATGGCCGTGCCCCTGTATGAGAGAAAAAAAAACACTTCGGTGAAATAGTTAGGTGAATAGATTTGTATCCAAAATACTGTAATCACACACTCCATTGCTCACAAGGGTTTTGCCTCTTGAGAAATTAACAGTGTAAAGCAAGACTGAATCTGTTTTTCCATGGCACAAGTACTAAGGATGTATTATTGGCTTCGCTATTGTTTGCTTGTGGGAGCGAAAGCACGTGTTGATTCCCATTGTACTGTGGATTGCGATCGTATCTTTTCGCAGATCTCCGTACCGCGACTGTTAAAACAGTGTATTTGCCGTGAACTGAAATCCCAGTAGAGACACCACTGTTGACCCTAAACAATAAAAGTAGATTTGCATTTAATAATAAAAAAAATATTAACACAGAGTTATAGTAAAACATCCAGCCTTCTCCATCTTCCTTGTGGAAAAACGGGGGTCCATCCTCTTTAGATGGGCCAAATAAATAAAATGATGGCAAATTGTTATAATAAGGAAGTGAGAATGCATTAACCAACACAATTTGATGTTGTGGAGTAGCTATTAAAAAGAAATGGATGTTAAAGAGCTCCTTGTTTTGAAACAGAGGTCAGATCTGGTGGATGTATATGTCTGCAGGGACAAGGAACAGCTGAGTCAACAAAGCTTCCTCTAAAGCCGGCAGAAGCTCTGCTGCACTCCGCCTGCTCCTCGTTAGAGGACAGTCACTCTGGGAGGACAACGAGGCTGCAGGCACCTGAGTAAACGACCACCAAAACGCAGCATGAGCTCACAGCCGACTAAATATTTGTGATTCTGGGAGTCAGGCCTTGAAACAGTTGAAAAGTCTGGTAAACGTGGGAGAGATTAAGCTTGGCGTGTAACATGAAAAACAAAAATGGGACAGTACGAGTGTAACACCTACAACAGCATGGAGAGCGAGGCAGGGACATTAAGTGAATTCGCAGGCTAAAGTGGCTCTGATCGGACCCCAAGTAAAACAAAGAGGAAAAAATTCAAGGAAGAAAGGTCATTTATCCAGTGTTACCCAGGTCACACTGACAAGTAAGAATCTGTCCTGAATTCGACAAATTATGGTCAAGTAACCAGTCTTTGAGGGCTATAGATTATGTTCTTCTGGTGTGAATGTAAAAAGGCTGGATATATCTAAGTTTTCCCATGTGCTTTAGACGGACAATACGAATAACCCAGAAGCAGATGGTATTAGTGTTTGTCTGTCAGTCATTGCCCGATGACCATTAAATTAATATCATCACTGACACACTGCTTTTTAGCATATATGCTTAGCAAATCTTTCTCCCATTCTTCAAAAGGTTGTTGTTGGTGGGGCAATGTGAGTCAGAGGAAGGGCAAGTAACTGCACAGGACTAAACATGGGAAACCTGTCACATTATTTAAATGTGACTTTCTACCTATAAATCTCTCAGGTAGTGCAGTCAATCGCAACTGGAGTGATTACTTCTTTGAGTTTGAAAATGCAGTGCGTGACTCAGTGGGTTAGGACTCTGCCCGTGATTAGAAAACCGCTGGGTTGAAACCTGAGTTTGGCAGAGTACCCACATCTCTGCTGGGCCCTTGAGCAAGGTCTTAACCCCCCCCCCCCCCCCACCACCAAAATGCTCCAGGGGTGTTGGATAAATAGCTGATGGTGCGCTCAGATCCCAAGCTTCACTCTCACCTCCATATGTATGTGCCTTAAGGAGAGCAAGATGGGATGTACAGAGGGAGGAAAAACACACTGCAATGCACTGTAAGCTTTTTCATTTCATTTTCTGAAAGGGTCAGCTGGGTGGATTCTGGAAGGTGACTGTGTTGCTGGTCCCCTGGAGTGGTGCTGGGTTCAGAACTTTCCTAATAAACAAAAGCCTTTTGTTTGTCTGATCCTACCTGCTGTTTCCGCTTATATCAGAAACGACATTGAGCCTTCAAAGCAGCACAGCCGGCACTTAGGCGAGGGCAGGAGTGATACTCACGAGAGGACATCGCCCACATACGCGTAGTATGAGCAACAAAAAGGAGGGGCCCCGTCACAGCAGTACTCCAGGCAGCTGTCACATTGGCCGGTACAGCATCCTGCCAAACCCAATCACATGTTTGATTAAATTACACAACAATAATATTGCACCTCATTTTAGCCATTAAAATGTTGCTGAGTGGCAAACATGTTTACATGTTTAAATTAATAGCAGATACTATTATCAGCATACATTTTATTAGCGTGTGGCTCAGTAGGCTACGCCTCTGTGCCTGTGATCGGAAGGTCGCCGGTTCAAGCCTAGACTCGGCACATCTATCCATCCCTTAACCCCCAGCTCCCTGGGTGCCGCAACAGGTGGCTGCCCTTCACGGCCGGCTTGTTCTCACCTAGAGAGGGCAAGCTGGGGGAGGCATAAAGAGAATTTTCCCACGCGGATCAATACAGTATCAATTATTATTATTAATTATTATAAAGCAGGATAAGCCAGGCCCTGGAGCAACTGGAGGATATGGGCCTGACTCAAAGGCCCAATAGTGACATGACTCGAGTGACCACAGCATTTAAACCTGCTAATCATAGACATACTGCCACAAAACTGAAAGGAGATTTGACTTAAATTGTAAAACTGGCTCTTTGTTTCTCATAACAAATCACAAACATAATTCCTGTAAGTCTGAGACTAATTCCATATACCGTCATATACCATCATATACCATCATTGCTTCAGACAGTCCATCAAATTATTCTGCACAAGAAATCTATTTTAAGTTTTTATGCTTCATTATACGTGAGATCCAAAGATTACAGCTTTGTATCAGTTTAGAGAAATGCTCCTTTGTAATTTAGTGACTTAGGAGAACCACATAAGCGTACGTAAACTACATTATTAATCCGTAATTGGACTGATTAGGCAACCCAGGAGTCCACAGATGGCGACAATGCCAATTATAAATAACAGACCCTGCTAGTGCTGTACTACATTGATGCTGAATGCACCCGATCGGCTGGGTTTGTGGAAAATGCCAGACATCTGCGTTCTGCATGGATGCCATGGAGACGCCTGGAAAATGTGAAAAGCCTTTCTGTCGTCTGTTTTTATTTCTAGGTTATATTTATCCCATCGAAAGCAGTGGGTCCACGTAGAGAAGCAGACAAAAAGCCAACTAATGAGGTTTGGAAGAGTTCGTTCTTTTGTGAAACCATCTTCACTCCTACTGGTATTAATGATTACTGTAGCATGGATATAAACAGAGTTAGAATTGTTAGGGGAGCATTTTGAGGAGAGGACAGGGGACACCGTGACTTTACCTCGCGTAATGACCTAAATGACTTGTTCTTCATGAGCAAATCTTTTACATAAACAAAATGATCTGCCATTACACTCACTTGCTCTGTTGGTTCAATGAATGATATTTAAACACACTCGTGCTTTCCATCTCTATCTCGCATACAATTAATCAGCAGCCTATTTAGAAAACTTGTCTCTGGCTGATAATGCAATTAATAGAATGTCACATGATTTACATATCCTGGATTATCCTCTGGTCAGCAGAAGTGGACTGGTCATGTATGCTGATGATCATGTATAAATGATGGTAATGTATAAATGATGGTCATGTATGCTGGTCTCTGACAGGAGATAAGTCTGAAACAGCTAACGTACTGCAGTAACAGTGTCCACAGTGTTCCAGTTCCTCTATCCCGGACAGCTGTACGAAGGACGTCTCATGCGAGCTTGCTCCACCCATGCCCCTTCACTCAGCTCAAAACGACTGTCAGAGGACAGGCTGTGTCTATTCAGCGTATACTAACATTAGCCAATTCGTATCCCCCCCCGCTTAGAGAGGGGGGCCTAGAGCACGGTTAGTCCAAACGGTGCTAAGCGTGCCCGAGTACGGAACATGGACATGACGTCAATGATGCGACTGCCATACGCATGCGCAAATTTACATTATATGACACCAACCCGGAAAGAACAGATCACACATGCTGTATAGATCGTGACCATCTCCTTTCTTATGCAAAACTGGGTTGTGAATATAATGTGTAAGGAGAGTATTGGGCGCATTACATCACTGACTTGAAGCTAGGGAGATCATATTTAACTAGCTGACATTTTAATGTTCTACATAACATGATGCGTGCAATTCTGACATAGAGTATAACTGAATGTCGGCAGTGATTCAGACATATTCAGTCCATGGTTCTGATTCGATGGTTAGCGATATCTAACAGTGTAATTACTACCGGTACTAAAGAAATGTAATACAGGTACGACCGTACCCTTTCTTTAGTCTGCACAAACTCAGAGATATTTAGTAAAATGTGGGAACATCTTATTGGTGTAGCTCGAATAAATAAAAATCGTTGCGTACTTGAAATCTGTGCGTGTCATCCTTATTTAACAAAATAAGGAAATTAATCATGAATTCCATTCTGCTGCGCGATAGCGCTTTGCTTTCTTATGCTTCCTTCAACATCAAGAAGTCTCACGGTGATGACGAAAGTGTGGTCCGGCCAGGATCGTTAAAGTGCAACGTGAGCGCAGACCAGCGCGGGAGGGGGTGCAATAGTGCTCGGCCATGGTATAAGGCAACCAGGCCTAGATAATTGCGCCCC
The DNA here is from genome assembly GCA_026776945.1 of Isichthys henryi. Taxonomy (NCBI): domain Eukaryota; kingdom Metazoa; phylum Chordata; class Actinopteri; order Osteoglossiformes; family Mormyridae; genus Isichthys; species Isichthys henryi. The sequence goes on from JAODJX010000001.1 coordinate 49,534,717, forward strand.
CCCACAAAGGATGCAATCAGTGCCTGAGCAATATCAGACACTATAGGCGGCAATTTTCTGAAAATCTCTAAAACTAGGTACCACACACCCATATCCTTGTGCATACGGCCCAGTCCTAACAGATGATACGCCGTCCTTCTCTAGATTTGGAGGTGGACGATTATGGTTTATGATATGAGCTGCTCTCTATCTGAGCGCAACAGTAATGACAAACTGGAGTGGCTGGTGCCCCAAGGCGCAGGGTTTCCTGTTTGTGTATAAGCTTTTGATGCCCCTACCCCCCTTCCCCACCCTCTTTCTGGGTGGTCCTACCCACCAGGCATGCGGATTGCCCTCTCACCTCCGGTTCTTGTAGCTGTGAGCTCGGCGACAAAGGCGCTTAAGAAAGTCAGCAACGAGACACTTTCCTACCCGTGGCGACTGAGTCTAAAAACACCTCCCCAAAAGTTTCATATGTAGGGGGGTTTATTAATCATACATACCACTTCCTTCAAGACACCATTTAAATTCTGCATGTATTTTCGTATATTAATCTATAAATAAATAATGTATGAATTAAGATGCTGACTAAAAACTTTCCTCTCGACAATGCAGAATGCAGCCTAAATTCACAGGCATGCTTCTTCAGCCGCTGTAAATCAGTATGAGAAATTATAGGTCTTAAGATAATTATACGTTTTAAAAACATCAAAGTCCGCATGTAACATCGCAAAGGGAACTGTTAAGAAATGGCCTTATTGGCGGTATGGTTATGAATATGAACATCTAGGAGTGGAATACAGCTTGAATATTTAAGAGCGTTTCCCAGAATAGCGGATAAGTTTTATAAACTTAAAATACCTAAGCTTATATTAATTTATTTGGCACCGGGGTGGAGAGTCGCATTGATCACATTAATAGGAGCGTCAAAATGCATACAAACACATAAACATCGAGGACACTTGCGCTTTCAGCCAATAAACATTTCCTTACCAGCCAAAAGAGAAACCAGCAAGGCGTCCCTCAAGAAGGTCCAGCAGCAGTGGGCGCCCCGTGACCCGGGTTTTACCGCACCGATTCCACGCCTGCTTTCCATTTTCCTATTATACCGTGCTTTTGTGATTTATTAAAGTCTCCAGTGCTGTGTGTCGGCGGTGATTTAGTATAAACCATTCGCATAAATAGGAGTGTAGAAAACTTCTTAAAACCTCCGTAAAAGTTCTACAGACGCAGATTGTAACGGCACAGAGACTCGCTTCACATCCTTTCAAATTGCGGCACAGTGTGTCCGGGCTGCGTGCTGCGCTCTCCGAAAGGCGCTCCTCTTTCCCCCTTTGTTTTCTTCCTCACCGCTTTCTCTGACGATCAGTCAGTATCCTCCTCCCCCTGCCGCTATTTTCTCGGATTACCCTGTCCATTGCGGGGAGGTGCATATATGTGCGCCGGCTATTTCAGAATATTATTTCAATGTCACGACTGTGGGTTCAAATAGGCACCATTGTCTGTCTTAGGACAAACCACCCACGATTCTCCCTCCTGCAGAAATTGCCCATTACGGTGTTTATGGCCGTTAGATCCATTGTGCGCCCCAAAGTATGGTGTTGCCTGATGTTTTTTGTATTTCTATTTTTAGTCTCCTTGGCGCACGAATTTTTCATTGAGAGGAGAAGGGAACAACAAATGATAATTGAGTGAATATATTGAATTAAAGAATAAGACAAAAACCCCCGCATCTTCAGGACAATAAGATATGTCTTTTTTGTTCTCCAGGAACATATCGAAATGATTTTTTTTTACACGTATCCAAATCTGTTTGAAACACTCACGTGTGCATGATATTGGCCATAAAATAAATACCTGTCTGTCTTTCAGAGTTTAGCCAAAGGCTAGTTTGTACTAAAAGTCATTTCCAGTTTAATGTGTACGTTTCTGAAGTTTGATCCAGTTATGAACTTCTTCATGGAAGACGTGTGTGGTTCAGTTGGTTAGGAGGTTGTACTTGTGGTTGAAAGGGCATTGGTTCAAATCTCCAAGCTCGCGGAGTGATTTCACTATTAATTTCTCCGGCGACTGTCAGATCCTGCCTTTTCAATTGTATTTTGCGTTAGATAAAAGTGTCTGTTAAGTAAATAACGTAACAAATTTTATGCGTTCCTCTTGTTCCATATGGATGTTTTATCCATGCTGTATCAATCACTAGCTGAATCCCAATTCCAATTGGTTATTTTATTGGTTCTCATTAAGTTAAACCTGCCTGCGATTTGCTGAGTGATATGTAATGATATCCTGTAATCCCTCCCATTGAATATTTCCAAGCCACACCTACTAATAAGTCTGGTTAGAGAAACGGAAACTAAGAACTCCAGGCTAATCCAATTTAACAGGGAAGAATCAGCGGTGGTGACTAATTTCAGCTGTTTCACTCTTGCCTCTTCCAGCTCACTTTTCCAGTTTCGTGTCACCCTTTTTAACTCAACTGGCCAAATTCTTTTCCCTTTGGTGGCTTCCAGGACAAAGGTAATACAGATATAACCATGCAGCTAAATATCTTTTACTAAAAGCAAAAAGCATAATGCCATTTCTCCTGGTCTTGCCTTTTATTTAAAGATTTCACCGCCGGTTCTTTTCACAAACGCTCAGCTGCAAAAGACATTTGCAGACTTGACCTCTTCACTTCTGCTTTTATTGCCGTTTCTGTGCTGCACCATTACATCATCGCTTTGGGAGATGTGACAAGCTGAAGCCCAGGAGACTGTGTTGCTCCTAGATATCCCACTGGCTCACTTGAGAATCTCTTCTAGTAAAGCGTCACACAGCCTGGCATAAATTAAAGCAACGAAGAGACCGTTTTTGTAGCACCCATTGTTTTTCCAGTTTGATTGCAACTATTTGTGTTCTGTTCCATGTACTGTTTTGACAGACGCTTGTAAAATAGAAGCCGGCAGTTTTTGCTTCTCACATCATGACTGTTGGGTGCACAGCTTAGTCGTCCAGCTGGTCTCTCAACTCTCGTTTGACTTCAGGGGGAATATGGGAAGAGCATTATCCCCTGTGGACTGAGGCTGCAGCTCTTCGCCAGGCCGCAAACGCACAGTGTAATTACGGGACCCATGTCTGTCTGCTTGGCGCGGGAGGATAATGGATCTCAGACGGGTCACGGCCCGATTCAGGAGTGTGCTGCTAACCAGCTTCACTGTGTGAAGCCCACGAATTCATAATTCAATACCGGGAAAGTGACCCAGATGCCTGTCAGGACCTCAGCTGGTTTAATTAAGCAGTAGGGCAGGAGGAGGCCTAGCCAATGTGCATGTTTATGATGGTTTGGGTGGAAACAGTATCCAATAGCGATGGGAGAAATTAGACCTCATCACCCATGCTGGGTAGCAACCACTGTGTCTCGTCAACCACTGTCTGCTTTAATACTATGGAAACCACTGAATGTGAACTGGGATCCATCCTGTCTGTGACTGACAGTACCCAATAATCCCACGCACAGTGGGTTCCCAAGTCTCATATCTGTCCCATTGCTAATAATCCCTCTTCCTCGTTCCATGTATCTGAAACAGCTATTTCAATTGGGACAGTGATTTGTATCCTTCTAAAAGCAGATGTGCAATACTGAGATATGGATTCCAGGTCACACTAAAGACACAGCTGTGATGATTTGATTGAGTATGAACAGAGCATCAAGAATGGATTTATTGAGCAGAAATGAAACACCAGAGACACAGGTCATTGTGATAGTTTATTCATAAACCTAGAATCAT
>JAODJX010000001.1:49538485-49550647 GCA_026776945.1 Isichthys henryi
ACTGTATAAATACTCTATACATTCTACGTTCTGTTATTTTAATGAAAGTAACAATAATTATCAAATAGCCAAAAAAATTATGATTATATTTTCCAGACTGTACAAAAATAAATAGCGTTTAGATATTCTGTAAAAAAAAATCCTTCTCAGAAGGTAGGAGAGATTTACTTATGAAGTATTAAGAGAAAAAGTTACTTGACGGACCTTATCCACATATATCAAGCACAAGCACACTCACACGCACACATTGGCATTGTTCGTTACAGCCAGTAATCAGGACAAGTGTGTCCCATAGGTTTGCAGTTGTGGAACTGGAGATGTACATTAGTTGAGCAATATCGCAAGAAAATCAAAAACAGGCAACTGTCCAGACAAACATTACAGACGAATAGAGCAACCACTCAAACAAAAAACAAGTAACCTCACATTCACACACCAGCAAAAACTCAGCTTCCCTCCCTGTAACCCCTGAATGCAGTGACTAAATGGATTCAAACGGAATTAAAAAGTACTAATGCATTGAAAATATGTAGCGCTGTTGCCTAGTAACAAATACAAAGACAGTCTGGATAGCTGTGTGTTTGGGTTGAGCAGAAATATAGGATGGCAGGATCTTCTGGGTGAGAACTGACTGCAGAAAGGAGGTAAGGCACCAGACAAGGGAGGGTGTGACATGATTGTGGGCCCAGATAGCGTTATCTCCTCGCGGGTGCGAGTTCTTCCGGAAAACCTCAACCTACAAAACTTTTAACTAAATGCTAAAACTAATTCTGTCCAGTCCAGCTTGAACAGAGTAGACACACACACACACACACACACACATACACACACACACATATATAATATCTACAGCAGCATGCTTGAGCAGCAATGTGTCTCTCTCTCCTTTAGGTTCCCCCAATAGGAGGGTCCACTCCCACCACTATCACCGCCGGGCAATATGGCTACTTTTGCGCCTTGCTACCAATGGCCACAATCTCTCATGGACAGACTGATGGTAATTTAAACACTGTTTAAAATGTAAACATTTTCCTCGAGGGTGTAAAATTCCTGTAGGCTTAGACTGAACGTTCACGGTCGAGGGTGAAGGACAGTTGTCATCTTTTTCATTATCATTCTGGAAGTTCGTTCTTCTTTTTGTTCAATTAAGTCTCATGTCATATGGGCTAACAGGAAACCCCTCTGCAGCTCCCCCCGCTGCCCCTAGCAGGGCCTTTGCCTACACATTTCCAGCAGGGGTCTGGGACGGTCTTTGGGGTCACAGCTCTCGTAGCCGAGAAGCCGTCCACTGTGTGACATGCAGTGCAGCGTACGTTTACGGAAACTCTGCCCACAGGTCTTGGAGCACGGAGACCACATCCCCAGCTGCCAGATGGGGCAGGGGTGGGGGGGGCAGGGGCGAGACATGGGTGGGCGCAGCTCCACTGGGCACTCAGATGAGGGGCGGCCACGGGAGTCCAGGCAATCCACGATGCGTTGCTGAACACCCCCGCCGCATGTCAGGGAGCACTGGCCCCAATCGCGCATCACCCACTCGGCACTTCCTGTCTCTTGGATGGCATTAATCGATGGCCTCCTGCCTGCTGGCCGGGGGGCGAAGAAGGTCAACTTGATCCGGGGACGGGGTGAATCGCCCACGGACAGCACCACGACAGTGAGGGGCTCCGGCAGCGGGCCGAAGCTGCGGATTCGCTCCAGGGTGGCAGAGGCGCCGCTGTAACGCAGCAGCGCCCCTCGCAGGAAGATGTCGGTCTCCAGTGTGGTCAGCTTATAATCCCCGTTGAGCAGGTAGGTGCCGTCCTGATGCCGCAGGGCCAGGTAGCTGGAATCGTGGTGGTGGCCGTGCTGCTTGATGTCTACATGTGTAGCTCCGGCAGGGATGACCACCACATCCTGATAACCAGGACTGAGAGACAGGAGAGTATTCAAAACCGGCATCTGGACAACTAAGAATTATACAGTGTACACTCAAAAGCAAGTACAGCAAGACACGCGAAAGCCATGCGGTGCTCACCTGGCGAATTTGAGTGATCTTGACACCTTCTTGCAGGTAGATCCATCCCCGCCGCAGACGCCGCACTTGTCGAACCGACGGTCCGAGCCGATGACCCAATCGCAGCCGGCTTTCACGCACTGGCCTTGCACACACACAGACGTGGAGTCAGGGCTGCAGGGAGTTCCGTCTGCCACCTGGGGGCAGCAGAGAGACATTCTCTGTCACAAGCTGCTCACTTTGCTGCGTAAGGAAGAGCATGTTCCAGTAAATTCAGAATAATCCTGCAGTGCTGTAAAGTTCCAGTGTCCCACCTTAGGCTTCAGGATGAAGAAGTAGCCGGTACCCTTGGCCCGACAAATCAGCTTGCAGCGGTCCTTGGGAGAGACCCCAGCGTATTTGGGGACCCATTCGACTCTGCCGCTAGACCCGAATGACATGCTAGAGGAGATGTCATTGTGAACCAGGCACTGCTCCTCACGGAATGACAGGCCTGCAGAAAGAGGGAGGGGAAGAGTGTGGGAAGTCAGAAAACCTGTGCTTAAGGTCCATAAAGGGTGACCACATGATTGCCGGTCATAACACAAGCAGTTGCAGACAAGAATGATGAAGACATGCTGTATAGCCAAGTAGCAGCCAACATGATTTATGTTTCTGGAATGTACTATGTGAAGTTTTCAGTGGCTGTGCTTCAAAGCTGGGTCAGTTGGGTCTGTATGCAGGCACAGTGAGGGGTCCTCATTTACAAGCCTGCTCAGTCGTTCATTTGTGTTGCCAGTTTTCTCATAGGCTCTCATCTCAGGTAATTGTTAAGCCAAAGTCCCCTCTAATTCCACTCAGCATTCTTACTTAATTAATGGCATCTTGGCACCAATGTCTGAGGTCCAGAAATACCACTGATTATCTGTGAGGTCTTGGGGAATCACTGCCAGCACTCAGGCCTCTTACCGTTGGTGTCGGGGCAGGGCTCCGTGTTGCAGGAACGGTACTGTATCCTCTTGCCCTCGCAGTACTTGCCCCCATTCTTGGGAGTAGGGTTGTCACAGTCCCGGAAGGAGTACTGCACTCCTCCCCCACAGGTCCGTGAACAGTCCCCCCAGGGGCCCCAAATGCCCCAGCCACCATTCACGGGAGTCTGTGAGATAAAGGGACACGCTATTAGTCACATGGGAAGAAGTGTGCGATAATCTCTACTGCTAGGTATCAATACCCAAGTAACAACCCTGAAGTAGTGATCCACAAGTGACAATCCCCAAGTGAAAACCCCCATGTCCCAAATCTACTGCGACCCACCTGGAACTCTGTAGCCTTGCTCTTGTGCAGACATTCACCAGCCAAGCACCACCTATCCTTCCCACATGGGGTGCCGTCGGCCCAGGGAAAGCTCTTAGTCTGGCAGACCAGGATTCCCCCCGCGTTGTTGACAGTGCACCACAGAGCTGTGCAGGTCGTGTTTGCATCCGGGCAGTGTTGGGACTCCTCCCCGAACATGAGCCGGCACTGCTGGTCCACATCGTAGATCGAGCCCGGCAAGGCCTTGGGCAATGGCTCGGCCTTCTGTGGCTTGTCCAGCAGACAATCGCCTAGGAGTCAGAGGTCAGGGGTCAAATGCCGTTCCCGTTTCCCTGCTGTCCATTTACCTGTCGCGCGATTGTGACTATGCTCTGATCTTACCGTGGCCGTTGTCCAGGAAGGAGGTGATCCTTAACGCACTGCACGGTGACCAGGGCTGCTGGTGGTTCAGGTTGTACAGGGTGGACGACATCATGAGGGGGGGCAAGGTGGGGTCATTAATGCTAATGCACTGCTTGGCGTCATCGTGGAGCATGTTTAGCACATGACCTGTGGCACAGGGAGTTAGAGGTCAGCTTAGCATCTGGATGCGATTGAGCGCACGTGTGTGTAAATGACATTTAAGATTTATCGGGAAAAAACAAATTTTAAGTTAGATTTATTAGTGCCTTAGGCTTTTTGCCCGAGCTGTGTGTGTGTGTGTGTGTGTGTGTGAGAGAGAGATCGCCTACCCAGCTCGTGTGCCACAAAGAAGGCCGTCTGCAAGCCATCATCCTCTACGATGGAGCAGCTCCTCTCCGGGTCGCATGCAGTGCCGACATCCGCCATGCCCAGGGTTTCGCAAGAGTGTGGGCCACAAAGTTCCTACGATGGGGTGGGGAAAAGGACCACAGGGTCAGCTGACTTTTCTAAAACAAGCAATACAATTGGCAGATTAAGTCACCAGAAGCAGCCAATCGGACGTGCGTGTGCGTGAGTGCGTGCACCTCTTTGGTGAAGAGCACGGCGGTATCGTAGTGCTCCGGGTGCCGGTCGCTGGGCGGGTTGTGTTGTCGCTGCCACCTGCAGAAGTTGCGCAACGTGAGCGCGGCGTTTCTGGACACGTTCGGGCCGTGCTGCTCATCGTTCACCACCAGCACCTTGACCACAGCCAGCGTGATAGAGTTGTGGATGCTGGGGTGGCGATAAAGACGTGCTGCCACCGCCATGATGGTCAGCAGGTACGGCTTAAGCCTCGCACCGTGGAAGTCCGCCATCAGCTTGTCTGCTACCAGCAGCAGTTCCACGTAACGCGGGGTGGAGACGAAGCGACGGAACCGATGGTGGGCTGGAGGAGAAATGCAGGACAAAAAAGGTCATGCTAAATAATTAAGGAAATGGTTGGACTTTGCTACATATCTGAAAATAAGTTATGAAATCTGTATTCGGCTATTGACTGCGCAAAGTATTATTTGGTTTTGAACCAGCGATATCTACATTTTCTTCAACAATTCACTTTTAAAACTGTCTTCATCTGCTTTTAAAGGCAATCGCCGGCTGAAGACTAAGGAAACTCCTTGGCATATGGTTTTTATGACATGAGTCAGTGTTCACACCGCCGCGTCCCCGCCTCTGAATTTGGCAGCATTCCCGAAGTGTGCAGAAAAAAAGAGACCCTGCTATTCCTCCCTGGCCAGCAGCCTCCGCTACGCGCGATACCAGCAGGACAGTATACACGTCTTAACTTCGCTAATTCGCCCTCCCCTTCCCCGAATGACCCCCCTCCTCTCTTCCCATCGCTGTGACGGGGCGAAACTTTTCATTTTAACTCTCCGCGACCCACTGAGCCGACCTGTTTCCTTTCCCGACATTAATAAGGATCCACACAATTTTCACGTTTTAGTTATTCAAATACTCTGAAAATTATATTTATGCATACAGCTACATACAGTTTTAATGCATATTCACCTGGGTTGATGGATCTAGGAAGATTAAAATGTTTGACAAGTGGTCTTATCCACTATGAATTTATTACATCGGCGAAAATTTTTTGTTTCCAGTCGTCATATAAACGGAATTCCCGCACAAGCAAGGATTATACGTCATATACGATTCTATTTCTAAATATAGGCCTATTAATGATAATGTTGCCTACTTTGTGTATGATGAAAATGTAGGTTAACTCCAAATGAATGAAGCCAATTACATTTATATGTTTCCACGTCACAGCTTGTGGGTAACTTGCAGCTATTTCTCTAGATCCAAATAACACTTAAAACTGATACATGGGGTTGGAAAACAGAAATACCTTTCTGGTGGGGGGCTGCGGGGTCCGCGATCACACCCTTCTCCTTCCTAAGTGGCTGCCTGTCTTCTTCCTCGTCCACCCCGCACTTGGAGCCTCTGTCTTCGGCATGCGGTTTCCGACTTCTGCAGCGCAGGATGTGAAGGCTGGAGTCGGAGGCGCCAGAGTCGGTGTCGCTGTCTGGCTGGATAAAGCACTCCTCACCGTCAGCGTAAAATCCGCCCCGAAGTCCGTGGCACACATTGAGCGCCGCTGCCGAGTCAGCTTCTCCATCCACCTGGCCGGAGAAAAAGCACCCAGCCATAGCCCTGCTGTCCGATACTCGCTGAGTCTCCGGATCCGGGCTCTCAGGTTGCCCGATCATCTGGAAGACGAACCCTGTAGCCAAGAAGGTCTGATCCGGCTCCAGGTCTAAAACTATCCGCTTGTCAAAGGCGTCCAGTTGGTAGATCCGTCTCTCCCCGACCTTTTCTCTCTCCTCGGTGCTAAGAGTCCGCTGCTGTACGGTCTCGTCCATTGCCTGGGCCGGGTCGAGTCGCACCGGCACCACTGCGCCCTCCATCCAGGCACCATGTGCTGTGCTCATGTACAAAGCGGCGAGCCAAGCAAGGGAGATGCAGAAAAACGACCTCATAACTTTACCTGATATTCTAGATGGAAAAAGGGAAACGTTTTACGTGTTCGTCTACAAAGATGCAATGAAAAAACCCCTTTACGTGAGTTTGCAGCTATTCAAACAAAATATCACTGCCTATGCAAAACATAAGTCACAAAGTAAAAAGTTTAGATTCACGCAAAATGGATATCCACTGTAAAATTCATTTGCATATCATCAGCCAGTAGAGTAGATGTCAGGATTTCAATAGGACATGCTGTATATTTTAGCCGGTCACTATTAGTATCTTGTTTTTAAAAAAAGAAGCTAAAATCCAACTCCGGTCGTCAGATAATTCAGGATCTGTGCTGAAATGGGATCAGCTTTCCCCTTGCGCCCTAAGATCTGCACTCTTCGGTTCCCTTAAATCCTGCTCCGTCCCAGCTTGCTATATATCCCTAAGACTGGGACCACCCCCTTCCTGAGGACCCTTTGATCTACCAGCGTACGCAACCAAAACGCAGTAGAGAGCTGGATCCAGGCCACGATAATCAATCATAGTGGAGGGTGCTTGGCTGAGAAAAACTCTTTTTTTCTTTCAAATAGTAGGCGGGACAATCCCTTTCTCCGCTGTCCCGAAGCTCAATGCATTTTATTCAGAGCCTTAAGTAAATCCCATAACTTAGTCTTCAGCAAGTCCTGTGTATGCGTCACACGTTGCCGCTCTTCACTGTTCCGTCTATGCACTCAGTCCTGAAAACTGATTTTTTTTTTCAGCCGAATTAACGGGTTTCTTCCCCCCAGCACTACAACGGAGTGAAACACTGCTGAGAATTTTGACTATTAGTTGAGTCTGAGACTGCAGCCGATGGCTGTAGATCTTACGCAAAGGGAAGCGGGGTCGGGAAGCGGGACGGTAGAGACGCACCGGCCAGTAAATTCCCTTTCTTTCCAAAATATCGCCTAAAAACCGTCATCGGCTCTCCTCTGTCCAGTTAAAACTTCTATTGGGTGAGAATGGGCAAAAGTCCTTGACACATATTAAGAATCACTTCGCACGCCATGAATACACTGTAATTTGATATATTATTAATAATATGTGTTTTTATGCTTGCGTGGATTAAAAATAGTGAAGCCAGCATTAGTGTTGTGGTAGACAGCACAAATCCAAAACAAAAACCTCTTCCTTTTATAAACCTACATTTATATATTTCTTAAAACCAAACGTCGTTTTACCGTTAATGAAGTTATTAAACCATGTATGTTGTTATTACTATTTATAGAAAGTGTAAGTGGGAGAGAAATTTTAAAATGTGCAAACTACTTAAAATGTACTCCCTGTTAATAGAAAAATACACATGTTTGTTCATAGCTTAAAATAAATTTTAAAAATAAGAAGGCACGCTGATACACCTCCTTAAAATATACCTTCTTCAGTGATATATTTGAGATTGTCAGTACCGACTGCCATCTTCTGAAGAGCGGAAGAGGAGTATAAGTGAATGTAGTGTAACTAATAATTCCTGAACATTCATAAATATTTTAATTTTTCATTAAACTGAAAAAAATATATATACACACACACGCACACACAAAAATATATAACGCATTTCAATTTGGTACCAATGATAAGACAAACAGATGTGTCAAATTCACTAATAAGGTACCACCTTAAAAATTTGCAGTCTAAGAAAAACCCCCTGCCTGTTGCCCTGTTGTCCACCAGATGGCAGACTTGATGCATACTGAATTTTGGTGCTTTAGGAAGTCTTGAATAAGTTATCTTCCCGTTATTGTATATACCTTGACCGTCCAAACATTTATTAAAACCATATAAACATCATATAATAAAAATGCCAGGGCGTTTTTTAAAAAATATTTGTCAGGATTTAGTTGCTCCAATAGGCCAGAATGTAGCCTATTAGAGCAACTAAGGTTAATTACCTTGTTCTTTATATAGAATGCCCTCTCCTCGGACTCAAACCGGTGATCTAAATGTTAATAAATTAAGGCTACATATGCATCAATAGGCAAGAGCGTATAAATCCGAATGTGTATCCTGCCATTTGTGTGCAGGGGCGTGCGTGGAATATATAGCTCCATGATTGTGTGCTTGATTTTAACTGTGGCTCCAAAATCCCTACCTCATTTGAAATTCCTGGTCTACTCCACCGTTAGACAGCCTAATTAACTAATGGAGTGCACTAGTAAGGAAACACATTAAATGTATAGCTGGCGGCAGTGAAGGCGTGGTTTGGAAGCCACATGTGTAAATGCAGGCATTTACCCATCGCTTATTTTATATGTGTTATAATGCAATACCACCAGAAGATGGCGTGTCAGCATTACATTTGGTCAGAGCGACTGGAGTGGGTCGGCGTTACCATCGGTTTGTTCTTACACAACAAGGTACAGATGAGGTATTCCGCTTTTAGCATTTCATTTGAACGATTGTGGTTCTTGGTGTAGGTGAAATGATATTTGAGAAACACAAATTTCGCTCACATAGCACCACTTTTTTAGTTTTCTCATGTTCTTCATTTAGAAGATTTGCGCGTACCTGTGCGTTTTTTTGTCATTGTATTTCAAGCGGGATATTTTTCTGGAACATATGACTGTTACATGGTGGTACGGTGGCCTTCAAAACTCTAGTATTACAGGTTCGAATCCTCTGTGTTAATGGCGATCTCCATGGGTTACTCCTGTAGCCCAAAAACGTGTTTAGCCGAACTGCTATGTCCCATTTACCCATAATGTATGTACCCTGTGATCGCTGCCCTGTGCTGACTGGAATGGTCTCCTGTGACCCTGCTGAGTATAAGCAGGTGAATGATACTTGCTTAGCATGTAAATCCTGTAATGTGATGTGAGGGTCTTGTTACTGTCACACTATTATTACCCTGTGTCAGTTAAATGACGTGACGCTTTAAACGTTTGTGTGGTTCGGAACGAGCTGCCTAAGGAAGGTGAATTATGTCAGCCAATGTCAGTAGTGGAGGAGGAGACGTTTCTTCACAAAAAAACGGAGAAAAGAGTGATGATTGAAATGTACATATTTATATACATACTAGAAAAAACACTATTTTCTTAAAAAATTAAATGTTCTGCACAATTGGTATTCCATGTTAAATAATTATAATAAACAACAATAATAATAAATAAATTCATCACATGGTTTTTCACATACCGGTTGTACAAACAATAAATTATAATTTCAGTGCCGTGTTCCTGTCGTTCCGTTGTAGGGTCTTTTCCCCCGTGGTGGGCGTGTCAGACAGTACTTGATAGAGTGCGTGTATGTCGCTTCAGGTATCTGGGTGTTTATTTTTGCTCGCCAGTGATCCAGCCAGTCACGTAAACCAATGTCAGAAGAGGGAGGAAAGATATCTCATTCTCTGCATTATCTCCATTCCCTGTATTGCGTAGGCGCGTCAGAAGGTCTTCACACCTAATTAGGAGATGGGTCTAGGTGCTTGGAACCGCAACAAGAACAGGAGAAGGGACGTTAAAGTTTATAGGTCAAAAATGACCCGGAGCTTCATGCTTAGGACTCATGTACAGTTGCTTGGAGTGTAAACCCTACATGCTCTTGTAGAACTTTTAGTTTCTATATGTGTCCAAATGCCGTGAAATGGGCAGCGTTCCAGTTAGGAGATGGAATGGTAGATTGGGAGATGATTTCGGTATGGCCTTGATTATTAAATACATGACACTTCTTAAGGTAGTGTCAGTATTCATAAAGAGCTTAAAAGTTTGGATAATGTGTGTGTGTGTGTGAGTGTAAGTGCAACTGATTGAATTAGAAAGGTCTTTAGAACAAGTCAAACTGATTTGGGTACAATTTCAGCAATTCCAGTTTGTGTGTCTCCATACCAGAATTGCAAAAGCAAGTTTCCACTACCTGTTGCTTTTTTTTTTTGCAAGTATCCAGGGCATTGATTGTTTTTCTGAAATGGTTTTCTGAAAAGTTCTAAACGAACTGATAGATGGACAAGCACAGAACACCAACCTCCATGACGGGGGGTGGAGGGCCCACCTTTTTTTGGGTTTCAAGCTGGTTGTAGACAGGAGAAGCTCAGCTGGACTAACACACCGCAGTATAGCAAGACTGCAGTTTGGCATGCGCCTACACAGAAACGCACTCGTAGACTCAAAGTAGCCTCTGCTCGCAGTCAGAAACGCCAGTGTTTCAAAGCCCTGGATCCATGCACCATCACACACAGTCACTCGTAGAAGCGCAATTGATGCATAACATTGATGTACGAAGTGCTGGAACGCAGATGGGATGACCTTCGGGTTGAAGTCACGCACAGTCATATAAACAGACATCACAGAGTGCCTGTGAGGAGGAGCTGCAGGGCAACATGTTCTATCCATGTCTCGTCCCACCCCCCCGGTCACACCCGCCATTGGTCCGCATGCAGTGAGATCCTCAGTCGATGGCATCAGCGGTTGAAACTCCAGACAATGGTTTCTATTGTAAGTCAGTTTCAGTCTACTGGTATCTCCGTGTATTCTTCTCTCATTGGTGCATTGCTTTGCCCCTGGTCTTGACTTCTTAGTGTCAGCCCATTCCACTGGAGTCTTTTTTACGCTGGGGCCATATAGTTCAATCCAGCCGTATTGTAGCAGAGTCTGATTCCTTTGCTGCAGAGCTGTCGTCCAATCACGAACTGCTGGATCAGGATCCCGCCCCTCACTCTTGTCCAATCCGGTCATTATTTTACCCCCAGGGCTCGTCCCTTTAGTGTTTAAGCATAGCAAGTGCATAGATGGATGGTAGGATGATTTCACGGCCCTGGTCAAGAGCTCAGACACACAATGATGACATGAGTATAACAAAAATCAAATAATAATGCATTGCTGATTAATGGTAATTGTGATAATAATGGATGATTTGATACAAAAACAAAAAAAAGACTAGTGGGTGAAGTCCTGGGTGTGTCCGTATGCATTTGAGCCCGTGTCTAGTTGTGGCTGCGGCCAGCCGGCTTTGGCCTCAGCACTTCTTTATGAGGCACTGTTTGAAGGCAGAAGGCCGCTCCTCCAACGGGCAGCTCTTAGCCAGCCGTCCCTGTGGGTCCTTGCACTGCACGGTGCGTGTCTGCCAGCCTGCATCGCATGTTCGGGAGCAGGCCAGCCAGGTCCCTGTATCCCACTGTGGCTGGGGAGTGCGCTGCACAGGTGGTGAAGTTTGGGCCAGTACAGGAGGTGGTCGGGGCATGAAGAAGCTGTAGCGTATGTCGAGTGGGCGCTTGGCATCTGTTGCGAGGATCTGGACTACCAGGTTCTCTCCTAAGGCCCCAGGGCCCAAACTCTGCAGGGCATCGTCCTTCTGACTCCAGCCGCTGTAGTTGAGCACCGTGCCATTGAGCTGGATGATGGTCTCTGAGGTCGAGATCATGAACTTGCCATTGAGCAGGTAGTCCCCACCAAGTTTGCGAAGGGCCAGGTAGGCTGTGAATCGGGCTTGATCCTTGGGCTTGTGCTGGCGGATCTTGATGTGGGTGGAGCCTGCAGGGATCTTCACCACATCTGTGTAGCCCTTGCTACAGTTGGGAGGGGGGAGTGAGCAAGAGGATGGTCAGGAACATGCTCAGGGTAATGGCACTATACAGCAGTCAAACACTCAAGGTCAGAATAGCATGGAACTCCTCTGTGAATGTATCGTGGTTTAGGTCCTACCATGGACTGATCCCATTATCTCAACAAACAAAACTGGGCAAGAGATACTTCAATGGACAGAGCTGAAACCCATCCATCCATCCATTTTCCAAACCGCTTATCCTACTGGGTTGCGGGGGGTCCGGAGCCTATCCCAGAATCAATGGGCACAAGGCAGGGAACAACCCAGGATGGGGGGCCAGCCCATCGCAGGGCACACTGATGGCACAGGGCACTCTCACATGCACACCTACGTGCAATTTAGCAACTCCAATTAGCCTCAGCATGTTTTTGGACTGTGGGGGGGAAACCGGAGAACCCGGAGGAAACCCC
>JAODJX010000001.1:49552306-49567679 GCA_026776945.1 Isichthys henryi
CATGTGAACCAGGCGGAGACTCGAACCCGGGTCCCAGAGGTGTGAGGCAACAGTGCTAACCACTGCACCACCATGCCACCCCTGTTTTTACTATACACTATTGTCTATTTCTGTATGTGAAGTATATATACATAGATTTGTACATGGTCTGATGACAGTATGGTCAAAGAGATCAAACTCACTGGAAGCAGGACAGGGCGTGACATTGCAGGACCGGTAGATGGCCCTCTTGCCCGTGCAGTAGCGGCCGTTATTGCGGGGGGCAGGGTTGTTGCACTGGCGGTGTGCAAACTGCACCCCGCCCCCACATGTGCGTGAGCACTCGCCCCAGGACCCCCATGAGCTCCAGCTTCCATGGTTCGTGATCTGAAGGAAGAAAAAAACAGCAGAAAAATGGTAAGGCTTTCTTTCAGCCAACAGGGGGGACAGTTGCTAAGGAAGTCATAAAGGTTTGGCAGGAGGGGCACTTCTGTTGTACTCTTGAATTTGGTACATAATCTAATTTTCTTCAATAATCATATGGCTAAATTCCTAGATTTAATTAGGCTAAATTTAAAATAGTCTCTTTATAGCAATGTCACTGCCTCTATAAATGAACTAACATGACCTTCTCCAATCTCCTCCTCCAGACATCGAAGTTGGACACTAACAGGAAGTAAATATTACAGGGGAACACAGGGAAGTGTGTGGCTTGCTAGTTAAGGCTACAGCTATCTAACCAAGATGATAACCATTCTTAATCCTAGGGTCTGTAATAGCTTTGAACAAGCCATCCCTTCTTTAAAAAGTATATAGCACTTTTGTAATCAGGTGGGACTGTTACACAATAATATGGATGTACTTATGTACAGTGTCTTTTGTGTGACAGTAGCAAATTACACATGCAGTTCTCTCTGTCCCTTTGTCCCACAAAAGGACAGAGGAGATCAGGGTGGGATAGAAATGACAGCCGTGAGCAGCATAGCAATCCCTCCTTTTCCGCCATTCCCTAGCAGCTCTGTTTCAACACGCTGACATGTGGATGAAACACACGTTCCGTCACGCACCCGTCTGCCTGCACACACACACACACACACACACACACACACACACACACAGTCCACGTATCCATGTCTTCATGGGGACTCTCTATTAATTTTTATGGGCACTATTCTAACCCTAAGTATTACGACCGTAACACCTACCCAGCCCTAACCATAAGTAACCAAATAAAATACAAGACTTTTTTAGCTTCCATACTGAAAAAATGTCCCCACAAGGTAAAAAGTTACTGGTTTTGTCACATTGTGGGCAAATCCGGTTCCCACAATGTAATAATTACAAACACACACACACACACACAGTCAGACATAATCAGATCACATACTGCCTGGGGGTGTGGATGACACTCAACTTTTCAATTACAGCCCTTCTGAACTGATTGGTATACTGGCTTAGTGGGTAACGCAGTGCTGTATCCAGTGGCGGCTGGTGAAAAAAACTCTTGGTGGGGCTGACGTACCAATAGATTTCCCTTCCTAGTCCAGCAGAAGCATTCAAATGAACAGTCAGAAAATGACACCAATTTCACAATCATAATTTAATTTCCTTAGTTGGCTGGGTGATATTTATTTCGGGCTTGTTGGGTCCCAGGTCCTTAACGTGGATTTTTTCCACCATCATCCTTCTCGCAAAAGGGTAATTCAATAACAGTCTCACCGAACTTGCCGGAAGCTGCCCCTCAACTGTCGACGTCGTCGCCATCATCTCTCTCTGACTGACTGATCTGAGAGCAATTCAAAACTTTCCTGCAGGGGCGAAATTTCCCGGCGCCCCTAAACCATTTAATTCGGTGATGCTGATAGGTGAAACCTTCATTATATTCACCTAGCAACCATCTACGATTGGCTATTTCGCTGCACTTCTGGGGCGCTTTGATGAGCACCCAAGAAGAGAAATGATTGGTGGAAATCGGTCGGTGGAAATTCACTGTTGAATGAGAATCAGTTGGTGGAAATGTTGTTTAAATAATTCAGATTGCATGTAGGCACACACTATTAAGTAAAACTGACATAGATAAAAATATATATACTTTTTTATATGTTTTATATTCCCCCCCACATCTGGGAGGGTGGCGCCCGAGTGCCCCCTACTGGTCAGCCGCCACTGGCTGTATCTCAGCTGTGTGTGTGGAATTTGCGTGGTATTTTCTCATGGAGTTATATGTGGAATTTTCCTCCTGTGGTTACTTCAGTTTATTCCCACAATTCAAAGACGTGAAGTAAGGCTAATTGGGGTGTCTAAGTTGCCGGTGTTGCCTGTGATGGACTGGAGAACCCTTGCCTTGTGCCTTAAACAGCTTGGGAGAGGCTGCAGACCTCACCCCCCCAGACCCTGTCCAGAATAAACTGCCTGGGATAGGCTGTAGACCCCGCCCCCCCCAGACCTTGCCCAGGAGAAGTGGTGGGCAGTGTTTTTACTAAAGGGTTTCAGGCAGATTGGCTTGTTCCCTCCCCCAGCCTCACCGTGTAGTGCTTCTTGCGGGTCTTGTCCACACACTTGCCATGTAGACATATGCGTCCCTTGGCACAGGGGGTGCCCTCCACTGCCGGCAGCTTCTTTGTGAGGCAGACCATTTGACCCTGGCGGATGACGGCGCACCAGAGACGGGCGCACACATCCATACCTGGGCACACTGTGTATTCTGGACCGAAGGCCAGCTGGCACTGGCGAATGGCATCGTAGCTCTGCCCTGGCAGCTCTTCTGGGCCCAGCAGAGGCTGGCGGGGGGAGTCCAGGAGACAATCCGCTGTGGGCCAGGAGGGAACACAGAAATGTGTGCAACTCAGTGTGTGGAAACAGTAGAGAATATAGACTGAGAGGAACAGAAGAGTGAGAGGAAAGCAGAGGATGCAGCAGAGAGTGAGGGGAAAGAGGGAATATAGAAGGAATGGAATAGAGAGAGGGTAAGGCAGGGAATATAGAAGGAGTGGAATTGAGAGAGGGGAAGGCAGGGAATACAGAAGGAGTAGAATAGAGAGAGCGGAAGGCAGGGAATATAGAATGAGTGGATTAGAGAGAGGGGAAGGTAGGGAATATAGAAGGAGTGGAATTGAGAGAGGGAAAGGCAGGGAATACAGAAGGAGTAGAATAAAGAGAGCGGAAGGCAGGGAATATAGAAGGAGTGGAATTGAGAGAGGGGAAGGCAGGGAATATAGAATGAGTGGATTAGAGAGAGAGGAAGGTAGGGAATATAGAAGGAGTGAAATTGAGAGAGGGAAAGGCAGGGAATATAGAAGGAGTGGAACAGAGAGAGGTGAAGGAAGGGAATATAGAAGGAGTAGAATAGAAAGAGGGGAGTAGAATACCAGCTGTGTTTGAATTCAGGGGTTGTTTCTTAGAAGGACGTGGCATATGAAGGTGTAGCCTTTGTAGACTGCATTCTTTACCTGTGTGTAATGAATCTTGAGATATGTTGGGCCACGACGGACACATCAGATGCATCCTTTGCAACTTGGCAAAAGAAAGACGCATTTCTAGACCGCATTTGAAGGAGCCGTATAAATGGGAGAGACTGCCGTGATGCATTCGGTCTTCAAATGAAGGATGCTGCCCCTGATACTCTGCTTAAAAGTTCAGCAGCTGCATCTGAGCAAGTGGGGGGAGCAGTAACCGAACCACAGCCTAAAGCCGCTGTTCCAAAGCAAAACTACAGCTACATTAATTAGGGCCAAGTAGAAATACTGCATAGTATTCTTCTGAATTCCTTTGCTGGACTCCCCCCTCTGTCCCCTAGCCCCTACCCTGGTCCCAGTACAGCTCCAGCCTCTCCTCCCCACCTTTCCCTTCTTGCTCACCATGTCCGTCATCAAAGAAGTCAGTTATGGTGGAAGAGGTGCAACGGCTCCATGGTTTCGAGGCATCGATGGATGTTAGGATGGAGGACATGAGGCGCTTGTCCTCATTGGAGCCAAAGCGCTCCTCGCAGAACTTGGAGTCGTCATGAGAGAGACCCAGGAGGTGACCTAGTGGGCCGCAGATGGGATAAAAACCATAAACATACCAAGATATGAATATGAAACACCAACAAAACATTTCATACATGCATGGCACATGTATTACACACATCCACCACACCTCCCCCCGCCACCCTCAATATGATCCCATGCAAGCATCTTTGCTGTTTGGAGTCTTTGTCTGGTTTGTAAGTATCTGTTTGGTCTGGTGATAAGTATTAAGTTAGTGGAGGACTTCAGGAGTCTCACTTTATTGTTGTGTAGCTTCTGTTGCAGTTTTGCTTGCACTTGTACCTGAACATTCATCGCACTTATGCCTAATCAATATAATGTTTGCAATGTGCTACTGGCCTCACTTGTATGTCACTTTGGACAAATATTTCCTAAATGTCCATCCATCCTCTGTAACCACTTGTCCTATTCAGGGTTGCTGGGCTATAAGCACAAGGCAGGGAACAACCCAGGATGAGTTGCCAACACATCACAGGGCACACTCACACCCCTACAGGAAATTCGGTAACTCCCATTAGCCTCAGCATGTTTTATCTACTGGGGGGGGGATGGTAGTACCCAGAAGAAACCGCACGATAAGCTGGGGAGAACATGCAAACTTCACACACATGGAGCTACGGCAGAGGCCCAAACCCAGGTGCCAGAGGCGTCCGGCAACAGTGCTAATCACAACACCACCATGCTGCCCTGTCTGATAAATGTGTAGAATGAAAAATGTAAGTATAGGTCTGTTGCAAAATACCAGAGATAAAACATCGTTGATCAAACTTGAGATCAGTCCTAAGGCTCAGGAGCACGACTGTCTTGTGTATGAGTCACCGGTGAACACCCCCATCTTCATGCCTTAAGATGAACTCAGTCCATAAGCGTGGTAATTTACTGACATTTACAGGCAGTGGTTAACTCCCGCTTTACATGTGCAGTTTGTTTACAGAGGGCTGGCAGCCTCCCGGTTCATGCTTTTCGGCTGCAAGCTACCGAGAGTGCTGTGATTCCTCCTATGCCCTGGCTGCCTGGCTGCCTGGCTCTGTACCGCGTCCAGGGCTGATGTCATACATGCCGGTGGCCTCTGCAGACTCCGCTCCACAGAGACCCAAGTGTAACTAGACCCAGTGAGCTATAACCGGTCTCTAGTTCGAGAGTGCCCGGAGGGGAGGGGAGAGATGGAGAGATGGAGAGAGAGGAGACGAGGAAGGCATGAGAGACAGAGAAAGAGGGAGAGAGAGTGGGAGAGAAAATGAGGGAAGGGCAAATTAAATGAATTAGACCCACTAGAAGATGATAAATGACCCAAACTTGTTTTGGATAAGCTTTTCCATTACAACATTAAAGGAGACTTTCTGTATAAAGCAGGAAATTAGGTGACTTATCTTGCAAGTCCACTCATTTTTTACTCAATTACTGACGAAATGTAGATGAAGGGTAGGTTTTAGAGTGCAACAGCAGGGTTTGTTACCTATTTAAATGATTTTGTGTCCGATATCCTCAGTTATGTCTCCACTGCACAGGCGGAAGGGCAGGGAAGGAGGCGGGGGACTGAAACAAGTGGTGACAGAGCGAAAGAGAGCAGGAAGCAAGGAGGGGGATTGGGCTCTAAGGAGCCAAAGGGATGGCGGCCCTCCGGAGAGTTTTGTCACCCCTCCCCCCCTAGGCTGCACAAGCCCCTCCGGGCCCGATGTGGCCTGGACTCAAAATAGCATGTAATTAAAGACCGGGGTAGGGTTTATCATTGTAGGAGCACAACATATTCCAGGGTACAAGAGCTCCAGTGTGCAAGTGCAGCAGGCTGAGTGTAGGTGCATTTCCCTCTGCCCTGTGCAAGCAAAGAAGGGGCAACACCCACCAGGGCGAAAAGAGTATACAAAAAACAGAGGCATGGCGAGGGAATGACTCTGCAAAGCACCACGAGTCACATGACTACTGAGAAACTCACATGATTAAAGCTGACCAATGGTTTGGGATCTGGGAGAAAACATGAATGCCAATTATAACTCATTTAAGGATGTGAAATCACCCATGTATCATAAAACAAGGGGTGTCAAATGGCTAGAAAATAATGTGTTGAGCTTCTCTTAGCTGGCAGTAAACCCAAGCTGATGGAGACATGACTGCAGTCTTTATCAAACACAGATGCCTGTTTTCAATTCTGTTTGAATGCCTATTGCCCAAACTGCTGCTCTCCACATATTTCAGTGTAAGTGAGAATCCGTAAGTTTTTACTCATTTAATCAATGCATTTGTCCAAAGCGACACACAAGTAAGGATCAGAAAGCATGGTCAGGTAGTGTCATAGGAGCAACTGGGGTTAAAAGCCTTGCTCACAGGCCCAACAGAGAATGATTTGATCCAGCTATGGGATTCGAACCAATGCCTTTCTGATGACATGCTATTGTCAGCATCAGGTGAGGATATTAGCAACAAATATTTTTTCCCATTCTGCTATTGTTACCTGCACTTTCAGTCACCATTCCTTTAAGTGAATATGTGTGCTGGTAGTCAGGCTGGCACAGGCCACACCTACCGATCTCGTGGGCCACGGTGAAGGCGGCGTGGAGGCCGTCGTCCTCGATCACGGCACAGCTCCGCTCCGGAGAGCAGATGGTACCCACGTCTGCCATGCCCAGCGTGTCACAGGAGTGGTGCCCACATAGATCCTACAGGGAGAGGAAGGGAGAGGGGCATGGTGACCACACAGATCCAGCAGGGGGCAGAGTCATGCACGCGTCAATAAACTGTAGAAATATGATCACACAGATCCAGCAGAGGGCAGAGTAATGCAGGTGTCAACATACTGTAGAAAAAAATGACCACATGGATCTAGTAAGTGGTGGAGTGATGCACACATCAACATACTGTAGAAATATGACCACCGAGATCCAACAGGTAGTAGGGTGACACTCAGCAAAACACGTGAACATGATGCCATGACCTCACAGATCCTACAGCAGACCCTGAGGAACACATTGGCAAGTTGTACCGTAACGTGCTGACCACACCAGCTAAGAAGAAGGTATGCAGCCATATGGCAAGCCGGACTGACCTCACGCACGCACAGATCCTGCAGCTGGCATTCAGATGTGCTCGGAAACACATTAAGTTAGATGTTAAGGAATGTGCACCATATGTTTGCTTATTGTAAGAACTGCTCTAACAGGGATGGAAAATGGATGTATGTGACATAGGGGCAGGAGAACGGTATGAAGCCCTTGTTTTGGTGACCCTCCAAACATCCTACAGAATGAACATTGTGAGCTACATTGTAGCTGGAGCAGTCACACAAACTCCATTCATTGTATGTATTAGCGCCCGCTACCATCTCCCCCATCTTCTCCTGCCTGTTTCCCTGTGTCATCTGTCCCCCCACCCCCACACTCAACTGATGTAGAAACATATTCATCCAGAAACCAGGGAAAAGGGATTTAGGCCTGGGGGCAGAAAGAAATCAATTAGCTACACCCAGTGTGTTTTCAGGCTAGATGCTAAGCTACCGCTAATGCCCTGGGGAAACCCTTATGTGACTCACCTGACCTTCATACGGTTTATGTTTTTCATTAGATCGTAAAATCCTCCCCGTTACGCTAAATAAAGGTGTTTTTCTACAGTTCTGCCCGTCTGTCTGTGTATTTGCCATAGTACTCTGTTTGGGACACTTTGGGAACAAACTTTCCTCTGTTCCGCATCCAAGGACCAGAGCCAATACTTAGGGCTAACATGGTATTACTGTCACAGGAAAATACAAAAACAGCAAACAGCTTTAACCAGTGAGAACTACAGGGACACCATCACTGCGTAAAAGATAGATTAATGTCTGGAAGTCACTCCAGAATTGAATTGTGACCATTCTGTATTGGACTTAATGCTAAATTAGTAACAGCATTAAATACATATTAATTACTGCAAGTCCATTTCCATTTGCATTATCGGGGTCACGGGAATCCTGGAACCTAACCTGAAAT
Source organism: Isichthys henryi (assembly GCA_026776945.1). Classification (NCBI taxonomy): domain Eukaryota; kingdom Metazoa; phylum Chordata; class Actinopteri; order Osteoglossiformes; family Mormyridae; genus Isichthys; species Isichthys henryi. Next base: position 49,560,270 of record JAODJX010000001.1, read on the forward strand.
ACACACAGTGTAGGGAAGACCCCAGATGGGATACCAATCCGTCATAGAGCACACCCACAGTCACATACCACAGGCATCTGGAAGACGCCGACATGCCAAGCTGCATGTTTCCAAACTTTGTTAGAAGTTCAAAACACAGAAGCAGGAAATTAACTATTTGGAGGACTAGTGACAATAAACCCCGAGACCAAAGTTGTGGAAATGACCCAGATTAAGAAGCCTTAATGGTTACTTACGCTGAATGTCTGCAAAAATAAGAGGCTGCATAAACAGGCAAAAGCTTGCAATGTGATGATGCACATGAGAGTCATTCTGGATGCCTGTAAATAAATCAAATTAAAGACACCGCATTCTGTGAAGCCAAACATCCACCCTGCACACAGTCGCAAATGCGCACACGCGTAAACACAGCCAAAAAGGTTGCACAACTGTATAACAGAAGTCCATCCAAACTGCAGCCCCACGTCAATTCCCTTGACTCACCCCAATGAAGCTATAAACTGCTTATGCTTAGACGAGGTCTGTACTGTGACAACACTGAGCCATGAGCAAAGTGTCACAGATTCCATTTACGGGCAGCTGTGTCACGGGGGATCGATGCTGGAGGAAGTCTTAAGTCCGGACTTAAAGTTTATAACATGATTGCATGCCGTATTACGGTCCCTGTGTTTCACCTCGCGTGCCATTCAAATTCTCATAAAACCCGTGAAAGAAACAGGCAGGGAATGGCGGATATTTACTCTAAACTCTGGGTCTTTATTGAGGGATCCTGTTTCATTGCATGCAGTGAAACAACAGCATTAAATCCCCATAAACAACATTTTTTTAAGCTTTGCTATATTAACTTGTTCAGTCAAGAAAGAATGCCATATTTCTCTTAATCATCAATAAAACATGTGACATGTATGTGGCAGGTTCACATATGGTTCTTATTTAATGTTATACTGCATTAGCTGTGCTTGGGTGGAGCAGGCACCACCATGACCCAAAAGTTATGACCTCAGGTTCTGTGAGATGGTCTGGGTGGGGTCCATATCTGCACCATGTCATTTTCCTCATGGTGCAGCTGCATTCAATGTATTCTTTAGAGTGTTGCACTGTAGTTATGAATAGAACTGTTAGTGTGGGTGTAGCACTATAGGTAAGAGTAGGAATGTCAGTGTGGGAGTAGCACTGTACATAGGAGTAGGGCTGTCAGCGTGGGTGTAGCATTAGTGGGAGGATTAGGAGAGTCAGTGTGGGTGTAGCACTGTATGTTGGTAGTATGAGTGTCAGCATGAGTGTAAGCATTGTAGGTAAGTGAATGAAAGGGTGTAGCACTGTAGGTAGGAACAGGACTATCAGTATGGGTGTAGCACTTTGGGTAGGAGCAGAACAGTCAGTGTGGGTGTAGCATTGTTTGTACATGTAGGAGTGTCAGTATGGATGCAGCACTGTAGGTAGGATTAGGACCTTTGGTATAGGTGTAGACAGCAATAGCACAATCAGTGTTGGTGTAGCACTGTATGCAGGTACAGGAGTGTCAATATGGGTGTAGTACTGTAGTTATAAAACATGTCCGCATGTAAGGCAAACACATTTAAGTGTGCAGGCAGCGCACTGTTTACACCTGGCTACTGTTTGCAAAGCCCAGTCATTCCACTGCCACATGTGTTTATGCCTCAGTGTGCGTCTGGCCAGGCGTGTCCGGCGTGTTTGGAATGGCAGCCTGCGGGCTGGAGCGCCCCACATACTGATACACACGTGCAAGGCACTAAGCGGCAGCAGACAGCATAGTCGGAAGAGCAGGTGGATGTGTGAAAGGCCTCAACCCCGAGCAGCAAGAGATAATCCTGTCTGCTCCTGGATGACCCTGAATTATCTTGTCTCATGTAACAATTCATGCGCACACTATATGTATGCTAGCATGTATACTAGCAAGTGTGCACACACTGCACATGCTCTGTGCCTCCTCACAGCCAGGCTGCATGCCTCCTTATTTCCAGGCACTGCTCTGCACAGCATTTCTTTGCCATCGACGTTACAGGGTTTTTTTTTTACAGGGTTTTTAAGCTTATTTATTCATTGAAGGACATGCCAGGGTGCTGTTGCCGTGTTCAGTGTCACATCAGACACAGAGCATGATGCTCCTACGCTTGCTGGCCCGGGCTCCGATTTCGTCAGGTTGTTTTGGGCTGAGATATCAGAAGGTGTGAAATACCCCGGTGTTCCAGTGCAAACAGGCACTGCACGGGGAGGGAGGCTCCTCCCACGACAGCGTTCGGTTGGCGAATCAGAGGCACAGATCTATGTGCGCATGAAAACAGACACACACACATACACACACACCTTGCACATGGCTCTGGCAGGCTGTGACGAAACGGCTGCCATGGAAACGGCTTCCGCACTGGGAAGGCCGCAAAGTCGCAGGTGTCTGTGTGCATCGCTGCTGTTTGTAAACAGAAACGGGTGATGCATGCGTGCAGACTAAGCATTCATGTACCCTGTTGGTGTATGCAGACTTACAGACATGCCAATCACTTTGCCAATGAGTCATGCATTAAATGAAAGCAAGCATGTGGTATATAAACAAGACAAATACCATTCAGGCTCTTTGCTGATGCATTTCCGTTCACTGGAAATGTTTTGTATGAGAACCCACTGTGTAACACTGCATCCTTGCTTGTTTTTACACTCTGCTAACAGGCAGCTCTTTCTCTCACAGTCAGATCTTTGTCCTCCCCCCCCCCGCAAATGAAATCATGCGTCACCCAGTGACATGCAGTCTAATAATCGGCAACCCAGTCGCTTAGGAATCCCCCTTGTGAGGATGCTACACTGTTAAAAGAGGCTTCTGTTGATCTGCAAAATGTGATTCTGTGACTGTCTAACAGAACTGTATGTTTAGGAGGGAGTTGCATCCGTTCGCAGGCAACTCTGTCTTTTACTGCAGCTGGCTATCAAACATTTACATTTTAAGTTCAGGAGATGCTTTTATCCAAAGCAACATATATTTTTGAGAGAAAGCAGTGTTGTCCAGTTCTAGTATTTGGAGGTTAAGGACCTTGCACCTGTATAATTACTATGCTGAGTCTGGGATTTGAACCAACAACCTTCTGATCAATGGAACAACATTCTAACCTGCTGAGTAAAAAACATTAAGGACCCAGGGATGTTGAGAGCTAGTTGTTTATGATCGCAATAAAGAGTATGGTTGAGTTTTAAGGCAAACGCAATCACCCCAGAGTTCTGGCTTTAATGCTGATAAGTGGTGTGGAGGATGCAAGAGGTAAGCTCTCTCTACCCCGATAATCCGGAACAGCACCAAAATATATCAAAAATCCTCCAATTATCTCACTGCATGGCCCATTTTCAAACAGCCACAAAAACAATGCAGACTTGCATTGCAGGATTAATGCATGTGAGCTGTGCTAAGCGAACAGCACTGCAATAACATTTCAGAATGAGAGAACCAGTCGGGGCCAAGCTTGGAGTGGAGATGAAGGACCACAGAGAGGGGAAGAAAAACAGCCTCTAAGCTTTCAGGGTTAAATACCACCAGCTAGCCAGCAGCTGATCTCAGCTACATCCTGCAAACCTGGGAAGAATGTGCCTGCCCAGCGAGGTCACATGACTTCCACACAGCGTAATGCCCAGGGGTTGGGAGGAGAACAGATCTGAAGGGGAAACACTTTTTAATGTATGTAAGGGGGGAGGGGGGTTTGACATTTATGCCAAGTGCTTTCACTCCTTAGACCTCCTTACAAAGCATTTAATGTGAATGTTATCTGGCAAAGAATGTGTTGTTGCTGGAACAAGCTTGTACAGGATTAAGGCTTTCGAAAGTCTGTTACTTAGTTTTCCATGCAAATATAAGAACTGTTGATAACCGTGATTTATATTTCAGGTGAACTCTCACATAGGATCTATCGGGCGCCAAGATTTTATGCATGTTTATAAAAACAGCAACCGAATAAATATTCTTAAACGAGACGCAGATAGCAATGCCAGTGACTGTTAAACTACAGATTTTGAGTGTAGTGTGATATTACTTTTTAAACACACCTTGTGGGAATCGACAGAATCTGTTCCAGTATTTCACAAAACTCGGGCACTAGGATCACATTTTAAACCTGTTGACTCAACTGTCTCAGCCAGTTGTTTACCTGCCTGGTGAAGAGGATTGCGGCATCGTGGTGATGCTCGTGGTCGTCGTCCAGCGGGTTCTGCTGATTCTGCCACTTGCAGAAACTTTTCAGCGTGGCGGCCGCGTTCTTGGAGATCTCCAGACCCTTCTCCTTGTCCGTCACCACAACCACTTTGACCACGGACAGGCGCACGGGGTTCTCGATACTTGCGTGGCCGTATAGCTTGGACGCGATCGAGGCGAGGGTCATGAGGTAGTGGCGCAGATTGTCGCCGTATTTCTTGGACATGGACTCGTCTGCCACTAAGAGTAACTCCACGTGCCTCGCCCGGGAGATCGACCTCTTGCGCCTCTTATCGGAGGTCCCGGAGAGCATGTTGGAGAACCACCACCTGCTGTCCTGCGTCGTGCTTCGCAGTGCATCCAAATCGAGATCGTGCTTGTGAGTTTTTCCTTTACGACCCCGGCGCTTTTGCGTACTACTCCTTCGTCCTCTCTGGTCTCGTGTCGCACAGCTGTCCTTCGCCGGCTCCGCCACGAATCTGAAGCTCTCCCGGCTGTAGTACTGGACCGATCTCTCCATCACCGCGTCGCCTGCTGCACCCGCGACGTTTTCGTGTCCCTTCGCCCTGAATATCGGTCTGATCGTGTAGCGGCGGTTGTCCACTGCAAAGAAGCCATCAAAGCCGCCGCCACATAGATTGAAAAGGGCCAGAGATTCGGGATTAGAGTCCACCGTGCCACGGTAAAAACATCCGCCGTGCGCTGCTGGATGCGCACTGCCGTCCATGCCCTGCAGCGCTTTCACGTACTTAGACTTGAAGTGCTGGGATACTATCGCCTCATCCCTCTCCATGTCCAGCTGAAATTTCCTGCCGTCCAAATATAACAGATATCCCACTTTTCCATCTCCGTGGTAAATCCGGTCAATGGTCCGCACGATCCCGCCTGTGCGGTGGACAGGTGCGTAAAGCCGCTCGCTTACAGGTGGAGCGAAAGCCTTGAAAGCGGAGCGACTGATGGCCAAATCCGCATCCCCGGCGTGAAACTTGACGGCACACAAAAAGAATAAGCTGATCAGGACCATCCTTCCAGAGATGGAAATATCTCACCCCGGAAAAATATCGCATAAAATATGCGTAATTTATATTCCACCTCAAAGCAACGGGAAGAAAAGTTGGATAAACTTAAAAAAAACATCTCAGAGAAATGCAAGGGTTTGGTCTCTTGTGCGCACACATTGCTTTTTCATATCATGCTCCACCGAAAAGTGAAAAAGAGGAAAATGAAACGGAAATGAACGGAAATTTGAAATGAAACGGAAAACATCAACTCACCGGGACTAAGTTGTACTTTTGAGAACAACACATGAAGTTCTCACTTAAAAGAGCTGAAGGATAAAGTCCGCCCCCCTCGCACTTCACTTTCTTTCCCCTCGGCTCTCATACACTCCCTCGGCGCTGCCGCCTCCCAGCCCGGCCAAGTCACGGCAAAGTCAAGTGCGGCGTTATTTCCATCTTTTTCCGTATCGGCGCCGTAGTGCAAACGAGGAGAGTAAAGTGGTGAAGAGAAATGCGAACAATGCATTTATAGCAGAGTGTCATTCTTGCCTCGTCCCTTTCAACCAGTTGGTTGCAGTTGGAGAGAGAGGGAGAGAGAGAGAAAGAGAGAGAGAGAGAGAGAGAGGAGGGGGCAGCTAGGGAGAGATATTCCTAACAGACAACTCCTCCTACAATTCCTACTATTTCTTTGGCAGAATAACCTAGACATCTTTCAATCAGAATCGTTAGAAAAGGGGAAAAGTGCATCGAGGCATCGCTCAGTGATGAAGCGACCTAGAAAAACTCAATGAAGTCCTTTCTGACTTCAGCGGGGCTTTTGGACAGTTGTCACCATAGTATATAACACGCACATCATAATCAGCAAACCCAGCACCGACTCTTTTTTTTTTTTTTTTAAACACACCGGTTTAACCTCTAAGTCCTACCCTCTGGGTTAGCATTTTAGCGGTTTGAAAGGGAGCTTTTAATTATTGAAGATGAAACATATCCAGTAATGCGCTGCAGTTAAGTGTGTGTTTTAGTCCTGCTAGAACTGTATAATTTATGGCATTTCCAGAATAGAATTCTCGCTGGGAGTGTGTTTTCTGAATGGGGAGTTCTTGTTTTTAAAGTTCACGTTTACTACACTCATATCTATGCATGAAAGTACAAACAAAAAACAGATGGAGTCTATCTTTTTTTTGTTTTTAATATGGATACTGTGTTCCTCCTCTGAATATGACTCTTAAAATGTTTCCCCGTAAATCCATCATATATTTAAATGCAAATGCACCTAAAATGACTGCTGCCAAAACAACAGAAGCATTGGCAAACCGCAATGACTCCGGCTGCGGTTTAAGCTCTTCTTATGTAATTCTATCACCCAAACCAACCTGCGGGTCACTTCCCAAAGAAATGCCCTGTTACCTCACCAGCTTTTCTGCTTCAGAGAAGAAGTTAACTCATCTCTGTGTACACTGATTACAGCCGGCCCACTGTGGTTTAATCTCAGAGGGAAGGGGGGCGGGGGGGGGGGTTCTGGAATGTATAGCATGCTTCAGTACGCTGAGGCTTGCTGTCTCAGTACATCACATGTGCATTAAGGGTACAATGGATTCATGATAATATACACACCCCAACCCTGATGATAGAACTGATTACCACCCCCTGTTGGCCACAAATGGTAACTACACTTGTAGGGGGGTGGGGGGGCCCAAAGTGTCTTTTTGAATGTGACCCAGAAACAGCCCCCCCCCTCCCCCATAGATCATTTGGGAGCGGACTGGACACAAAAGTAAAATGTACATAACATTCCCCATCTCTCTTCCTCCTCGTTTTTCTCTACCCCATCCATCCATCCATCCATCCAAGGCAGCACAAGGCAGAAAACAGTGCGACATCCAGGACATGATGGATGTTAGTCTACTATACGGGGTTATGACCATGTGACCCCCACAGTCATCTCGAAATAGAAGCACCACAGCTGTATTTTTCCTTTAAAAAGAAACAAATTGTTGACTAATTGACATTTGCAGGTGTTTACCAATTAATCCTTGTGCTATGAAATACTAAGCAATGTAAGTTGGAGTGAAACAGGACACGTTTGCTTGTATACATATATCTGTTTTCATACGATTACACTAAACCAGTGGTTCTCAGTGTCGGCCCTCGGGCCCCACTGCCCTGCTTGTTTTCCAGCTATCCCTGCCCCACACACAAGTCCCAGCTGTCTTTCAGCTTCTG
>JAODJX010000001.1:49581898-49596376 GCA_026776945.1 Isichthys henryi
TGTTCCCTGCCTCGTGCCCATTGCTTCCGGGATAGGCTCCGGACCCCCCGCGACCCAGTAGGATAAGCGGTTGGAAATTGGATGGATGGATGGATGTCCAAATTTGGTTTTCTTACCCATTACAAATGACGTTTCTGTAAGGCAAGTAAATCCCAGCATTCCTGGTCAATCTTTCTAATACCATTTTGTCTAAATAAACAGTGGCCCCATCACCCAAGACCCCAATTCATTACGCTGAATTCAGGGAACAGCTTTAATTTGTCTCTGACTTTGCTGACATTTGATACGAGCTCTGATTAATGTTCCTGTCTGCCTGCTAAATTGTCCTAATAGTAATTATATGTCTGCCCAAGTTGCAGTGGGCCGAGACAGACTGCCTTTTCTCTGGGTTGATTTAACAGCTCGATACTTGGCTGTCCTGTACTATACAGGAAAGTGCAATGTTTGACTTGCTTGTCGCACTTGACATGATGTATGTGGCATGAGCATGAAGACTAGCAGAGCCAGCCTGACCCACCGCTAACCCACTGCTAACCTACAGCTAACCTACAGCTGCCCCTGACTGTCGGGTTACCTGTCATGTGGACAGAAAAGGGCTCTTGGGGGGTGAGGGGGTCCCCAAAAATGCCCATTTGCCACATTGCACTTTAGCAGTTAAGACAGACTGGGTTGGATTTTTGATCCGAAGGCAGCTAGTTTTAATTGTGGGAGGGTCATGCATTCAATCTAACAATCTCATTTAAAACATTCAGCTGTATCCGGCTGCTTAAACACACCAGAAAACTGAAAGACTACTTAAAATAATCTAGAAAAGATTATCTAGAAGTTCTTTCTAGGATATAAAGTATTAAGAATATTGTGTAATTTTTTTGAAAAAAATATGTAAGAAGTGTTTGTTGAGTTTTGTGAATTTACACACCAGCACGTGTTGTTTTGTCTCAGCCTGATGTTTACATGTGCACCAAAGTCATCCATCACTCCATTACTGTGGCACAAATGAGATGTTTCTTTAAACCGGTGCTTAAGCAATTGACCAATCATCTCCCAGTCATCACCCCGGAGAGCCAGATCTTTGCCAAGGATCACGGTCGCTTTCCTAACCCAATATAAACACGTGACGAGAGCTCCTTCGGGGAAAAACACATCAATAACGATGCAGAAGTCAAGCAGCAGAGCACCTGACGTGAAGTTATTGGGTGGGTGCTAAGAAAAATAGTTACCTACACCTTGAAGAATGCTGCCTCAAAGAGAGGTGAGAGTAAATGTCTGGGGGCATGGAATTCACTTTCACATTTGAGCATGCTGTTATTTGAAATAATTGTATAATTTTATTTTGGAAAATTAAATGAAAGGATGCTGAAATGAAGAAGACTCATAGATTCCATCTCTTTGGCACATGACGAAAGGTCCCGATGCAGTCAATTTCCTCAAAGTTCATACAACCCAATGCAGGAAACGAGATGCCAGTTAATTCATCATGGCCACATTGCATTCAGCCATCCCTGATCTCTGAAACCTTTTGGTTCAGGAGTAAAAATGGCGTTCAGTTTTTTAAAAAACGTTTTAATGCTGATGCTATTTCAAGAAAACTCTGAACTATGTAAGCACATATTTCTGAAATGTCCACTGCCAAGTGCAGCAGTTCCTTATGATTTTTCATGAATCCTGGATTAAGTGACACACTACCAAGACAAGAACTTCAAGCACAGCTTGTGTCCCTCTGAAACTTCCCCATCGCCAATCCAATTGACAAACATTTCACAAATGCAACCTGTGTTTTTATTAAACACACTGATATTAATGAACAGAGGAAAATGCCATAGAAGGCTTTCTTAACGTGTGATGGTACGGTGAGACAGTGCTGTACTACAGTATTTGTCAAGTCAAGCCAAATCAAGCAGATTTTATTGTTATAACATCCAGTTATGGGATACATACACATACATACACATACAAATACAATGGCACAAAACAGTGTTCCCCCAGTGCAAAAGAGGGGGGTTGGTCAGAAGGGTTTATATACACAACACAAGGGTTTATATACACATGCTGCGTTCCATTTACCTCGGAAGTTGGAGCTGGGAATGACATCACACCAGAGTAAAAGTGTTTCAGTGCAGTAAGTCAGAAAGCCATTTAGCAATGCCAGGGACCTGTTTCAAAAAGCAAGATTTTTTGCTTAGCTGGATAACATTTCGGATTTAATTTACCCCAGTTTAAATGGCATTTATCTTTGTTCATTTACATTTAGCATAGACTACCTTAAATCTGACCAGGTATCTGGCTAAGCAAGAAATCCTGCTTTCTGTAACAGGCTCCAGTTCTAGCCCGGTAAATTGTTAGCCGTTGTCAGTAATATCAGTTGACAGCAACACATTGTGCGGCATTTTGTGCATAAAAACTTTGTAGCAACACGTCCACAGATAGTGGTTAGACAGTGTGTACAGTGCAACTGATTTAATGAGGCACAAATAAGACAAAAGTGCTAATAAACAGCATAAAACTACAGCTTTAACTTATGTTGATAAAGGGTGCAGCCATCTTGAATTCTGTATAGATTCGTTCAACTTTCCGAGGAGGAATTCTGACTTCAGTGGGTGTTCCAATTGAAATTTCCAACTAGGAACTTGGAATTTCCAACTTATGAGTTCAAATGGAGTGCAGAAATAGTATAGTATGAATATAAACAATAAGTACGATTGCAAAAGCATGACTGGGTGGAATAAATAAAGTGGGTGAATTAGCAATAAAAGCAATCAAGGCCCCTGCATTCAAAAAATGTCTTTTTCCATCTCTATGTCCGATTCCGTAACTGTAACAGGGCTGCCAACTCTCACACATCTGGTGTGAAACTCACGCTTTCAGACTCAAATGCGCACCTAAGAAATCTTACAGCAATATTTCTATATTATTCCATTATAAACCTAAAATTAGCTACATTTCAAGTGTTGGGGTAGTTTGCAAACCATACAGAATATTTACAAGGTAATAACTGTTACATACATGCAAATGCGTGTACAGACTTGTCTTGAATTGAAAATCTCACACCAGCCAGCTGACCAAAGCTGGCAGCCCTACTGTACTCTGCTGGAAACCCACTGGAGATCTGCCCTTTTAGAAAAGTTTTAGAAAAGTTTCCAGTTAATGCCTGAATACTAAACTCCAGATGACCACAATGGCATGTAGGAAGTCTCCTTAGTTAAGTGACTTGAGTTAAGGTTTTAGGCGTGACCAGTGACCCTGACGATCCCCTTGTGTAAACAGTCACTGATGACAGGTTAGATGAAGTTCAGAGCTTCCGGGAGAGGTTGCCTGGCTTCTCTGGGTAGACTGTGGTGACTGATTATAGATGAGGGTAGAGCCTGAGCAGTACAGTGGGTGGAAGTGCCCAAGTTCAGACATGACATCGCTCACATGCCAAGTCATGAATATGGGCACTTGCACACAAAATCACCTATAATTAGGGTATCATACGAGTCGTAAATCTAAAAATAAATGTGTTAAGCTTTAATACAAATGATTTTACTTCCTACCTGAGTTAATTTTTCTTCTGAAGATCAGGAAAGGTATCAATCCTACTTAACGGTAGCCAACAGGTCAGGAAGGAATGTATGAGCTGTGAGGTAAATCCATTGTGAGGGAAAACCGAGACTTCCAGGACTACACATGTGGAATAATAACCCAGCTAGACAGCAGTTTATGGACAAGGGAAAACAAGTATCTGGAAAAACAGATGATTTATAAATCAACACACATCTAATTATGGGAAAAAAGAGTAAATACTGGAGAAACAACTGGAAAAAACAAAACCTCTATCAGGATTACCTTGCAAGGCTGCAAAATTCCCCAAATCTTTAGATTCTGAGATGTCAGATATGTAGAGAAGGTCAAAAAAGCACCGCTCTGTCTACAACAAAGGACCTTTACATTCCCCGCACAATAACATACATATCTGAGTATGTCAGCAGATCTGGAGAGCAGATATTGTTATATTCCTGTCATTGTACCGACAGCGAAATGCAAGATCAAGCAGCACGGCTGAATTGACGGGTCTGTAAAATCATCTGTTGGTATGTCTCTGTTATCATAATAACCAAGGAGACACCTTGAGAACATACCATGTATCTTTTAGGTGTATTATTTTTGTTACATTTACTTAGTATTCTCTTTCAGCCAAAACTACATCATATTTTGAAAAAGCGGGGTCACACCGTTGCTGAAACAATTAGGCTTAAGAGCTTTGCTCAATGGCCCAACAGTAAAGACACTTTTGAACTGGCAACCTTCCAATGACAGGAAAAGTGACCTAACCTACAGACTCACACACCAACCCCATAAGTGACTTCCTGAAAGCATGGTACAATGCCTATGAGAGAACTATATAAGTAGCTTCATTTCATAGCACGTTAGCATTTCTTTTTCTGCTAACTGCAGAAACCTAAGCCATCTATTTTCTAGCATGAGTTTCCCCAGAGTGGACAGGCCAAGTGTTCTCCTGCCCTAATGCTTTTTTTCCGACCTCTTATTCGTGGTCAACGACGGACGGAAAACCCCAAGAATGGTCCACATTCTTGTGGTATCTCCCTCTAGCCCCAACCCAGAATTATGGTGTCAGATTTGCTGGGGGAAAGACATTAATCTGGTGCCCGTGGAACACTTATCCCCACTGCACACCTACAGGGAGAGGCCTCAGGAGGCCTTTCAGGAAAGACGTTTAATACTGCATTTAGTGTGACTGTTGCTCCAGCTCTAATAATCCTTCCTGAGCTTTTTATGTGTCTTTAAAAGGTCTTGTAGTCGGGTCTCCCTGTCGACCCATGGCTGGAACAATGGGCCCCTTTCCTTCTGAGCTCACATGGAGCCAGGAGCTTGTTGGTAGCTACTGCCCCAGACATGAGGGCAGCTCCCAAGGACGATAACAAGGCCTAATACCCCCCCGCCACCCCCCAAATCCTCAGCCTCCCGATATGCACTAATGACTCTCTCCAGTTAACCTGCATGGGTCAGCAGATTTAACCACACTGGTGAGTGCTCTGTCATGGACTTATTAGCAGAAAGAAAATGTTTAATAAAACACCAATAGCTAATAAAACAGACTGGCACAATTCTAACAAAAGTGGAATGAAACGCTGCTCTGGACTCATTTTCATTGCCATTTTTTCACTTGCACAGACAGATAAACAGACCGAAAAACAAAACAGGTCATGGGGTTTTGCAACTAAATGTTAGCCATTTGCTTTCAAAATAAATTGCAGCCAAAGCTGCCAACTTTGACTACGCACATTTGCACGCAGAGATCCCCCATCATACAGGAATGAGACATTCCACACGTTTGACACAGCACGCACACACATGAAATGAACTCAGGCACTTGGGACGTAAACAGCCACTGGCTCCGGCCAAATGGTCAGGTGTGGGTGTACAAATCAAAACGAAAAGGCGAGTTTTCAGAGTTCCTGGAATCCTACCCAGCGATGTTCCCCAGGGAAAGCTGAGTCTGTGATGGAATGGAAAGGGCTTACAATTTGCACTTCGATAAACGTTGCTTGCAGTTGCTGCATTACTTGTGGCTATTAAATTTTTGACCTTGCAGGAAACAGATGGACACTCAGCAATAAATAACTATGGGCTCTAAGGGATTTCGCTGAATTGACAGTGAGAAACTCACTTCATATTTATAGGGCTACTTAAGACTCTTCTGTATGGAATAAAACGGACACATATTTCAAAGGGATGGTGGTGCAGTCCCTACTGCTGTTGCCTCACATCTCTGGGACCTGGGATCAAGTCTGCTTGGTTTTCATACGCATGGAGTTTGCATGTTCTCCCTGTGTCATCGAAGGGTTTTCTCCAAGTACTCTGATTTCCCCCCAGAGTCCAAAAACGTGCTCAGGCTAACTGAAGGTACCAGATTGCCCATAGGTGTGCACATATGAGTGAATGGTGTGTGTGAGTGTGCCCTGCTACGGGTCAGTGCTCCATCCTGGGTGGTTCCCTGTCTTTCACCCAGAGCCTCAGTGATGGGCTTTGGACGCTCTGCAACCCTGAATAGGATAAGTGGTTACAGAAGATGGATGCTGTAAGGGGAGAACTTTTAATCAAGTTCAGCTATTATTCATAACAAGCTGTAATATGACTAAATGAATATTTATTTCTGGAACATCAATGGAACATGTACAAAAAAGAATGATGTTAATTCAAATTCGCAATACTGCACCTTAGTACATTCTTCAGATAGATATATGTCTATATTATTGTATAATATATAAAAGTGTGTGTGTGTGTGTGTGTACATATATATATATATATATGTGTGTGTGTGTGTGTGTAGCATTAGTGGAGATTAGTTTTGTTGCACAAAAACAAAAATATTCTATTCTAATAAAAAGCAGCTGTACAAACAGCCCAAGATCTTGGTTATGAATTAAATGAATGTAGTGGTGTAGTTTGATTTTGACGTAATGCTCACAGGGATCTGCTTCTACGTCTTACAGGTGAGTTTTCCATACTTCTCAATTGAGAATGAATTTTATACATAAACCAGTTTTTCTCTATACTTGTGCATCAAGGTGCTTACATGATATGGAGACAACAAGGAAACTTCACATACAGATAGCAGAGGCAAGATTCAAACCCCAAACATGGAGGTCTGAGACCACAGCATCTTCTTCCCCCAGGCCATTGTCCTGTAAATAAGGATCCTGGAGGAGCACGTTGGCACTTATAGGATTTTTTCGTATCTAATACCCCCCCTGCATTAATTTTATGCTGTTATTGACATCACAAGGTTATCTACACATACCCCAAAACTGTTTGTACTCTATATCCGGCTGTCTCATCTATTATTTTCACATATACTTCATGCCACCACCTGCACCAAAACAAATTCTTTTTCTGGATCTATCCTGCTTCTCCACCTGGCCCCTAAGCTCAGAGGCGCCCAACTGCCTGCCTTCCCCCACCAATCAGCAGATGGACATTACGGTTTAACACCTGCTTCAACTCTCCAATTACGAACTGGACCCCTAATGAAAGAATAGGATGGAAACCCAATCTCAGCTGGGGATAAAGCAGATCTTAAGCCTGCAGCTTGAGCCCAAGACCTGAGAAAGGGTTCTGGTAAAGGAGGGAATTCTAAGAGTGGATTTGTGTGTTGTTGTAAGCAGGTGAGGAAACAGGGGCGGTTAGGAGATACTTCTGTGAGTGTTTCCCACTATTCTTATAAAAACATGAGCAGGACTCCTTTGAGCAATAGAGTGATATGAAGATGTATGACTTTAGAGTGAATTTTGAGACTTGTTCATTTGGTTGTGATGACCTGTGAGAAGGCATTCAGGAGAAAGACGTTCTATACTGTCTTCAAAAGGTTGTGATTTGTGTTTAGAGCATTTATAGATATTTCTCAGAACGCAGTTGTGAATGAACCTTTTCTCCACCATGGTTACCTGAAGAGCCATTCGCTGAATCTTGAACTTTTACTTTATCTCATTATGGAAGTGAGAGGCGTTTGATGTTCAGGTGCCTGGGAAGGAACCATGCAAGGTGCCTTTGGACCCTTGAGCCAAGGTTGCAAGGAACATAACATTTGATGATTGGAGTGCGCAGGACGTCGTCTGAAATGGACACCCAAAGAGCTGCCTCAGCACAGTTGAAAAGGAGGAAGAGCTGGTTGTCCTTGGCTTTAGAAACATTCTAAAAAGTGGGCTATAGAAAGAAAAAAAGGGAAAAAAACACACATCTGTTCTTCTGGAAATGACATCAGCTGTATGTGTTGTATTGAGTCCAGGAACACGGACTGGGCGCAACAGCTGGGCCACAGGGCCCAAACTATTCATTACACTTCATGGACAAATCAGTGAGTGATGGCAACTGGAACTCTGATGCTGGATGTAAAATACATATGTAATGTGTACTTTTTATAAAAAAATGTGTTTTTAACAGGCACATTTTAGGTTAGGTGAATTTTTTCATTTTAATAAATAACAGGTTCAAATAGGCCTCTTGGTTCAACCTTTCATATGCACTAGAATCACCTCATAGCCAAATTTGTCTCAGCTGTAAACAAACCTGTTCTTTAATGTAATAAAAAAATTGGGTAAAAACCTTTTTCTTGTATTCCTGCTATGGGTTGGGTCACAGCCCGCCCATATAAAATAGCGCCTCTTGGAAATCCCCAATGAAACGCGAATGAGCAAATGTTAGCATTATCATACATCTGACAGCTAGAAGACGCTGAATTCCTGGCCTGCAGATACTTGCAGGTATTTTTCAGTGATAACTGTTTGATTATCATGCCTAAAAGGGGCCATAAATTATTTGCTTCCCCCTCTGGCTCAACAACACCAAACGTGGAGAGCGATTCACTCAGGGCCTGGCAGAGGTTGTCAAGCCCTTACATACAGACAGAAAGACTGGGAGATGAGGGATCCTTCCATTTCTAGATCACATAACTGGGGAGGAGAGGCAGACAGAGAAGTGACAAAAACATGTGAGGTGAGATGTTGGACACCAGAGGATCGAGACCAACAGCAGAGTGGCTGGATCAACCCAGACCCATCTAACTAAACATGAAGTCAAAGAATGCACTGGTTCACCAAGTTTTTACACACGAGGAATCAGGAACAAGGGCACCAGGAGTTCTGCTTCTTGCTCCACTAGCCAGAAACACTGGGTTGCTTGGTGTACTTCAGGAAGCTGAACATTTTCCCCTAGAGAATCCCAAGCAATGATGCTGGTGATTATGAAGGAAGATCAGGGAGCATATGGTTTACAGGCCCTGTGTGACGGTGCTGGCTGATGTTACAACAGTGATGATCTCTGTAGTCTTACCTGCTCAGTCCAGCTAACAGAATGGATCTTGATTTTTTTCCATGGAAAAAGATTAATTATTAATGTTATGATGCATTCGGTTGCTAATGTTATGAGCATTGTGTACATGACAAAGCGGTTTCTTGTTTAACTTTTTAGATACTTTGCGGACTGATCTTCATGCAGAGATTCACTTCTCACCTCTGTCTCTTTCAGCCCCCTGTCTTGCTTATATCCTTCATTATTCCTACCTATGTGTGGTTACACTATCCCTAACCCTATCCCTAACCCTAACCCTAACCCTATCCCTAACCCTAACCCTCGGGTGTGGATCTGCTTGCCACACACATTCAAAATGTTAGCATTAATCAGTTCAAGAATTTTGCAAAAAAAGACTTTGATGTTCTCGTCTATTTTATGGTGGAATTAAAAATAATATTCTTAGCATAATACTTCACCTCGATAAGGCATGGAATCTGTCAATGTTAATCCCCTTAATCATAGTTCTTACCAAACAGAGATGCCATCTTCTTCATTATTAAATCGCAAAGTTTGACTAAGTGCACAAATGGAAACTAAGGCAATGGAGTCTAATCGAATCTGAACTTGCCTGTACCATGTAATCCTTAGCCGGAATCAGGTTTGTTGGCAAGCCAGACCTGCTAACCATCAGCTAGGCAGTGCCGGAATTTGGTTGTCTGTAAGATCTCTCATGAGATTTGTTAAAGGTGCTGACACAATGTAGGGTGCTATCACTCAGTTATTTTAAGAAATTTGAAAACCAGCCTGGCATTCGGAAACATGAGCATGTGTTAGGATTGTGCTGGAAAGAAATAGTCTTTGCTAAGTTTATTGAAACAAAGTTGTTGTGCAAAAACGTTTTACCCTGAGCAGGATGGGCCTGCTGCCGAGGGCACATTACAAACCAGGGATATGTAATGTACTGATTAAATCCAGATGACCCACAGAGGCTAGTTGGCATACATGTGTGGAGGAAAGGAGGGTTTAAATCTGTCTGGGGATTTCAGCTAATGACTGTATTAATGCCTCCTACTGGCCAGTATTGCGAGGGTTGTGCCTTCAAATGGAGCTAAACTCCTATGTTCAGAGCCACCTGAATCACAATATAAACAGAGATTATCTTTTTCTTTCTGCTTGCAGTCCTATGAAGTGATCTTCATCACTGCAGAATTGTAGGGACAACTGGAAATAGCGATCACATGCATGAATTCTGAAATTCCTGTATATTCTAATATCACTTATAAGAAATGTGTCAAAACAAACCCATTTATAATTTTGCAATCCTGTTCCCTTTCTTTCAAATGTTGTAGGCTGAGCCTAAGCATGAATATTATACAAATTAACATAACACAGCATAAGTGAGTGGAAATTTGATGGCTGGGTGGATGTATTAAGCAGGATTCTGAAGTCCTGCTACCAGACAGGAATCATATCAGCTGCATGCAATAAGAGTAACGTGAATACTGAAAGCTCCAAAAACTAGTAACCTCTGTGTTTTTACTTTTCTACGGTATCTTCTTCAGTAGTTACTAGCTGACTTTTCATACCCTTTCCACCCGATCTGTTTCGGTAATGGTTTTGTAAAGAAGACAGTACAGAAAGTGCAGGGCACACAAATATAGAAATACGCCACAGATGCTTCTTGTACGGCTTGACTAGCTCGATTTGCTGACATTCCCAAGGATCTATACGCTTGATAATGACAGCCAAGCAGGAAGTAATTTCCTGGGAACAGGCTCGTTCTGCCAAGCCCATTCCTGTTTGCATCCCCCTGGTTCTCTCTCCGGAAGACCGATCGCTGGGTGTGGTCTGGATGTGGTGGGGAGTGGGTATCCCACCGGTATCCAGTCAAGCCACCGCGGATCTCCTCGCAGTGATGTGGCGGCGTTTATCTTGGCTGCCGTTATCCCAACAGTCATGATCCCTGGCCTCCCGCTCTTCGCCCTGCGTTGCCTCCTGGGCTCAAACGTAGCCCCCGATTTGAACTTATGCAAACTTCTTGTGACCACCCCCCACTCCGTTCTCCCCACATTCGCATGTAACGGCACATTATTCCATCGGACAGAAGACTAACGACTGCTCAAAGCACCTCTGCTCCGGCTGGCGAGGGACATAAGAAGCCCGCCAAGACCTTGCAGTCTTCCTGTGAGATCTTCCTGCTGGGTCCCGCCTGGGATGGTCGGACCTTCTCCCAGACTGTGTCTGGCTTCTGTGCGCCGATGGCGAGGGTGGTGACAGAAGCCCTTTCTCTTTTTCTTTCCCGACCTCACAAGTGCTGCTTTACACTCCAGTGCTCGGCATGATCTCAAGGAAAACAACTCAGGGGCAATAAATTGTGGCAAGTTTTCTTTAACTCGCTGATCTTACGGTGACCCTCTGTAGACTATCGCTATAGAGTGTTTAAGGAGGCGCCGTGAACACTTAAGTGGTGTCTATAATGCACCTCTGCGTATTGTAACATTTTGTGGTGACATGTTAGGAATGTCTGCAAGGTAAGGATCAGACAAGCAAACACAAAAATAAGTCTGAAAAATATGCTCACATCTGTACTGTAGTAGTAGATGTTCATAAAGGGCTCGAGCAGTGTGCTATACCCCTGCATGTCTTGTTTATGAAAAGAGGAGCCTTTTAGTCCTGGGGAGGAATAAGATCAGGCGCTGAGAAGTTCAATCATCTAGGCCTTAGTATCAATAATAATTAAAGCTGTTTCCAGGACCATCCACCCAGACCTGATTCCCGTTCGCGGGCCCATTTGTAACCCTTCCCAAGACCGTGACCACCCATTTTTCCCTTCCTCTGTGCTTCCCTTGTGCTGAAGCTGAAACAATTGTTCATTGTTTCACTACTAATTAAACCCATCTACAGCCCCGCACCCAAAAAAAATCCTTGTCCCTTCCTCCCAGCACCGCATCACATGACCATGTCTGCCGTCTTGCCCAGAATGACTTTTACATGCTCCTTCAAGTCTATGAGAGGCTTCATATTAGTTGGAGCTTGTTGGATTGACATTGTTTGATTGAGGGATTAACCCTGGTTAAAAGTAACGGCCTGTTTGCAGACTCTGAATCAGTCCAAGATACATAGTTCACCCTCTTTCACAACACGGAGTCATTCCGTTGACCAACTCGTGTGCTCGAGAAGACAAAACCGGCGTCTGTTGTCACATATCAATAGAGGAGCCAAAGGGACTGAGACAGAAGAAAAGAATGACAATGAAATGGAGAGTTGGAGAGAGAGAGAGAGAGAGAGGCGAAGAAGGGACAACTGGCTTCTCTGGGCTCAGCATGTCTGCGTGGTGACATCAGAAGAGCTGCGTTGACAAGAAGACAAACAGAATCTTTTCTTGAGTGTAGGGTGTTGGGGGTGGTGAGGTCATCATTCTAAAACTGATGATTGTACCCACACCCTACACCCACTTTTCAATCGCTGATCAGGCACTGCAGTTATTATGCAGGCCAAGTTCAAGCATAGCGACGGAAAATTCTTTAAAAGAGCCTCATAAATTCTGTTGGATTATTCCTCCTTATTTTTCATGCGAGACGAATATCCTTGCAACTGTGTCCCAGTATAGGGTTTTTGGCAACTAGTTTCTCCAATCCTGTGACACTGGCAGTGCCAGTTGAAAGTTCACAGCTGCAGTCCTAACTCGTGCCGGAGAGACAAAAAAATGCACATCCCACCCTTGTGAGGAGCTGCCTTTCCATGGGTGTGAGCGTCCAGCGCGTGCGTGAATGTTCCCTTACAGCTTACAGCTAATTGTCACCAGACTTCAGCTAAAGAAACCCGAGAATTTGGCATTTTGCATCTGTCCATTTCGAACAGTATAAACAAGGAGGTTGCAGTGATCCAGTGCCTGTCCACGAAGTGCCATTTTAAGACACAAACATATATATCCTGTCACAAACTAGAGGCCTTTTAGAAAACTATATATGCGGGTCTATCAACTATGAGAGAAAAACCTAAGTGGATGCAGTTAGAAAATTTTTTTGCAAATCTGAACCTGATGATGGACGAAGACAAGGAGAACCTGAAACTTTGGGGGTATGTAATTGTGTATTGTGACAACCTGTGCTGCCCTTTTCTGGATGAATAATCATTACTATTTATGTGTTATTTAATTTTGGCATCAATGCCGTCTAACCTAACTCGGTGACTTATTGCCAGGAATTGGAATAACTGGTATGCAATTACACATTCTCTGCATAAAGCTTAAAATGCCTGGTAATTTATTGTCATTACAGTGTACACGCACATAAAATAAGTTCACATTTGCACTGTGATGACAAGAAGTTGGCACACTTATCAGTTATGTCAACCCCTGTTTATGGCACACCGGCAAACAGCACACACCGGAGAGTAGGACAGTATATCTACCAACAGTCCTTTAACACAAGAAGGTGCCTTTATCCGGTTTTCTGTTGTTTGGTCTTCAAGCAGGTCATTTCCTGTGCTGGAAAGCTGTGGGACAGTCACACACCAGTGACAGCCACAGGAAAGTGGCGTGAACTCAGATGGCACACAGGAGCTAAAGTCTGCTAACATACGCCTGTAAGGTTGTACAAAGAATTTACTTCCAAGATAGCAGCAAATGGGGAAGGTATATTTTATATGGGAGATATGTTGAGGATATAGCCTTTTTGGTTGTGGTCATTTATCACTTTTACCCCCAGAGTGATACTTTACTCCATCCACCCAGCAATACAGGAGCATTTTTCAGGAGATTAAGGCCTTGATCAACAGAGATGCAACACCTTTTATTACACAAAGGGCTTAACTTCTGAGTCACACCACCCCGAGAAGACCATTATAGAATCTTTTTGTGAATGATTAGAAGATATCTAGTTGCATAACAACGGCTTCTACATTAGAGGGACCATCAGAGTAACTTCACATGATCATACTACTGTAGGACTTGAACAATATCAGCCCAAAGGCTTAACTCTTTATACGTTATGACATTTGAGGCCCTGTGTACCAGATGGGAATTGGTTTATAATGTATAAAGACCCCAAAACCATGGCTGAGCCAAAAGCATGATAATAATTTGGCTGCACAGTATGAACTGAATTAAAATGTTGATTTTTAGTAAAAATGAAGTTAAGAACAACAGTAGCTTTGAATCACACAATAATACTGTTGCTATCATACAGCCATCAAAACCAGATTCAACAATGTAATTGTGCCTACATTTGGCTTGTTATTTTGGACATTGTTAGCAAAAATCTGAACTTTAATGAGCTTTCCAGCAATTCTGGAACTTTCTGAGGAAAGTTATCATACCGGAGTCTTACTGAGCCGAGCTTTTCACAAGCGGTTGAAGTTCAACAGGATATTTTCAATAAAAAACAGACTGGAAAATCGCTTTATATATCTACAGCAAAATCTAAAGCCCATATTTCCTAATGCATGGAAACAACAGAAACCCTCAGCAAAAAAAAAAACACAGAAATACCTGAAGTATTTTCCTAATTTACACAAACAAACGATAAATTTTTCATAAAGGAGTTGGGGAATGGCTTCTTTCTTTCTTTCTTTCTTTCTTTCTTTCTTTCTTTCTTTCTTTCTTTCTTTCTTTCCATCCATCCATCCATCCATCCATCCATCCATCCATCCATCCATCCATCCATCCATCCATCCATCCATCCATCC
>JAODJX010000001.1:49596476-49610815 GCA_026776945.1 Isichthys henryi
CCATCCATCCATCCATCCATCCATCCATCCATCCATCCATCCATCCATCCATCCATCCATCCATCCATCCATCCAGGATTTGCATTGAACATAATACAAATTATCATGTCACATGATGAAAAGACTATGCCCAGGAGGGTTATACAATTACCATTGTTATATAATAATAATACCCCTCCTTTAACCCTGTATCAGTCACAATATACTTCCACACACAACCAAACACATGCATTTCTGCACCTGGTGACATTCCATGCTGTATTACGTAGTCTAATCTAATCTAGTCTAATCAAGAGAACATTAGTCAATCTGCAGTTACATAAGGCCTGGATACTATGACTTAAATTAATCCCACCCAAAAAAAAATCATGTTGCCCCCTTACATAATGTGCAAGGAATGCTCACATCCCTGGATGAGATTTAGAGAGGAAATGTGTTTTGAGGAATAATCACCACACATGTAATCAAAACTATATTTGTACATATACCTGTAATTTTGCCTTTTTGTCTGAGCGTATGATTGCATTTTTATTTGTGGTCCATTGGGAGCAAGTTGTCTATTATGTCATGAGACTAGTGCACCCACCCTCCCACACACACGCACACACACACACACCCGCACATGTTTGTATTTATATCATTGTAGGGACAGCCTTGCAATCCAGCCCTAACCTTAACCAAAAGTAACCAAACAAAATTTAAGGCATTTTTATTTTTTTAATTGCAGTCACAGATGTTTATAAAACTGAGTTCTCCCTTGTGGGGACTCTAATAGGTTTGGTACCCACCCATGTATATGTAATATATACATGATCCCCCCCCCCACACACACAGACACACACTTTAAAGTGCTGATGTAGGCAAACTATTAACTAGATATATAAACCCAATACTGCTAAGCTTGCATGAAATAACAGCACACTCATCACTACAGAGTAATCGTACTAATGTCATAGACTACCTTCCATTTGCTGCAGGTATGGCAGTATGCTTCAGCATAGGAGACAATGGAGATCCATCCATCCATCCATCAATCCATCCATACATCCGTCCATTTTCTGAAATCGCTTGTCCTTTTCAGGGTCGCAGGGGGTCCACTGCCTATCCCAGAGGCCATGGGTACAAGGCAGGGATCAACCCAGGATGGGGCGCCAACCCATCGCAGTAGATAAAATCAAATTAAAAGTATCTGAAGGAATAAATTGTAGCAAATAAATCTTTCATAACATTTTCACATGTGGCAATAATGACGTCTTTATTCAGATTCTATAATATACTAGACATATGAGCAGCAATATTGTTTATAATTTTCTTCCAGTTAAAGGCCAGAAGCCTATTATCCCAGAAAAGTATCTCCAAAGGCCTAGAAACCTAGCAAGCAGTTGTGTTTCTGGTTGCTTATGGGCCGAAAGGTAATAAAGGCAATAAGTGTGACAGCTTTGCACCCGGAGTACTACATGTCATGTACTTAGAATGACAAACAGCAAAAAAACTTATTTTAACATTCTTCCAGCAATTTAAGTATTTTGTTCATTGGTTTCTAGCAACATGACAATTGGTAACCTCATATGTAAGGCTTCAACAGTAACTGTAAATATAGCAATCAGCTCCAAGGTGGTATCTGTGGTGCAGAATTCACTGGCCCCAAGAATGCTGTACTTCACCTGTCTGGTCTTGATTTCTGGACAATAATGATCACTGTGTGGGAGCCAAACTCATCTTCTTTAGAGAATCTACAAATATATGCAAAAGAGAAGATGTTGGAAGAAGAACGTCAGCAAAAACAACACAATAAAACACACTGTACACACTGTCTTTTGAAGTGGACTAAGGAGATTAATGCACTTCACGTTTTAGAGTGAGACAGCAGGGTCATGTGATCCGCATTGACAGTTGTCAGAGCACTCGAACTGTACGGAAACACCCTAAGGACAAGAAAGTCAGGTGCTTCTAGGAAGAGTTCATTTGAAGGCAGGAATTAGTGTGTCCACCCAGTACTTTTTGAGGTGTCTTCCTATTCTTGTTTGGTTACCAATGGACAGTGAATACACTGTTTGTTTATCTTGTTTATTGTAAATGTTCAAATAATTGACATATTTTATAAGATCTTTTACTTCATTCAGCAAGTAGCCCAAGCTTAGCCTGAACAGCAGTATGAACTAATTCAAATCCAGACAGCTTCACAGCATGCCTGAATCTGAGTGTCTATGTGACTGAAAAATATATTTATTAGCAGCGACTGTGATTTGGGGGGGGGCGGGGGGTTCTGGGAGGGGGCACAAAAGGAAACAAAGCCCCGCACAGATCTTGGACGGTGGCCCACACATGAAGGAATTTCAGACCATATTATTGCCTCCAACTTTCCATTTTGGGACGACTGATGGCACAGGATGGGGGGCCAGACAGGAGCAATCAAACAGGAAGGACAGAAACGCCCCCCCCCCCATCATTCTCCTGTCCTCTGCTTTCTTCTGCATTTCATGTTTTAAGAGGAAAGTTAAACCACACAGACAAGCAAACCTCTGCAGTCTCTCGCAGCTGAAGCATTAACTCATCTTGACACTGAAGAGAAATACAATCAGCCCAGGAACAAAAAGACACGGTGGATGTCTCTGCATTCTCTGCCTTCTTTCATAAAAATTAGTTTTATGAGTCAGGAATCATATGAAGTCATAAGTCCTTGAGTTCTTTAGCTCCTCACAGGATCGTTACGAAGCAAATAAAAGTGAAAAGTAAAAAAAAAAATAAAAAATCACTCAGGAATTGTCTCACTGTCATGGTAACAGTTGGTTTAGGATCCTGCTGGATCCAGTTTTGACAGTCATCCGATTTAGATGCCATAGGTGTGGATTTGCAGATACGTAACTGCTATGGTCAACCTTCCATCCAAAATATGCTTGTCTTACACTTCATCAACACTATATATTAATTTTCCCAGCTTCATATTACTTTCATTCAGCAAAATCATACATGGTCCATGAAGACTGAAATGGAAGTGACATTTATCATGACCTAGCACTCCAGCTCTCTGCTGACCAGACCTTCACCGATGCCTCATCTCTGGATTCTACCGCAGGCTTTCCCAGAAACCAACCACCCACCAGCTAAATTTTGCCTCCTTCGGCCCCCTAACCCCTGATCTCATCCTGTCTCATTCATGCTGTTTATACCAAGGTCCCACCTCGAACCATGGGTTACCCAAGCCTTTGTTCAGCTTTGTTTGTGCCTTTGGGAAGTCCAGTGCTTAAACTCAAAGTTGTGGCCTTTAACACAATGCAGAATCATCAATGCACTCCACAGGCTGAAGTCAATTGTTTGGACAACAACAGACCTCAGCGGGTTGCAGTCATGCTCATGTCAGGAAAGGCTTTTACATAGGAATCCTTGCTGAGGAAGGTAAAACCCCTGGCAAATTAAAAATTCAGTACTTTAAGCCTCAGTTCACAGGGCATGACTCTTTAGACCCCGGCTGACTAAAGCTGTACCCTTTCTACATTTTGACCAAAGGTATTTTACATATCATAGGCTAGAGGAAGGAAAGTGAAGTTTGTGAATTTGAGATACATCAGGCTTGTCAGATTCAGGTGAAACAGACCTAAAGAATCACATTTTGTATCAGTATTTCATCTGTAGGATGAATCTTGGGATAATTCTTCTTGTCTCTGAATTCGGACCTTCAGTATCAGATTGAAGTTATAATCTAAAACACAGTAGGATTTCGGCGACCTTTAAATTGATTCTTGATGACAGATGTCTAGATATAATGAAGCCTTTAAGATCTTTATATACTTAAATCACAAATGGGGAATACTATGGATTCTCTGAATGAGGAGAGGTTGTTTTCATGTTTTGCTAGGTCTCAGAGTGACCTATATATCATCAACACTAATATAACATAATATATAGTATTATTATTAAAATTAGCTGTGGCTACTCTGAGGAACCAGTGAGCATGAGGGGATTTTATTGAAATGACATTCTGGCTAACTTGTCTTAGGTCATAAACCAGGGCCCTGGGGCTGCCAGATGTGCGTACATGACAAACTGGGATGGAAATGCTCACTGGCACGAGGACAGCTGTGTGAAATTCTCCACAACAAGTGAAATAAGCAAGGTAATATTAAAACCTGTGTGTACTGACATCACTTGTAACTTAGGCCCAGAGTGTGGGAGCACCGGTGTCTGCATGTTGGGACGTGAAGAAACAGAGAAGAATATTGCTAATGCTAAATGCTACACTGAAAATAATGATGTGACAAGTTTCAAGATGATAGATTCTTGGAGGTAGGGAGTGGGTGGGACGAGGACTGTATTCATTCTTTGGGGGCTTTTTGGATTCCCAGTATGATACAGCTTTTAAAAATACTGAGTATGTTACAGCAACTCTTTGCCAGCAAATTTTTCCAGACCTATTTTCTGTTTATAGGGAAAATACCTAATATTTTAGAGGACTGTTTGTATCAAGATTTATGCAGCTTCAAAAATGCTGTTAATTTTTTCTCTAGGCCCAAAGATATAAAAAACAAGCACAGTGTTTTATTATTACAAAACAAGATGTATTTGTGCAATTATAGGACGAACCCAGTAAAATGTATATATTTTTGTCTGGCTGCTTCACTGTGCTGGTAAACAGTATTTATAAGCAGGTTACCAACTGAGATTTAGTGGCAGAGATTAGAGTCTTAGTGGCTCCTTGAGAAAAATAGACTTGCATGTACTGGATGTACTATCCTAGTTTGGCTTGTATGTCAGAGCTGTCAAAAGACTAACCAAGATCTAAATCCCAACATCTGCTTAGTATACTGTATTACACTCCATCTTGTGTTTTGGTTGATAAATAGGACTTTAGCTCTAAACACCGCATGAGGGTCATTAGCATCCATTTCCCTGGCATTTCGGTTCTCTGTTCAAAGAATCAAGATTACATAGGTAACCCAATGCCTGATCTTATTTTAGGGATGGGTTTTCAGTTTATGGCATGTATATACCTGGCCATTTGCTAATGGAGAACCACCTTTATGAGGTCATCTATATATCAGGACATCCACAGCCTCAAAACAGCTTGTGCAGAGTTACGGAAAGTCATGCAAATAAACAACCATTCCCAAAGGGAAAGTCCTGAAAAACAAAAAGACCCATAGATGCCACATGCGGGAAAGCGGAGGTGTTGAAACAGAACTTACAGAATGTTCCGTAGACCTATTTCTAAGTGCCAAGTTTGCAAGACTGCTGACAATGGAACCACCATCAGATCTACCGGCCCGTTGAATCAGAAATTCTGCATGAACGCTTTAGTCTGGTTGAGTAGATTGAGGATATATTACAGAACACTTGCCAGGTCAAACAAGGTCAAAATAAGGTGTTCACAGTCCAGTTTACAACATTTGGAAAGGAGTAATCGTAACACTTTAGTTAAAACAGTCATTATGATGCATTATAGACACCTTCAAAAATGCAGTATAATGCGTTCAAAAAGTATTATAAACACGGCTATAATTATGAAAAGGTATAAGACATTATAGCGATGTTCACTCTGCATTATGAATGCTCTATGAAATTCTCATCTACAATAAACTATAGATATCTTCATAATGCAGTACGATGCCTCCTTAATTTTTATACTGACCATTATAATGCATTATATGGTATCTATGGTGCATTATAGATGAGAGCTTCATAGAGCATTCATGATCTGATTTCTGTTTGACCTTCTGATGTTGGATAGGAAGAAGAAAAGAGCTCAATAAACTAAATTGGAAAAGCAGGTGTCGGGACAGACTTCAGCTGTTCAATTATCAGCTCTGACACAAAAACCTGAAATAACCTGGTCAGAGTGGGTAGAATATCCCCTACGTATGCGAACCTATTCCTCCATGCAGGACAGTCTACCCTTGAAAGACAAAACAAAGCAGTTCTCACTTAGTTTTGGAAAAATATTAAACAATTATGCATGTACTCTACAAGAAAAGTGCCCTTTCTTTATCCTCTGCAATTTGAAATAGCTTAGGCACATTTTATGGTGACAAGCCAAAAGTTTATGGTGTTCTCAGCCACCTTATCAGATACACAGTCAATTTCTATGCTCTGCAAAGCATGGAAAAGCACCCTTTCTTTTATAAGAAGACCCTCATGTGTGGTGTTAATACTGCTATCAACTCAAGCTTCTTATCAGCAAGCTTGTAAAGGCCAGTGGCTTAGCAGTGGTATCTCAGCGCGACGTACAAACTCCATATTCTCCCAGAATAGTATCAGTATCACAGTTAAATGGGTTTATGAATATGGTTCAGTAGTGACCTTATGGATGCATTAAGTTAACTTTAAATGCAGGATGGAGTGTAGGCATAGGTCAATCAGAAGGTCCATAGGAGGAATCATGGTTTGTGAGAGGGTGGGAGAGGGTCTATTCTTCATGTCCTTGTAAAGGGCTGCTCCAAGAACAGAGGGCCAGTCCCATAACTCATGCTACTTCACTACAGAGCAGAAGCCAACAGTTTACATCAGTCAGGGCTCATGGCATGAAATTCAAGGTGAAGATATTTCTACATCAAACAAATATCATCAGAACCAACTGGCCATACTAGATCTCAGATCTATTGGCGCTTTTCCATTGACATACAGGAACTGAGCTGTACCCAAACTGTACAGCAAAGAGAGACTAGTTTCAGTGCTCGCTTGGGTTTTCCACTGTAGAAGGGTTGGCTCAGGAAAGGCATTGCTGGGTTTGGAGAGCGATGGTAACATAAAACTGAAGAGACGCTTATTCACACACTGTGCATCATGATTTACTACAGTATGTGCTAATTTCCACTAGCAAACGTTGCATAAATTTGCCTTACGAATCCATTCCATTCAGGAATTCTATAGTACTTTTTTAAGTAGCTGGATGGAAATTTTCTAGCTCCAAGTTTTTTTGGGAATTTATCAATACACTCCAATCTGATAACTACTAATAATGAATCATAGAGGTGTAATATTACTATTTGCCCATAGTTTGGTATGTATCGCGGTTCGGTGTGTTATTGAACTGGTCAGTACTATCTGCTGTTGTATACTCACATTTAAATGCAAAATTATAAAACAAGACAACCCAAGTTTTTTTTATGTACTTTTTGGGAAAAAAACCCATCTTATATTTCTGCCAGTAAGTATAGAAAAATGGCAGGCATATTGTAACAGTTTGGTAATATTCTCTGTACCTACTGGTTAAGTAAACATGTTGCTACCCTACTAAATATATGGTTATTTGGAAAAATAAGGAGTTCATGGTTTAATTAAAGGGTGACGTGTGATATGAAAACCGCTACTATGGTTCCAAAACTGCGAGACATACCGAACTGTGGGCAAACAGTATTGTTGCACCCTTAATGAATAATATATAGAACATGCCCTTTTTGCCGTCAGATAATACATTCATATCGATGCAGAACACCAGTATCTCCCTGCATTTTTACCAAAATGATGGTGGCGACACAACTAGCTTGGTTTGGCTGTACTTTCAGTCCTGTTAGTAAGCAGGGTCATGTCAGCGCGGGCATGGCTCAGGTATGGCTCAGGTACGGCTCGGGTACAGCTCAGTTCTTCAGAAAAGCTCCATAAGAAGGACTGAGAACTTTTAGAATGATATGTTTCAGAAGTATCAGAGTTGTTGCTAGGAACCTTAAGCTAGCAGAAATGGAAGGAAGTCTGTTCAACAACTGACCCCTTTCCACAATTCTTCCTGGTCTCCTGTAGTATTGATCTTAACCATTGACAAAGACTGGAAACCACAGTCTGCAGAATGATGTACTATGAAAAACTCTACTGCGGTTCATCACCGTACTCTGGAATTCACTTGCACTCTGTTAAACTCGCAGTCAATGGTACAAACACTAAGTTGGTCAGATTTTTGGGGGTTTTATAAGGCACTGACTGTACTGCATGTGTCACAGAATGGGTAATGGGACTTTTTAAGAGCAGGCAGCTGACATCACACCAACTTTCATTTATTCTGCTTCTCAGCAGAGGAGCTCACCACTGCCCTTATTTGGAGGTGCTCCCCAACAGCCTGGAGTGAGAGGTTGCCAAGATCAGATAAGCTGCCATCCCCCTTCAACTCCAAACCCACCAATCAGCCTCTCCCATGAAGCACACCGGGCCCAGTCCTCTCCCGAGGCTGGAATCTATGTCGAGAGTGACCTAACTGCGGGCACGAGGCACGCCAACACTCGTGGCCCACTGGCTGGCCTAACACAAGGGAACAATAACGCCTCTGAGAATTACTGAGTAACCCTAGTGCCTGGGCGAAAGCATGCC
Organism: Isichthys henryi; assembly: GCA_026776945.1. NCBI lineage: Eukaryota > Metazoa > Chordata > Actinopteri > Osteoglossiformes > Mormyridae > Isichthys > Isichthys henryi. The sequence continues at coordinate 49,604,769 of JAODJX010000001.1, forward strand.
AACCACAATTACACGATTTTTCTAGTAATTCAGCCGTTTCGCCCACTCATATCCTTGGAACACGACGGAGATGCACGACACACTTCCTGCGAAATATGCTGCCACAGGTTCACTGTGTGTTGTTGCTTTGTTAGCTGTATGTCAGAAAATAGACATAATATCACAATGGTAGCATGTGACTGCTTAATAAAAGGCCAGAGAATGACTGATGCTAGAAACACTACCACTGTCAATTGCAGACATCCCACCTTTGAGTGATGTCAGGCAGGCAGATGAATGACACAACCGTGAGGGTGTAGGGCAGTTGGATATGCTTGGGGGGGTATTACCTTAATTCCTCCTCCCATTATGACAGATTATATCAGGAAAAACAGCAATAGTTTAAAAATACCATCAAAATTCCGTATACTGCTGTGTATTGTCCAGGTGGAACGGGGTTACAACTTCTAGCTAGCTAATTTTACCATGGTTGCATAGCAAATCGACAGATTTCTGGGACACTGCGCATTAGTCTCGGGTGTCAGGGAACTGCTCAATTTACGGGAGGCTCCTGGAACTAATGGGATAGATTGGATGTCTGAATTTAAGCAATTAAATTAGATAAATTAATAGTTTCTGCCCCATTTCTCATTTACTTGCTTAAATGACCATTTTATCCAATGGTTTTAACAAAGGCAAGCCCCTATCCACCTCTTTAACATGCTACCTGCATCACCACGGAAATTTCCAGATATAGCTAAATATCCTGCATGTCAGGCTCAAAGAAACCTTTAAAATCATTCTTGTCCATGTGTTGGGTGTAGGAAGCAAATTTTCTCTTGTTTATTCCAACCTGGCAAGTGGAGAGCATCTCTTCTTACTTGCTGGATCGTAATCAAAAACCATAAAAACACAACAAAAACAATCACAATACATCAGTTATTAATACTGTTTACTATAGATGGAATGTGTCCGTTTGGAAAAGGGTCCAAATGACAGCTGCAGATGTGAGCGCTAATTCTTAGAAGTATCCATGCGGAACGTAGGCTACATTGACAAAAATACATTTTTTTACGATGACTCAGAACGAGAGCCAATCACAGGAAGTGACATCGTCTCAATAAAGCCGCGGCCCCAATGTGAGAGCCGCGTGTCTTGCACCACAGTGTGACATGCAGCCAGGCTTCTGTGACATCGCTATGGGGGACGGAGCACCAGGGTGAGGTCACGGCCACGGGGGACCTCGCAGCTATGCCGCGAATGAGGGAAATTTCACAAAAACATCCTGCGCTGCCAAAGTCTGATTAAACAAGGCCAATCTAATTTATACTAACCCTGCATTTTCACTGAGGACTTGGTCCTATCTGGGATCCCATCCAGGGTGTCCCCCAGCCCTGTGCTGTCTGGGATAGACTCCAGAGCCCCACGTGACCATGACCAGGTTTAGCGATTTGAAGATTGATGCATTTACTGCATTGGACCACAGCGTTTATTGTATCAGGTTTCAACATAATAATATCTTGCATATCCCCATAAGGGAGTCAAGATAGCGTTCCACCTACTGCCTTGTTCGATTCGATCACATTTGCATGCATATCGTATATAGATGTATGAAATTTTGTCAATTGTTTTTGTGGTAGCATATAAACAAAAATATTTTTTGCATTAAAAAAAAACCAAGGGCAGTGGTGGAGGAAGTACTCAGTAAATTTACTTAAGTAAAAGTACATGAATGTAAACACATAAAGTATTAAACTAAAAGTACTGATGCAATTGTATAACATGGCATTAAGTGTCGATTGCCTTCTTCCTTGTGTTCTCTGTTGATTGACTTTAACGAGCCACACCTAGTCCTGGTTTAACCCTGCCTCTCGTTTCAGTCCTCGTGTGGATTCTCCCAGCTGCCTCTTGTCTGCCCCTCCTCTGTGTATATAGTGTCTCTTCAGCTTGAGTTCCTCAGTCCGCTCATTGTGTTGTCATGTTGTAATAATATGCTGCTGACTGCCTGTCCCGCTCTGCTTGACCTGGGCCCTGTGTTTCTCCCCTGCTCCCCCAGCCTAGTTTTGCCTTTTGTATTGTGTTTTTGTTAGAATAAAGCCCCTCTAGTTTTCCCTGCTGCCTGCCTTCGCCTCCATCCTTCCCCGCACCGTGACACTATGTATATTTTAAGTACAGAAGTCCAGGCATGAAAGTGTTGTATTTTCCAGTCTAAACATTTAAAACATGAAATGCTAGTTTATAATAAGAACTTCAGAAATACATCCCCACTGAAATTAGGTTTACATAAATTTACCAGCTACAATGATTAATGCTGATAAGCACATCTAAGTTGAGTACATGCTCTCAGTCAACAAGAATTCTACCTCTAATATATGTACGTTGGGCTATGCGATATGATGCTATATTTTGTGAGGCGATAGAAAAGCGTCAATCATTTCATATTATATCTATCGTTTATTTTGTTGTGTCACAAATCACCGTCTTATACACAGCATGGATGAAAGCAGGAAAGTTGTGTGAAGGGCCCAGGCAGTAACACCACTGCCTGATCTGTAGCCACACACACACACACACACACACACACACACACACACATACTAGGTTTTGCATATGTGTACACAGTGCAATATTAAACAGCGTGGTCTGATCTTTACCATGCATGCTCCAATAACAATACCTTATTAAATTTTATTCATTAATATTTTGTATTTTGATAAAAGCTTTTTATCAATTTAATTCAAAATTTAAAAAGAAATAGGTTTTTTCATGTGGTCATTTTATATATACCATTTATTTCTTCATTGAATGTACAGAAAATGTGCTATATCCAGATGCATTATATAAACAAAAGTATCAGGACATGCCTATTAATCATTGAATTAAGTGGTTTCATTCAAATTTATCGGCACAGGTGTACAATCATTTGTGAAAGAATTGGTGGTTCTGAAGACCTCAGTGAATTGAAGTGTGGTACTGTCATAAGATGCCACCTTTGCAATAAGTCAGTTCCAGACTTCCTCTGGCATCAACCCCAGCACAAAAACTGTTTGCTGGGAGCTCCATGAAATGGGATTCCACGGCTGAGCAGCTGCATGCAAGCCTCAGATCACCGAGCCCAATGCCAAACGTCGGATGGAGTGGTGTAAAGCACGCCACCACTGGACTCTGGAGCAGTGGAAACGTGTTCTGTGGACCGATGAATCACGTTTCTCTCTCTGGCAGTCTGATGGATAAGTCTGGGCTTGGTGGATGCCAGGAGAAAGTTACCTGCCTGACTGCGTTGTGCCAACTGTAAAGTTTGGTGGAGGAGGGATAATGGTATCGGACTGGTTTTCAGGGGTTGGGCGCCTTAGTTCCAGTGAAGGGAATTTTTAATGTTTGAGCATACTGTAAAAGTTTGGGCAATTCTATGCTTCCAACTTTGTAAGAATGGTTTGGGGGAGGTCCTTTTCTGTTCCAGCATGACTGTGCCCCGGTGCACATAGCAAGGTCCATAAAGATATGGTTGGGTGAGGTTGGTGTGGAAGAACTTGACTGGCCTGCACAGAACTACTTGACTTCAACCTCATGGAACACCTTTGGGATGAACTACAACTGAGACTGCGAGCCAGGCCTTCATATCCAACCTCAGTGCCTGAATTCACACATGCTCTTCTGAATGAATAGGCAAAAATTTCCACAGAAGCACTCCAAAATCTTGTGGAAAGCCTTCCCAAGAGAATGGCAGCTGTTATAGCTGGAAAGGGGGAACCAACTCCATATTAATGCCTGTGGATTTAAAATGGGATGTCATAAAAGTTCCTGTAAGTGTAATACCTAGGTATCCTAATACTTTTGTTCATAGAGTACATTACAAAGCTCTATTTGTGTGTGCTATTAAATAAAACATACCTACTTATAGCAACAGGGTGCAAGTTTTAACACGTTTGTCATGTCACTATCAATGTGCAATTCACAATTCACCAATACGTTAGCCTGATCACAAACATCTGAGGGTCACCTCTTGCCATTTCCAGAGCCACTTTCCGAAATGAATGAAAAAGTGTTGTATGTAGTACAAACTCTATAGCAACCAACCTCTCCAACTACAAAAAAAGAAAGAAACGACCAAAGATCTACTAAGACCACAAAAGATTTGAAACCTCTGAAGTCACCTCCATGCTTCGAGTTGCTGGGTTTCACTTTGCCAAAACAAGCCCCAAAATCTCAGAATTGACTCACCCATCGCTACCTTTCCCTGTCAGCATCTGATTAAAAACAAACATCATTGTGAATTGGAATGCAACACTAAGTAGACATATAGTATAGTAGAAAGTATAAATATTTGCTGCAAGATGTAGTAGAGTAAAAGTGAAAAGTGTCCTCAGCTAAATCTACTTAAGTAAAGTAAAGATACAGTAAAATCCCGTTATAACGGACTTCAAGGGACCTGGCAAAACAGTCCGTTATATCCAAAGTCCGTTATATGCAGATTTGCTGACTGCCCAGATCACAACTACAGGACACCATTTACTCATGCCACACCCCAGCAGACACACTTGTGGTATAGATTATTATATTGTACATGTAGTAATCCAACTTTAGCTGACCAGATGCATGATTATTATAATCCCGACTACGTATCTGCGCTGGATATCATTGGCACGCCATGCGCCTTGTAGGCGGAGCCTGCATGTCTGTTATAGCCGAACAAAACTACAGCTAAAAGACGCCCTGGGGACCAAATTGTTTGTCCGTTATAAGCAGAATTCCATTATATGCGAGTTATATCTGACGCTTTTTCTGCATGTTCTTACAGGCGCGCGGCCTGGACCAGCGGACCTCGTCCGTTAAAGACGATATTCCGTTATAAGCGAGTCGACTATAAGGGGATTTTACTGTATGTGAAAAATGTACTTGAGTACAGTAACAAAGTAATTGTACTTAGTTACTATCCACCAATAATCAAGGATGTGAAAATTTTCATTCTAAACCCACTTTAGAAACTGTACTTTGATTCATCATTAGGCTAGAACATATATATTGTATATAGTAATAAAGGCATCAGATACCTCTATGTATATCTATGTATAAATAACAAAGCTCTTGAAAGTATGAACAACAACCCCCTAAGCATGCACTAAACTTAGAGATGCACGCGACCCCACAAACACTTGGGCAAGGTGACTTCTCCCAGTTAAGGGAGTTTTCAGGGTCCTGACGTGTGTTTCTTTGGCAGAGAGTCACAGTCTGGGCAAGGGTTTTGAGAAGGTCTTACCTCACCACAAATATTCTGAGAAGGGTCTTACCTGGGCAGGGTTAAAGGAGCTAGTCTGGGACTCTTAAGCTTAGGGCTACAGCTGGGTGTTTTCTTGGATTCCCTGGGGCCCTATCCTCAGACATGGCCATAAACACCAACTGCCTTAGTCTCGGGCTCGAAGGTCCAAAGCAAACAAGGTAAAGCTGATGCTACATTTCTTGTGCAGTCTACTCAATTTCCCGAGATTCGAAGGTAAGACTGGGGAAAGGGAAGATCAGTAAGAGAGCCAGAGGGAGATTGTGGGGAGGGGGGGCACTCAATTTGGGAATCTCTTTCTGTTACATAAAAAAATGGCATCACTATGAGATGATAGGGTGCAGGGTGATGGGTTGCCAAATGATCTATAGGTGTGACTGACAGGGTGAATGGCATGTGTGGCATGTGTGCCCTTGGTGATAGATTGGTGTCCTGGGTTATTCCCTGCCTAGGACAAGTGAGCATAGAAAATTGATGGATGGACGATAAGATAACAACTAGACTATGGCTAACATTCAGAGTTTTGTAGGAGAACTAACAAGAAGATCCTTGAGAAGCGTCACGTCTCAAGATACCTGGTGTGTAGATTCCTAGACAATATCTAATGCTTCTTTGCCTGACCTCCAATTATAGATCTGTTTTAAATCTCAAATGTGTGTTTTGCAGAGCCACTGGTATCTAAAATCTTTTTATTCAGTTGTTTTTTTCCTGAAATATTTCCATCCATCCATCCATCCATCATCTGCCGCTTGGTCCGGGATCGGGTCGCGGGGGCAGTAGCCTCAGCAGGGAG
>JAODJX010000001.1:49627283-49638340 GCA_026776945.1 Isichthys henryi
GGCGGGGTGCTTGCGAGAACTTTCATCGGGTTTTACGGTCAGTGAGCTGAGAAGCGGCAGGTGCGGGGAGGAAACACAGAAGGAACTGCCACAAAACGAAGAAAGAGGAAAGACACACACGAGATCTCATTAAAGTCCAATGCTCCAGCGATCCAGCTGAATTTCGGAAGCAATTACGCATCCGAAAATGCAAAGGGCCTGTGCTTGTACGCCTCTGGCCCTTTAAACACGCCGAGGCTGGAAGGGAACTTGGGGATGGGGTTGCCAGAGTTTTCCAGAGGTTGCCAGCTACAAAAGTATGGGTCGTCCGGGTGGATTATGCATGGCTTCGGTTGATAGGTCATTTAAATGGACAGCGATGCATTATTTGTTTATCCGGCTGACATTAACTGACATCATACTTTAAGTGTAAAGGGATGCTATATTTGGTGCTGCTCTTTTAACAGCTCCCAAAATGCGCTTCCTGTTTAATTTGTGCCTCCCTTGACCATTCACAGAGGTTTTTTACTTGACACACTGTGCTGCACACACACAATCCCAGTACTATCCATGGTTGTTGCTTGGCAGCCCTCTGGGGGGAGGAGATCGGCCATGACTGGCACAAATCCCCCAGGGACTCCAAGCCAAAGAAAGTACCACCGTGTGTCTAAGCATAAATGTGCAATAAAAGGCACAAAGTTAAATTCTAAATATTGAGTCACACGCTGGAAAATACCTTTACTCCTTGAAAATTATTCTGGGGTAAGCTGAAGCCTGCTTGGTGTAGGTACTACAGGAGTACCTTATTTAATGTGAATCTGATGTGATCTGATATCAATGGAGGCCACAGATATTTCAGAAAAAAAAATACATAATGGGCTTTGGCTCGAAAAGCCGGCCCCAGCGTGACAGGAAAACACATTTTGTCAATTAGCATGTAGCACACGTGGAACAAAACACCATGTAATCAGAAACGCAGATGACAGGACATTCTGTCTCTACACAGAAGCAACCTCACGCAGGCCATTTATATTAATTTCTTTTACACAAACCGAGTATTTGCTTCATAAATACTCAACTAAGCCTGATTCTTATCCTCCCTTTTCAGTTTCTTGGGAGAGATGATTCTTGGTCTGATTTCAATAGTCCCAAGTTGGAAAAAAATGGCCAATATTGGCAAAGACTAAAAATAAAGGAAAAAATAAGAACATTAAAAGAGTTTTTCAAAGCCCGATTTTATTCATAGCATGAGTAGCATGCTGTTCTGAAAGAACCATGAGGACACATGCAGAGAAAATGTCTGGTATATTCCCAAGATCTTGCGTATGATGAAATATGTAAAACTATTGAAATTTTTGAAAAATCTTAAGATATAACATTTTGGTTGAGCATGAAGAAAACCACATTTCCAAGAACAATTCTGCCTGAAAGCTTAACCAAGCTCAAGTTTGTAAAGAAACAGTTTGCAAGAGACTTTTATTATGGCGTATTACGGCGCATTCAGATTAAAGAACCAGACACTATGAGGGGCGACTCTTAATTACGAGATTCTCCCCAAAGCGAACCCCCACAGGACAGCACTCAGCTGGCATCATGTTTCCATGTGCATTGGCCAGGAAAACTGGAAAACAAAATTATCTGTGCATTCTTCCCAGAAATTGAACCGTGAAAGTCACATGTACTGATGGAGTGAGGTGCCCATCCAGCAACTGGATCTCATTTGCCTGTGCCTCAAAGCTTGGGGAACCGCAGGAGACTTCGGCGAGACAAACACCCCCCCCCTCGCCAATCGTCTGTCTCTCAGTTGAAAGATGCATCGCAGGAGTAGGAACCAAGACAAATGGCAAGGAGAGGGACTGCAAACAGCCTTGTGATAGGAGTCAGCAGGCAACAAAGTAGGACTACAATTTGATTAGGGTATCCCAGTCACTCAGGTGCACATACAGTCTGACTGGGAACTGACTGGCTTTTCTGACGGTTGCTTCTTCCTGATTCAGTAGATAAACAGACTGGCACTATTCACTCTCAACCCATTCTGGATTTAATGGCTACCCATTAAGAAATAGCTAGGAAGTTATATAAATAATTAATGCAGTTCAGAATTGTACAGAACTGTTAAAACATATAGATGTAACTCATTTATTCTTTAAGGTAATCTATTCTCAGGATGTGTATGGAATTTGACTATGAAAGTAATATATTATTTAGTTTGAATATCAAACATATAATCAAAAATGTATATATATAGAAACAACTACTTGTTCAGTATATAAATATATTGAAAACCCAACATTTCTGACAATCAACAGGCTTTTAAGAGCTTAATGAGGTCATGCAAACAGCCTGAAGGTTATTTGCGTCCCTGTTGTAGCACTTTAGCAAAAAAGCAACATTGCTTTAAAAAATCTTTTTGCTTTTGTTAAAATGTGAATTGATTATGCTAAACTATATTAAGAGATGTTTTCTGTACATACTTAGAGGTCGAGACACTTAAAATATCTACATAATGACCCGCATGATGATATGAGTTATTGGGCGGGGAGGTGGTGTTTTTCCGTTTATCCGTAGTTTGCGTGGACCTTTGCTACAAGAACCATACTGTTCCTTCACGAAATCTTGAGGAAACACAGTTCATTTATACAAATATCCACCTAAGACCGTTCTGTGAAAGCTGCCCTGTTCTGACCCCAGAATCCAACCCGGCGCCCATTAACACAACTAACTGACTGGGTTTAAGGTGCACTGGCACTTAACCTTTTCCCAGGGTGATTAGTAGGGGTCTGAGTATTTTAGATTTGGCTTGCAGGACACAAGGAGTCAGTGATACACCTCACAGTGATGTTTATGGAGGCTTGGATATCGCAATGAACTGAGTCCCCATGTGGATTTTAATGGGGACGAAAGCATTTTTATGAGTTCGCAACGACAGGTGCCTCAGCTGAAGTCTTTCTTAATTCCCGAACGGGCTCTGTCAGTTACTGTCTGTCTAGCTATCGTTTTTTAATTAATCAAAGGCTGCAGAATCAATTGGAATCTAAGCCAGCTTTTGCTCTGGACTCATCATTGCCGGAAAAGGTTTGCGACCTTCAGACCCAGACCAACGGCTCGAAGATTAATCTGTCGTGAAACTGTCATTCTGCTGGTGACCAGTCTGCACCCACTCAGAATCCACTTTGAGGTCACATGAGATGTTTTTCCTCCTATGAGAAGAACAGCTCTTGTAGCTTTTTTAAAAACACATTCTTTGGCTCTGGATTCGCTCTCTCGGGTTGGTGCTGTCATACCCTCGGACTTGTGATCTCGGTCTCGATCTCGAGCCCTTACGACATCACCTATTTCCATCTTGGCCTAAGACTTAATGATCATTGGGTGTGGAACACAGTGACTGTATGACCCCAATATTTCACACAGAAAGGGACATGAACACATGTAAGTGCAGCGCTAGGGCAAGAAATTTTAACTTTATGAAACAATACAATAAAAACACAGTGAGTGACCACTTTATTAGGTACACCTGCATAGGACTAGGCAACCACGCCAAGGGTTGAAGAGTTATGCCTTTAGAGATGCATTTCTGCACACCACTCTTTTACTGAGCTGTTATTTTTGCACTTATGTCCTTCCTATTAGCTTTCAACAATTCTGACCATTCACCTTTAACCTAGTCTCTTTAAGGAAGTGTTTCAGCAACAGAATCGTCACTGAATGGACATCTTGAGGTTCAGGAAATCCTGAGAAAGTGGCTGGGATACTGGAACCATGTCTGGCACCAGTAATCAGGCCACATTTAAAAACTCATAGATCAGACATCTTAGCTGCTCTGATGTTGAGCCCTCAGTAATTGAACCTCTTGGCCCTGACTGGATGTTGTATGTATTCAGTTGTAGCCACATCTTTCACTTTTTGGGGGATCAGGCTGTTTGCATTAACAAGCTGGCATAACTAATAAAGCAGCCACTGAGTTTATAGTTAAATATACATAGGTAATGATTTGCTGTGACACGCTAATAGTATTAGCTATCTGAGACGCAAACCAGAAGTCAACAAAATAGCATTTTTCCATAACTTAGAAAACGCGTTGCTCGCAATATGTAATCCCAATGATAGTTATTACCAGGCTGCCAAAACGCATCAACGCTGTACACGCAACGCCACATCAGAATGCAACGGAAACATATCTCAAGGGTGTTTCCACCGTGGCCGGTGGTGAGGATAACGAGGAGGAAAATATGAGGAAATGTGAATGCCAATTATCGTTTTATAAGAGGTGGTCAGTGGGCAACCAAAATTTCCAGATGGCTCTAAGGAAAATGAAAAAAGATGCTTAAGCCCCCGTTGTTGAGTGGTCTACAGGAAACATAAAACAGGAAATGTAATGGACCTTGCTGATAATTGCAGCGATTAAGCTTTTTATGGCTAGCTGGTTGCATACGATATAATTTGCAAGACAGAAGTAATTATAACTTGATAGATTTTATATTCGCTCTTGGACATTTTAAACAGCGAAACTTTATGCTGTTGCCTGTTGCTCTGTGTAAACATTATGTGTCCAGGTGAACGTTCTTTTGTTTTGCTTGAAATCAATAACAACAGATCACATCCCTCAATAAGCAGATTTCACTATAAAAGGCCAATATCCAGAATTACTTTTTACATGTAGGGCTGTGCTTCTACAGTAAATAGGGTAGAATTGACCTTTGAAACCTTCCATAAGGTTCCTTACATTGTAATAAATTCCCACTAAGGCCAAATTACTGATGTTTCCATGAATTCATTGTCGTTTCTCAGCACTGTAACCATGTCTTGGTGTGTCCTTAGAACCACAGGTGGAGAGCAGGATCTGTACTTGCAGAGTAACACAGGTTCAAATACAGGATAAATCTGCAGGCATGGGAAAAAATTAAGAGCACAATTTTTGGTTTCATTTCTCAATTTATGGGTGTGCGTCTGTGAATAACGATGTGTTTTTTTTTGCAGACTGCAACCTGGTACTTCTCTGTTTCTCATTAATGATGGGCTTCTTCCTTGCTTTATGAGACTTCAGTCCTGCTTCCAGGGGTCTGATATGAACTGTCCTGGCAGTGCACTTAACGCCTGCACTAAATGTTTCCCATTCCTTTTGAAGGTCACTTGATATCATCCTATGATTCATGAGAAACTGTCGGATAAGTTGACGGCCGTCTCTGGCATTAGAAAGTCGCTTCTGCCCTCTACCTGGCCGGTTTCTGGTCGTTCTCAGTGTATCCAGCTTCACCTTATTCTTCTGTACTGCTGTCTTAGAAATTTTAAACCTGGAAGCAACCTGCCGCTTACCATAGCCTTCTGCCAGCAGAACCACGATTAAACCAGGATTTTTAAATGCAGATTTGTTTAAAAGTATACAGTGGTCTCTTACTTTGTTCCATGGCTGTATATTCTGTAAATATATATTTTATATTTTAAATAAAAATTAAAATCACACCTAAAGAAAAAAAGCAATGAGGTACGTATCTTTTACAAAAACACAAAATGGTTCTGAGTACCAGTTTATTGTTACAAATTAACATCTCACCTTCCCTCAAGTTCTAGGTAAAGGGGTAAGAAAATTGACGGGGAATGGAGCCAGGGCCGAGGTGCATCCCTTTCCAATCGCCCATGTGGGCAAGGGGGCCTTTTTGGCCGAGGCGATGATAGCTGTAGGTGAGTTCCTGACATCGGTTAGCAGGCCAGTGTGTTTTAACCAAAGAAGTATCACATTTGTGCCTGTTTTCCAAGCTACAGGCCCTCGTAGCGGCTACAGGGTCAAAGCCTGAGCAGAGAGTCCCATTACGACAGCATGGAGGAGAACCAGACAGGAGTGTTGGGTGGCATTTTGTCTGGTATTTGTGCTTGGCGCATTGCCATAACAAGATGGTATACGGGAATACTGAGGGCTCGGCCTTGGCGTTGGAGAGCAGCGGTGGGGGAAGCTGCCGTAGCATGCTGCGATTTCGACAGAGAATGGAATTCTCTGGACAAGGAGACAGTGAGGTAGGGGAGGGAAACACGGGAGGGGGGAGTGGTGTTCTTGTTTGTCTTATGGACCTTGCTAGAGCCCCCCACCCGCAGAGAGGGCCTGACACTGTCTATCAAGCGGAAGGACGCTCAGATTAATGGCAAAACACCCCAAGCCATGTGACCTCTTTCCACGCAGATTCCTTGGTCTACCGAAGTACTGTGAGACAGGACCTGCTTAGCAGGGCCGAGTCGTAATGGCGGCTGCCTCTTATTTTGCTCCACATGTCCCCTTTTTGAACTCAACCTGAACACAGGCTCCATCCAGCCACACCGGTGCTGCCCTCACCACGGTGTCGGGCAAACGTTCCGTAGGGCGGCTGCACTCGGTCCCACTGCCAAACGAAGCCGAACCCAAGGCCTCGGCTGCACGCTCCACGTCCACCGGCTGCGCAGACCCTCCCTTTAGCAGGGCGGAAATTGCGGCTTCTTACTAATGATCAGGTGACCAGACCGGGGTGACTGTGGGCCAGACCCACAGGACTTACCCAGATACCACCTTGCTGGCTGTTTTCGCAGCTGGAATGTGCTCCATGCCTGACTCAGCCATCGGCCAGCCCCCTCTTCCCCCTCCCACTCATCTTTCAAATCCGTCCTTTTGTGGAATTTTCCCAGCTACATTAACGTGGCCTCGTACCCGCTTCCAGCCCACCTCCCTCCTCCCCGTCTCATGTTTTCAAAGACTCCTTGGCCAGGTGGGCCGAGCTAAGCGATTAACAGCATTGGACTGATTGACGGCTATTATTCGGGGTGTGTGCAGTTCTCTGTGTAAACTCTGTCAAGAAACTTGATGGTTTCCTTGTAGTCCTGTCTGAACTAGTAGCTAAAGACCTTGATGTGCTTGAAAATGGACAAACATGAAGGAACATTTGAAGTAAAACAGCTAAGGCTTGTTTTTGTTGTTAGTGAGGAATGAAAGGTCTACAACCAATAGCAGAGGGCTCTACTATCATTCGCAGCACGATTGTTAACTAGAACTTAACTAATTGAAATCTATCCCACATACATGATAGCTGCCCATAATTTACAGCAATAAAATACCAAGTTCAGATATTAAACAGCTACTCTACCAATGACCATGCAATAAATCAGGACATTTTGTCATGTTTGTTCAGTGGCATGGCTCAGTTTAACAGCCCCAGTTGGGAAAGTCCCTGGCCAGCACAGACCTCCAAAGACCTCCATCAGTAAAAACTCCTAGTAGGGTTTCCATGATGATCAACACATCCACCATTCACCCCTACACTAGTCTCACAATGGTGTTGTACTAAAGAAAACGTGGAGAGAAACTTGTCTCAACCTTAGCTAACTACCAAAAGCGGTTCTGATCTTTGTTCTGGCACGAAAGTAGTAACCTCACAGGGGCCGATCTGGGCAAAGCTTCAAATGCCAGTCTGTCACGCCTCAAGCAGTAGCAGCAAGTGTCTTATGAAGGCTTTTACATTTGTAAGAAACCTTACATTTTGAAGTATAGTTACCCATGAATGATAGAACTGCAAAAGAGGTTTACCTTCACAAATCTATAACAGCTGCTGTTATATATGCAGAATTTTGCTAGTATTCCAAACCCTTCCTAAAGAATTTGAGTCACTTCAGTAAAACATACAGATGTATTGATCACACGGCGGAGTGCATGCGAGGTGGCCGTGATTGTAATCTGTGTATTGCCTCCAGATTGTTAGTAATGGAAATTTGTTTCAAATTAGAGTCGTTTGGGCCTCATATCATATTGGGCCCCTAACCCAGATCATTTATATTATGTTCTATATGTCAGTCAGGGGCCCTTGGAATCATCCTAAGTGTCCCGCCCTCTATGGCAGGCACCCCAGTTTCGGAGTGTACAGGAGAGTAACTAATTTTTCTCTCTCAAAGCACCATTGTCCTCTTTTTATCCCCCTAATTCTATAAACACATTTATTATCTTTATTAATATTTAACAGCTTCAGCTTTACCCTAACCTATGAACCTTAGTAAATGGGAAGAATGTTCTTGAGCACACGCACACACAGAAACACCGCCGCTCAGCCTCTCTCGAATACCCTCATTAAGTGTAATATCGGTGACTAAGCAGTGCTCAGTATAGCACGCTAAACTAATAGCAGTATAATTTCTGGGACAGAGTTGTGAAAAGTAAAAGCACGTTTCAGAAAGATGGGATCGACAGAGAAAAAATATGTACTATCGACCTCACCAATGAAGAGTTTGCATGTTTGGGACACCAGGATTCATCTTCAGGGACTTTTGTTTTGATCCTGTTTGCTAATTGGACTGTTTACCGAAGCGGCCAGCCAGTGGTGCCTGCCCTCGCTTGGTAATTAGACCAGAACGGAGCGCAGAGTGCTCCAGATTATGACAGGGCCGAGCGGAGCTGCGTGTTTTTAAAGTGTTTTTCCGCTCCGAGAGCCGGCGGGGCCCGTTCCGCGTGCCAGACTTGATGTCCCCCCGGGAGGGCAGAAACAGCTGGGTCAGGCTGGGGTAAGGAATGCACAGCCCAAATATTGTGCTTCCTCCTCCGTTTTCACTTGTACTGATGCACTGTGGTGAGGGGGCTCACGAGGGTGTGTATCGGTGCTGATGTGGGGCCTGGGGGATATTCAGGTGGGCCCTGTGCTGATGTTCTCAGAGGAAATTGAGGGGGGTGGGCTCTTGGGGACCATTAAAAGACTCTACAATGGGGAGAAGGGGGACGAGGAAAGTCTGAAAAGTGAAGCGCATCTGGGATGCGGTATTCCAGCTATCATCCAGAACTCGTACTAAACAATAACATTCTGAGATAATACCACTGCTGAATAATACACTGCACAAAAATGCTGCCAGCATTGTAATATATCATTGCTGACACTGGCTTGATTAAACATACCCCTGTCTTCGGCTGAAAATGACATTCAATACACCCACCCCGCCATCCATTTTGGGTTATACCTAAGGTGTAGGGAGGGGTACAGTCTCAATAGGGAGTATATTTTAGATTGTACTTATTGTTATGACAGGACTGTCAAAAGATACCTTGATTGATGTCAGGCCATTAGTGCAGTCAGCGCCCTGATTTAGAGGACAGCCAGCGGTGTTCCTCAGAGGCTTATCTGATCATAACTTGCAAGGTCCTGGCCCAAGGCCCTCAGGATTTATATAAAGTTGTCATTTGGACAGAAAGTTACATCGCCCGGCATTCACGAGTTGAGGAAAAATTAAATTGCTAGCTGAAAACTGGCTGATTTCGCAAGCAAAGAGGTCGGGTCCTGTCGCCTTCCTCTGAAAAGATGAATTTCGGAGATCAGTTCAGGCCCGAAACATTCGGTGCTTTGCTGGGCCGACGCGAGTTCAGCGCCTTCCTGGACAGGGCCGGGCTGGAAGCGTGAGGATAAACCTTCTTTCCGTTGCTTTGATTGATGAGGTGAGAACAGGAGCTTGCAGCAGAGCTTAACCCTCTGGCAGCTGGGACCGGCATGAGAGATGGCCTGAAAACATGGAGCACCATGCGTCAGGGTGCGGGACACTCAGTTTCACACATGATCTACTACTAACTGTACCAGCTTGCCACTAAAACGCGGGTCTGCGTTGAGGAACCTTGTTTTTTTCATATCTTACTACTATGTACTGAAGTATTGAATGACAACCTTTCACATATTTCATTAATTCCTCAGATGGTTATCCACATACTTATATCTAAGTTAATTTCTCAGTTTAGCTTTATTTAATTCTGGTATTCCTTGTTTTTCACTCTTCTACTAAGACTGCTCACAACAACGCCTACACTTCCCAGTATATTTTACATTTCTCTAATGTTTTTGTGTCGCCATTCAGAGTCACGTAATCTGTAACATATGCGCTACTTCATTGGATCATTCGGCGAGGGCCTTTTGATTTCGTTCCGTGCCATGAAGAAAAAAATGCACGATGAATCAGAATCATCTGGCTAATTCAATTGCACAACACCTCTGTACTGCAACATGAGACCCAGAGAGTAGCTAATTCGCTAAAACATTCATTGTTGTTTTGAGGCGATGTGCGTGCCAGTCATTCTCACCCTTGTGAAGTGATACTCATGGAAAGCCAAGGTCCCTGCTTTCTCAGGAAATGCTGCCTGGCAGATTTGACTCTCAGGGTATCTGGCAGAAGCTCCTGTGTGCAGAGCAGCCATCAAACACATGCCCTGCTCACACTATGGCTCAGGAGTAAACGATGCTGAGCTATTAATATTCCTCCTAATTCAGGCCGACCTCTTGGGTCGTTACCTCAGAATATCAGTCCTGTACATGGAGGGTGTACCCTACATTCGTTCAAATAAAGCTAATGATTTGAGACAGAGTAATCGGTAGACCTTCAGTGAGCTGCAGTCTACACACATGAACCAGAACATGGTGTGGTCTGAAATCTGTTTTACAGCTGCGTGTGAATAACCTTTCAGTTGACCAGCATAGAGGAAAATACGTTAAGAAGTCCTGTCATTTCTTCTCCATTGCAATTATATAAAAAATAAACAACACCTGAGCAGAGGGGCAATTCTAGGATTTTTTTAAGATGGGGGAGGGGGGGGGGGCATAATCCATAATTCATGCCAACCAATGATGTGTTTTGAATTTCTGAGTAACAGGAGAGGGGGCACTTTGGCGGCCAATCAGCTTTCAGACCCCTGTAGACTTGTGCCTGTATAGGCACAGGACACATTCTTAAAGGGAAAATGCGTGGTCGTCCTCTGCAGATGCCAGGAGGTAAAAATCACATGCATGCAAGTGAGCCAAAGGTTCATTTTTCACCAGAAAGGAAGCGAGATCTTGGATGTCCCGGAAAGTGCCGTGTGCTGTAAGGTGCAGACTAAACAAAGGGGGGGCGGGGGGTCTGCAGGGAGCTCCTGTTTATACCTTGGAATAGCACACCAAGCCACAGCTCAGCGCCCCCCCCAAGGGGCCCCCCCCCCCCCCCCCCCCCACCACACAAACCCCCAGCCCATTACCCACCCACCCCCCACCCCCCCCACCACCCACCCCCCCCCCCACCCCACCCCCAGCCCCAACCCCACCCACGCCCCGCCCCCCCCCCCCACC
>JAODJX010000001.1:49661984-49676443 GCA_026776945.1 Isichthys henryi
CCCCCCCCACCCCCCCCCCCCCCCCCCCCCCCCCCCCCCCCCCCCCCCCCCCCCCCACCCCCCGGCGGCCCCGGCCTAGCTGGTAAGTGTCAAAGGACACGTTTCTCCGCACTCGATAAGTCCCACTTCAAACAGCATCAGTGTGACCTCTGCTTATCCGCATGTGCTTCCCTCCAACCCTTGACCTCTGTCTCTCGCTACAGAGGACCTTCACACACTTAGGGTTCCCCAAGATTGTGCTCTCACTTACGTCACAAGAATGTCATGAAAACGTGCAAGAGCTTCAGTCATGGCTATTTCTGACGCCCCGTTATTCCACACACACATGTTTCACACGTGTGGAGCTATAATTTTGCTAGGATGGTTTGGAGCAACTGTACTGTTTTGTTTTGCTGATCAGGTAAGTAGTACAAAAGTTGAGCAAACGCATAGCAAGGCTTCACTCCTTTATCACCAGAGGGGATGCTGAAATGGTCACAGGTCTCCATTGTGTTAGACAAGGACCTGCAGAGTGTCACTCAGGCAAAACACCAGCTGCTTGCTGAAAGTTAATCTTTCCCGAATGCGTATGGAAACAATTAGCTACGCTAATCATTAACATCGCGATACCTGACGGACAGCATGTGACGGGCCGGCCGACCATTAAAATTCAGCCCTCAATGTCACAGGCCGGAACTTTGAGGCCCCCAGGCTAAAATGCTTCCATCAGCAGTATTGCTAAATAAATATGCACAAAAAGCATTTTTTTTATTAGCTACGTAGCAAAATTTAGCAAAGAATCTTGGAAACACTCTGCTCAGTACGAATCAGTGAAATCCTAAGAGCTGACTGCACGCGTGTGTGAACATACTGCCCTCCCTGTAACTCTTCCAGTAATACAACTCAACGTTTTTGACCTTCAGGGACATCCCATAATGAGCAGACCAGGCCATACTCTGTGCTCCACTCTGGCTGAAGGCCCAAAGCCATTAGAGGTCAGGTGATAGAACTTTCATACCGACATAAGATTTAAGATTTAAGAATTAAGAGTGAAGCTAGATGACCTCATAGTAATGATGCTGTGACATCATCGTGTGATGTCGTACATGTAGCATACTTGTATGGGAGCGTGTGTCGGCACAGGTAACCTGGCCTGGTGTGAAACCCTCACGGTCACCTCTTGCTGCGAGGAATGTCGAGAGAGTGCGTGAGGACAGGCCCGCTCTCACCAAGGCGTGATCTTCTCCTGCGTCTCACAGGATGAGAACAAGGGAGAGAAGAAGATAAAAAGCTACACGCTGTCTATTTTCGGACCACGGTCCGAACTTCAAAGGTGGGTCGCGCAATCATACATTCCTCAAACAGGAGCCAATCACTTTGAATGTGGTTGTGTGTGATTCCAGCGTTCCGGTCTATGCCGGGAATCCATATCGGCGCCATTATGATGATCTCAGCCAGGTCCCATTCGAAGGAGCTGGGAATGATATATGGATGATGTTTTTCTCTTCCCGGAACCTGGACTCTGAGCTGAGCTGTCACTGGGCTGACAGTTCCACACGTCGTCTCAAGTTTATTTCTGCACCAAAGTTCATTGGAACAGCACATGTCCATAATAACTTCACTGGAGGAGTGAAATCTCACTGGTGTGCTTTGCTTACAAAATGTCAATGTTTAGCTGGGTCTCTATCACACGGAACATTATCTAAGGAGCTTTGAAAAGGGTTTTTACAGGTAGATTCAGGTTACATCTTAATTCCATGCCATGACAATTCCTCTGGGTATCACAGTCTCTAATGACCACAGATAGTGTTTAGACATGAATTATATAGGAGTTCTAATCTTAATTGACTTGACTAAACATCCTGTAGCATCATATTCACTCTGGAAGACCAACTTGAAATGAAGAAATGGAGCACAGGCTGGATGATGGAAATGTCAGGCCTAGTAGAGAACCACCTCAAGCTAGTCGAGCCCAACTTAACCAGAACCAGAAAAAAAATAACATACTAACTTTTCAACAATTACAGGAGTGCAAACAAACAGCACCCATATTGAAAATGATTCACAGTCACTCATGTACATTAAAGTTTACCCAGACAAGATTTTAGTGTTTGACTCTTATTGTATTGCCTTATGGCATAGAAAATTCTAGAAGAGTCTTGATATATATGGCCATAAACTCTAAAAACTGTAATAATTAATAAAAATGAGGCCAATTGTGTACAAAGAGAATTGACAGGGAGTTGACTGGCCCTCCAATGCAGTGCAAGCTCCAGTGAAAGATGCAGCTCCCAAGGACACAGATGAGCACAGTGGAGTGATGCCAGTGTAAATGAGACCAATTACCAGCTGGCCGGTTTGCCTGTTCTCTGCTGTATTAACGTGAACTGAAGTCAATGCAAATCGAAAGGATGACGACACATTGGGTTCAAAAGTTAAAACCGAGACTGAATTCTGACGTAGGGTGGCAGTACGCTTCCCCTTTATGAAAAACACAGATGGGCCCTGATATAATTTTATGGAAAAATGAACTTTTAAAAAATCTGACGTATCTTTTAAAGTCTGTTGAAAAGAGAAACTTTAGCAGAGTGATCCTGATTGGACCCTGTAGGCAGGATGCCCAATGGGCTTGCATTATTCCAGATACAGTCCTGTCTCATCCTATCAGAGGGCTAAATCTTACAATAAGCCATGGTCCTTCTACCCAACATGGTCACCAGGGAAACTGCCACCCCTCACTGCCCAAAATTAGCATTGGAACTATGGCACTGACAGCTCCATATTTAGTCTTTTAGTAGTGAGTACATTGATGGCGTAGTTTAGGTTTACCTACGTCAAAATGTCTCAGATAACCATTACATAACCATTCTTTGTGAAATTTAATTACTTGGCCTAACTAACAAATAACATTGGCTAAGGGATTTATATGGTCAAAAGGCACGTGCCAGGGTCTCCAGGTTGGAAATATTTCCTTATTTCCCGTTGACAAATGGCTCTCAAACAACATCTGTGTTTCACGTTGACAGGGTCCATATTATTTTGATTGGGTGCCAAAATCACACCTTCTACCTAATTTCTACGTTGATCGAAACAGAGACCTCCTTGTGACTTTGGGATTTTTCCACCTGAAACATTAATATGGGGCCTGAAATCAGTGAACCAACAATGTTTTAAGAAAAAAATATTTATCCTCCTCTTGATTACAGCAATATAGAAGACATATAAGACTGCACAGGTGTAGGCCACCTGTCCTTAGGTAACATTCCTTCCATCTCTGGATTTGGATGACGTACCTAAATATTATTATAATGTTATTTCAATGGGCCAAAGAGGGTCTATCCAGAATTTGTAAGTTCATTCCCCTGGCAACGCAGAAAACAAGCAAGATGATCTGGCCACCTAAAGAAACCTTGTGTGTTAGAGGTTTGGCACCTTTACTGAGCTGAAAGGAAGTTCCTGGTCTGGTCTTCTTAAGCCTCTCATGTAATCTTATTGAATCTGATGCCATGCTGCAAGCTCACAGTTTGGATGTTGCTTTTTGGAAGATGCCTGGTCAAAAATATGTAAAGAAATTTTTATTAAGTACTGTAATAGATGGCTGCAGAGGAGACGTGCTGATGCTAGCCTGGTCCTGAAGGGGGCAGCACACTGGCAGAAGATCACCGACCCTTGATGGCAGACCCCTCGATTCTCTCACAAATCTGCCAGTGGCCTGCGGAAGGTGCCAGTGGTGTTTCCTTCGGTCGCCATGGCAACATGGTACCACAGGGCCTCCGACGTGTTTATGTTGCGCACAGCTGTACGAAACGCGAGGTAGGGCTGGTGAGGAGGGGCTCGAAAGTCAACAAACTGAGCACAAACAGGCCCGTCTGAAGCCGACCTGGAACAACGCAGCTCCTCACTCCTCTCTGCTCCTCCTCTTCTCCCCTGAGCCTCTTACACCAGCTACGAAATGCAGGTCGACACCATAATGGTACAGTCATTATGCCTCTCTGTTGGAGTATCATCCGGCTCAATAATCCTCACGTGCAACTTCAAGTCTGAACAAAGTAGGGATTGTTTGGCTCTTACTCTGTGAGTGACATGAGCAAAAAAATTCATTATTGTCCTTTTAGTTTTATGAACTATATTCTTATCATGTTCAAAGTTCTATGAGTTTCAAGTAGTACATCTTACAGCTAATGTTTATATTTGAAGATGTGTTCACAACTTGCATGCTATTGCATACACCCTGAATGAGCATGAAAATCAAAGAGCAGTGTCTTGCACACAAACTCACACATGCGCACACACGCACACACACACACGCACACACACGCACACACACACACACGCACACACACAGGCACACAACAGCACCACACTTTGCCGGGAATCCGTACTGCTGAGCTCATCACTTTAGAGAAACTTTATCCAGTAAAACAATTTATGATTTCAGCCGAGATGCAGCTGGCAGCAGAGGAGCTAATGGATTTAAAATGTGCTCCTTCTGCCTCATGGAGATGGGCTGCAGTGAGAGAGGGGGGAGGCGAGCCACCATCAGCGGTCCCTCCTCTGTGCTGTGAGCTACATCGCTGAGGCCAACTAAGCAGCGTCCACGTATCTCCTCAGCGTCCTGGTGCACGGGTAGCATCGGTGACGTAGGACGGACGCATTTCCAAAGCCGAACGTAACTGAAGCTGGCTGTGAAGGTTGAACACTTCTCTGAGCAAGACCTGCTGTTCCGCGAGTCTGCCTGGTGGTGCCACCTCCCCCGATATTTGCCAAACGAAGCATCGCATAGCTTCCGAGAAGAACAAGAAACCTGCAGATGTAATTTGGAAACATTATCAATGGAAGAAAGGAGGAAATATCAACAAAGCTTTTCTCAGTCTTATAGTGCTTCTGCTGATGGTCACAGTTGGCCATACTCAAACAATTACACTTAATCTGTAGATTTAAGCTGTAGATAGTGCCCTGCATAATGTGTTTACTTGCATAGTTGATGTTTTTATCTGAAGCAGTTTCATTCATTTATACAGCTGATCAATCTACCAAAGAAATTTAGGTTTACTACCTTTTACAAGTGAGCTACAGAAGGGCCTTTTTAGGATTTGAGCCCACCACCTTCAAGAAACAGGTCCAGAACTCTCAAACAATACATTGGCTGATCTAAACATAACTTTAGGTAAACCCCCCATTCCAATTACCCTGTAGTGCTGAAATATACTGCTTATGCTGAGCATGGAAAGGTCTAAACCCAAACAGACTTCTGACTGGCACTGTGCTTACTCTCAGCAGAATCCTATCTGTCAGATTCCTGTTTTCATATTTTGGGAATCCATCGCACACTCACAAGACCTTTGTACAAGGACATGTATTGACCAGACAGTAGTGTATACACATACACGCCTAAATAAGGATGCTGTACGGTGATGTACAAACATCAAGAGATAATCTGGTGATCTTTAATTATTGGGCAAATTTTTCGGTTCTTCACCACCAGCCATGTCAAGCCAAATAAAGCAATCTCGTCATAGCCCACCCAAGAAGCTCACAGTGGCCACAATACATCTGAATCATTGCAACGTGTGAGCAACTTACCACCATATTGGGCTTTGTTAGCCAAGGCATAGCTAAAATGGACGCCAGTCCTATTATCTGATTAAAATCAGGCACTATATCCTTTAGCTATCTAATATTTTCATCGCACCCTTTAATGTATTTATTTATAAATCTCAAGTGACTACATGAATTACCCAGAAGCAATATGTTTTGAGACTTTTTTTAGACATTGGTTATTACTTGTCCACTTGATATACAAATGTCTTTATTTTCCTGCGTATCCTACCAACGCTCCGCTAACTTTTGTTGCAACAAATCTTCTTGGCTCTATGGCTACACCAGTGCATCTAAGTTGGGTGTCTTCTCTAACACTCAGGCTGTCAGGGTTTCAGCGTACCATTCCAACATTGCGAGGCTGTTACACGATAACTCAGTTCTTTCAATGATCTCCACACAGGCAAGTTTTGTCTTGCACAAGTGGCATGGAAATGATTCGTGAAATGGCTTTATGTTTATGTCCCTCGGTGAAAGAAAAGAGGGAGGAGGACGAGGGGCCTGGGGCTCAGAAGATGGGGACAGTCATGTCACCCTGGAACAACAATCAGTGTGGGCCTCTGCTGGTCTTTTGAGCTAAAACTGAATAATGGGTGCTTACAGATGATAGAACCATGATCCTGATTCTGGCCATCACGCATAACGGCTGCTGTCCTAACTAGACCGGAAAAATAGCCATGCTAGAGCCTGTTCAGGTTCGGTTAGGAAGCATATTACCCCTGTCTGTTTTTAGCCTCAAAGCGATATGGCTGCCATGGATACCTTTGATGACCATGAAGCTTCCAGCCCTCTACAGCGCGCACTCAAATGTGACTAATTACTCACACTAGTTAGATTAGCATGGATCATCTGCTTCTGCTTCACTTATCATGTGGCTTTGCGGAGTGCAACGACGCAACAATAAACCTCAAAGCTGGATGTTCTTAGTGCCGTCCTGAGCATGGAGTAAGGGATACTCAGTACCTGTAGCACCAAACGTTTGATAAAGATCCTGCTCTGATATTTGCCTTGGCGTGTGTTTGGTGGGTGAGCTTGATATGGATCCAAAGGTTAGCTAAAACAGCACTCCGTCCAACTAGCTGTGTAGCCATGATTGTTTTTATTCCTACATAAAACCTGTGCTGTGCCTGAACCAAGTGAACCACGACTACACCTCGGCATAATCTGTGCTTAAACGATGGCTCGGTACAGCTTGTTTCGTGCTTGTTCTTGGTATGCCAAATTTGTTCCTTGGTAAGACACTGATATGTTTGTACTACACTTTGATTCTATCTTTTGTGATGTTATGTGATCTCAGTAAATTTAGCATTCGTTTATAGAGACATTGGTACAGGTTTTATCCATAGTTACTCACGATCTTTGGCAATAATTTGAGCTGTAACCAACAATGAATTTTACAAAACAAACAAACAAACAAACAAACAAATAAACAGAACTATATAATAAAAATGAACAATACAGAAGAACACTCATTTACATTTCAAATATGCACCACCGAGGCTGTCCCTGGGTGTTCTGGTGCCCTAGGCGAGATTCTACTGAGCACCCCCCCTCCCAGAACAACAGAAAACAAATTTTGACAAAAAAATTTAATCAAAATGATTTGAGTAGCAGGGAGTATCTGCGTGCTAACTAGCTAGCTCTGTCTGTCGCACAAGACACATAGGCAAATATTAAAACTAAATAACTGTAAATCACATATATTTGTTTTACTTGCTCTTTTGTGCCACCTGATCAAATGGTAGCCTAGGCAATTGCTTAAAGTGTGGGCTAGTCCTGTGTATCGCATATTTATTTTATATTTATTAACTCTCCATATTGCACTGGTTTTGTCTCATTTGGTTTGGCCACATTTCTTGTTGCACCTCTGTTTGGCCTGCTGTCCTCCAACGCACCTGTCCCCTCCCGTTTTCATTAGAACACGTGAAAATATACCTGTGAAAAAAAGACTTGATATTTGAAGATTTGCAGTAAACATTCAGCCATACATTCAAAGTTTTGGCTGAACTGTTATAAAGAGGGTTCTCTAAATAGCTGTATTTCATCTATGGAATGTACACACAGGAAAAAATGATGTCCCCAGAGCAAGAACCAGGGCAGAGGGTGGGAAAAGTACAGCAGTGTATAATGTAAAGGTATGTTCAGGCAAAGACGAAACAAGGTGAAGGAGGTTTTCCTTTGAGGCCTTGAGCTGCCATATCACAGCTGAACTCTGTGCATCTGCTGTTTGCTGATGGTTTTATTTATTTTTTCCACATGGGAATCTATCGGCGGAGCTGGGTCACCTGAGGTCAGCATGTCTGGCTCTTTAAGATGGAGAGCGTGTCTGTGAAAGAGCAGGGGCCTCCTCTACTGGGCCGCCCGCTTGCCGCGCGTCCCGCCGAGCGTCCCTCTGAGCGGGGCCTACAGCCAACCACAACGTCCCACCCACGTCTCTCTCTCTCCCTTTCCGTGGTGCCGACTGCGTGCTCTGTGTGCTGCCTCTGGGGCTGGTGGGTGGCGTACAGGTTCACGGGGAGGGGGAATAGAGCATTGCACATCTGGTGGTTTGGCTATTTGCCGTCCACCACGATAATTTCCATCTATGGCGCTGAGCCATGTCCAGCATGACTGGGCCAT
Source organism: Isichthys henryi (assembly GCA_026776945.1). Classification (NCBI taxonomy): domain Eukaryota; kingdom Metazoa; phylum Chordata; class Actinopteri; order Osteoglossiformes; family Mormyridae; genus Isichthys; species Isichthys henryi. The sequence goes on from JAODJX010000001.1 coordinate 49,670,181, forward strand.
ACGGCGGGACTGTTGTCGGCCTGTGTGTCAACCTGATGACCTCAGGCACGTAAACGCCAGCTGGGAGCAGAACATTCACCCTAGCACGAGTGTATGTGTGTGTGTGTGTGTGTAAATGTGGGCGTGCCCCACAGAGGAACCTCCCCCTGAAAAGAAATTATGGGACATTCCCACAAAATTGCCATTTTAACAACTTGGTCTCATATTCTTGTTAATAAATTCAAATATTTTACTGTAAATTTTATAGCAAGGGAGAATCATTTGCATTTTATTTACAGTATATAGCAGATGCTGATGTCGAAAGCAATGTATATTTTTGTTATAGTACAGACAAATGATCCCTGGAACAATTGGGGGATAGGAGTCTTGCTCAAGGGCCCAATGGTGAAATGACTCTTGTGACCCTGGGATTTGAACTGGCAATATTTTGATTGCAGACACAGCATCCTTACTTGCTGAGAAACACACCACTATCTAATCGCCCTTGATAGGGAAATAGATATTTGAAGGTATGTGGTTGCTGGTATGTGTCTGAATGCAGTTCTTGCTTACGTGTGCAAGTGTAACTTTAGCATGTGTAAGTACCTGGGGGAGGCAGCTGAGAGTGTGTCAGAGACAGAAACTGTCGTTAAAGGCAACAGTGCTTCTACGTGAATTGAGTGTAGAACACAATGGCCAAGGGAACAGTGAGGTTGTCTGCAATTAGTGGCCGTTGTTGTACTCAGTGTGTAGAATGAGAGCAGAAATGCTTGAAGGAACCTGCTTCAACATGGATACGGGTAAAAACTCAGATTGAATCAGCATATGTGGTGAGATGTGATTGTTACAGCGTCACAAAGACGTAAAATGTAAAAGAACTGGCCAAACAATGACTGGGGCAATGGGGTTTTATTTGGGAGGGTGAATATTTCATAAGTGTCCCTTTGCACACATACATATATAGAAGGTCTTAGAATTTGGCTGGGGGCAAGGAACATGCCAAGTTGTGCGTAGAAGCTATTGTTCAGTGGTAGGGAGGCTTGGAAAAGAACTGGATTACATTCGCATTCACATTCACAAGCAGACACTTTTTTTCCAAAATGACGTACTAGCGAGGCACATAGTTCACCACAAGCATACAGCGATCAAGGAGTATCCAGGAAGAAGTACAGCTAAACTGAGTTTCCAAAAAATAACTAATGTCAAGTGTGGAGTTAAGTTACAATTAAAAGAATTGAAAAAAATCTTACAGCAGATTTATTAAAATAAAAGACGAGCAAAAATCCAAGAGCTTCCTAGGATAACCAAGAGACCAGCGCAAGGGACATGAGAGATCTGAATACAGACTGTGGTGTCCTCAGAAAGTACGGTTAGGTAGAGTACAGTAGCTGAAGGATAAGCCATGAGACTGGATAATTGAATCTTGAGAGGTAGTGAGAGAAAATATGAGAGGACCAAGGACTTAACCTTGGGGAACACCAGCTGTTTCTGGATGTGACCTGGACGCCTGTGTAGCCAAGACACTTTTGAATACTCAGCCTTATAAACTAGCTTCAGTGAAGTTGGGAGAGGATGGAGGAGGTTGTTCTATAACACATTCGATTGAGGAAAGCAAGCTCATGAGTTTTAGATAGAAATGAGAATAGAAAGATTGTAGTAGAGGTGGATGGAAGGAGATGAGAGAGCATAAGAACTGGGGTCTGGTAGTGAGAATTTATATAGTATATAAACATTAAAATCATTTTTAGCCATGAGTATACTTCTTAAATGTGACTAACCTTAGTCATTTAAACACATGTTTACAGAAGAGGTGAATTAATCGTGTTAATTAAATATGCATCTCCATGACTGTGCCTTTCCTTTGCTGATTATTCCCTGCTGGAAAAGTTGCAGTTGATGTTGACTTTTCCTATACCAGCTCATTTCGGCAATATAGTTCACTAACATGCTGGGGATCCATACAGTAACCGTACTGTCTCATGATGAGAGCTTGGCAGGGTTAGTTGACTTATGTAGGCGTTTATTTGCATATGGACCATGTCATTTTCTAAGGCTTTTGCTATGAATTGTTGGTGTTTTGATGCTTATTTTTTGTTTGAGCTACCGATTGGATCTGTATCATGGTGTTAGACTCCCCACTCATTAAATAAGGTTTGTGGTCAGTTGGATTTCTGCGTGTGACGTATCATCATATCTAAATGGTACTACGAAAAAACCTGACTCAGGTCATGTTGATCCAGTATATCTGCTCCTTGTCTTGACATCAAGGTGGCTGTTGTGGGGGGCGGGTCATATACTATGTTTTTATCTCCCAAAAACTGCAAAGATAAAGGAAAGAAAAAGGAGAAAAGAGATGGAAGGAAGAGATGCAAACAGTAAAGCAAAGGTTGTGGATATAAAAAGAAAAGGAAAGATTGACTGGAAGTGGCCGTACCAAAGCCAGGTACTGAGTACTATCAAAGCTCCTGGATTTCTCTCCTTCATCCAGAACAGATGGAAGAATCCCCAACATGGACCAAGGAATTTTGACTTACAGTTTGTTAAATGATAATAAATGATATTTCCAGTTTTTCTCAGTTGATTACACAAAATCTCAAATGAAAATGGTACTTCTGATGGCCACATACATAAACCTGCACACATAAAGCAGATTCAGTCAGTCCCTGGAACAACTGGGGGTTAAAGGCCATGCTCATGGACAAAGTAGTGAACCTGCTCTGGGATCTGAACCCTACAAACACACTTGGTAAGTTTGCTACTTAAACAGAATGCATATTCAACTTCTGGCTGTCAGTAATTCAATAGAGACAATGTAATCAGACAGTGCTACGGTATATTTTGTATCTTGATAATAAGATGCAAGCAATATTTATGAAACACTTGTATTTGTTTATGTGATGTACTTTCCAGCAGGAGACGTGGAGATCATGTGGTACTCTCTCAGTAAGAGACGTTCTGTGCTGACCGCGCTACCCTGAGGGTGACGCATTCGCAAGGTGCTTTGGACTGCAGTTCCCGCAAAGGCCTGTCTTCGATTCCTGTCCATGGCAGCCTTCCAGTTAGATGCATCTGGGAATTGCAGAAATCTGGGAAGAAATTATTCCGCCAAGGCAAATCCAAGCAAAACCAACTTGAGGTTAAAAACAATTAACTTAGCTTATGAGGCAGACTGACCATCAGTCAAAATGGATAATTACTGTAGCTGTATGCTCTTTTGCCATCCTGACAATTCCCATGTGCCTGCAAGTGCTATTACATTATTACTGCTTTGAGGTTGAACTGATGCATGCAATAAAATCTGACAAGATATATTTACATATTTCATATTGTATTTTCCATTCCGTCCATTTGGAAAAGCTGCCAGTTCAGCTCGAGTTGCTGTGATCTGAGATCCATCCCCAGAGGCAGAACGTCGAGGGGCAGGATGCCCACCACATGAGATGCCAGTTAACTTGCTCACACGCGCACGTATGCACAAATGAGGGCAATTTGCAGTCACCACTTCAGCTGAATTATTTCCACTAGTTGTGGCAGAAGTGCTTGATACCCAGAGGAAGGAGGAAAGACAGAGGAAGCCAGAGACAAAGATGGCCAGAGACAGAGGTGGCCAGAGGATTGTGACAGATCATCCTTAGCAACAAAGGGTTGCTTTTGTGACCCCCACTCCTCTCCCCGAGAGTGTTTATCCATTCCTGTGTAAAACACTCCATCTCTGTCTCGATAGAGCCCTTGAAAAGGCTGCTGCAAAGCAAAAACAATCCTCACATGGCTGAATGTTTACTGCCATAATCACAATCCCTGGCTTCTCCCGCTGAAGGTTTGACCAACTTGGCCCTCTCTGTTATACCGAGCCACGTGCCTGCGGGGGAACCTGGAGACACAAAGCTGTGTGGGCTTCTGTTATTTGATTCGACTTTCTCTTTCCCCCCTCGCCACCTCTTTGGCCGTGTGGAGGGTTCCGGAAGTGCTTCGGGTTCATCCTCGGTCTAGTGGGGCCCGCCCTGCCAACAGCCCTGCGGTTCACTGGGGGTCATGCCGGGCCACTTCTCTGGCTCGCTGCAGAGATGTCGATGCCCAGACGAGGCTTTTTTACCCACTAACTTTGGGCCTGCTTGTAGGCCTGTCACCCATCTCACCTCTCCATTGACCTCTCTGCTGATCCTCAGCTTAAAGAAAGAGCTGGCATGTCAAAGCAGAAGAATGACAGAAGGGTAGAATAGGAAGTACAGCCAAAAGAATATGTAATATGATACTTAGTAGGAGTTATTGGCAGACCGAAGTATTTAATATTGCTAAACACTTAGCAGGACTACATTAGATAGATAGACAGACAGATAGACAGACAGACAGACAGACAGACAAAACCCCTTGCTGGACATTTTGCCCAAACATCATTCAGTTGTTCTCAAGTCCACTGTATTTACAAAACAGCCAGTTCATCTGTCATTATTTCTTTAACTCACTTCCTGCAACTGTGCCTTTTAGTGTTTCTTGTTCGATTTATATTGAATCCTCTTCTGTGAGTGCCCACTGTCCTTTAACCTCCTTACATTGCAGGCAGAAATGGGCGGTGTTATTGATAGGACTGAAGAGAGAAGACAGAAGCCCCCCAGGAAGTCAGGATGTGTTCCAGATCAAACCTACTTCCTGCCAAAGGTACAGTATGTAGGCCTCCTCTAACTGAATGTGGTTTATGATCAGACTGAGAAACCCAGGGACTTCAGAAGCTGTACTTCTACTAGGTCGATGTAGCTATGATTTTGGGAAGGGGGTTTGTTAGCATGTCACTTGACTAAACAAAATGCAGTGGGTCTGGTAGTTCAGTCTTTACTGTGACCATTGAGGAGACTGGCCATTTTCCAAGTGTTCTGTGATAGTTTGGGTTATTCATAATATCGACATTCCCATATGATATAACTAACGAGGATACGTCTCTAAGATTTGGATCCTACCATGACAACTTTATACAGGCCAGCCTGTCATCTGTGTACTCTATGTTACTTCGAATAGAATAGCAGTGCTGGGGTGGACTACTGAAGACAATGTCAGCAATGTGGTCAATTGATAGTGATGTTTAATAATGTTCAGGAATTGTAGAAATCTCATTTATAGCATTAATCCAAGACCCTGCAGAGATCTATTATTTAGATCCAACTGAAGCTTCCGTGCATTTTTTAAAGATGATTTCTTGCAAAGATTATTGGAAGTAATCTTTACATTGTTGTTAGGAAATGCTGTAGTAAGTATAGATGTATTTCTGTAATTCTACCTTTCTTCTGGCATATGGTCTTGCAGACATAAGCAAACCCAGGAAGATTACAAACACAGGGAGATACACAGACATATTCAGACTAACACAGACACACCCACACACTCTCCCCATAGAGTGTGTTACAGGTTCAATCCTCGCTGATGAAAAAGCCAAGATCTCCAACTACGATTTCTCTGGGAGGTTTGTTATAGGAGACAGAGACAGTGAGAGAAATAGGGAGAGAGGGTGAGGAGAAAGAGGCAGCCAGAAGGATCATGGAATTCAGACTCTTGGATCAGTGATGCCTCCATTTCCACCCATCAGTCCCAGATGGATTGAAGTTCAGAATTCTCTTTGGATAAGATGTGCCAGTCTGGCACACTGAGGGTCACACGCACAAGATGCGCACACACACTCGGACACGTTGATAAGAATGCAGTCAGGGTCCATCCAGATGCACGCTTAAGAGAAGAATCATATATAACCAACGTGGGCAAGGAATTTGACACGGGAGAAGTTAGATGCCAAGATGTCATTGCACTGTGACACTCGTCCCTTCTACAGTGACACACTTTTTCTTGGCACTCCATTTACTCATTTTTTCTGGGTCATCGCTGCTACTGGCTAGCGTGTGCCTTTTTTTTTTTTTTAACACAAAACATCACAGCTGAGTTTGAGTGAATACAAAAATATGTTCTTAATTATATGAAGGAAAGTGAATTAAGATTTAAAAAAAAAAACAAGCCTCGCCATAAAAGAATGGAAAAATTTTGAGAGTTCGCTTTTGTTTTCAACTAAAGTGGGAACAACAATAACCCTAAGAGGAATGTGGATGAAAATGGCTGCTGTGCATTATAATGTCCTCTATGCTCTGGAACCTCCATAGCCATGTACCCTGAAAATGCAGGGGTACGTTAATGGGCCAATAAGGAGGGAGGGGGGGGGTGCTGTGTCGCATCCATCCATCCATCCATTTTCCAAACCGCTTATCTTTACTGGGTCGCGGGGGGTCCGGAGCCTATCCCGGAAGCAA
>JAODJX010000001.1:49676543-49699674 GCA_026776945.1 Isichthys henryi
ACCCAGGCGGGGATTCGAACCCGGGTTCCAGAGGTGTGAGGCAACAGTGCTAACCACTGCACCACCATGCCGCCCCCTGTGTCGCATCGTCTCAACAATTTTATCACGCTCTTAGTTCATAAGCAGTGAAGAAAAATGTAATTGGCAGAACAAAATGGGTCGGTAAAATAACAATTAATCGCACTTATGTTTAACAAGGCACACAATCTGAGCTATTGGAATTTTTTATTTTTTTTTACAAACCGCTAACATCTGATATGTATTATTATTTCTCTGTTTCAAGCTTCGGAGTTTGCTTTGGGTATATGCCTACGTAAGACTGAAGGTCATTAAGTGTTTCTGTCAGGAGGGTAAAATCAGGTATCTGAGGATCTAAGGTGACTAAGAAACCCTCAGTGGAAAAATCTGGAAAAGGACCCCTGTATCCGTTATTTAATTTATTTGGAGTTTAAATGTAATATTTTTTGGTTCTATTTACAGAGCCCCTGACCCATAAAGTATGAAAAAAGCAGATGCTCTCCAGATGTTCTGGTCCACTATCATCAAGTCCACCTGCAGTTAAGACGAATAGGTTTGAACGGTCCAGAATGGGGAGATATATTGGAGCAACGTGCCCTTTGAATTTTTGGGCAGTGAATTATGACAATTTCTGGTCATTGCGTATCATGTGCTTTTATTGATATCTCTGTGAGTTATTCTTACAACACAGCTGATTGACTGTATGTGAACTGCTGTGCTCTAAAGTATTACAGATGATTGATATGATCCAAGGGATCTTCACACTGATTTTGAGAGCGTGACGAGTACTTACCAAATAAAATAAGAGCTGTTTGAACATTCTTGACGATAACGAATAACTGTATTCCTGGCCAGCCAGCACACGGGGTCTCTTGCACGTTTTCCTTCTCACTTTATTTGTTTATTTATTCATTTCATGGCTGAGTGTTGAAACCCTTGTGCCTGTTCCCCAGCTGTGGGTGAGTGGGCGCAGGGTAGGAGTCCATCCTTCGTCACCTCAACACCGGAGATGCCAAGCACCCAGAGAGCTACTACAGCAGGCCCAGTGCCACTCCGCCAATTACATTTAATCTGTAAGGACACATTGTCCCAATTTTCACCCTCCCTTCGACAAAGCAGGGGGCTTGGAGTTTGATCGCTTGTAGAGGAACAGCCCCAAATCATCCACGCCGTGAAAACCGCAGTCTGTCAGCTTCTCAGATCATTGAGAACATTCATAGACAGGCTGCCCCAACCCCCTTTCATGTCAGCATCTAAACTCCATCCGGTCTACATATTCCCAAACCAACAGCTTTCCCCCTGAGCCTTTCAGACTGGGACATCTTGTAACAACAGGAAGTGACGGACAGAGAGAGTCCTAGAGAACACGGTGTTTATGCGTGTCTGAAACAGACCTTCCCAGACTACAAACCCTTGGCAGAAACATGAAGAAAAAAAATGGGGGAACTTCCATTGTGTTCCAATGAGCCCATCAATAATGGAGTGTCAACACCTCTGGCCATCCACATCCTGTGTGCTGCGTAAAGATGATTAATGGACTGAATAACAGCCATGAGGCCACTGCACCCTGCAGCGTCTTGGCCAAACTCTTTGGTGAAATGGGAAAGTGCCTCATTAATATGTGTTTGATGAAGGGACCTGTTGGATATGAACATCATTGTTCAGAGGCTTAGGAAGACTTGCTCTTTGTAGGTCAGATTGCTCTTTTCTATTCTCTCCATCCCCAACATACATTGACCATGTACAGTATGTTTCCTACTGAACCTTATGGATTTTGCCTCAGAAACAATACTGTGCCAAAAAAGTGTGGTAATTTGTACACCTATCAGCTAATAGTATTATTGTTATGTCAACCACTACTAACAGTGCTACCACCAATGTAGTTTTTTTTAGATGCTAACTTTCTTGTAGATAGCACACAGTATGCTAAGCTACTAAACGTGGCCTGGAAGTAGTTGCTACACACAGTGCTCACCTCCATAGTCATTGGATAGGCTGAATGCCGGAAATAGAAGGTAAACAAGAGAGACCACACTAATAGCTAATGACTTAATGCATATGTGCATTGGGAAATGCTATCTGTCTTAGCATCTAATCCGTAGCAATAAGGTGGTGACTGCCCTGGATATACTTGAAACTGGGTTACACCTTTTCATGACAGAAGGGTATTAATCTTGGTTAATTCTGTATTTACCACCCCCGCCCCCCATGCATTATCAGATGGCATAGGATATACCCATGCCTACTCCGAGAAAAGCTTTAGCTAGGGGCCTCATATAATGCTTCTAGCCAAAAGAAGCACTTTGTTCTTCGAAGAAAAGGTTTATGATTTAGGAGACACTTGGCAATCTTTTTTCATTTCTGTGGATATTGTATTCAAGTGACTTTTAGTGGTTTAGGGTGAAATTTTACAGAGGCTAGTTATATAACTTCAATTTGCTGAAATAAAGACCTTTTTTTCCTTTTATTGCTTGCATTTGGGTCTACATTCGGGATCACAGGTTTTCTTTTTACCTTCTGGAGTGTGACAAAATGACAGAATGGGCAGGGCGAAGGATGTGTTGTGAGGAGGGATGACAGATAAGAGGAGATCTGCAGCGACATGCAGATCCTCTGCACGGGATCGAAGGAGCTGGAGATGGTCTTCAGACAAACGAAGCCTTTCACTTCAGGAGGGGCTCTACACCCCCTCCCATCACTCAGAGTGAAGCACGCAGTAGCCTGAGAGAGAAAGAAAATAAGACAGAAAGCTGTTATTTAACCTGAAGCTTCATCTTCATAGACTGTTCAGAAGATAATGAGCTATTTTCAGTCACACGTCAGACACACTTTGAATTCCTCGAAATAGCACTTTATAGGAGACACCCACAGGTCAATCTGAGACAGGCCACTTCCATACTGAGAAAGGGGCTGTGAAAAGCAGGTCATCTAAGTGGTGGTCTGGTATTGCTGAGAACATCTAGAAGCTATCGAGGATCTTCTCAGCAGTGAGATCACAAGCTAGCCAAACTTTGATTTATGCTTTTATGGCATTCATTATGAAGACAGGCAGAATTATCCAAATTAAACCTTGTTTATTTACAGACTTGACCCGACTGGTTATTAGTACAAATCTTATCAAAAGGTGGCATTTACATTCAATATTATATATTTATAATTGGAATCCCCATTCACTTTCCATAAAAACAAGAGTGATGTCATAAATGATTACTCACCAGCCACACAGAAAGCTCCTCCAGGGCATTTTACAATTATACAGTACTGTATAACTATATAAATCACTTTTCCCATATATCATCACTATCTACTCCAGTTGAAGCAGGAATTTGTTAAATACTGCTAGTGTTAAACAATAAGCCCAGATCTCATTCTGCTACAGTGCAGGTTTCCTTCATTTTCGTGTTTGCAGTGCAAGGGGGTCACATCAACCTGCTGACATGAACGGAACGGGTCCAGCGATGTGCAGAACTCCAAGACAAACACCATGACCTGGCAGAGCTGGCTCACCCTCCGTGGGTCTGCGGGGAGCGAGGCGATGATGGCATCAATGAGGCCTTTAAGTGCTCCCGGAGAGTGAGCTCCAGGTCATGGCCAAAGACCGTCTTCTGAAATTTCTTTGCCACTGGTGGAATTTATTAAGCGTCTGCGCAAGCTTCTTGAGAAATTAGCACCTGCTTCACCCTGGAGAAACAAAAATTTCAAGCAAAACTGTTGCTCTTTTTGAATTCAGAGTTTTCTTCATGCTGACTTTTCTCTGTAAGTGTACCGGATAAATGGCCCTTCCACCTACCTGACCAGCAGATGGCGCTACCACAAAATCCTTTTCAGTCTGTCACTCCCCTGCCCCGGCTCTGCAAGGTTTACCATGTCACTAATCTCCGTGTATGTTAGTGTTCTAATGAGTGCATGTGTACATGTCATCGACACAGTTGTGTATATGAGTCAGACACAGTGTGGGTCCGAAAACATATCAATGAGTTATAGAACACAGAGGTTGTAATCATTTGTCTTTGAGATGTACTGACAGATTGATGACAGAGGGCATGAAGCAGGTTGGGGGGGGGTGTGGTGGTGCAGTGATTAGCATGGTTCCCCTCACCCCCCTGGGACCCACGCTGAAGTCTCTGCCAAGGTTCCATGTGTGTGGTTCTTGCATGTTCTCTCCATGTTATCGTGTCTGCCGGGTACCTCAGATTCCCCCATGGTCCAAAAACAGGCTGAGATTAACTGGAGTTACCAACTTGCCCATAAGTGTGCATGCATGAGTGAATGGTGCATGAGTGAATGGTGCATGAGTGTGCCTTGTAATGGGCTGGTGCCCCATTCTGGGTCATTCCCTGCCTTGTGCATATAGGCTCTCGACCCCCCATGTCTCTGAATTGGATGGATGGATGGATGAATGGATGGGTGAACAGGTCTTTACTATCCATATATCCAGATCAATCCCAGGAAGCATGGTCTGCAGTTCAATTTAATAGAACTAAATTCAGTTCACTTTATTTAAATATAGTGGCTTTCCCAACACAGTGACCTCAAGGCACTTGACCAGAGTGTGTGGTAATCATCATATAAAATTTATATAAAATCATGTATGAGACAGGAAAAAGAAAAGAGGAAAGGAAAGAATGGCTTTATTATTAATATTATTGTTGTTTTTGAGTACTGAATGGCACACACTGAGTGACAATGTTTTCCATGTGCTGTGTGGATGCCCATGTCTCTCCGACCACTCACATTCTTGCAGGCCCAAACACTCACAGACACTCACAGGCCTCGCTGCACGTCTCCCTGTTCAGCCCTTGGAGCTGGGGTGCATGTCTGTGGCCCGATAAGGGATCTCGGGGCTGGTGCAGGTACAAAAAGCAGTGAGTTTCCACCTACGGCCCACCCACCACCCCTAGGGCAGGGAAGAAACTTAATGCAAGAGATGTACAGATTATGCCACTGACGCACTAGGTCTGAGCGATAAGCCAATAACACCTCACGGTTTGACAGATCCCATGGTGTGACAGATCCTGGCTCCAGGTCGAACGGCAGATCTCAGGTTCTCAGGTTAGCGTGTGGGGTCCTGGCCATTCCACACCCGTCAGCACATTTTATTTGGCTCATTAAGGGTCCAATCAGTGCTTGCTTTAATGATTAGAGTGCGGTGATTGTGGAGAGAGCTGCTGAGGTGGAGCAACGAGGTATGTTCGGCAGCAGGGGGCATAAATAAAACACTAGTCAGCGGGACAGGATGCGGCTTGTCTCTGCTGGGTAAGTGAGCAGAATGATCTTTTCTGATGATGAAGACGGGGGAAGAATTGCATGCTGGGTGAACAGTGAAGGGTCAGAAATGAGCTCTGTGGGGTCAGGAAGAGGTTATAGGAGAGGGGCAAGCTAACAGGGCTGGGCCAAGGAATCCAGAGGCCCCGGTGAGGCACCTGGCGCGGGGAACACAGATGGCCATTATGAGCACGTCGCAGAAAAACACAGTGGATCACAGGGTTCCAGACTCCGGGGACTCGGCACTGGATCTCACCAGCATTCTACTCCGCAGTCCTGGCAGCACTGCCTCTCTGGGACGGCCAAGCACCCGTCAGCATCACATATACATGTACCCTGGATTTAACCATCGCCATCCGGAGGGCCAGTGCTGTGCAAAGACTGTCACACATTCAACTTTGTCTCCAGCAATATGATTGGAGCCAGGAAAGGGGATGTTGCCCACTCAGGGGGCGCTGGGGTGAACTGGCAGCCCTGTATACAAAAAAAATATTACTACTGGTGTGGGTAAGAAGACTGACACCCCCCCCCTCCAAAACACATGCACATTCCCGTATAGGAGGACCTGAGATGGAAATAACACTAGCAAACATGCACCTTCAGCACAGAGGGCCCCGGTGGTGTAGCTCAGACGATTAGACCTCTGTGCCTGCGATCTGAAAGTCACTAGCCTGAGTGGCATATATATGTATCTGTGTGTTTGTGTGTATGTCTCAAAGAATGGGCTTGTGCAAATAAAGGAACATTCATTCATTTGTTTTAATTTTAGGGACAGATATTGAGGCTGCATTACAAATGACTTAATTCTGCAATTGCGCGACGCAATCGAGGTCGGCGACGGTTGGGGAGATGAGGAATTCAATGTAGTGGTGATTCACCTGAAAGATTGTGATTACAGAGCTCCAGTGCAATGATCTTGGCTGAAGATGACAGCTGATGTTTCTAGCTACAAACCTGATAATAACATAGAATTATGTAGCAACTGTGGCTGCTGCTGAGCCCTGAAAGTGCGTAGAAATTCTCTGACAAAGTAAGTTAGCTGCGTCGATAGATAATTTCCTGGAGCCTTCTCTGTGCGGGTCGTGTTTTTGTTCTCCTGTACAGTGGTGGTGCTGTGTTGGGGATCTCACTGTGGTTGAAGGCCAGAGTTTGCTGGTTCTCTAAGCAGCCGTACTGATGTACCTTTGATCCAAGTCCTTGACCAGAATTTTTCTAGGAAGATAAGATGATCTGAGACACTGGATGTGAATATATGTGCAGAGCACCAGGAACAGGGGGTACTGTGGGGTATGAAAGCTGTGTTTGTAATCGGGTGGTTGTTGGCTCAAATCTCTGTGTTAACAGCATGATTTTAACATTGGATCTTTAAGTAAGGCCTTTAACCCCCAGTTGCTCCAGGGATTGTCTCACCCTGTTTTCTCAAGAATTGTCTGCTGGAAAAACGTGTCTGCTCAATGAATGTAATATAAATGTGACAAGGAGATGATTTCTATGTAGTAGCATATATGATGGGCATATATGATGAGTCCTGTTTTCTCAAGCCGGATGAACTCTGCTGAGAAAGCTTCTGTCCTCTGTCCAGAATGCATATCCTCCAATATATCCCCCCCCCACCCCCCCCGCTGCACATGCACACATGTCCTCTGGAGGCTGCGACCACACAGGGTTGGCCTAACTCACCCCGACCTACCGCGTGATGTTCTGGGGGCTTCCGGGGGGGGTGGGAAGGGTCGGACAGTCTGGCATTATGAGCATCGCGTCACAAGGCCTGCGGATCCAGCGTCGCCTCAGTGACTTCCAGCACGACAGAGATGTGAAGATAGACGACGGGGGCCTCTCGTAATTTCACCTGACACTGGACACCTGTCCAGGCTGCCAGCGGCACAGGCTCTGGGGGGGATGGGGGGTGGGGGAATGTGTGAAATGGAGATGGTGAAACTTTAGTAGGTGCCCAACTTAAGGGTTTCCTGCCCGAGTCAGAACACAAAAAGAAAATTATATACTATCAAATGCCACTTTTGACTGTTGCAACCTTGTGTGTATGCTGCTTCTCTCCAGAGTACAAGGAAGGAGGTCAATTTTATAAAATAAACATTTTATTTTATGCTAATTTATTTAGGTGTGTGTATCCTGCGATGGGTTGGCACCCCATCCTGGGTTATTCCTCCCCTTGTGCCCATTTCTTACAATAGGCTCTGAACCTAGTTTATGACAATAAAAACCACTTGACTTAACTTGCCTTGAAGCCCCACCTCCCTGCACAGGACAAGTGGGTATATAAATTGGAGTGGATGGATGGATTTATTAAGCAGATCCTTTTAGCCAAAGCAACATGCATTTTTGAGAAAATGGGGTCAGGTTGTGTCTGGATGAGTTGGGGGTTGAGAGCCTTACTCAAAAGGCCAAAGATGAACTTACACGCCCGAGTGCAGGACTCAAACCAGCAACCTAACAATCAAACCTCCACGCCACTCCCCAACAGCTCCCTATCTTCAAATTCTGTAATAAACCGAAAATTTAAAAAAAAAGTAATATCTAGCTGATTACACAACACTACCTACCTATTTCAAACCTATACTTTAGTTTATGTCTTCATCTAGTTTTATCATCTGTTTTTTTAAGACTACCTTTCTGAGAGCACAGACGTGACGGGTGAATAGCCAGTCTGTCAGCCGTATTTCACCTGGATCAATCCCAGGTACCATTATGCAATTTGTGTATATACCTTCGGGCATGTGTCTGCTTTTCCCAGGTACGTTCTTCCTCCAGGCATGTACATCTCAGCAAAATGGAGGCCATTGTTCATTCACTTCACCCTCGGACCTCCCATGCACCTCTATCAATGTTATGATTAGGAGTCTGCATAGACAAACAGACACAGGCGCGGAAATGTGATATGAAATCAACCCCCCAGGGTCCTGCTCCTCCTCCCAGGAGCCCGCCATCCTGGATCAAAATGTCATCTTCTCCTCTGGCTTAATCCCAGTGAAAGTAGCTACGGCAGCGAGTACCAGAATGGAGTCATGTCAGAAAGTATCCAGGGCGGGGCCATCATCTCCAAAGGGGGGATTTTAGCCACCCACAGCTTGGGCCGATTCAACGACTTCAGGGATTTTTTTGGGGGCCTTTTGCAAACTGTTCTCGCGCCATGGAAATGGGTGCGTCTGTTTTGGCCGAAGGTGTTCTGGGAAGGAGCCCTTTGAACGGGGCAATCCAGCTCAATGGGTGAGGCATGGATGAGGGGGGGGGGTGTATCAATAAGATTTTCATTTTTGGGTCAGCTTGGAGCCACGCTTCAAACGATGTTCCGCCGCGTGGGCAGCTGAACGGGATGTCGGTGTTCCCCTCGGCCTGGCGAATAGAAGGTCATCCTCAGTTCCATGAAATATGCCGTTAGCTCGCTATTGTGGAGTGGGTGGTCCATTAAAACTGAAATTCACTCATTGGCAGTTAAATTGATGTCAGCAAATAGGGCTTTCAATTTGAGGCCGAGACCAGCTGTCAGGCCTGTGAGCTCACAGAGAACTTGAGTATTCACGCCAAACGGTTCTGTCTAATAATGTCACATCTTGTTATAGGTCAAGCTTTCCACATGTACTGGAAAATGCCCATATCACATTTTGGGTTGATTCAAGGGCTAGAGGGATTTTTTTTTTGCCCTTTTGCAAACTGTTCTCGCGCCATGGAAATGGCCAAAGGTGTTCTGGGAAGGAGCCCTTTGAATGGAGCAATCCAGCTCAATGGGTGGGGCATGTGTGAGGAGGAGGTCTATCAATAAGAGATTCTTTTTCGGATTGGCAGCAGGCCTCACTTCAAACAATTTTCGTCCGCGTGGGCAGCTAAATGGGATGTCGGCGTTCCCCTCGGCCTGGCGAATAGAAAGTCATCCTCAGTTCCTTGAAATATGCTGTTCGCTTGCTAACATGGAGTGGGTGGCCCATTAAAATTGATATTCAGTTAAATTGATGTCAACAAATAAGGCTTTTGCTTTGAAGCTTAGACTAGCTGTCAGGCCTGTGAGCTCACAGAGAACTTCTGTCTAATAGTGTCACGTCTTGTTATAGGTCGACTCAAGCTTTCCACATGTAGTGGAAAATGCCAGTATCATGTTGCTAAATTGCCATTCGTACTTGACAGGCTTGTAATATGGCTGCTCGTTTGCGAAGGAACTTCAGAGATCCTACATGCTGTACGGCACATTGGCTTTCCAACAGCACCAATCTGATCTTGGATTCTAGGGTCAAATGGCTGGAGAAACGGCGTCTGAGATTTGACCTGTGCTGGCCCACATCGCTGGTGCTGCCCTTGGACAATACAAAATTTAAAGAACTATCGACCAAACTGACACCAGCAGGGTGTTTGGGCAAATCCCTGTGGATGTAACCATGGTAACCTTGCCAGACGACTTGCTGTCTATTATAAGTTACAGGTGCTGGCAGAGCTCTGACAAGATACTAGCTTTTTGTAGTTTTCTCCTGAATGTCATAAGTGTTTGCCCAGTCTATTAATATACACAGAACGCTACCGCTGACCCCCTCGAGCAAACATTTCCCAGCAGCTCGGGCTGCTGTAAGACCTCTGTCTCTGCTCTGAAGCCTGTTCTCCCCTGAGTTCCTTCTTTGTCGAGGCTTCCCAAATCCCTGGCATTAGCAGACTCGCGGGGTCGTACGCCATAGGCCCGCTTTGTTTGCGGCAGTGAGCGCGAGCCCAGAAAGCTGCCAAATGCTGAAGGCTCATCCCGCCTTAGCGCTCCTGGAGCAACCCGACACATATAAACATCTTTTTTTGTTTCTGCTTGACCTTTTTACCTCACTCGCTTAAAACTGCAGCCTATGGGAGAGGGTGGGTTTAATCTACCATCACTAAAACTAATAATTGGTCAATATGATCCCCAATGAAAACAGGGAAAGTGCCTTTATGAATCTCTAAGGTGCTTTTCTGGAGAAAAATGTTTTCCTCAGCCAAATCTCTAAGGCTGAGACAGGCTTCATTGGCACAAATCTGAAAGACCACATTATTTCTGTGCATCTTACTTAAGTATTTACATTGCTGTTGATTCGTGCAAAGATGTATAATTTAAGCCAAATTCCTTGGAGGGAAACATAGTGATTAAAACATCCATCCATTTTCCAAACCGCTTATCCTTTTGGGTTGCTGGGGGTCCAGAACCTATGGGCACAAGGCAGGGAACAACCCAGGACAGGAGGCCAGCCCATCGCAGGGCACATTCACACACCATGCACTGACTCAGACATGCACTCTTACAGGCAATTTAGTAACTCCAATCAGCCTCAGCATGTGTTTGGACTGTGGGGGGAAACTAGAGTACCTGGAAGAAACCCAACGACGACATGGGGAGAACATGCAAACTCCACACACATGTAACCCAGACGGAGACTCGAACCCAGAGGTGTGAGGCAACAATGCTAACCACTGCACCATCATGTCGCCCTGGTAATTAAATCATTCTGGCTAAAATTTTATTTAGTATTTGGCAACATCATATCACAATAGAAATCAAGAAATTCACGTGCATGCACGCGCGCGCACACACACACACACACGTAGGGTTTACCTATCCTTATGGGACCCGCTCATTCACTCCTATGGGAACAATACTAACGCTAACTATGACAACCTTAACCCCCACCCTGCCCTAACCATAACCATAAGTAACCAAGCAAAATGCAAGAGTTTTTGCATTTTTAACTTTTTCATAGCAGTCACTAATTTTTATACAATAGAGTTTTCCCTTATGGGGACCAGGAAACCGGTACCTGTAAGGGAAAAAAAATGGATATTTATCACATCATGGGGACATTGTGTCCCCATAAGGATAGGCATACCCGCTCACTCACACACACACACACACACACACACACACACACACACACACATACAGTATATGTTGTGTAGTTTATTATTTACTTTGGAAAAGTGTGCCACAGAAAGTTTATTTGATTGAAAATAATTATAAAGGACACATTGAGAGATAAATCATATCACATGACCCTCTGACAGGTGTCAGGAAACAATCGTGGATTTTGGACATGGTGTTCCAGCCTGGGGGGGTGCAGTGCTTCCCATCAGGGTTCCGACCCAGCCGCCCAGCCATCCTGGGAATATTTTCTGTTCACCTGGTTACTGTTGCTATGTTGCTTGACAAATTACGCAGCGCCTCGCCTGAAGAAGGGTTTTGCAAAGACAAAACCCAAACAGGGCAGTAGGTAGAGGTCAGGGGTCAGAGAGCGTGGTGTCACCTCTTTGGGACTGAACACGTACGTGTAAGAAAGCTACTCCTCCTGTCAGTCCCGACGCTGTCACTGCAGGAAGCAAATTTTAACTCATTCTGCCAAGAATTATAAATTGTAGACACCGAAATCTCAGGTGGAACTGAGTGTGTTCCAGAAACGTCTATTGTGTACAGCTTTGAGTGAATCCTGAGGTTACTCATTTCGTGTTACACTTGCTTGTGGTTTTTGGCCTTGATGCCTGTTTATAGGTGCTGGTAGCCAGTGGCCATGGGGATCTGATGTAATGCTGGTCATAAGATTACAGAAAGCTCTCCGCTTCCTGCAGTAACTACAAACTGCCCCCATCTTTCCCAGTAATACCCCCCCCCATCAGGCAGCTCCTTCCCATCTTAATCTGCTTCCCTGTGCCAGCCTGCAACATGCAACACCATGGCGGTGCCACCACGATCCGGGTGCTTAGCAAGCCTGGCTGGCATTACCCTCCTCAGACTCACCCGCTGGCAGGCAGGGAGGGGAGGGCAAGTGGGCCCTCACTATGTCCCTACGATGATCAATGGCCCCTGATCAATTGGAAAACCCTCTGAATTAACTGGAGTTAACGTGGGCCGTTAAACAAACAAACTGCTCTTACTCACTGGCAGGCATATACATGCATGGGGGGGCTTCGGATCGTCTTTGACTGCAAAAACAGGTGTCAGTGGCACTCTTACAAACCCAAGGCAAACTTTAAAAAAAAAGTCAACCTGTTTGGGATCACCTTGTACCAGTACATCTAATAAGCGATACATTCTGTGGTTGGGACAGGGTAATTGTATATGCGTGGATACTCTTTCCTAATAATGGTTGCATAAAATGCTCTGATTTAGCGTAAAAGCAGCAGAACACCCTTCCTCAAGGCAGAAAT
The DNA here is from genome assembly GCA_026776945.1 of Isichthys henryi. NCBI lineage: Eukaryota > Metazoa > Chordata > Actinopteri > Osteoglossiformes > Mormyridae > Isichthys > Isichthys henryi. Next base: position 49,688,985 of record JAODJX010000001.1, read on the forward strand.
GAGCACAAAATGAATTAATACTGCAGCTGCTGAATGGCGCTGAATAGAATCACATGATGAGCTGCATCAAGTGGGACAAACTTATTTCACCTAGCTTGCAGGAGCCTTCATTTCTTCTCATTTCCAAACTCGAGTAGACCACCTTAAATTAAACACCTCCCACAATGTGCCTGTTGCCATTCTTTCACAGTCTTGCACTGCCACCTAAAGTTTTTAAGGCTGTCGTGCAGTGGAATTTTCTTAAGGTTGTGATAAGTTCCAGTTTAGGTCTCTCCGGTTGAGCTGACCATGGAAATTCTCCTACTCTTACGAAGACATACTTATTGACTTCAGTTATTAAATATATCAATACATATTTATATATTTAATGTGAAAGTATCAAAAATGGCTCAGCATTTTTGGAAAAAAGTCCTTTTACCACAAGGGGGTGCAAAATTCCAGGTAAGTTTCAGAGGCAAAGTGCTAGCGACAAGGTACAGTATATATGCACATATTCACTGGGGACATTATATGCAATGCACATTTTGGATGTTACTAGTCTTGAAAGATGTTACATTCTTTAAGATGGGGGTAAAAGTGGTTTACGAAGGATGCTTTATATTGAAAGACCTGAAGACTTGATTTTGAAAAAAAAAGGAATTTTTGAAAAAGCGGGGGCGGTGTGTGGCTGAGCAGGTTAGTGCCTGTCCTCTTATATAGAGAAAAGACCAAACTTAAGATTGCTGCATGTAGGGTAAAAGGCAGCTTTGCTAATTAGCCTAAATGCACGAAGTCGAGGAAAGAGTGGCTTGCTTATATAACCAAGATCCTTTAAAATGTTTTAAAGTCCTGGCAATCTCCAGTCACCAGGGCTGCAAACATGCAGAAAAGGTCTGAAAAGCTTTGTGATAGACACATCCAAACAGTGTAATTCCCTTTAATTCCAGTGGCTAAAACGGAGAGGCTTTGGAGGGATTAGTAGACAGTGATGAGCAGGCCACAGATAACTGTGTGCAGAGACTCTCCAGAACAGCAGAGTGATGGTCTCCATCAGGCTGCCCGCAGGAAATGCGTTAGTGTCCGTCACGAGGCGCAGACGTCCAGAGCTACGCTGCTGAGCTCAGTCGCAGATTAGCCAGAGGAGAGCCTGGTGAGGGGTGGGAGAGTACAAAGTGTTTACAATCGAGACAGGGGAGGAACTGGGAACTGGGAACTGAGCTCTGTGACCCTGTTGACCTCTCTGATGGTGGCCAATACACAAACCCGATCCTCAGAGAGCAGATAAACGGGGAACCACTGGCAAGGCCTGAGTAGCAAACAGATCTGGCCAAAATCTCAGTGTCAATGCTGTACCCACTCGGGCAAATGCAGTAAAGACATCGGACACCAGGCCAAGAGTGACATTCTTAAAAAAAAAAACGACTGGTTACATGAGGATAGTCTCAATCCAGGGATCTTTATGCCCCTGTTAGGATAGTAACTTAATAATTTTGATTCATAAAACCATGCAATGATCATCACGCAATGAGAACCTGTCTCTCCCTGGGTATGAAACGGATTTATCAGTGTACGGGCGCAAGAATCAGCACGTAGTACCCAGCTGGGTGAATAAATAACTCAGCGGCAGAGAAATCTGAGCTCTTTCCGTTCACAAAAGCGGCACGGCATGTCACCCCTGTAATTAAAGGTTATGTTAATCATCTAGGCGCAGCTGGACACAGTTAATGCTCAAGCTTCCCACACTTCTCAGAGTTTAAGGTTCATTCAGTTAAAAGAAGGAAAGGTCACTTCGCCCTGGGGCCACTATGGGGACAATAAATGTTTAAAGCGATAACTACACCCCACCCAACCCCCTTCTCAAAAGCCATCTTTCACTTGAGGAAGCAGTTACAGCAGGATGAAAAAGGTAGCAAATGAAAGCTGATGGGGAGACAGGGAGAGAGAGAGAGTGAGAGAGAGCAAGAGTGCGTACAGCACTGTGAAAAAGTTTTAGGCAGTCAAAGAAATGTTTAAGGCTATCAATCTGGGTAGCAAAGATATATTTGCTGAGAAAAAAAACACTATGTAACATTAGGACATATGCAAATGACCAGTAACAAAATACAAAATACATTCTTCCCTTCTCCAAAAAAAAAAAAATGACTGACAATTTGTTGGATGGCTAGAAAAACACCATGCTGGTTTCCCAAACAACCCTCTTCAGGGACATCCCAGTCATTCCATGTATCTGTTAAATTTCATCACCAGCTCACTCCATTAATTAATTTCAACACTTAAAAAAACTCAATGAGATATTGATTAACCATAAAACAACGCTGGTGTATTGGACAGTAGCTGCCAACACAGGGGTGCTTTTAGGGGAGGTTTGAAAATGGCTGAGTTGACAGACTTTGACAAATACAGTATCATTGTCTTACACCAACATGAAGATCATTTAAGTGTCATTTTTCTCTGACTGCCTAAGGCTTTCGCATAGCACTGTAGCACACGGCTGCAGGAGAGGCTGTGAGGCCAGCACCTCCCTTAGTTTTAAGACCGCTGCACTTCTTAATGATGGTGTGTTTCACAAGAGGGTTTCAAAGCTTACTACCATGTTCCAGATGGGGAGACCCAGTGTCTGTGCCAAGGGGGTAAACAAGATGTGTCTGATTGTTTTATTGCCCTTTTTTCTCTTTCTTTTTTGTCATCGGAGTGTGTGCTTGTCTATTTTTTTTTGGAGAGTCAGAGAATGAGGCCAGTGGGACGGAGTCTTCATTTTCTTTGGGGTTTCCATGATGACGTCATGTGGATGTTGTTTCTTAGCCCCGCATGCCATCCATTACAAGGCCTGCTGGTAAGACGCGCTCTGGTTTGCATGGATTTGCGGCATGAGGAAGACCCGTGACGGAAGAGGCGCGGCGGCGCCGGGATGGGGCCTCGGAGCGCACCTATAATTCCCGTGACGGACAGTACCATGTGCGAATCCTGGCTGGAGTTTGCTCTGGGTGGCCAGGGAAAGGGACTGTGCAGTGGGTGGCGGGGGGGGGGAGGTGGGGTGTGAGTCTGTCAGCATTGCTCTGAGATCCCCTCTACAACCCCCCGCATTAGGCTGATAAGCATCCCATTGAAGCTCTTCCAGGATTGGAGATAATGGGCTTTTTGAAAGGATCATTGTGAGCTGGCCCAGGGCCTGTCCTGGCGAGAGGGGCTCATCCCGTCCTGTCCCATGCCGCCCCCCCGGCAGAGCACCTCCACCTAAGAGCAGCCCCCCATCCCGGGCTTATCTTCAGCTGGCAGGCACTTTCATCCCAGGCCAGTTGTGTAAGGAATGCAGCCTCCTACTGTGACACCCCAGCCCCGCAATGTACCAGCGGAGCTCGACCCTGGCCCGGCCCCCCAACCCCCATCATCCTCGTAGCAAGCGAGCAGACAAAATGACCAGCAAACGAACTCAAGGTGGACAGCTCTAGGTCATGTGACCTCACACATGCATCTAGTTTATCTGACAGTTTTATTCAGTGTGACCTTAACCCTCGATACACGTGAATGATGCACTGGGGGTAAGTATCTTAGCCAGAGGTGCTATAGCAAGACCCTTTCTGGGATCTGGGCCAGCAGGACATGTCTCTTTTGGCCCTGCAGATATCCTGTCTCATGACTGTTTCATCCACATAGCAAAGCCCTGAACAAACATCTGCACTGTAGGTTACGTTCAAGAAGTGGAGGGAGACATTCTGTATAGACATGACTAGTGAATATGAAGATCTGATTTGTATGAAGACTTTCCAACATATTCTTCTCCTTTGTCTTCAATTCCTCTCCTGTCTTTTCCTTTCACCTGGGACACTAGCTGACTCGTGCACTTATTTTGCATAGTTTATTTTATTCTCAGTACTCTGCTTGACTGCCACACTCCCGGAGGTTTTCAGACTCTGTGACTGTCTCAGAGATATTCTCAGCATCTCCATCTGGCTCTGGTTCAACAATCCTGGAGACCTTTGAAACCAAAAAGCGTCCACCGTAGGTCTTCCTCTGAGCTGCCTGACTGCTCCATCCACCAAAAACAAACACCTCATCCGAGATCTCATGTGCATTAGCTATAGGGAGAGAGATGGACAGTATACGAACCTTGTTGCACCTGTTAGCCAATTAGCAGTTTTATTGGAGGAAATCGCTTAGAATGCAATTCTCAAACCCTTGCCTGCTCCCCTACCCCACCCCCCTGCCCCATGCTCCAGTTCCATGGCACCTGGTCGATGTTCTACACAGTAATTGTATTCGCATGCACCATGGCGTCCAAGCGATGCCAGACTCCAGATTGAGATCCTGCTCAGAGCAAGCCTGTGAAAGAGGCATCTGGCATTTCTCTGGATGGGGGTGAGAGGTACAAAGAGACAAGTTGGGAAATGTTGGAAGATGCGAGAGGTTGGATATAAGAGCTTAGTTGCTTAGCAGATTCTTAGCTGTATATAAATATATGTGCATACAAATGGATATTTTCGAAAACAATTGAGGTTAAGCACCATCACTCAGGATATTATAACCAGGCCCCTGGAAAACTGGGAAACTTCTGCCATCCGTCCTGAGACACCTTGTTATCGATGGCCCAAAGTTGAGAGGCTAAGAGAGAGCATCGCTGAAATGACATCTGGTTAAAGCTCTGTGCTGGAAGGCACAGTGGCGGTAGGTGTATCCGCGAGAAAGGCGGGGGCATTGTTGAGGCTGTGGGCTTGCACACACGACTGCGACTGGCCGTACCTACTGGAGAATGAAAAAAGAGGGAAACCCAAAGCAGGGATAGGGGGAGCACCCAGATGTAGAGGAAAAACCTGCCAGAACAAACACTCACTACTAATTCCCCTTTAACTGCGCCTCACGGTGCACCGAAGGCAACACAAACAGGCGGAGAAAAATGTGAAAAAATACCAGAGATTTAAGAACCCAGTTCAACATGGACTGTGCATGACAGTATGAGAAATCTGCTGTGTAACAAAGGCAGGGACACAGAGTACAAATCAATCATTTAATTTATTGTTATTCAAGTCAGATGTTGCACTATAGAACTGGACACAAAATTACTTCCCTGTAGAACATCCTCAAAGTGTGAACAGCTACAGAACCAGAGAAAAGAACATTATAGTAAAACTCCCTTTGAGCTAATACTGTTTGTGATTAAGCTGTTTTTTGGAGAAAAAAAAGTTCCCTTTGAGGGAGCACGCAAACAGCATAGTTATGCGGCATCTTGGTGACCAGCTCGATAAAATCTTGCGGTCTTCGTGAAAATGACTCTTCTTCACTTATGACTGACCTTTACGACTTCATGGAAGTCCATTTCATAAGATGCATCTCAGCATGCATTTATCAAAACCGTGCAGGCCTCCTCCATGCCGATTTTGGCGACTTCTTGATGGGCTGCCTGCTTTTATTTTGCCCACTGTCTTGACGACGGTTTGACGCTTCCAGCCTGCAATGGCACGTTTCCAAAGGTCGGGGAGATGCCTCTATCCTGAGGGTGTCAAGGACAGAGATGGAACCCAGACTGCTTGAGCCGAACACGGGGCACATGTAGCCTGTTTTAATCTGTTTTAATCGCAGGAGTTTCCACCTCTTTAGTACTTTAATTACATCTGCGGTCTTTGCGGGCCATCTGGAAATAATTTGCTTTCAATTAACTATCTTTCTTCCAATTCACTTTCCCGCCTTTGATGTGCATTCCAGGTCTGCCGCCGACGTAGCCACCCATGTCTGTCACGTAAAGCTGACGTCCTGCGCCTGCAAATGGAAAACACGTGTGGCGCCAAGGCCCCCCTGGAAACAAGTCAGAACTGGGCACTTCTAGTAATCGTTACTGCTTAAGAGGCGACACCTTCTCACCTATAACAGAGAGAAAAAAACCGAACACAACAAACAAATAAAAGCACTGCGTGTGCACAAATTACTCACACTTCTATTAAATTCTTTCTTGTTTAAATACAGGAAAAAGCTCAGGGCTTAATTATTAACGAGAAAACAAAATTCCCTGGCACTGCCACCGCTGCCTTAAATTAAGCTGGCTTTCTCAGTCATTACCACGTACATAAAATCAAGGTGGCTAGTGCGCTGCGACCTCTGACCACTCGTCAGCCCAAGTGGGGCTGCTGCGAAGCTCGTTAGCGCCAACGCCCTTCCCGTTGTCAGCCCCTTGGCTGGCTAAGTCGCTCGTCACTTCCGATCGCGACAGCATGCCAGCTACCTCACAGGAGTTGAAAGGAAACCGACTCAAAGCCTTTAACAAATGGAGAGGCGAAAATGAACAAATCCCACAAGAAATGTCCTCGCTGGCGATGAACCACGATTAACACGGGGCTGCCGACTTTGGTCAGCTGGCTGGCGTGAGATTTTCAATTCGAGACAAGACTCCACACACATTTACATGTAAGAGTTTTATTACCTTGTAAATAGTCTGTATAGTTTACAAACTCCCCCAACACTCTTGATATAGCAAATTTTAGGTTTAATAACGGAATAATATAGATTTACCCTAAGAGTCAGAAACAGTTAGTGTCACCGCAGATGCGTGAGAGTTGGCAATCCTGTTAAAAAAAGCTACCAATACCAATAAAAACCTAAATATCAACACATCATTGGAAGAAGCTCTTCGTATTTATAATGATATGCTGGGGTAATAATTCACATATTGTTATGATATTGTACATCATAAATATTTTAGCAGACACTTTTATTAAAAATGATGTATTTTTTTAGGAAAGCAGGATCAGACAGTTCCTGGAACAATTGGGGTTAATGTTCTCGCTCAGTGGCCCAACAGTGTACTCACTCTTACTCATCCTATGCTGCTGAGCCACACATTTATGTTGTGACATCAAATACGAAAATACTTGGAACTGGCAATCGGAAAGATGGAGGTGAGTACTGGTTTGTATTTTACAGTTTGTGGAGCATCATAGTGTTGGTGGCCTGGGAACCCACAGATCTGCCTGCCCTGGAGATGGTGGCAGCCACTTGGGATAGAGTGTCTCCAGACTCATCATGCCCCAGTACTGAATTAATGGTTATGGAAGTTGTATAGAAGGATTGATGAGTAGATGTTCATTTGCATGGCTGTTTTAACAGTCCAGATTATTTTTATAACAGGACTTTCATTTTGACCTCACAAACATTAGAAAGATCTTTAACAGCCTATCCGGTTTAGGTGACAAAAGAAGCCTCTTCTTGGCTGTAATTGCAGTCAATGTCCTCCTACTCTTCCTGGCTAAATTGTGCTGTCCTGGGGATTTACGCCGGGCCTCGGTGTCATGAGGCGCCGTGCTTAATGGGGGACAGCAGACTGCAGACAGTAAGAGACACTCAGAGGAATGGTGTTTGTGTGTTTGGCCGGTTGTGTGTGCAAACTCACAGTTTGGGGCCTTGCCCATACCAAAAAAACACATGCATTCTAAACATTTTTGCAGGGTTGGAGTCTCCGACACTGGAGGAACAGCTGGGGTCTTCTCCAGCTGCAGCTCGTCATTCTGGGTCTTAAGGTCTCTCTCCTATGACCCTGCTGATGCGTAGCCAGCCCACAGAGAGATGTTCAGTTGCGTCAGCGAAGTTCCAAGGACATCAAAGCAAGGGAGGCTAAGAGCAGAGATTTACGGTGTTTGAACAAACCTGTGAAACTCAGGTCAGTTGGTCGGGTGGGTGTGGCCTGTCATCTTTTCCTTTGCACCTACATTGTAGATTGCTAGATGGAATAGAAACCATCCCAAGGCTGAAATGGAAAACACGTGAGGAATTATGTTTGACGCTTACATAGGGAGGACATGGACATTGCTTCCACGATGGCATAATTCCTGGTGGTATGGGCGGGTTCTGTTCTGCTACTTCACAACTCTGGGAATCCCCTCCTTCACGCGCCTGCATTTTCTCTGAAGCGCTTCTGGTTCAGAGCGCCTGTGTACTGGGGTCGAGCTGCTGTTCCAGATCTGCCCGCCTCACCTAGCATCACCTCACACACAGCTTGCCCAATCAAGTAGTCGCTCTGCACCTTCTCCTGGCCACCTGCCGTTTCCTAGGCGACCCAGACCAAGCTACAGATCCCAGGGTGGGGGGGATGTGTGCACCATATACCACGAAAGATCAGCATTACCTTTCATATCCATTTGCAAGGCGATCGGATGGACTTACATTTGCTTTTAGCCAGTAAAATAGCTGAAGTGGTTAGCTAGCTAAGACAGCTTGTATCATTAGCAGGAGTGGTTACCTAGCTAAGACAGCTTGTATCATTAGCAGAATGGTTAGCTAGCTAAGACAGCTTGTATCATTAGCAGGAGTGGTTACCTAGCTAAGACAGCTTGTATCATTTGCAGAATGATTAGCTAGCTAAGACAGCTTGTATCATTAGCAGATGTGGTTAGCTAGCTAAGACAGCTTGTGACATTAGCAGGAGTGGTTAGCTGGCTAAGACAGCTTGTAATATTAGCAGGAGTGGTTAGCTGGCTAAGACAGCCTGCAGCATTGGATTGGCTAGTTAAACCAGTCTTTAACATTAGCCTGAATGGTCCAGGGTGGCTGGAGTATTAACTGGCTACTATTGTAACCTATTACAGTCAAGGATGGGGGGGTTTGAATCGCAACACCAGCTCTCAGTATGTTTTGGGATGTGGGGTTTGCATGTTCTCAGTATAATAAGTAAGTTTCATCCTACAGTACATTCTTCAGTTAGGTGATCTAGTATTTGTAAATAGCTCAGAGGTTGTGCATGGTGTTCCTCTGCCTTGTGCCCAGCCTCTCCTTGGCCCTGTACTGGCAAAGTGCTTGGAAGCTGGATTAATAGATATCGTCCCCGTTCCCAGTTATTTATCAAAGCTGAATTACTTTTTAAAACAACTGAAGCTAACAAAGATCTATGAACAAAAACTAGATTTCAATGCACAGTGTTGCATTGAGAGATTTGGACAGGCTCAACGAAAGCCTAGTGCTGCACCTCCGTCTTTGTGTATCTTGGCACTAAGATTCTGGATACTCCACAGGCAAATCTATTCAACCAAATACGCCCAGATCGTTGTTTAATTAAGTTTACGTTTTCAATTAAACAAAGACAAGGCATCGAGTTCACCCACCAGTTCCCACGTTGATCTATAGTTAAACTCATGTAGAATTTCATAAATATTTTGAAAATCAAATAAATGTTTCATGCATAAATTCTGTGAAATGTATGCAGCATTTTTGGGTAAAGGTAGGGAGAAAAAAATATGTTTATCTAAAATATTGGAAGTAAAATGGACACATAGTAGATGTAAGCGTGTTTTATCTGGCTATCAGTCACTTTACACACACTGCATATATATTCCTTTACGGGGGGCGGGTGGAAGGGTGCTGAATTAGGTTTACCACGTTTCTGTTTATATTTGTTTTCTGTAAAAAAAAAATTGAATGAAGGTAATATGCCAGCCATAAGCACCCTATTCTTTTCACGTTTTCTCCAGCCCGTGACACGTTTAGAACATGAGAAAATAAACATGCCATTATTTTCCAACAGGTTAGATTAATTCTCCATTACTTTGCCAAGGGACCCAAAGTCAAACACGCGTGCTTGGCTCAGTCAATGCAGCCACCCCCTCACCACCTGTAATGGAAGTTTCCATCTCGTCTCATGTCAGATCTCCAGGTTAACAGCTGCAACCTGTTTGGCCCCTCAGATGGAGAATCTGGGGACTGACTTGAGGCTTGTTTAATGATGATTCTTTTCTTTCTTTTTTTAAAAAAGGGAGGGCATGGGTTTGTTGTCTTTGGACCTAACTCAAAGAACACCTTGGGGGGGGGGGCCCACTAGTGTAGTGACTGATGGTGGCCAACAGGGGGCCCCAAATCTTTGGGGCCACATGCAAATGAATGGCTTGAGTGGTTGTATATCTGGAGTATTTCCACAACACAGATAAGACCCTAATTATAGGCGAGTACTTGAGTAGGATACGGCACATTGTGGATTGACGTCCCCTGCTACTCTTGATGACGTAACACTGTGCAGCTGAGGGACAGCCAGCTGCTCTTGGGTGATAGTGGAAGAGGACTGTATTTACGCTGTCTGGACTGGAATATTAAGTGATCCCTCAAAGTAAGCCAAATTACTGGAGAACAAGATTGATTTGACAGTTATTATCGTTTGATGATGTATTAGCTCACTTTCCCTAAAGTATGTAATGGCCAAAATGTCATGAAGGTATACTTCAACTACAAGTATATACAGGAGGACAGGAGACAAATACTGTTTATACTGTATAGGTATGCGCACATCTATTTCAGTCTATATCTATGATCTATGTAGTGATATCTACAGTATGTGCAGATCAGCGGTCTGTAAATAAAGACAATGGATATGAATCTGTTTTGCCTGCACAGCTAGTAAACACACTTTGTTGCTGACACATTTTGAGTCAGCTGGAAAGAAGCACAGACAATGTGGGCTGTCTAATTTTACACAGAACCCACAGACACAAAACAAGTTTTGTTTTTCACACACACACACACGCACACACACACACACACACACACACACACAGAGTCATGTAATCATATCTTTATTTCCATAGGAAAAATGCTAATGCTAACTATGACAACCTTAACGCACTATACGATATACCTATCTTTATGGGGCCGGCTCATTCACTTCTATGCTTCTATGGGAAAAATGCTAACGCTAACTATGACAACCTTAACCCCCACCCTGCCCTAACCATAACCATAAGTAACC
>JAODJX010000001.1:49706520-49732010 GCA_026776945.1 Isichthys henryi
CTTGAGGAAATAAATAAAAATAAATAAATAAATAGAAATAAAGTAGTCCTCCGCAGAGGGGGGGTGGTGGAGGGAATTAAAAAAAAAAAAAAAAAAAAGACTTGTTCCACAGTTGACTCACCGGAGTGTGACGCTCTTGCTTTCAGACTTTCCGGAAAAGGGTATAACTGGCACCCAGAATAGGATGTCATTAGCAGAGTGTGGTTGGGTGTGTGGGGCAACACGGTGCCAGATCGGGCTGGCACTAACAGAGCCCTTGATGGTATCTGCCAATATTTCCAAAATCCACTACAGGACCATCCCAAAGTCCCATTGTTAAATCAGTTAAACAGTAACTCTCTCCACGGCTGTTCAATCAAAATTCAATCTGGTCTATGGAAACGGGACAGGCTCACCCAATGAAGTAGGTGTTGCCCCGGAAACTGAAGCACAATATCTGGAAGTTCTTGCCCCATTCTGCCCAGGATGGGGGCTGAATTGCTTCCACTCCTATTTAATTGCATTTTTAAACTAATTTCCTTTTGCCACACTTTTCTTGGCTTTGTGCTTGGGTTCAGGTGGCTTGTTCCTGTCAAGCTCAGTCAGTCTGAATCACCCAGGACATCTGACCCTGCATTCATTGTACTTACTGGATTTGACCTTTTCAATTTCAGACGACTACGTCAGGCTCGGGGAAATACAGAACTCTCTGCACGTAGAATAAAAACATAAATGGTTAAACTGCCATTATGCGGTCACGGTCGGTAAATCCCTCACAATTAGTGGTCATGGCAACCAGTGAATAATGGTTAACGATCCCCGATTGTACAGCCATGTGACGTCACGCTACCGAATCATTTGTTTCCCATCAACCTCGCCTAACTTATTGCTTCCTGTTGTAGAGTCATTTTCTTGAGCGCAGTAGCCATTTCCAGGACATGAACAACAGGATGGCGCACTTTGAGGTTACATTTAAATTAAGCCAAATGAGAACAAAATGTTTTCTGAGTCGGCTGCGTGTGATGAAAGCTTCTGTTTTGGCTCGGCACAGCCCCTGACTTGTGTTATTTCATTTACGAGCCGGTTTGTGTCACCACAAAATGCACAACGTCCTTCCGTCAGTTTAAATATTCTGTGCCGGGAGAGTGAAAGTTTCTCATTTTTGCGGTGATCCGTCTGCTAATTAATCGCTGTGTGTGAGGAAATATCCTGCCTGTGTTGTTCTAGTAGAATTTTTCAGGTCGTTTGGTGGAAGTTTTTTTTTTTTTTTTTTTAATGATCTGTGTTCGAAAGACGTAAATGAGCATTAGTGACGCAAACGAGTCCTCACTGGAGATTCCTCCGCGCTGGATCGGTCTCTTGTCATTTCTGCGAGTCTCGTTAAGTATATGAGTCAGCAGAAAATGCATAAATCGGCATGGTCCATGGGGTCATCGTGGCATTGGGTAAGAAATTAGCTAATGATGTACTTGAAAATCACAATAAAACGACAGGTCTCGTTACATGTTTCAGGGAGAGCTGTCAACCTCATGTCAGTTAAATTTTTGCTGGATTACTTGACACTTAACTTTATTAACAAATTTATTAGGTAAAATGCAATAATAGCTATTTAAAAACCACCAGTTACATTTGACAATATCAGACATCGTACGTTAGGCATATTGATTTCTGGGAGGTGTATCAGGGGAACATACAATTACTTGTTGACTGGGAGTGCGTGGGCAATAAAACTTGCCAACCTGGATGGGGTGAGGTTGCAGCGGTAAAATTTGGCAAGCTTCTTGCCAGCAAATTTTACAGTCACTGAATAGTGGAATGACAGATTTCATGGACATTGCGCATCATTTGCGGGTGTAAGGGAACTGCGGTCAATTTTACGGGAGACTTCTGGAACATGGTGGGATGTCTGCAATATCACCGCTTGCCCTGTGAGTCTGGACTCAGGCATGTCATGTTAATGATAACCCCAGGAAGCTCCTGTGCATCCTTCTACCGCTTTGTTATCGAGAAACACATGCAGGAATGACCGCTGACGCACATGAAGCCAGCACACTGTTTACCTTCTCTTTGTCTACGAGAATACTTATATCTCAGTACCTGAGGCATGTCCAGTATTGCGGGAAGCTTGGGAACAGGAAAACCCTTGGGGTTCGCGGTACCCAGAAGGAAACTTGTGCAGAGATAAGGTAGAAGGATCGCTAAATCTTTTTTAATTTAGATGACTTTTTGTGTGGTTTGACTCATTTTCGGTCTGATTTACTTGTGATTATTACATCGCACACACTATTCCAGTCTGGTTTACCTAGTCTAATTTCGCTAAATAGGTCTATCTAAACATTTTCTGTTTAAGTACATGTGGTGCTTGGCTCAATGGGTTAGGATGCTGTACCCATATTCACTAGGTTAGCAGGTCAAAGCCCGGGGTCAGCAGAGTGTTTACACCGTTGGGCCCCTGAGCACGGCCTGTAACTCTCATTTGCTCCAGGAACAGTCTGACCCTGCTTTCTCAATTGTGTGTCACTTTGGTGAAAAGTGTCTGCTATATAAATAAATAACATGCATGTATCTGGTATATCCAGAATCTGCCAGCCTTCCATCATGAACAAACTGATGTTCGTAATGCAGGTCATGTATCGTTCTGTCCAGATGTCTTAGTCAGGAAAAAACACTGAAGCAAAACATCCGCTTGAAATGCTGCAGTGAACAGTGCAAGATTTGGTGGAATGTTTACTGAAATGTGCCTCTTTCCCGCCGAATCGCTGTGTACTTTTATTAAACATCACGATTAATTGATAGCTGTTATGAAACAGTGCAGCTACATATGTGCCCGAACATGTGAAAGTAAACACGGACTCGACAGAGCGAATGAGTGACCTAATTACACTGTGACAGGGGACTTGAAGCAGTTTTGTGGGACAAACACGTGTGCTGTTATATGATTATACTGTATGTACTTGCATAGATTTGCACACACTGCACAGGCAAACCACATACATGTGTGTAGCTACACATATGCACACATAGACCCTGCATGAACTGCATGGTTCTGCCGGTTAGGCCTCTGTGCCTCTGTCTGAAGGTCACCAGTTTCACTCTTCTGCTCACTAGGGTAGACATATTTCTGTTAGGTCCTTGGGCAAAGCCCCACCCCCTTTCAATGTACGCATACAAAAGGAAAATATTGCTTTGTTTATTTTTATTTCATAAATGCACAATTTTTCCAGATGCAGGAATCTTTATCTTATTTAAAATCTAAATGTAAATAAATAAAACCTCGTGTCATAATCGCTTTTCTCCTTTCTCCAGAGGAAAACGCCGGAAAGACGTTCCCGTCCTCACCTCTGCTTCATCTTGGCATGCTGCTGTCAGATGATGACTCAGCAGCCCTGAATAAACATTGTTATACAATCGTATCGCTGAGGATGATAAAGGTCTTTCAGCATCAAGAGGCTCAGACGTCATGGGAGGGGGGGGGAGCGAACGGCTGCCGATCTGTCATTGTGAATCAGGCATCTCTTGAAGCGGCGTGTCGGGATTGCAGAACATCAGACCACCTAGAGGAGAAGCGGGAGCTGCAGCAGAGGATCTTAGCGGCTTAAAAATGAGGCAGACTTTGTCCATGAACATCTGCAAACCTGTCAATTCTATGCTTTTTAGCACAAATATGGAATTAAGCCTTATTTGCACATGTACATTGGAATGTGCTTTTCCACGTATCCCTCTGCTTTTTAAGAAGCTGAAGCTTGGGGTCTGAGAACAAGGTCAGCTATCCAGCACATTTCAGCAGGTTAAGGGCTCAACAAAGAGAGTCTAGGAGATGCTGGACAGTTTCCCCGCAGCTGAGTGTGGATTAATGCTTTGAACGGATTATCTGCAGGATGTAATGGTCCAGGAACTGCACTTCACATCACGACGGGAATCCCCCCAATCGTTAAGTCCTAATCGACTTGTCATCTGCAACTGTGGAGTGGCTATAGGGCACCCGACCCGCATTCTGTGGTCTTAGGTATATGAGCAATAACACTTTGCATGATAAATGCTTAACTCTAGAACATTCACTTTTTTTAAATGAATTTGGGCCCATGTAAATGACATCTACCAGTTATAAGATCACAGCATCTCAAAGTCTTCAGCTCTCTTACCCCTCACAACTGATCGCACAGCTAGGGTCTTGAGGTGAGAGAGTACAGACATTACAGAGAGAGAATTACAAATTAATGTAACTGTGTTTTTTCAGGATGCGTAGATGCTACATCAGCGGTTAGCTCTAGAAGGGGGTCCCATCACCCGTGCTACAGGATTAATTAAGCGAGAGCTGAACGTGGCCAAATATCACCCCCCCCCCCCCAACCCAAACCCAGACCCCTGGCCACGTAACCGGGCACCATGTGAGGAACGCAAGGTGCCAGGACTGCACTTTAGCTCCTCCAGCCACACACAGAGCACCATTACTGTTAATGAGGCATGGGCCTGGCAGGGTGGAGGTGAGAATGTATAGATGAGTGTAGGGCTTCTGGTTGGGGGTCTTTGGGTATGAGAATGCACACGTGTGAATGTGTGAACACATGTAAGAAATCATGGCTGCAGTGGGGGTGGCGGGTCGGAAAGTTGTTTTCACAAAGACATAGTTTGCCCCCCCCCCCCCAAGGGATTTTTGAAACACATTAGTGCTCTATGACATCTACCCCCTCCCTGCACATGCATTTCATATGAAAAGTACACCCCAGGAGAGAAGGGTGATGTAGACACTTGTGTTGTACCCTGAACCTTGCAGTGTTTAGTTGAAGGAACACCAGTCTGAAATACTGTGTGTGTGTGTGTGGGGGGGGGGGGGTAGGGTAGGGTGTGTGTGTGGGGGGATAATCCACTACAATTCTTAGTTTTTCCCTTCCACTGGCTGGCCCTGGGGTGAGCAGAGGGTGGTTCTTCCCATAATAATACCAACACATAATTAACCCTGGAGCAATGAAGATGCTCTTCCTGGGGTTGGCTTTCCACAAAAGTCACACGTGCCCCCTATCTGTCGGGGGGTGTAAGTGCGGCCTCAAGCCTGGCAGCTGCTCTCCTTCTTCCCGCATGAGCTGTGCTTCACGCAAATGCTTCATGCCGGCTTTATCAGACACGCTCCGTTCTGTCGGACCCGGTTCATTTGTTTAATTGTTCCACGCTGTATTCTTTGTTGCATTAAATAAACGGCTCTAAATTTTTTTCTTGGGGTAGGGTGGCGGGAGTGAGAATCAGGGGAAGGGTGTGAAGCCGGTGTGGGAACACAGGCTTTGTTTAATCGCATTCATTTCCACAGATGTGGGGCTTTTGCGTGTTGACGGGTGGCCAGGGAACAGACACACGTGACCTGGGGTGAGGGGGTGCTGAGTGAAGCTGGAATCCCAGTGATTTGGGCAGGGGGCGGGTTAACGCGGCGGAGTAGTTGTTGTGCATGAGGGTGGCCCAGTTCGCTTTGCGTCAGTTTCGCAGCAGATCCATTGACTCATCTGACTTTCCATCACATCAATGATGCTCAGCGTCTTCGTCTGAAATCCAGATCTGATTATTCTATGATTTCTCCGGAAACATGTGACTTCCACGGAAAAATGGAATATTAACCATTCCAGAAGGATGGGCTAACAGGCTACTTATCAGATCACTCAGTTAAGAGGGAGCAGGGGCTGAGTGTGGTTCACCATGTTAGGACGCTGTGCCCATCATCAGAAGGTTGCTTGTACAAATCCAGGGGTCAGTCAAGTGATTTTACCCTTGATCCCCTGAGCAAGGCCCTTAACCCTCAATTTCCCTAGGGAGCAGCTGACCCTACTTTTTCCGTTGCACATGGCTTTGAAAGTTTAGTTCTTAAAAGCTTCAGCCAAATAAATAAAATGTAAAGACTAAGCCTCGGCCATTTTTCGCAAGCAAATCCAACACAGAGAGTTCCAGTTTTGAAAGTAGCTGCCTTTTCTCAGTTTGTGTGATTACATGACCTCAGAAAACCACCGTTGGTTGTTTTACATCCTTGTTTTCGAGGGTTAAATTCTCGGATCTTCCCACATTTACTCCCTTGCCTCGTACCTCCAGGCTGTTACTGCTTACATGTAAAATGCAAGTTTAATCACTTTGATGGAGGACATTATTATCTACCTACACTATGTACTGTATCTTTTGTCTGCCCAGAAGGTCTGGAGTAATCACTGACTCGTTAAAGCCTGATATACAAAATGAACAAGTTGAAAAGGAGTCCTTTGTGTTGATTGCCCTTGGCATACAGGGGATGTCAGCTGGCCATTGGTCGCAGTCCTTTCCCAGGATTATGTGGCTAGGAATCAAGGCCAAAATTGCAAGCTAATCAGAGATGAGGAAACTCACGTTAACAAATCTCCCTTCTATGCTTGCATTTTTCCCTCCGTGGGGTGTCTCTGAGTGTCAGTTTGTGGTTTTGGAGCACGTGTCCCTGAATATAAGAGAAAGATCCTTTTCGTGCCTCTATTTGCATATGTGCATAAAAGAGAGGGAGGGGAAGAGAGGGGGAGTGGTGACATTAATCTTGGCTTTCCTATTTCACAAAGCCATTTCTCTGTGCTGTGGCACTTACAGCTTTAAATGATGTTAATATCATTAAATGTCATCAATGGGCAAGAGACCTCTAGGTGGCCGCAGGGCACGTAAACAAACAATCTCTGTTGTAGCCAGAAATCTGACTTCATAATATAGATCCCTGGTAAAGGGTTAAAAAAATATTTTGCACAAGAAATTCCTGTCTTATGAAACAACTTAAGCAGAACCCTAAGGATGTATAAAATTAAATTACATACCACATTGTCTTACAGAGAACTTGCATCCCATCCAGGATGTACCCCAGCTTTGTGCCCCTGTGCTGTCTAGAATATGCTCTAGACCCCCAGTGCAACTATGATTAGGGCAAGTACTTAGAAGATGAATGGATGGAAGGATGATGGGTGGATAGATAGATTTTTTAGAAGCCTCACTAGAAAAAGCAGTCTGAAGATAGGGTGGATGAATGGAAGCATGAATGGTTGGACTTTTTAAATTTTAAACAAAAGAAATTTTGTATTAATATTTAATTGACATTGTGGATGTACATGCAAGCTCTTCATAGGCAGTAGTAAGGTGCATGTATTATATGCAAGTAGCATTTATAAAATCCTCTAATATTGATAGACGCTCAGTGGTCACTATATTAGCTACAGCGGCTTGTGAATGCAAACAGCCTGATTCTCCAAATAGCTAATCGTGTGGCTAGAACTGAATACATACACCATACAGACAAGGCCGAGAGAATTACTGCGTGGCTCAGAATTTTAATGGCTAAGATGTATGAGGATTTTAAACAGTAGTATTGATGGTGCCAAAATTCATGAGTGGCAGTTCTGTTGCTCAAAAGACGTCATTTCCAAATGGCCAGACTTGTTAAAGCTGACAGGAAGACCACAAATGCAGAAGAAACAGCTCAGTAAAAACAGTGCTGTGCAGGAAGGCGTCTCTAAATGTAAGGCTTGTCAACCCTCGAAGTGGCTTTAGAAACCAAACAATGTCCTACCTGGTAACATCTAATAAAATGGTCACTGTATGTATAACATACATAAATCTGAACTTGTTTTGTTTTACAATCAACTCTTGGCAGTGTCCAGAAAGCAGGTGCTGAGTGGAGTATGATGAGTATGAATGGAGAATGTGGCATGTAGGTAGTGTGTGTTTTGTTTTGGACATCCATCGTCCTTTTACAAGCTCCAGATGTTACCTATAAATCCCAAACTAAGCCTGAATCCAAAGGCAGAATGCCGTCTACAGAAGGGCCTTTGACGTCACAGACGGCCCCTATAAAGGTGAGGGGATCCTCGGCGAAAGCCTCCTGACGCAAATCAGTGGCGTGACGACGCCTCGATGGCCTCACGCTGGCACTTCTTACCCCCAGTCTCCTTCTTACCCCACCTCGGTCCTGCCGACTGATGTATTCATCTCTCCCTCCCAAGTTAATGGATCACTCCCTCCCCCTCTATCACAAGATTTTCACTCCACAAGTCTCTCAAGGTCCCCCATCCAAGAAAAACACGACTTCAGCATCATCTTAATGATTCAGCAGTTCTTGGTGGAAAAAAAAAAAGAAAAGGAAAAATGGTCGTCTTCTTCAGTGCTTTTATTATTTAGACCTGTTGTGTCATGCAATCATGCTCAATGGAGAAGTCTGAACATTCACCAGGAATGATTCTGGTGATTTGCCCAAGAAGACTGCCGACAGAAGGCCTTGTAAAATGAGATAACATTTAAATGAAAAAAGAAAGTTTATTTGCAGAAGTACGGGTATATTGGAATTACTGCATATCCCATCATGCTCTCCTCTTTTTAAGCATAAACACATGAGAGGCACATGGGGGTCTGAGTGCAGGGTGAGCTGCTTACGCTACCCTAGGAGCATTTTTCAGAGGGTTAAGGGCCTTGCTTAAGGGCCCAATGGAGATGTGGCTATCCTGGCGAATACAGGATTCGAACTGCGACCTTCTGATCAGAGGCAAGAGGTCTATCCTCCTGATCCACACACCAACCTCCACGAACTGTTGTGGTTAAAATAAAGAGATTGAAAGCAGATGATGGAGAGGGCGACTATCCCAATGCAAGGATGGAAGATGGCGGAAGCAGCTTGGGTTTTATTTTGGGGTGAATATCACACGTGAGTAGAAAATTGTGGTCCTGGACACTGACGGAATCTTACTAGTCGTTCCTGCAGACGTCAGTAAGGTAAGCCGGCACACCATGCGATGTCAGGCCTTCTTAGACTGCCTCGTGGAGTGCCGTGTGCCGCCGAAACCCAATATGGCCTGCAGAGAAAATCAAAGCGGTGTGCCGTGACTTCCGAAGCCACAGGGTACTTCCTGGCTACCAATCCCTCCCTCCCCCCCCCCCACCTCCAATGGGTGTCTATAAAAAGTGCCCCAGGGGGGGAATTGCCTTCGGCCCCGATCTCCACCAGCATCTGTTGTTGCCTCATTAAAAAAAAAAAAATCTGCAACCTGATCAGGCTTGTTTCCTGATATCAGGGAGATTTTCCCAAAACTGTAATCTGTTCAATGCTATGGTGCAGGGAAGAGTTGAGTTTTGTATTGGGGAGACCGGGGGGTACAAAGCTTTTACACAGGTCTATTTATTATGTGATTAATGGAGCCAAATGAAATATTGGGGGATGCATACCCCCCCGGTTTGGAGGATTAGATTTATGTATGTTTAGTTCTGATCTTGGACATCTGGCCCCTCGAAGGCCTGTTCATTCTCGTGACACTCTGAGGCTGTGATAAGCGTGAGGCATTTAAACACCATAAGGAACATGTCTATGGGGGATCAGTCACTCCAGTAAGCGACAACTGTCAGATCAGGCTACATCCAAAAAAAGAGAAAGATTTTAAAATGCTAGCCCTCCCCCCCTGTTTCCCACAATGCAATGCTTCCCATACTAGTGTAGCCTCTTCGTGTCTATGCTGAAAAGTGAGGGCAGGGTCAAAGGGCTAAAGAAACAGCAGCGACAGCATTAAACACTGCAATCGCTCACTTCTAACACTCTCTAATTACCAGCTCCGCATCAAGGTGAACATGAACTGAAAAACAGAAGACGAAACACTAGCGGACACAGATTGATTCATGAGGCGACGCCCTCCAGTGGCCGTCAGAGGGTGCGCAGCATCATTATATATCTTTACTGAAGACAGCTGGTTCTCCAGGTGAGCCAACTGACACTGGACAAGATTGATCTTGTCAGCCGTACGGAACTCCTCAAACCACTGCTTCAAAACAGCAAATCACGTATAAACAGCATAATTTTGACATGCTTACCACATATTACACTGCGAGAGGCGGCGCTGGATGAGTTACATGGGACAAACTGTTTGCGGTGCGCATTGGAAGGCCTGGTGAGGAACCAGATTCATCAAAAATGAAGAAAAAGACCATTTGAACAACACTACGCCTCTGGGAATACAAGATGGAGGCATTCGTCCAATAGACATGATTCTTCCCGAGAGGGTAAATCATTTAAAAATAGGAGACTGCAGCAAAAAATTACAAAACCGTTTGTGCGAGTGGGTTTGCTGGTAAAGGTCTTTTGTAATTTGTGGTTACACTGTGTGTAACACACTTGTGTGTACATTTCTGAGCAAACAGCTGTGTAAAGAAATGACACCTCACATCATGCGCTGGGAATGCTGATGTCCAGGCTTGGTTACTCATTTACCGTCTTAATTCAGTGGATTTTCCCACAAGTGAAATCTCTGAGAAAACAGCTTTGGGAACAGAAATGGCATTGACTTTACTTAAAGTGACTTCATTTAATTAAAACAAACAAGGGAGTTCAGATGACTTCATATGGGAAAAGTAGCAAGGCAACAATACTGGGAAGTACAGATAGGAGAATGTGGACAGGTGAACCGTTTATTAGAGTAGACGCTAAGGGACTTATAGGAAACATTAACCTAAATTACTGAAAGAGCCTTGGTATCACTAATGAGGGGATGTGATGGATGAGTGGAAGGAACGATGAAAGCAATGAACACACACTCCCAGCAAGAGAAAAACCTTGATCTGCTGCTCTTCCTCTCTTTACACTTTCCTGACAGCAGTAATACGCTACTCCAGTCAACAGCCCCATCTTATTTAGTGAAAGCTTTCTTCAAAATGATATACATCTTTTGAGAAAGTAGGGTCAGTCAGTCCCTGAAATGACTGGCTCTTGCTCAAGAGCCCAAAGGTATAAACATCTTGCCGAATCTGAGATTTGAACCAATAACCTTCATATCACAGGCACAGCATCCAAACCCACTGATCCACCCATGCCCCCATCTTACAGTATTCAGAAGCAGGATTCCACATGGTCTTCCTGACCAGTGCAACAGTGCATAGGTAACGTCTCACTCGAACCCCTGACTCCAGCTTTTGATCTTAAATTGCTCCCCCTGACGAGGATAATGGTGATGTATCCTATCAGGTGGAGGAGACAGGAGGTGCTGTCTCCGCAATGTCAAAGAATAGGTGATCTTCTGTAGGGATTATTGAACTTTCTGCTTGCATTTGACTACTTACCTTTGGGTCATCACCTGCTTCTAGAGGCCATGCAAACTCTGGTTGGTTGTTCTGTTAAGTTTTTTTCTCAACGCCTTCAAACTTCAAAACCTGGTTGTCAGAAAGGCCCAGTGGTTTGGATACCATGATGTACATAAAAATACTCAAGATCCAGGCCAAACCCTTCAAGCAAACAATATAACTGCATGCACTTCATAAAAACAAAGTAGTTACTCAATTCTGGCGTTCTCGATGCATCAAGAGCCACTTATCCAGTTAGATGCGTGGTGACTCAGATCCAGGAGAGCATGGATGTTGGGCAGAGAGACGTCGATCCATTTCAGACACCCGAGCACTGAGGGCGATTTACCGTCATTAGCTCATCTGGGTTGCATATCCCTAAGGCACCATGGCATTAGCATCATCATAAATTCCAAGAAACTCCACTGAGATTACGGTCACTGCGGCCCCACAGAACTTTTGGGAAATGCCACCCTGCACATCATGCCTGAGGGCCATGGCAGGAAGCCCACACAAGCTCGATGCAGTCCTGGACATGGGGTACTGATTTGCTCCAGTTCTCAAGGAGACAGAAGCATAAGCTTTATTGTCCATTGAACTTCTGGGGTCCTTGTAGCTGGTACTAGTGCAACACAAGCAGGGCACAAAGATGAAATGATGCTTTATTTGTCATTTTTGCAAGTATGACTAAAGGTACAATAAAATGCTTGGTAACAGTACTTAAAGCAGCCCATGTCCATGTGTAATGCATTATAGATACCTTTATAATGCAGTATAACGCATTCATAAAGTATTATAAACATGACTATAACTATTTTTTAAAAAGACATAACACATTATATCCATGTTTATTATGCATTAAGAATGTTCTATGAAGCTCTTATCTATAATGCACTATAAGTATCTTCATAAGGTAGTACAAATCATCCTTAATTCCTATACTTACCGTTGTAATGCATTATGAAGTTATCCATAGTGCATTTTAATGCTTTAAGTAAGGTTTTTATGAATGGTTCTTTTCACATTTCCCATCTTACTCTCCTTTGACAGACACACACACACATAGATATAACAATTAAGAGTGAAGCTTTGGGTTCAAACAGAGGGTCAGGCCATTTATCTGGTGTTCCTAGAGCATTTTAGGGGGTTAAGGTCCATGCTCAAGGGCCTGACGGAGATGTGAATATTCTGCTGAGGCTTAGGCACAAACTCGTGACCTCCCAATTACAGACACAGAGGTAAAACCCCATTAAATCTGGTTTAATCACAATAAGGTAAAATCCTGAAACTGCATGTCATGATAAATCTCAATGGATTCAGGGATATCGAACACAGAACCCTGTGACTACAGCACTGTTAATCATCTAAAGACTTAAGGGCTATGGTCTGGCCTCTTATGGCTGCAGGCAGTCTGTGATCTCTGTCATCAGTGACAGACAATAGGATTTTGGAAAACAATGAACTTCACAAACAGAGGGAAAAGCAAGACGAATGTGTTTTTGGAACATTTTACTCACCAGTACACAGCTTCCTGAAAGCAGAGAAATTAAAAAGCGACCAATCTTGTTTATAGCTCTAAACACAAACTTATTCTTTTTTCCCTAGGTACAGTACAGCCTGTCATAGCTCAGGGAACACAGAGTCACTGCTCTCTACACTGGCTAATAAATCCTAGAGTCTGCTTAGCTCTGTTCTACTTTGTGTTGTTATTCTGCCTTCTAAATTTGTACTGTAAAATATGCTTTATTATTTCGGCGAAATCTTGCAGCTGCACGAAGTACAGCAGGAACAAACTACCCTAATGTTTATTTGCGCATGGACGTGCTCCCAGTAAAGCAGGAAGACATGGGATGACGTGTATTGTCGCTGCACTGCCTCATCTTCCTGTGTTGAGTGTCTGCTTCTGCAGTCACATGACGTCACCGTGAGAATTGGGGCGGCCGCCGCGGGTCACAAGGGAGTCGCGAGGGACTTCCAGGAATCGTTTTCTGGAACAAGCTAGGAGAACGTGATCACTGCAATTCATTTTAATGGTTTGTCAATGAGATGAATCACCAAGTGTGAATTACTTTCATTTGCCTGCATAATATTCTGTGAATACTCATTAATTATTACAATAATATGTATACTAATAAGTACACTAATAATAAGTACAGTAAATAAGTACAGACGCTACTCTACTTACGAAATGAGTTACGTTCCGAATGGCCGTTCGTAACTTGAAATGTTCGTAAGTCGTTATTCAACATCATTTTAAGGGTATACGCAAGCATAAAGAACTAGGATGGTGGGAGTACGCACGCTACGCCGCTGCGCGGCTGGGGTAGCGGCCAGAAGTTGTACTAGACGGAATTGGCGTGCAGAAAAAAAAATAGATGTCTTGAAACGGGAGCCCAATGAACACATTTTGGACTTACAGTCCTCTTCGTTCGTGTGTCTGAAAGTTTGTAAGTTAAAAGTTCATAAGTAGATGAGCGTCTGTATACAAAAGTTACTTGATTGTAGTGCTAAAACTTTTATTTTCTGAATTTGTTTCACAATACGGTCACACAGTTTGTTGTACGTAGTATTTACAACATGTCACAGAAAAATGAGACTTTGGAAAAAACTTCTTGTGTTGGAGCGAAAGAAACTTTTTATCTTGATATTTTCCATGTTGTTATTCAACTTTTCTATTTAGATTTTTTGTTACTAGTTTTAGTTTAGAGAAATGTTTTTCAGCATTTGTGTTCTTTTACCACTTACACTTGCAACCCATATGGAATTTAACATTTTAAGAATTTCTAATTGTTTTTTTGGGCAGCACCAAAGGCTGGGGGAAAGAGGTAAGGCTGCTGTCCACAAACCTGATAACACTAGATTGTAACTGTCTCAGATCTGATGCAGCTCACCTTCAGGCCATAGGGTCCAGAGTCCCTGTCTCACTTCCATTTTTTAGTGATCATCACCTGATGTGTGTTGACATATCACCTTGTCAGCTGCCAAAACAAATGACCTATAGGTGTGATCAAACAAACACAAAAGCACGCACACACTGCAACAGAGTCACAGATTGGATGTGGGCTTCTGACATTCAGACATTGATTGGTTTTAAAATGCTGAGATGTAATTGGCTGACAGCCCCCAGGATGTGCCTCTGACATTCTTCATTATCCCCCCCCCCCCCCATACACACAAACACAGGTCTGTGGTCTACATTCAGAGACTCTTGTGTGTCGACATACATGCATGACCCCTCAGGGTATCATTGGATTTCATAACAGATCTGTGAGCTTGACCTTTTCATGCAATAATTGATAAGAAACAGGGGAAAAAAATTTAATTTGTACAATAATAAATCTGGGATTGTGTCAAAAATCGAGAATCTACAAAGATCTATAATAACATTATATGTACAGGAGGATAACTTCAGTCAATGACATTTACCAACTGTTTGCGAAGTCTTCTCAATACCCTTCAAGTTCATACACACCCAAAAAGTAGAGATAAGACATTTGGTATGTCATTAATTGGATTCTCCTTGTAGGCCTTGACCTGGAACGTGGAGAGTCCTGGAGTGATCCTCTGAAGCCTGGAAGCCACGAATGACTGGGTTTGACAAGAAGTAGGCAAGAGATTGAAGAGATCCAGTAAAATTCAAGGGCACATTGACCCTGGCTGTTGGGCACTGAAGACAGGGTTAGTATGACCCCCGACCCTCACACAGCTGGACTCCTCTGCTCGTATCGCCAGAGGTCACGAGCTCAGCTGTTCTCCCGTCCGCTGCCAAATGACACGGCGTTCTGCCTGAGAGGAAGAGCACAAGATAAACATATGATCGATGTTGTTTAAACAGAGGAAAAGAGCACTGGGGAGCCATTCATAGTACGCAGGAACACGGTCATCCACTCAGAATGATGCTGTCTTTGAGAATCATGTAAAAACGAAGCAAATGCTTAGTTGAGCGACACTTTGAGGTCTTGAAAGGGAGAGACAATGTCAAGATTCATGGGTGTGTGGAGCTTTTATTTGTGTGTCCATGTCTAGGGGTGGATTAAGTGGGGGCTGGGGGGAGAGGGAGACCATATGAATGTTTCTTTGGGATTTCTGGATATTCCCATCAAATGGGCTAAGCTAACTACTCAAGACTTGGCTGCACTACTACAACTAGAAGCAGGTGGCGTCGTTTCAAGAAGGATTGGGAAAACGGGATGATAGACTTACGACATACACTTCGTACCACCTCACCAGCCACATCCAAACCAAACCACATCCAGAACAACATCCATGTGCAATGAAGCAATCCAAGCTAATATTTCTTATTCTACTGATTAATTGGCTAATTTTTCTGGGTGTTTAATAAATTGCATTTTGTCATGCTGAACTGCAGTGCTTTGTGAGACAGTGTTCAGTGTTACATTCAGGTGAGTTCATACACAATTTACTTTTTAACCAATTACCACAGCACCTTTGTTCTGACATCATACCATGAATCACCAATGGAACACAGGTCATCACTGCATCATGTACATTTGACCTAAGATACTACGTGGTTGTTAGTCTGATCCAGCACTATGGCAAAGCTGACGGACCTGCTTCTACTGGTGAATTTGTCAAGTCTCCTAACCTCCACACACCCTGCGACTTCATTCTATCATGTGTCCAGTCATAGCAATGAAAAATAACACTGGTGTTTTTAGCACGTTGCTGTCAAAAGGGACAGTCTACCTTGTTGTATTGAGTGTAGCAATTATAGTACCCTTCGCAGGAATGCATTTGGTGACATGTACCTTTATTAAGGTTTAAAGAACATCAATAAGACATAATGTTACAAATTGGACCCAATGCCAGTATAAAAACATAATGTCAGTCTTCTGTCTATTATATCGAATGCTGCATTGCTTTAAATTGGTGTTAACCGTTGCTCATTTGCCTGCTTAAACCGTCCCGTCACTTGGTCGTTGTCTAAAAGATAAAGCATTTGCCAAGTTTATACATCAAAGCCATTTTAACTCGGAATGTTTTCATACTACAAGATGCCCTAGATGTAACGATGCAGCAAGAAGTGTCTGACAAGACTCTAAAAAAGAACAACACTGCCCCCTACAGTCAGTCACCAAATGTTCAAATATACAACAGGGGGAAAAAAAACTTTTGAAAAGGGTTACTGCAGTCTGTTTTCATGATGCCAGAGCATCAGCCATATTGTTGGTTGGAACAATAACACAATAACATGTGCATTATGGCAAAATGTATTCCTGGCACCTAAGTAACTTATTCCACAAACTGTGAACAACCTAGTTATAAACATTTACATGTATTGTTTCAAGCCTGTTGTGAGTTTAGGCTGTCCAAACAAGCTAGCCTGTGGGAAAGCCTCTTACTCGCCCGGCACACAATAAGGCTTTGCTCTGACTGTGTAGTACTGTCCCTCACATTAGCTTCACATCAGGGGTCTTGTGCTGCAGTGTGTGGTCTTGGCCCGAGCTCCATAGCCAAAGTTGTGCCAGTGACTTACATTTCAACACATCCCAGCTTTGTGTTTTCCGTAAGGCCCTTTGCGTCCGCCATCCCACAGAAGCGTATCTGATCCTCAGTACGCCTCATTATGGAAAGCAGCTCCGCAGTCACCGGGCAAGGAATTATAACATTAAACCTGCCCGGAGTACCTTTAGCACTACATACGCAACAGCACACTCTCCGAGGGTCAGACTAACGCCTAGTGCTCAGCCCCTATCTCAGGGCCGGCTTCTCACAGGGAAAGATGCCTGACTAAACAGCAGATTGTAATTGCATGCAGCTTTTTGCCGTCCTCCCTTTTCAACGACGACCTTGGGAGAACAGAGTTGGCTCTAACTGCTGACTTTGTCTCATGCATTTCATGGCAATTTCAAGGATAAAGGAGAGTGACTTCATGTAAATGAGATCGACAGTCTCAGGGCAATCTTTACAGTCAAAACAAAGACTGTTTAGACTGTCTTTAATGCTACTCTATTAGTACTCTACTAGTACTCTAGCAGTTTTACAGCAAACAACAATTAGAGTAATAATAGTAATATGAATACTTCCCCTCCACCAGTTTGTAATAACTGCTTAATGGAAATAAGGTCTCATTCATTCAGAGCTTGTTCCAGGATGCGTAAGGTTCAGGCCAGCATACATCCAGGATGCGAATGGCTCATCGAAGTCAATAAATCT
This sequence comes from Isichthys henryi, assembly GCA_026776945.1. NCBI lineage: Eukaryota > Metazoa > Chordata > Actinopteri > Osteoglossiformes > Mormyridae > Isichthys > Isichthys henryi. The sequence goes on from JAODJX010000001.1 coordinate 49,723,750, forward strand.
GAAAATAAGAAGCAGCTGAAGTCCACCATTGTCAGCTTGTCAACAGATTTATTGGCATGTGCAGCACATTTAGTTTCATTATAGTCTGAGGAACGGAATGCGGTTTTAATTTCATAGAAAGGCTTTGTAGTGACGGAATTCACACCATAAAAAATGCACATCTACTAGAGGGCTCATGTACCCATTTGTACAGGCGGACTCTCATCCTAATGCATCTGTGTAGCCTGCTGGACGTGCTCTGATCTTCCTGTGATGGCAGAGCTGAGAAACAGGCTACAGCACAGCTATCCTGACCTGAAAAACAGCTTTGGCTATAAAAAGGGTATTATGATCTGTATTTCTGATCTGTGTTTTGTTAATCTCTGTTTAACGGAAAGACACATAAGGTAAGATCTTCACTGTGCAGTGGAACTGACTGTTTACTGTGCACATAACAGATAAACTTTTGCGTTTCAAATCAGAAATGGCCACTCAGTGTGTGCAACTGTTGCCTCATATTGGTAGGGTGGGGGTTTGAACCCCACTTTTGCTAAAGGAGTGTGGAGTGCATGGTGTGCTGATTTCCTGATGCCATCCAAAGACGTGTCATTAGAATAGTTGGTGTCTCTAAATTTCCTGTAGGTTATTACTGCCTGCATGTGTCCAGTAATGGACTGGCATCCCATCCAGGGTGCTATACTCTGCTCCAAGCCATCCCCCATGTGACAGGCATCTAGTAGATGTATGGATTATAGTAATGACTGGAACCACTATGTACTGTAACACGGTACTTAATTAGTAATTTTATCATGGATAACAAGCTTTGGCAGCCTCAGTTCGAGCTCAACCGGACAAGAGTATTTGTTGTCATGTGCAATCTACCTCTTTGGAATACAAGACTGAGAATGTGGTTGTTTAGTGGGAACATTTCGCATTTGGGAAGGCTCCTCTGAGAGGAATTCTTTTGCTATTCCGCTACCTATTGCCAAAGGCAATCCCTCACTAGTGCAAAGAGCGACCTACCTGACTCCAGATTGCCCCTCTAACCACTGAGCTGATTGCCCAGCCTTACTGCCCCTCTGACTGCAAAACCCCAACAACAGTATAAAACAATTCCATTTCCACTTGACTCTTATTACAACTTTTTTTACTACCTTTTTTGTCAAATGTAATGCATCCAAATATCTAACTATGAGTCTAGAAGGTGATCATGCAAGGTTAGGCCAGTTAGATGGGTCTAAGAGAAACCAAAGCAATCTATTTGGTCCCCATTGTGAGGTGATTACAGGCCAGACTCTCCCCTCTTTGCTCCTAGATCTTGCATCTCCCCTGAATATAATTGTCCACCAAGACAGAATCCTTTATTTTGCATGGGCTGCTGCATTTTAACCAGGCCTGTGATGGTGCAGCTACCACTATGAGGTTAAGTGGTGACTTAATGGTTAGGGAAGTGCAGTTGTAGTTGATAGATTGCTGGTTCTAAACCCTGACCAGTAAGGTACTGCCCCCCCCCAAGCACTGCTCTCCAGGCAGTGAATTAGCTGTCCTCTGCTATGTCATGATGTCACATATGGGTTAAATGCAGAGAACACATTTCATTGCTGTGTGCTGCGGTGTGTCAACACTGATCAATTCAGGTATTTAATGCTCAGAGATCAGATCCGCTTTGTTGACTTAGGTGAAGGAATAAAATAATTGTGATAACTGTGATAAGTGATTGATGCCATCTGTGAGGCAGAACATTGGGTACTTGGATAACATTCATTTTCACCAAGTTTATTTTCTTCATACAAGCAAGAACAGGAAACATATGAGAATCCACTGCTGTGGTGGGCATGCAAAAAATCAAAACCATCCACCATGTGTGCCATTTCTGAGCAACACTGACAGTGCTTCCAGTACGACCAGACCGGACACCTGGGTTAACAACGTGGAATTCTGGGTAATCGTAGCCCTAGAGTTTTTGCCCTTCGCCACTCCTAGCATTGTAATTGGGTGGGGTGGGGGGGCTTTTAGGGACCTCGCAGACACAGCTTGCCCAGCATGAGGCACATGGCCGCCCCTTTTCTTGCCTGACAAAAAAAGCTTTTTATATAGAATTATAAGGTCATTGCCATTCAGATTTTGGTAAAACCTGGAACTGCTAAACTCCCACTGCTAAATTTTTATGGCCTCAAGGCAGGAAGAAAACGTCGACACTGCACAACCCTGTGGTCCATATCTCTATAAATAATAGGACTTCCTGTGGCTGGGTGTGCCACAGGAAGTCCTATTATTTTTCCCAATGCAGTGAATAACTGGGAGTATAAGCAGAACGCAAAGGGCATCAAATCAGAAAATGGGTCGTCCGTGCTTGTTTGGAGACCTTGCCTGTTGTTAGACCACGTTCTCTGTAAACACGTGATGTCCTTCATGCTATTTTAAGGCACCTGATCATGTCGGATACTGTTATCCAACTTCCCTTAAATTTCCTATTATGTGGCAGCTCTTGACCAGATGGTTGCTGGGTCAAGTCCGGGGAGGGACAGCCATAGTAAGCAAAAGGAAATGAAATAATAAAATCTTCAGTTTCATAAATCGGTGATTAAAAGCATGTGTCACCTAAGCCGGGACGAGTGATTGTGATCCTCGGTCGAGCTTTCCAAGATGAGGGAAAATGTGAAAACCCAGAACATGGCAGTAGATTGGCCTCCCCATGGCTGTTTTAGCATTTCAGAGCGGTTAGCCGCAGCATTTCCCCACCAGCGCTGACCTCCCTCGCACCCAGACGGGAGCCAGCTTACAGTGAGGGGTTCTCCTACCTTCCTGAACTTTAGTGAAGAGGAGGGCACGTCTGTTAGAATCATACTGCAGTGGAAACAGGGTGGAGGAATCTGTGGCCCAGGTTCTGGAGCAGCCTCCCCACCCTAAGCCCGACCCACTGATGGGTTTACAATGTGACCGTACCCCTGATTTGCCCCCTCCCTCCATGAGGAGATACTTGACCCTGCCTGGCTGATGGACCAGGTCCAGCTCGGGTCTGGTCCATATTACGAGCCATTAGACACTGGGACAGAGCTTCCAGCACTCAGGTATGGGACATAAAAGTGGATCCGACCTCGGAATGAACCGCACCCACGCTGGGGCGGTGCTCTGCTTCCTGGATGGAGGGTCGGGGGGAGGTGGCGTGAAGCGCTCCTCCGGGAGACGTTGACGCCATGCGGGGTCAGGATGCTCTCCATGGAGCCAGACCAGACTTCCTTCCTCCAGGAGAACCACGCCAACTCAGCCTACTCCACCGGCACTGATGAGGTCAGCAGACCCACACGCCTCGAAAGGGTGAGCGGCCTGCTCTTGCGGACTCGGCCTGTGGTCTGGGATCCTCCTCTTTTCCATTAGGACCGGATGGGGTGGCAGAGTTTCACACCCCGTGTCTCCGTAGGTGGGAGCTTAACAGGGTCATGGTCAACCATTACAGATACGCTGATATCTAACTAGATAGATAGATAGATAGATAGATAGATAGATAGATAGATAGATAGATAGATAGATAGATAGATAGATAGATAGATATGTGGCTCAGTGGGCTAAGCCTGTGTGCCTTTAATCAGAAGGTTGCCCATTCAAACCCAGCCTCTGTGGGTCTTTCAGCAAGACCCTTAAAACCCAGCTTTCTGGGCACCCAAAGAGGTGGTTGCCCTTTGCCAACAGCTTGCTCTGCAAAGAGCAAGTTAGGGGAGATGGTTAAAAAAAAAAGAAGAATTTCCCCACAGGAACAATAAAGGATCTGTTATTATTGATAGATAGACTGAGCATTAGGGAGTCCTTGGCTGTGCTTCCTACAAGAAACAGCTGTTTTTTAATGAGATTAAAAAAGAGGTGAATGTTGTGGTTGGAAATGCAGGGCAGGAGCTCATCATCCTGGCCAGGTCTCATCTGGAGCCAGAACCGTAATGTGTATTGAGGTAATGGACTGAATGGCATCTCTACTAAGTCACGCCAACTGTAGATACGTTGGGCTAAGAAGTCTGTTCCCCTCTTTGACAGAAGCTGATGTTCTTGAACTTCCTCGTCTAATGAAATATTATAAAATGTTGATGAAATGTGAGAACCCTTATGTGTCGCTAAGAAACCTGCATGTGTTGAGTACATCCCCTACATCGACCATGAAATGCAAACAAAGCACCAAACAGAGGATTCTTCAGTAGCCCAAACCCTAGAGTCCTGATAGGTATTTAGACAGCTGAATCATTTTAGTCATCTGTGTTTCAGCTTCTTGGTGACAGCTGGGAGTCACCTCTTCATGTGAACAGAGCAGTGGTGATGTAATGCTTTTGTAAAAAGCTCTACAAACAATGTCTTAAATGACTCAGCGCAAACAGTACAAATTTAGTTTTAGCCATCATCTGCCCTCTTGAACTTACATACATTTTTTTCCCACAGTAATGTACAACCAAGAGAGCAGGGCTAGCCTGTTCTTGAAGCATTTGGTGGGTACGGGCCTGGCTCTAGGGTCTAACGCTGAAATTACTCTGCCAACCAGAACTTAGCAGGAACTATGGATAGGGCCAAGAGTATCTAAGGATAGGGTTAAGGATTCTCTATGCAGATCAAGGACAGAATCTACTTTGAGGACCTTGTGATCATCCGACCATCTGTGCATTCAGCTTTCCAAGCCAAAGAGTACATTGACGACTGGAGCTCACTGACATTGACAGGTAGGCGCAAACTGGGTAATCCGAAGTCCCCACGTTTTCATAAACTGGATGGTGTGCAGAAAGCTGAAACTGCACAAAAGCCAAAATGGAAGCGAACAGACACAACTGGAAAACTAAAGTTGCACAGATATACCAGTTAAAGACTGGATCTGTGTCACTGGAAAATGAATCGATAGAGTTCCTGGCCACATTGTCTTCCTCCTGAGCTGTGTGCTCGAGCGCTGATATGATTAAGATAAGAGCTGAAATGACTGCACATAATTTGAGATAAGGTCAAATTGCCCAAGAACTGACAACAGGCAATTTAGAAATCAGGCAGGCTGGAGAAATAGTTACCTCTGCTAGTTTGGCCAACACACTAGTATGGTTTTAATGTCAGAAGTCCATCTCTGATTGGCCTACAGATATGCAGATTGGCCAGAAGCCTGGGCAACCTCAGAATTACTTGGACATGAAAGATGTGGTGTAGTAGACATCGATGCAGTGCCCCAGACAGAGGTCGGTGTGAACTGGAAGTTCTGCTGAAGTTGTGTCACAGAGAGTAACAAGGAAGAACTCCTCTGGTGAAGTCAACCCACTGGCTGATGGGATGTGGGTTAGGGTTAAACGGTAACCAAAAGAAAGACAAGTTTCCAGTCTGTGAAGAGTGAACGCAACGCGGGGGTGCATATTGGGGGGGCATGTCCTACCCCAGTTTTATAGGGACCCTGATTCTCCCCCCCCCACACTTTTGAGGAGAAAAAAACTTTAATAAGTAAGTAGCATCCCTAAACAGGATTAGATATCTAAATGTACAAAGCACGTTCTCCTATTGCCCTTCATACATAGCTTCCATTTTCCACTTCCATGATGACCTACTGATTTATCGAAGAAAATAAGTCAATAAAATAAACCTGTGCAAGTCTATATAATCTATTCTAAGCCTTATGTCGGCTGCAATTGTCAACATAATTTTTACCGTATCTCACGCTAATTTGTATTACTGTAACAAAGCTTTATCTAACATAAAATGATGTCTGTTAGAATAAAGCAATAAATCTATGAATGTGTCCTCACATAATATGTAACATTACAGTATACTGGGGTTCATTAAACATTACACTCTACTAGGGTAAATTTAAACTTGCAACAGATTGTAGAGAAAGCTGTCTGTTGTTCATGCTATTGTCCAATCGGCCATTTTTGGATGATTGGTAACTCCATACCCGACAAGTAACATTGTATGTATGTCGGCGAGTGTGTCAGTAAAAATGCTTAGTGTGTTAAACCATTAGCCCAAATTACACTGAATGCCTCATCAAGCATAGCAATTGACACCTTTTGTTTGATCTCCCCTACATCAAAAATCTCTCCTGTTCCCCTACCTATTTCTACCATAAGACAAACTTGTGAATCCTTGGGAGCTCACTCATGAGACCCGGAGCAGACAGCTGAATTCTGACCAATGATGGCAGATGGTCTCTTCCAACCAGGAATCATGTACTTATATTTAACATTTACTGTTGTTGCTACTATTGTTGTTCGCAACACAACAAAACGAGCATGTTCCCCGCAGCCTCCGAACAGCTAACACTATGACTCAGAAATGTTCTGCCATCTAATCTTTAGTTATCAGGACTAAAACGTCAAGGACGGGAGTCAGTCGAGGGTCACAGCCGTGCCTGTGCTGGGATGACAGACGGGGCACTGGGCTATCAGGTTTGGAGGCATACATACAGCACCGTAAGCAGATTGCAGGAAATTACCTCTTACAACTTCCTCTCTATCGCACATCTCGCACTATCAGGTTCGAATGTGTTCCAGGTGCTGGGGCTGTGTCACCAGGCCTGGACTTCCCCTTCCTGTGTCACTCACCGGGCAGCACTTCCTAGTTCCCGTCAGACCCCCCCTCGTGCCAACAATGGGTGGCCATGAGCATGTCAGGAACGATTAGGGTGGGGTCACTCATCTGACTGGCAACATCTGAATCGCATTTTTGTGGCCATTAAGGTCCCTGGGCAGAGGTAACAAAGTACTGTGGTCTCTCTCTCTCTCTCTCGTTACGGAAAACAAAAGATGGAAAGAGTTGGGGGTGATAATCCACTCAGGCACATGGGAAGTTACACAATGTGCAGCTGCACTGATTGCTGTGGTAACGCTTGCCAGCTAGATAATATCGATGTAGCTACGGCCACTAAGTAAGAGAAAGTGAAATGCGGCCTTTAGCACATATTGCTACATTATTAATATATTAGTGAAAAACTGTGTTCCACAGGAAATAGATGAAAGGGTATCAAATGGAAAAGTCTGGGAACTTTCTGTCTAGTTGTTATCCAGCAAAAAACAGTTGATGCGGATGGGTAGCCTTGTTTGCGCACCGATTCCTCTCAGCCGATGATGATGTTGGTGGTGATCAGCATCAACACTCTGGTGTTCCACAGATTCCATCCCTCATCTGCCCGGCATCTTCTCCACAACTATTTATGGGACATTTTTTGCAAGTTTGAGATGCCTGCAATGCCGGGTGAAGAGTGCGGGCTAATGGCTAAGATGCTCCACTATGACTTCATTTTGGCTAACTTTCCATATTTACTGATGGGAAACATACTCTAGTTTTCAGCAGAGAGAGAGAGCTTGCTAGACATCCAGTGGATTAAAAGGCAAGTCTTTAGCTTTTAAGATATTAGCTGGCCAGACTTAATTCCCTACACATGCAAGAGTGTCCACAGTTTTCACATTCTGATCTTGTTTTTTTCTTTACAGATCTCTCGTGCACCGAAAGGTCCATTGAGATGTGGTTCTGAAGCTCATCTTCATAACACAGCAGAAAAAATGGCTGCCTAGTTGACCAAAAAACCCCAGAACGAGAGACTGTACCTTCAGCTGTGCTACTTCGGTGCCACTGTCTGTGACCTTAAGGAGGAAAAGTGAGTTTTTATGAGTCTCCAGTTGCCACGGTCACTGTGATCGTTCTCTCTGTGACCCAGTCTGGGAGTCAGTTTCATTTGTTTTTCCATCCTCTCTGGCTCATTGTGGCCATTTGGACAGGGCCTCAGACCATCTTTCTTCAGACATCAGGTGGTCTGCCTAGTGATATATTGAAAAATATATCAGATCCCTATGACAGACTGAACTGTAAGGGGCTGTTTGTAATCTTAGATACTCTACGGCTGTATAAACTTCAGTGAAATATGAATATACAGAGTTAGTCCCCGACACAATCAACTGAAGAGGAGATGTCTCTTCCCCCACAGTGCAGAAGCATAATTACAGCAATCAAAGTACTTGATTCCCCTGGCTGATCCATGCTATGCTTTATCAAAGCTCTGGAGCACCCCCTAGTGTAAGCTCTAAGACAGGCAGCTGAGTCAGCTGTACTTTCCTCAAGTGCATCGAGGAGGTCTGATGACAAGAGCAGAGAAGGAAGAGGTGGGAGAGAGACATTGTTTCCTCTGCCCGGGGCTCCGATGAGATGAACAGCTGGGGGCGGGGGGGGGGGGGGAAGGGCAAACCCTGCGGACCTTGGCGTCAGTGGAGGGATTGGACATTGGTAGGTCGGGTGTGGTAAGGAGTCGCTGGAAATGTTACCCAATTGGGCCGCGGTTT
>JAODJX010000001.1:49732110-49755963 GCA_026776945.1 Isichthys henryi
TCCAGGGTGGAATGGCCCAAGGATCAGCATCCAGCCCCCTATTCGCCCCGCTTTCGGGACGGCTGGGAGCCACCCACGCTGCCCGTCATAGGACCCAGCCGAGAGCAGGAACTCAGCCAACTGCCCGAGTCCCTAGTCAATCCTGAAATGCAACGGCATGAAGAGGTGGAGCACCGGTTGGCTCAGGAGGTGAGTGCTTAGTTGCCCCCTACTGGTGGTTCAAAGCATTGCATGAGGGGACTTGCTGATGCGGCGTGGTATTTTTCTAACAGTTGACTATGTGTTTTTTTTTATTTTATTTCTAGCACCGCAGTATCCAGAATTTCCCCTCTGCTGATGGGTATGCCTTCAATAAGACAGCCTACAAAAAAAGGCACCTTCAGGACCAGGACATGGCTGCGGCTGCTTCTAAGCAGGCGGTCAGCCGCTGTGTGGTTAGGTAACCATGGTCAGCAGACCAGGCCGTCGGCCATGGAGAACTGTCCCAATTCACTTTGTCTACCTGCACTGTCAGGGGTCCTATTGATTTGCTGTTTTTGTCAATCAAAATGACTCTGGGTTTCTCTTTCTCTCACTGGCTCCTGCGATAAGCTGCCAGTTCTCTGCCTAATAAATCAAATACTGTGTACTTATTCTCCAGCTTTTACTCCTGCTTGATTCCCTCGTTCATTCTGTATAGCCCTGAAACTTTGCAAATTTCTTTTTTAACCTCTGAAATTACAGCAGGGATACTTCTCCATGGATTAGAAATACATATTTTAAATTTTTTCGTCCATTCTCATTTTTAATGTGGAAATTCTCCCATCAGGAACTTCCACCATGTAACACATACATATGCATCCACTAATTATGTAGCAGTTTACCTCCCCACAGACTCTGGTTTAATGTAGCCAAATGGCTACTTCAATATTAGGTTAAATACTAGAACTCGTGGCCATAAGTGGAAATTAGAACATTTTAAAACGAATTTGAGGAAGCACTTCTTTACACAGCGTGTAGTTAGAGTATGGAATAGTCTTCCTGTTAGTGTAGCGCAAGCTAAAACCCTGGGTTCCTTTAAATCAGAGCTAGATAATATTTTAACAACTCTACGCTATTAGTTAAGTTTTCCCCAAATGAGCTTGATGGGCCGAATGGCCTCCTCCCAATTAAAAGCATCACTGTCTAGTGGATACAAAGGGAAGAGTGACTGCAGATGACATCTGACTTTGTGAACATAACTCAAAAAGTATTTAATGCATACTATTGCTGTATCACAAAAGCAGAATATAGATGAAAATCTTCACCTGATTTCATTTTGAGACAAATTACACCAAAAGTAAAGCACTAGCGTTAGGTGGCAGCCAAAGAAGGAAAAGATGGCTGCAGAAGACATAACAAGTATTTGATAGATCTTTTTCAAACTTTCCAGGAGCATTGTATATCTGGGGCCCATTTCATTTTGAGATGAATGCTCCAAAAGCGAAGCAGTGTCACTTAGTGGTGGCACATGAAAGGACAGCCACACATGCAGGTCTGATTATATCGAGACAAGTTACACAAAGTTGGGCATTTAATAGATATTTTCAACAGATTTTTTTGGAAAGGTGGGGATAGTGTTTTGAAAACTTGAAATTTTAGTGGTTGGGGGGTGTGAGAGAGGTAGGGATTGGATGGGGGACGAGGTGGCAGATCAGAGCCTTAATATATTATTATTAGCTATTAACAGCCTCACAGATTCCTGTGAGAAGCCCTCATTCATCATACATGGCAGGTGAACCTGTACGTGTTCTACAGGAACCACGAGGCCCCCGGTGTCATCCAACCAAAGAACTACGCCAAATCCAAATACGACTTCGTGGCAAGAAATAGCACAGAGCTGTCAGTCCTGAAGGATGAAGTAGTGGAGGTAATGGCTCAGGGAGGTGTGTGTGTGTGTCGAAGTCATGAAAAATTATCAAGACATGAATTGGCCTATGCTGGTGGAACCTGAACACCTGCCCCCTTTGCCCAAGCCATTAAAAGTTCCTTCCTTTGAAGGTACTGGGGAGCTCTTTACTGTGTGCGTGTCAAAGGCTTTCAGCATCTGCCACTGAAAAAGTCTCTGCACACTACTGGTCAGTAACGGGCTTTAGTGAGCACAGCCCCACCTCAGTGCTGGGCTTCCTTGACTATAAAGGCTCTTACTGGATATTTTTGTGCAGTTAATAATAGTTACACCTTGTAATTATCTTCTCAGTTCCTTAGTAGTAAAATGAGGTTTATTCTTTAATGTATGGCATTAATGACTTTAAATTTCAAGGTATAATTCACATTTTTAATAAAAATGATTCATAGCCTCAAGTAATTGAAGGTAATTGCGTGATCAGCATTACTGAAAGAGGCTAGAACCTTACAGATATAGTCATGTGAGCCTCTTCGCCTAGTAGCAAGCCTACCTAAGAAGACAAAATGAGCTGTACTTAAAAAAAAATCATTTATTATAAATAATCTCAGAGATGTATGAAGATATATACATAGATAACATGTAGTTTCCGTGTGCCACGCAGGTGCTGGATGACAGGAAGCAGTGGTGGAAGGTACGCAGTGCCACTGGGGCTTCTGGGTACGTGCCAAACAACATTCTGGAGATCAGCAGGGCGGTGGAAATGAGTCTGGGCCGGAGCGACCCCGTCTACACCCACACCTTCCAGGTGAGCGGCTGCCCCCTGCATCTCAGCATCCGCCAGTACATTTTCACGCCATAAAAAACAGTCACTGCGCATGCAGACGGCGATGGTACTCCCAGAATCCAAAACATCCCTCCATTTTGCCTTTCGCTCTTAAAAGCTCATGATGCCAAAGAAGGAGTTTGAGTTGTTCAAGGTAGGACTGTTTGTGTGAACTTAGGATCTTCTAAGTGTTCTTCCTTTGCCTGTAAATGGAGTCATAGGTGTTTGTTTAGGTAGTCTTACTGTGTGACTTGATTTGGTAGATTTGAGTTCAGGCATGAAATGTATGGTGATCTGCTCTCCATGTTGTTACACAACATGTGATGCTTTGAATGTTTTTGGTCTAGTTGATACGGCTGAGAAGTACAAGTATTATGCCTTAACCATTTGACTTCTCATGAGGGAAATAGAGCATATGCAGGGTAAATATTTAGACCAGTGTTTCTTAAGCCAATCCTCAGGGACCAGGTGAAAAACAGTGATTTAGATCACATGAGTTGACCTAGAAGCCCTTTGACCTCAGGCCAGCAGCACTTAGTGTGGCTGAGTTTCATTGCTGCTCTCCTTCTCTGACTGGTCTTATCGCCCATGTGTCCTCGAGGTTTGTGGTGGCTTTTGCTTTCTTGCCCTGGAGTTGGTGTGCCGTGGGGGGGGGGGGCGGGGGCGCCCCCCGCCGCCCCCCCCCCCCCCCCCACGCCCATACCCTGCGGACCTTGGCGTCAGTGGAGGGATTGGACATTGGTAGGTCGGGTGTGGTAAGGAGTCGCTGGAAATGTGACCGAATGGGGCAGCGGTTGACGCCACTGCCGATATGTCAGCCACCGATTGACCTCGCCCTCGCCTCGGCACGGTCTCTCAGGAGCTGGGGATCCGTTTCTTTTAATGGCTTCCTGTGACATTCATTCGGGGTATTGGGGGGACCAGGGACGTTCTTTGGCACTGGATCCAGTTCTTCCTTCCTGCCATTTATAGTCACGTAGCCAGTTTCTCTCTCTCTCTTTTAACCGCCTGCTATTTCGCTTTTATCTTCCTAGGTAGATATCTTGGGCAGATTTTCCTCAAAGGCAGATGAACCATGATTGTGGCCGTACTGTAGGCGCGCATCCAGCACGGGGCTGCATTCACCCCCTTGTCCTTCCTCAATGGCCACTGAAGTGGAGATTCTTGGCGTTTGTCAGAAAATAGGTTGTGTGTCCAGCGGTTCCGTATTCTGATTTTAATCCAAAGCATACTTCCAAAAGCCAAAAACAATCAAAGTGAGCTAATCTTCGTTTAATATTGTCCAAAAATACTGCACATTTCAGCTTTTTCCTCATAATTAAGATCTCAGTGTCTGCTTAATCAGAGTAGGACAGTGTTACATGTTCACAATAATAAGACCAGAAGTCTGCTTGTAAAATATGCATTTTTGCTGCATGACCCATCCAGCCATGTACTTAACTCACTCCAGATATAGATTTTTTAAATGACTAAGTAGGAAGGAAACAGACTTTTAATGCAGTCAGTCCCCCAAACAATCAATCTGACCGAACCCAACCCACTTCTCTCCCGATTATCCGGTGGGTCACCCTGTATTTTATAGCTAGATCTGGAAATTTTCAGAAATTTTTAAAAATAAAATTTTAAGTGGCAACTATGGACAATAGCTGGTTTGCACAGAGGCTGACACAGAAGGTCTTTATAAATGGAATTAGAGAGAGAGAGAGAGAGAGATCTGGAAGCCTTTGACATGGTTTAGGGAATTATCTTCAAAAACCTGAGCAAATAAATAAATAAATAAACTGACGATACTTCGCTAGTTGCAAACATGAGACTGAATTACAGAGGCAGAGGTGGAAACGTGGCAAGAACCAGGAACAGTCCCCACGGGGAAAAAAGGCCTGGTCCCTGATTGGAGGAGAGGCCAGTCTGCCGTGCCGCCTTTGGCCAGCTCTGAACCTTTGTTCTGTCCATGTGGGTGAGGAAAATCTATCGGTTCAGCAGGAAGTGCGTATTCTGAAAATGTCGCTGCATTTCTCCTTGAACATCCTGCTCAGGATCCCTTGCGTCTAATCCTTTTGGGTTTAGGATTAGTTAACAATTCTGAAATACCCAGCTTAGGTTTTCATAATGGCCACTGGACAATTGGACAAGCTTTAAAAGCAATGGGCCTCCTTCAGAAAAATAAATAAAAAAAAGAATACCTCTTTAAGTGTATTACTCCTTGACCAGCGCGCTGTAGGTGAGGGCATTGCGAGACTGCGTTTGCCCGGTGAATGGGGTGGGTTCAGGTATCAAGGAGCAGTTTTGTTTGAAACGCGTGTCAGCCATTAGCTGGGCCTAATGGTAGGCAGATGCTAGCTCGAATCCGCCCCCTCACCATCGCCGCCGCAGCAGTGTGCGGTTTTTAAATGGGTGGAATAAAAAACAAAAATGCCCTAGCAGGGAGACATTCCCCTTCCCGACAAACGGGTCGGTTTCCCGGTATCCACGACAGCACGAGTGACAGTCGACGAGAGTGGCCAATGGGCTGAGAGATCGCGGAGAGCTGGTCCCGGTATCCCAACCGTGACCAAAACAACGTGTCAAATTGATCTATATATATTGTTTTTTTGGTTTTCTGCTGTTAAGCATTATTAAACCTATTAAAATTGTAACAGTCTGTACTCAGTCTGTGTTTTGACTTGCATATCATACTAACGGTTAGTTATTAAATGGCGATATTACACGCTGACCTATTTTTGAAATGCTAATAGGAAACACAAAGGGAGTTTGAAGTCTGAAGCGCTTTATAAAAATGGAGAGGCTCGGAAATTCGGGAAGGGGGCCAGGATGGACCCCTTTCTTTATTTTACTGTAGGAGCCCATAGGCAGATGCATTTTCTGCAAGTGGGGTAGAGTGTTAAAGGTCTACCCAGGCACACCTGTGGTTGAGGTTGTCTGTGGAGGCCTGAATAACTTACCAGGTGGTTAAATCCCAGGTGGGGGGGGGGGCAGGTTGCTGGTAGTGGTAGGAGAAGCTCCACCTCTGCCTCCCATATTAATGATGACATTTCCCATGAGATTACTGCTTTGTGGGGCACGGTACCAGCCTGGAGTCACGGCCTGTACAGCATCCAGATAAGCAGCTTAGCTGCTCTGGATTAGGAGTCGAGTCTCCGGTGGACTTTCCCTTTAATGGTCCATCAGAGGAAAGCTACATGCCCCAGTTCCACTTCTCCATCTCGAAGCGCTCACAAAAGCACTCAGTGAACTAACGAAATGATTTAAATAGAGGAATCCAGGGCTTGTCTGCCTGAAAGCAAAGTGAGAGGTTTCGTTGTGATATTTTGCATATTTTATATCATATGCTCTATATTATAAACATGTAAACTAAATCAGTTTTTTGTTGCTGTATTTTAAAATGCACTAACAGATACTGTGACACAAAGTGCACCAATAAGTATGCATGTCACAATATTTTGGAATTTTGCCCAATTTCTCGTTTCATCGCTCAGGAAGGGGAGACAGGCCTGGATTGGGCCAAAAGCGCTGCAAGAGACACACATCTTGACACTAAGCGGGTCTGGCCACCTTCCACCAAGGCTTTTAAGGCCCGTGTGCCAAACTTTGAAGAGCGTGTTTACAGTTAGCCAGCCTCTGCACTGCGAATCACATGCACAGGGATAAAATGGGAGACGATCTCTTTAACCAGTCCCAGACCTCCACAGGCCTTCGGCAACACCTGAGCTTTCTAAGGGCTTTTTTTAATTTTTAACATGAATAGAGATTTCAGCTTCAGAAAGCCTTTCAACATAAGGAAACTTCTAAGAGTTTAAGGCCTACTAGGATCATCGGTGCCTTTGTACATTAACCAGATGTGATGAGGTGCAATTTGAATATTCAATGGCAAAATTGGTTTTAGGTTATGACAAGACGTGAAACAGACTGAGAACATAACTCAAAGCCAGGACTTAAACTGAGTAGGTTAAAGACCCCGAGATTTTCTGATATATTTTAGCAGGCACTTTTGTGCAAAGTGATATACCTTTTCCAGAGAGCAGGGTGAGCCTTGCTCAAGGGCCCAACGGTGAAATTACTCTACTGACTTGAGGATTTGAACTGGTGACCTTCCGATCACAAGTATAGTGTCCAAAATCATTGGGTGACACACCGTCCCTAGAGAACACAGCATATGACTAATCTGAGATCAATACTGAATGATATCTCCACTCCCAACAAAGCATCCTAACCAAAATATGAATTACTACATGATAAATAAAACTTTTCTATTCCCTTATTCCATTATATTTAAAGGATTTCTTTCAGATGGACTGGAATTAAGCACCTCAAAATGCTGGGCTATGAGATCTACTGCAGCTGGTGTTCTGCATAATGTCTTACTATAAAACTCTATAGGGAGACAAGCACTGTATTAACTGTATAGTTTGGGAAAGGTAATCAGTGCTTGGACCAGGCGATCAGATCTGCTTGCTATTGAGAATTTAAAAGACCACCAGATACTTGTGTTCACCAGTAGCTACTCTTTGTTGAATGGGGCAAAGTTCATAGTGAAGTAGGAAGACTGCCGATTCTCCTTCACTGTGGAGCACAATGTCTCCTGGAAGACTTGAGGAGCTGCATGATCTCTGTCCACCATGAAGCACCACATCATCCACTGAGACACCTGATAGGAAACATTTCATGTGTAGGATGCATTTGAGGAACCAAGGCCATGTGTGCCATTTTTGTGCACTGGAAAATATTCCTGTACATCAAACGGGCTTTGAGCACTTCACCAGACAAACAGGAGCATTAAAGAGGAGTTTCCCCTGACATTCTACATATGATCCCACACATGATTCTCATCATATTTACCTTTTTGTTGTGACTGATGTGCAGAACAGCAGTGTTTTTTTTGGAAATGGAGAAAGCTCACCTGCAATGTTGGCCTAAAAACAATATTTTAAGGAGGTAAATTATTACACCGTTGGGCACTTGAGCAAGGCCCTTAACCCCCAGTTGCTCCAAGGACTGGCTGACCCTACTGTCTCAAAAGGTATGTCACTTTACATAAAAGTGTCTGCTAAAATATATATATATGAGAGATCATAGACAGTAGAATGCAAGCAGTAGGTGTTAACTTAAAGAAAACTGCTGGCTATGTACAATAAACTGAAACGTCTACTGGTGATGTTCAAAGGAGATGTTCATTATTATCTTCTCTGAAAAAACAATAACCTAACTCCTTACTTATGGTTCATCTAATACTATTTCCTTTGGATACTCAGGATATCGCTTGAAGACAAAGATAAACCTACTGTAATATTATTTGCAAGGAATCCTATTTTCCTAGCATCCTACAAACGTTAGCTGTTTGGATTGTATGCTTAGATGCAGGGGATTGATAGGCTGCAGATTTTTTAGGGTTACTTCATTTCAAGGCTGTTGCAATGCCTAGTAGTCCTTGCTGTCACAAGAGTAGATATTTTATAACTTTCAAGGTAACTGCATGCCAAACCCATCGACTGGAATCGAGGTAGACGTGCCAAGCAGACCAACCCCAAAGCCTGCTAAGTAGAAGATGTGACCTGCCCTAATCCTTCATCTCTCCACACTCATCAGCCTCCACATAAACTCATACGTCAACCTGAGCCCTTTATCGGCTCAACATCCCACAAAAAGGCAATTAATCATACGTGGGAAATTAGTCTCACCTAGACATCAGTTTTGTTTCTGTTTGAATACAGCTGTTCTCCAGCTGCAAACCACTCCTTGCATAATATCTCTGACCGTTTCTCTTTTTTCAGATTTCTGCCAGAAATCCTCATCTCCCACTTTGGAGCTTCTGGCTCCACTTAACCCTCCATGACGTCTTTCACTGTGTACACCGGACAGATGAAGCACTGCCCAGGGTGAATTATGATTCTCACAGTCCTCCTGCTCTCCCTCCTCTTCCTCGGAGCACCTGCCCAATTTAACCCTGAGGTTACGCAAGGCAGGGAAACCCAGGCAGCCGGCCCCCTCGAGTCCATACAGCCGTGATTCTGTTTATAAGAAATCTCTGCATTTTCCTTCTAAACCCAGAGATTTTCTGGAAACCACGTCAGAAACGCGACCGCTGCGTTATCGGATCTGGACAGGTGACGTATGTTCTCTCACTTCCCATAAAGCGATGAAGCATGTGATTTCTCCGTCATATTAAATAACTCATATTATCCATCCCCCACTCCCAACTTCAGAGATGTTTTGTTTGATTACATACCTTGGGATCGTTCTCAGCAATGCTGCCCCATGATTGGGTTGCAACGCTCAAATTTCTGTTGATTTATTAAGAGACAAAACAACCTGGGACTGAAATGGGGGGGGGGGATTTCTGTTAACTTTGGGCCAGCTGACTCTTTTGATTGCCATATTGAGAATAAACAAGAGGACTGTGTGAAGGGGCCTAACATGGGTCCTCTGCATCTACAACACTCTGGTGAGGCTTGAAAGAGTTAGGGGGTGTTTAGGGGAGTGTGTCCCTCCGGCAGATTCATGGTCCAGCTGTGTCGTCCAAAGAGGGCGGGGTGTCAGGTCTTATCCAGTAAGAGCCTCTAAGGGTAGCAGTTGAGCTGTTTGGTGATATTTAGTCGTGCTCTTTGCTTTTTGGCTCCAAAGGCCGCATCCTAGTGAGGGAAATATATAGCAAGACCTACGTATTATCATTTAAAAATGCATGCATATGTAAATCAGCACTGCACATGTGTTGTAATGCACATAAGGTTAAGACTGAATTTAATATGGCATGATAGGTGGAATTTTTGCATTGGTTCATAGATCATTGTGTTTCTATTGTGTGTCATCTGTTGTGTCAAAAGTTACAACTGTTATGTGTGTGCGCTGCTCCTCTTTGCCTTTTAAATTGCCCCTCGGAGACAAATTAAGTTTTTTTAATTGAA
Source organism: Isichthys henryi (assembly GCA_026776945.1). Classification (NCBI taxonomy): domain Eukaryota; kingdom Metazoa; phylum Chordata; class Actinopteri; order Osteoglossiformes; family Mormyridae; genus Isichthys; species Isichthys henryi. Next base: position 49,741,700 of record JAODJX010000001.1, read on the forward strand.
TTTGAATTGAATTGAATCACATCCCTGAGGCTGAGGGTACATGTCCCAGGACTGCTCTGTGTGTGTGGAGCTTGCAGGCTCTTTCTTTGTCACGCTGGGAATTGGTGTCTCTAAAACGCCCCTGTTGTCTGTATGTTTTCGTGCCCTAGCGTGGACTGACACCCTGTCCAGCGTGTCCCCCACCTCTGAACCCTGTGCAGCCTGCGATCGATTCCAGACCCACCTGCAACCATGACCAGGATAAATATCTGGAAGAGGAATGTATGGAAGTATATCTTACTTATTTAATAAGTGTGTATATATATATATGTGAATGTACACTATTCTGCTCTGTGCCTCAGGTCCAAAAACTCCTGCTTAGTCTCAGATTGCATCAGACCACGTCAAGGGCTCTCAATGACGATTCAGCTCGTGGCATTCCTGCTCAGAGCAGGGCCCTGCGCTTTCTCCCACGTTACAGGGCTTCCCATCGCACCTTGTCATGCTGGGTACACACACGCCCCTCCCATGTCAGGCAAACCCAGGGCCCAGATTTTGGATCCGGGTTGCTGCACTTCAAGGGGGAAAATGGTGAAATAACATGATTTAATGTTTATTGTTGAGACGTTAGATAATCCTCCTCCATACTCTTGCATTGATCCTGAAATGTTCTGACACCCTTGGATGGAAAGTTGTAGGAACAAAGGAATGGAAGGATAGATAAAGTCTCGAGGCTGTCTATTTTGCCGCAGTCTCTCGTGAAGCGGACGAGTCGTGTCGGACCCAAACCTCAATCATGTGTTTACAGCCGCTGGACCCTTGCTGCAGACGTGTCACAGACGGACCGCGGGCCAGCATCCGCGACCCACATTCTCCCCCCGCGGCATGTTGGGAAATGGAAGTCTCATTTCGGAAAACAATCCGCCGCATAATCCGCTAAATCTCAGCGTTCTTGGACGCCTGCGCCTCGCAGCCCATTTGCTTAGTGACAACATCGGTGTCTCATTGCATTGGAGAGCATTAAAGGCAGAATCCCAGCGCTATTACAAAAGCACTTGTTTACACGTCCTTTCGGATCTCAGATCCATGCACCCTGAGGCTGATATTTAAGCTCAATAGCACGGCCCTTGCTCCGTTTTAAAGCCATCTACACATCCCTTCTGCTGAAAGGGGGATTTAGAGGCTGCAGAAGAGCCAGTGCTGAGAGGTATAGTATCCCATAATCCTCTGCTGTAAAAACGGGGCCTTTTTTTCCCAGAAATCAAAACACTTTATTGCCATTGTACAAACATAGCAGAAATGGTTATGGTTCAGTGTCAAACATGTAGTACCAGACAATATTACAATATACACAAAACTAAAGAACACAACAGAAAGCACATATTTACAGGAAACAGTGCAAAAATCTTAAAACAAATAAGTTTGCGTAACAGTGTCATGCGCAAGTGACTGCAATTTGCAAGAGAAACTGTGCAATGTGCCGATTTCACAGACACGGGACAGACCAATAACCTGAAGAAGTACAAAAACAATTGTTCACTGTATACTGATGACGTGCAAGTAGAGGGCCAAAAGGGACATGGAACAGGAGAAAGAGAAGAAGCAGGAGCCAAATGCTACCCAGGTTAGCCTGCAGGACAGGAATACTGTCACTGTGTTACTCTGAGGTTTGGCCTAGACACCCAAGCCCAGTGTCTAGGCTCAGTAACACTTGGCTGCTTTTCCTTGACCAACCAGGAACAAGACCCAGGTGGCACACAGTACATGTGAACCCACAGAACAACCGCGGTTGGGTAGATTTCCCAGGTGGCTCTTTGATAATCAAACAAGTCACAGAAATGCCGGCGAAACCGCAAAACTCAGAATCCAGAGAGAATTTCTCATACAGTTACAAAGCAAAGCTTCTCTCTCAGCCCTGTCTATGTGTAGCCATGTAACTATGGCTGGGCATTCGAGTGCCAACATGCTCTCCTCTAATTCCCCTGTCAATGCCCTTCAGGGTAATAAAGAGATTTACGTGTCTGTAATAAAACAAAACTCTGAGTGTGCGCAAGAAGAAACCATGTTTAGAAGCTGAATTTACACCTAAGATATACCTGTGCTAGTTAAAGTGCTGCGATGAGCTGGCCCCCCATCCTGCGTTGTTCCCTGCCTCGTGCCCATTGCTTCCGGGATAGGCTCCGGACCCCCCGCGACCCAGTAGGATAAGCGGTTTGGAAAATGGATGGATGGATAGTTAAAGTGTCCTGGCTTAATCTGAAGTTAAAAGCTTTATCCAAAATATGTAAAAACTATTTTATTTTTTCACAATCCATCACAGAGTTTTAACTCATTCTTCCATCAGCTCTTCATCGAGGTTTATTTTGCAATCATTTCACGCTCGCTGCACACAAAGCATATTATGCAAACGCATAACAAGTCGTTGACAAATTAAGGAGCTGTGCGAAGCAGATGGGATTGTTCCTTCGCGTGATTTCAGTAGGGAAGCCAGTAAAACAATAAACTTACTGCTTTTATTGAGCTACAGCTTGATTAATTATATAGACCGATAAATGTAATGTTGAAGACGATTTAACTGCAGGCAAATTGAGCCAAATTAATTAACATGTAGAAGGGGAAGAGAAAAAAAACCAACTGAATACAAAAGTTCTCTTCAGGAACTAGCAGAGGTTGCCCCTGGATACCAGATCAAAGACAGCTCGTATTCGTTTTCATTCGACCAGATTATTTCTGATGATTCAGGTGGGCCTCTGAGAGAAAGTGACCTTGCCGAGGATGATGCTACTGATGCAAGTCGGAATCTGATTGGCTGGATACAGGTAATGCTGGATTGGGGAACTTTCAGAGTCAAATCTGCCTTTCTCTTGTTTTCCCTCATGCACCTTCTGGTCTCCAGTTACATGCCCACCCCACCCCCACATCTGGGGGCGGCTGCCCACTCACATCTGTTCGCAAAGCCGACGGAAGGCTGTTTCTGACTGGTTTTCGGCGCCATGGCCTGTGCGGAGAACCCTTTGTACCTCATGTGCTTGTCTCGATCCCTGCGATTTTGTAAGCCTGTCCGTTTGGATCGTACTCTCACTTTTATTAAGGACAGCACGCACATGCAGATGCAGGCGTGCGTGGGGCTTGCACACGCTCGCTCCGTACATGCTGCATGCTGCACACGCTCACAATACCCATGGGCCCAGACACACGCCAGAGTGCTCGTACGCACACGCATTTCCAATTTCCTCTGAACGGCTACATCAGCATTTTAGATTTGTTTTCATACCACGGTTCCCCTTCACGCAAATAAAACTGGCGTGAAACTCCCACCAGGGATAGGAAAGGTAAACAAACTGCCATATAACTTACCCCTGTCTCAGAAACCAGCCATTCAGACCCCCAAGACGCAAGTCCAGACAACCAACATAGATTAGTCTGGTCTGACCCAGTCGGTATCCATTCAGCGATGCGGTTAGTGCAAAATAAACGTTATTTAACTCCAGCAAGCCATAGCTACTGAAGCAGTACCTGCTCAAGGTCATCTTATACTCCTTCTGCTGCGGAACTGGAGGGTCAAACACTGTATAATCCCAGCCTACCCAAACCACCTAAACATTTCCCTTAGATGCATCAACGCATGCATGTGACACATGAAAACCTGTTAAAAAACTACCAAAAGAGGCTGCAGACTGACTAATTAAATTGGACGAATATGGTACTTATAGTCAAAATGACACAAACCACCAGGTAACTACTAACTGTGCTGGGATGTAGCACAGCAACTAACCTGCTTGACACATACTGATCGATGTCACATAGGGTAGCAGGATTCGCGGTGTGGCATTCAACCAGACGCTGGCACCCTGTAACACGTTACCAACCACCCTGTAACGTTTCTGCCCAGCACCCCTGTAATCGTTTCCCTTCCAGCAAGGCAGCATTGCGATGCCCGCACGCATGGCATCATGGAGGGAAACTTGAATATGATTTCATCAGCCATAAATTGCCGACATTTTCCAAAGTTTCAGTGCTCAGGAATGTTGCTCTCTGGCCCCGCCAGCTCTCTGGCTCGCTCACACACATGCACGCACACACACACACACACACATTCCTCTCATGGCCAGTCAGCGCAGCCAGACCAGAGGGGTTCGAATCAGCCCAGATCGGCTGAGGCCCAGAGAGCCTGGTTCCGGCACAGCTGTAGGCCGCCTGCTACAGAATGATGTCTGAACACACCACGATCACATGACCGGACTTAGCAAAAAGAGGCAATCAGACATGTGTTGTCGTCATGGATGCTGGACCTGACAGGGTTCAGATCCCAGGAGGTGTTCTACCGTGGATGGAAACAGATGTCAGTCGATCATTCTCATTGTCATGAAAAAAAAAAAAAACAATAATGAAACGTGGCCATTTTTGAGTGAATAATTTGAGGTTGACATATATAGCACCTTGGAGAAGACCCTAGAGAGGCTACTGAAGACTCAGCCTCTCTTCCACTGACCTTCGCTTCTCTTTAGCCATACATTCTAACTGAAAGTGACAATTTTTGTGTTCTCGAATGCAATTAAATTGTTGATGTATCTTTAATCATCTTTGCATTAATTTTGCTATTATATGCATACATATAATATTAAGTCGGCCCTTCCGCATCGTGGGCTTTAGGGGAGCAGGCCTCCTGCAATCTAGAGAAAATGTGTAAAATTTCATGCTCCCCTTACCGAGTTAATCGTGCGAAGCCAGCGACACAAACAGAGAGAAGAAATGCAAGATACGAAGATCACTGTGAGATATCAGATTTGGGATGTTCCAAACCAGCACTGCACATATATTTTATGAGTTACTAAACTTTTTGTGTGTCGTCTACTGGCCTTTGCATGGCGGCTGCGACTTTTGCAAAACTCCCGAAAACTACCCATTTCATTCTGTATGCCAATTCCACGACGGGGAAAGATGAGATGCAAAGGGGTTGACTGCAGTTGTTTGCATTTCTTTAATGGAATATTTGTGAAATTTGAAATTCTTCTATTTTGCACTTTTGGTCTCATTTACATCAAAATGTATTTATGTTAAATGTAGCTGAATTCGGTGCTTTCAGTAGAGGGGAAATGGAATGAACTAATTAATTATGACCTTAGTAAATTTAATTTTGTACCTCCAGTCCATCATGCCAACTTTATACACAATCTACTCAGAGTACATTTAACTTTACACATATTGTATTTGTTATGTCTTGTCGCACGTAATTATGATTTTATTGTTTCATAGGATGGGGCTTCAATTGTGCTTCTTTTTCTCTCTTTTTGCCCAAGCAGGAATAACTTATATTCAGGAAAAATGATAAGTGGCTTGGGTTTGGGGAAAAAAAACATACAGTAGGGACCATATTTTGTTGGCCAACAATTTATAAATTAGCCAGATAAGGAACTTCAACTGAGTCTGAGCTCAATTATAGAATTTTGAACTTCTCAGAAAAAAAAGAACACAGATTCAGCTGACAGACGCTCAAATGTTACTTATTGAGCTAGAAATTATGAGGAACGTGGGCAAATGTACATTCAAGCAGCTCCAAAACCATCCGCCTTCCTCTCACTAGATGAAATGGTAATTATGGTATATGGTTTTCTTCCAAGGAGAATCTGCTGACTGGCTCCATTCATTCAGGAGATGGGGGTAGGTGGGGGGGGATTTAATTTGTGTCTTTGATTTGGGTCTACTTTGTTTGAGAAGGGGGACCACGAGTTGATTTGAAAGGAGACAGGGTAGCAAGCTTAACGATGCAAAAGAGAACAAAAATCTCTCCTGACTTAATTTGCTCTGGCTATTTTATGACATGTCGCTGAGATGTGATACTGTACTGGTTTAAGGGCCCCAGCAGGGGTTCACTGGGGGCACATTTGGCCCGCACGTGTCCCCCTCCCACCCCCTGTTGTGGTGAGGCTGGAACCAAAATCAACATGGCCGCAAACCGCGGCAAAACGGCCTTGAAATGCCTTAGCCTGAAAAACGCATCGTGGCTTTTCCCGTTAGTCATCTCTGAATGATTTTTATTCTTCCCCAGGTTGGCGTACAGGATGCATGTGCGTATACTCGCGTGTGCATATACATGCGTGTGGGTGGGAATCAGACACCTGATCACGTGTGGCTGGCTGTAGGTTTAAGCGTCACTAAATGTGAATGTGTGTATGTGGCCTGCAATGAACTGACACACCATCCAAAAGTGCACCCCTGTCCTGTGCTTCCTGGAGTAGATTCCAGGCCTCCCACCACCCTGTCCAGGGTAAGTGGTTGGATGGATGGATGCATGGATGGATGGATGGAGGGAGGGACAGCTGATATTGTTACAATCATTGCTCTTTCCTAATTAATGCATGAAACACTTCTGAAACCGAAATCTGAAGCTGAGAGGTGCATGAGATTGGAATGCAAAAGGCCTTCAGGAAATCACTACCTTGCAATCTTTTCAACACAGGTGGTGTTGGGTTGGGTTAGATCTTTGTCACACCACCCGTTTGGAGGCGTGTCGTCTCTCCGAGTTGCAAGCCAACAAACCCTATTTTAACTTGACTAAACCCCAGTAAAGTCCCTTCCCCATAGCTGTCCCTCTGCTACCCTCCAGGTTGCCCTTTGCCATTCCCTACTATTTTATTTTATGTGCTAAATCACACTCAGTGACCATAAATGTAGTGATTCTGGAAGCTTCTCTTTAGACTTTAGATCAGATATGTATAGAAAAGCGTCAGATGGATGTCAAAAACAGCTCAGAGATACCAGATAGCACGCAGAGTGAATTTGCTCCTTCTAGAACCTACTAGACCCTTCTGGCATGTTTGCACTGGTGACCCCACAGAGCAGGTAAGGTCAATGCCAAGTGTGCACTATGCAAGTGCGCCCCCTGTTGGGAAAATATCTGCGGAGGCAACAAACGGCATCGCCACTGGCATGGCATTGTCGACAGCATTTGTGGTAATGGGGAATTGCCGTCTGTGGGAAGAATGAACCTATGTCCCCCTCACCATGTACCCTCTGTCTGAGGCTCTTGCTAACCCAGTGCCCCTCAAGGAAGAAGGATCTTCTCGGCCCTGCCTGCTCCAAGTGCCTCCAACCACACAAAAAACCCTGCTCAAGCATCTACAATTCCCCCAGCAGTGTAATTGCAGCCCATAATTACAAACAGAAAACCTCTGGATTAAAACAGGGTTTTTTGTTGTTTTTTTTTCTGGAACATGGGTGCAAATGTGGACCAGCGTTCTTCTTGTACTCCAGATGAGCAGCCAGGAGAGATCCACGTGCTGATGCATTATGGGTCAATCCCAGGCCACGTTGCCTTTACAGGGCCTGTCTACCCTGGTCTGATTCCACAGCTCCCCAATCTCTGAACATCTGTCTTGATTCAAGAAAAGGCCTCTTGAATATTTCACTCGACCAGGCTAAGCTCTGGAGATGTCCTGTGCATGGGCCTGATGCTTTACCTGAGTTACTGCAATTCCCAGGTAAGGAGCAGGTGCACCAGCGTGAAGTAGAACCAACATGACCAGGGACTTTGCTGCCAGGTGGGGTCTGAATTTCCTGCAACAAAAGCGGTAAAATGTGGGATAATGTTAGGTGAGTGTATGTCTTGCAGGCTTCCGTGCTTGTGATCGGAAGGTCACCAGTATGAATCCTGTACTTGGCAAAACAAGTTGTGAAACTCATGAGCAATTACCCCCCCCAAAAAAATAAAAAATAAAAATGTGTCAGGGGTATAAATGGCAAAGTGCTCAGACTGCAAACCTCACTATCACTGATATGTGTGTATGTCTCAAAAAAGGTGGGATTTGTGGAAATAAGCATTCCAGTGTGTCTGTACTCATACTTTTGCAAATGGCAAATAAGCATTTAATCTCTAGTATTAGTCAGGGATGCTGGCAGATGTCATGTAGCTACCACCTCAGAGTTTCCAGGGTCACTTAATCCTTGGTGATTGCCAGGATGTTCCCAGATAACTTGCCTCTCAGTCTCCATCTATGTCAAAGTAGGCCAGGCTGCATCCAGCATCGTCCCTCACTCAGCAGGACAGTAGCATTTTCACCGCAGCATTATGGATATAAGCAGTTAAAATGTGTGGCTCGTGAGTTCGATGCGGGTGTTACGATGGGATGGACACTTGGCGCAATTATCACAGAAGAACTATTTCACCATTAGCACAGTTAGCGTAGGCTGGCTCCATCTTCTTTTTGTGTCCCGTGTACGGTGGCGATATCTCTTTGTCCGCTCTTTTCACCCTTCTTCACCAAAGGCTCTGGGTATGTGCTTTTCCCTTCTCCCCCCAGTATAATGCAACATTGCCTTTAACGAGATACAGCTGTGAGCAGAGCCGTCTGCCTTGACGCGGGGGCGCATAACTTGCTCTCCCAAGTCACATGGGTGACCCGCTTTCTCCCGCCGGCCTAGACGATAAGCGTGTCTCTAGAAGCTGGGCAAATCAAATGACAGAGAGATTAATCTGCATAATGCTAGGCTAATGCTAATTGCATTCCACATGACCCCAACTCTCCTACTGCTATGCTAGGCTAATGCTAATTACTTAGCAAATGGTCCTGACTGTCTATTAGCATAAATAGCAAAATCCTTTAATAGGGAGCGTCAAATCCATTCCTCGACACACTGAACAGCACAGAAGATAAAAAGAATGACTAATTAGCTAGCTGCTATCTGTGTTTTGAGAAATCCTCGGTGACAATTAACAAGAGGAACATGGCAGCCTGTATCTGGACCCGCCCCTTGGGATTTAGCAGTTTGCTTCTCCTTCTCCTGAAGCCCCATATTCCAGGAGAGACGTTTGCCTGGACGGTTTGCTGTTGCTTGGCCGGTAGATTTTATAGGACTCCATGCTCTTTCCTCTGCGGTCTAATTACTTTCTCACTCCATGCTAAAACCCTTTGGTCTCTGGTACAAGAACTCAAAACTCATCAGGAAGGACATATATATCAAGCACATGATGTCCCAGCAGTTGGAAGATGCAGGCTTCAATCATCTACATGCTAAGACCCAAAGAATGCCATGTTAGAGCTTCTTATTACATAGCCCTACATAAATGATACATAATGCCTTCTATAAACAGCCCTATGTCTAAATCAGCTTTCTTACATTGCCAACTTATAAGGTGCTATGACAAAGCTATTGCAGAAAGTGTCAATCTTTGCTCTTGTGCTATGTTCAGTGTCAATGCGATGTGCATCAAATCCTGTATGTTAAAAGTATAAACAGCATGAGATATTTCGTTTACATTTTAAATTGCTGCATAATCAGAATTGGAATATTTTATGTTTGCGTTAGTAAAGCAGCTCCTTTCACATGCACACACACACACACACACACACACACACAGTCTCCTCAGAATTGTGGTGCAAAGACACCCTACAAACAGCAGGACGAGCCAAACAGGAAGTGCACACAGTGTTAAAGGCTTCATTTAACCTGCAAGCAAGTACATATCATAGACGAAGTACACAGACTGCCTACTAAATAAACATGATAATGAAATGGCTGGTGTTCAGTAATACCTGGTCCACCATTAAAGTGCAATTAGGGGGTATTTTTAATTACTGAATAAGCTATTGTATTTGCTGCTACATGGCTGGGTTAGCTATGCTAAACACACGGTGTGCATACAGACACACAGACCGCTATAAGGTCATTAGTCAAAGAGCACATAAATTATATCAAAATCCTTCAGCCAGAAGCAAACGCTCAGGTGTGAATGCCATGTAATAGATCTATCCTGCCCTCTAGTGGTTCTTAACACCAACTAATAGCCTTCTCCTTCAAACATCCATTTATCTGTTCAGAGCAGGGTCATGGTGACCCAAGGAAGCAGAGGGCATTAGACAAGGGAATCGAACCCACAATAGGATGCCATTGAGAAGCATGGTTTGTACCATGTCCTGAAGTACATGGACACCGCAGATGAGCTTTCCAGAATCAGGCAGTCGTTCGCTTTGTGGAGGATGACAGAGAGCTAAAAGAGGCTGGTCATTATTGAGTGGCCGCGGGGCAGTACAGTGCCCACATTTTGCTCTGGTTTCTGCTAAAATCTGGAACTCTGTAACACTAGAACTCTTAATACAGCCAGAACAGGCAGTCAACACTAATACAAACAGAACCATTATTTTGTTTCACTCAAGCATCTAAGTGAACTGACCGTCAAAAGACAAAAACATTTGCAATTCTAATTTCTTCTGAACAGAGCTTAACTTTTCTGCCTTAAACCCTATACGGTCCCCACAGTCGCAATACATCCTCAAAACACATTAATTGTAGGAGCATCATTTGTGGACCCACCCACTCACTAACAAACCTTAATGAGGGCTCAACATGAGGATATCTTTGTAAGACAGTGGATGAGTGATGTTACATTGGATCCTTTGGTTGTATCCTGTGGTGGATTAAATCACGTTAAATGAATCGTGAGTTATGTGTTAATGTGTTATAATGTGTTAAAAATGCCGGCAGAACTAGAATCCGAACTCTTACCTTTACATATTAATGTTATTACTGGTCAAATTTTGGAGCACTGAAATGTGTTACCATCCATCGCATGACATCACGCCCTTGTGAGTGAACATGACCCCTTGGTTAGTTTTTCAGGTGATTGGGTTCCAGCTATGGATGTCTCCTCCACAGCATTTTTGTCACATAGCTTCTTCCGAGCTCTCTTCTGCAGTCAGGATTCCTCTCCTCACTCCTGCAGACACACTGAGCCGTCTCAAAATCCTTATGGCTGCCCTGGAAAGGTGCCACACGCTAAATTTTGCGATTAAAATACCCTTTGCAGTCCCTTTCTGCAACCATTCTGATTTTCACTGTAATAAACTTGCCTATGGTGCTGGAGGTTCTCCGTAACTTCTCCCTATACTTCCGCAGGCACCTTCTTCATCAATTCAGAGGACTGCTGTGTCATTCCTAAAGGCAGAATGACACAAACATGGCCATCGACCATATCTCCTGCAATTCTTTCTGCCCCCTTGTAGGTCTTGACACCTGAGCAGAGAGAAATACTTAAGCATAAACAGTGAACAGCACCAAAATGCAGTTGGGGGGGGGGGGGGTCAATTAGCTAGGATCCAGGGGCCCTCACTATGTTGCCTGGCCCAATAAAACCACAGGACCCACTAATCTGCTCTGGTTCCAGAGCAAGCCTATCGCTCTGGGCATTAACCATGTGCCAGCAGTAAGCAGGCAGGGTATTGATGTGTTGCCCATTACCCCTTGTTAACAGACATTGGCACAAGCAGGTGTGAGACTGATTAAATGAGGTTGCTGTGCTCTGCCAGATTCCCATCTTTGACACATAGAGAAAGTGGGTCACTTATGTTAAGTTTGCACCCAAAAGTTCTTCACCTCTGCTAAATTTCTCTTTGCATTTATGTATACTGAAGGGTGCTGATCAAAGCAAAACAATGTTTTTAAATATAACTCTGCCCTCCTCACGCTTTATTCTCAATCCAAGATCTAATCATGCTAAACAAAAGAAGTTCTTAAACCTTGTCCATTCATTCAACCCCTTTAATAACCAGAAAATCCAAACCCAAACGATGCAGCAGCACCCCCTGGTGACGTCTACTTGGAGCGCGGTTCACTGCGTGTGGCCGTGTTAAGCACTGGCCATCGCCCAGGATTGTGAAGCGTCTAAATGAAAAACAAGTTTGATTAGCTTATCGCTCGGAGCTCGCACCACTTAATGTTTTTACAGCTTCGGTTTTACGGGTCCCTCTTTAACCCAAAGCAGGATTGTTAATACGCAAAACTGCATTTACGAGTCATTTCTGCACCCATCTAATGTGCCCTGTCCCGTTAAAATGGCTGTGGTCATCAAAAACAAAAAGATTCGGCACGGTAAAAAAATGCTCGTATATTTATTTATATGTTTGCTCGCCACAAGAGACTTAAAAAACAGTTGCAATCCATATATAACACATTTCATTCGTCAGTTCATCAGTTTGCTAATTTCCTTAGACAAAAACAGCTGTGAACTAAAGAATATTTAGCCAGCAACGGAAGGGCTGTTGTTTTCTAACTGGATTATTAACGAGATGCGAATTACACGCCGTGAAGTTATACTTAATGCAGTTAAACACGTATTTTTATAAACAATATTTGCACGACACCCTCCTTATAGTTGTCACGCTAGTCCTATAATAGATGCTTGTAACTTTAATCCCAAAAATAATAATGAAAACAGGGTAATCGAAAATAAATTAATAATGGAATACCATGTACTTTTCTGTGGAACAAAACTGTGAGGCAAAGATAACGTTTATATACCTTCAAAATTCTGCACTACTCTTACTTTTAATTATTTTCCAAAAGAACCGGTTTAAAAAGACTCCTTACAGGGCCGAATAAGACGTAAGTACCGTATGTAAAATTCTCCTCAAAGGGCTGCTGGGGGAGCATGAAAAGCCGTGGGATGGATGTAATGAAATCATGTCTGCCCTTGGTGTCGCGGCAGGAACCATTACTGGCTGCACACGAATTAAAATGCAATGTGAACAATAACGCAGACACCACTAAAAGGGGACTGTGTAGGAGACAACATAACAGCTACTGGGGAAAACGTTACTCTAAGGTCACTCCTTTATTTACCTTTATGTACCAAAAGTGGGGACTCGAGTCCCTGACTTGTGACTCAACTCGGTAAAACTGATGAAAAGACTTGGACTTGAGGGTAATTGACTTGAGGCTTGACCCAGATTTGCAATGTTTTGACTCGAGACTTGACTCTGACTCGCCAAGGAATGACTTGTTCCCATCCCTGTAATGTACCTTCATTTTTCTATAGGACTCCAGCAAATGTGAAAGAACCAAAAACAACACAGTGCTGTTTCAGATCTACAGTGAGGGAAATAATTATTTGACCCCTTGCTGAATTCTTTTTACATTAATAAATAAAGGAGAAGACAATAATTTCACTGGTAGGTTTATTTTAACAGTTAAAGATACGTTATCAACAAAACAAGCAAGAAAATATCATTATATAACAGTTACAAACCAATTTGTCATTCATCTCAGGAAATAGGTATTTAATCCTTAGGAACACATGCTTTAGTATTTAGTGGAATAACCATTGTTTGCAAGCACAGCTGTCAGACCTTTCCTGTAGTTGGTCACCAGGATTGCATGCAGATCATCAGTAATTTTCATACACTCCTCTTTGCAGACCGTCTTCAGATCTTTAAGGTTTTTAGGCTGTCACTTGGATAGATGAAGGTTAAATTCCCTCCATAGGTTTTCTATGGGATTAAGGTCCAGAGACTGGCTAGGGCCCCCCATAACCTGAATGTGCTTCTTCTTGAATCACTCCTTTGTTGCCTTACCCGTATGCCTAGGGTCATTGTCTTACTGGAAGACCCACCCGCTGAAGGGGTGGCTGAAGGAAGGAGGTTCTCATCCAAGATTCTACAGTACATTGCCCCGTCCATCTTTCCTTCGATGTGGTGCAGCCATCCTGCACCCTTGACAGAAAAACACCCCCAAAGCATAATGCTTCCACCTCAGTGTTTGATGGTAGGGATGGTGTTCCTTGGGTTATAGTCAGCATTCTTTTCCTTCCAAACACAGAGTAGAGTTGATGCCAAACAGATTGACATCACATTTTTCCAAGCCTCGTTGGAATTATTCAGGTGTTCACTGGCATACTCCCGAAGGGCCTGAACATGGGCCCTCTTGAGCAGGGGTACTTAGCAAGCACTGCAAGATGTCAAACCATAACGGCACAATGTCTTACCGATGGTTTTCTTGGTGACTGTGGTCCCTGCTGCTTTGAGATCATTAGCAAGCTCCTCCCATGTAGTTCTGGGGTTAGTCCTCACCATTCTTAAGATCATTGTTGCTGGATGAGATGAAATCTTTCTTGGGGCCCCAGACCGCGGGTAATTGACAGTTTTATTTGTCTTTCTTCCATTTGTGAATAATTGCACCAACAGTTGTCACTTTCTCACCAAGCTGCTTGCTGATGGTCATGTAACCCATTCCACCTTTGTGGTGTCCTTAGACGTCTCTTTGGTATTTCCCATGGTGATAAGGTTGAAGATGTAGACAGGTTAGTGACCCAAGAATACTATTTAACAAAGTAATGCCATTAAATGACAATGATGGCTTGGTATCTGTTAATACTTAATTAAGTACTACTTGTGTTAGTGCAAATATACTTGACCTAATTTCTTGCTGGCTTGTAGGGGATCAAATAATTATTTCCATAGATAAATGACAAATTGATTTGTACCTGTTACATAATGATTTTTTTCTTGTTTGCT
>JAODJX010000001.1:49835567-49852334 GCA_026776945.1 Isichthys henryi
CTCGAGGCTGAACAGATTCAGCTCAGCTAACCTCTCCTCATAAGACATTCCTCTAAGACCAGGAATCATTCTCATAGACGTACGTTGAACCCTTTGCAAGGCAGCAATGTCCTTTTTAAGGTATGTTGACCAAACCTGCACACATTATTCTACGTGGGGTCTTACCAAGAAATTGTATAATCTTAGTATCACCTCCCAACACAGCTAGAGATGTAATTAATTTCTTCCCCACACTGGTGACAGTGGGATATGAAGCGTCAACATATACATCAAGGTCTTTCTCATAATCAGCTTCCTTTATTTCAGTGGAACCCATAAAATTTCTGTACTTTATATTTCTACTTTCTGCATGGATTACCTTACATTTGTCCACATTAAATTTCCTCTGTCACTAATTAAATCAAGATCCCTGTGCTTCTAGTTCGGTATCTGCTACACCACCCACCTTGGTGTTGTCTACAAGTTTAACCAGTGTACTATATATATTGGTGTCAAAATCGTTAATGTAACTTAGAAACAACACAACCCTTTCCTGTGTTTAGCACTGTAAGTCCTGTGAAAAGTTCAACCCCCCATGCCCCCCCTTGCTGCTGCTGGTGTATGTATGTACTGTACTGTACTGTACAGTATGTCAGACCTTGGTTCTGGGGGACTGCTATTTTGTGCTTATTTCTGTCATCATTGCTTGCTGTCTGTATGTTGCACTGTAATTCTGTATCCCTCTAACACTGTATACCTGTATGCATAGTATGACAATAAAGCCCACTTGACTTGACTTGACTTTGGTTTTTCTCCCACATCGAGTGACATTCATGACCCCATCAAAGCCAGGGACACTTGGCTGGCCAGCTCTCGCCAGATGACTGAGTTACGTTCTCTGGTATCTCACCAGGTGGCTCGTCAGGAGAACTTCGTCTGGCACTCGACCCGGCACGTTGCCGAGAATGGCTGCAGCACGTTGTTCACTGTGAGGCCTACGGTGCCAGCGGGTGCCATGCACATCAGCCATTGTTACACCATGCTGACGTGAGTCCGACCACCTCCAGGGCCCATATCATGGGCAAGCAGGCAGCCGGCAACATTAGCACTCTAGCAAGGACCCAAAATCAGGCGAAACATGTGCACAGTTCTGAAAAGGAGCTAATTGCTATTCTGCAACTGTTTTGATTTTGAGAAAGATATACAATACTAATAGAGGAAAAGCCAACTTGTGCCGGGAGAAAAGTGCACACATTACAAACAGGCAATCAGACACAGGGAAATGTAAACACGATGTATATTTACTTTTTATTGATGCGTTGGAGGTATTTTTTCAGTATATGTGAGCACGCTATAGTACAAGCTGCTTGTCTGATCCAAACAAAAATGACATCCATCCACCCTCTATACCTGTTTGACCTATGCAGGAGTCCAGAGCTTATGGGTGCAATAACCCATCACAGACACACACCATTCACTCACACCGATTTGGTAACTCCAATTCATCTTTGCATCCTGCATCCCAGAGCTGTGGACAACTGCTCCACCATGCCAAAAGTCACGTATTATTTAATTAAAAACACAGTGGAAAGCCACAGGACCAATTGGATCTCATTTATGCAAATCAGGTTTTCCCAGAGTTCCTTGTGTATAATGCCTAACCGTAACTATTTACCTCTAGTAAACACTGCCCTCTGTTTTCCATGCCTGTAGGGAAAAAAAACGTTCGTGTGTTCTTTCCGCTCTCAGCTTGATGGTGCTTTAATATTGTGCCCAACATAATCTGCCTCCAAAAGAGTATGAAGAATTTTTCTCCTGCTCTTTTTATTTTATTGTAGAAAATAGCGGCAATCTCGGTTTTTCTAGTTATATTAAATTCTTGCATCAGGCATCACATTACACCTTAAGGTCAGAAGCAATACCGTAAAGCCAGAGATAAGTAACCATCAGAACTGCAACATATTGGGTAAAACATGTATTATAATCATACTGAGGTCTCGGAATGATAACCCTCCTTGGATATTAAAAGAAGAAAATGAACCACAGCTGATATAACTTGCTGTAAGCAAAGAACACATTTCAAAACCGCAGAAGGGTGTATTGTCAAATGTAAAGCTTACGATGAATGAAACCTGTACCAGTGAATTGGCTTTGAAAAATGAGTCTGAAAATGTGAATCTGAGTCGTGCCATGGTTGTTGTGCAGTGCGGAGTATGTAGTGTTCTGTGCCTGTGATGGGCCCTGCTGAGATTAAGGCTTCTGTAATAGGATTGTCTGTTTCTTTAATAAAACACAAAAAGGCTTAAACATAGCCTGGCTCTGCCAGTGCCCTGTAGCTATTCAGTCCGACTTATTGGGCTGATCACAGCAGAACTGCACAAAGCCTGAAATAATCCCATCTCTTCTCTCTCTGGGAGGAAGATTAGAACCCTTTAGACATTCGAGTTAGCGAGAGGCAAATTAATTTAACTACCATAAATGGAGCCCCGTGTGAAGAGTAAAAATAAATAGATATATACAAATCGGAATGAAAATTTACGTGGAACAGCAGTGCTGCGTGTCAAGTTCACTCTCATTGCAGTGTGGATCTCTGGGTATGTGTAAAAAAAATCTCTTTTTGGGGTTGATTTGTACTGCAGAGTAACTGGGTGCGATCTGGGACTCATCTTACAGCCAAGCATGGGGAAATGAGCAGAGGTATTGTAACAAAGTAATCTGTATGTTCATTTACGGTGGTTTCATGTAAATTCATTGCTTACCCAGATAAATGGATTCATTTCTTAAGGTTTTGTTTCCATTTAGATTTTTATAGATGCTCCCTAAACTGATTTTGTTCATTATGGTATGCTAATGAGTCAGCGAGAGGGATATATATGGTATAAATTCTCAGAAGATGGTCAAATCCCTGAAACGCATAAGGTATGAAAGAAAATGCAATGGTTTTAATTGTGGTAGGTAACAACAACACAACTTCCTGTTGGATAGAGTCCAGCCTGCAACATCACCCACAAGTCAAATAAGCATAGTGAGGTGGACCCAGATGCAAGCCAGGTCACCATAGCAACTCATGGCTCATTGACCTTCCGTAGTTCAATAGTAATAGTACGATACTGGGAAGAACCCAGTCAAAACCTGAAGATGTTATTGATGCTCTGTCTGCTTCTCTCAAGGATCGTATCACATAATGAGCGTGTCCTAAAACAAATTAATGAATGAATGAACAAACGAATGAATGACTGAAGGATCCTATCAAACCACCATTACTGCCAAACAAACGAACAAACAAACAAGTAAATAAATAAATAAACAAGTCAGGCCGCTTGTAAATAAACAATTTAGCAATAATATACCCTGAAAAGCAACTAACAGTTAATGAGCTTCTCTCAAAAGCCCGAGGTCACTGCATGCTGTACATTTTTAATGCACACTTTGCTGGTACATTACGGTCCAGACCGTAATCATTCGAACATATTATGGTCCATTCGTTTGACTGAAGAGTCAATTGCCGACAATTATCGTCTCAATAGATGCAAATTATAATGAAAAGTCAGTGTGCCTTTATGAATGGTGAATCAAAGTCACGTAGGCTTTGGGAACCAAAATGATTTAACTATCAACTGCAATAACTCACCTAAAAACTGGTCTAAGACATGACTCACAAGCTTTTGCTGATTAAAACTGAACTCTGAGAATTTTCACTTTGTACAAAATTTGATGTTCACTGCCAAAAATTATTCTGCTGCTTTGCATAAAATACACAGAAACAGGAATATCTTTTCACTGAAGTGTGCAACAATCATCTTATAATTTACATCTTATAATTTAGTATTTAATGATTAAAGATATGGTAACAAGATACCTTGGATAATCACACTTGATTGGGTGTATGAAAGAGCTGGACGGGTGTCAAAATATTATATATTAATTACACTGTACTAAAACAAACACACATATATACACAGACATTCTTATGCATAATAGTTAAAGCCTAGTTAGTTTACATAGTTGAAGACTATGTAAAGCCTTCCAGTCATGCAACTGCCCACAGAGTGGGTCCATCACTGACCTCCCCAAAGTATATCCTTTGATGAGGAATGATTAAAGACCTCCCCTGAGGCGTGATAATGGAATGGCACTATCCAGATGAGCAGCATCAGGACATTCTCCGTTGACATCTGGAACACCTTCCAGAAAGTCATTAATTATGGCCTACGCTTGCATCTCCTGAATCACAGTTGGGGCAACTACTTCACTAGTATCTGCCCTAAATGTTATCGCATGCCACCTCTGTGGTGGCGTTTCCAGAGGAACCAGCACACGTCTGTTGCCCTCTGCTGCTACAGGAAATGAGGTCGCAGTCTTGACATTTCCCAGCATGCTTTGCCAGAGCTCTGTCAAACTGTACTGATGACAATGTGCTGACGGGGGTCCTTTTGAGATTTGCATTCCTGTAAACTGTAGAAGGTGGATAAAGGGTTGGAAAATTATCAGTTCATAGTTCTATTATCACACTTCAGCTTTTAAACTTAAAACAAATCCTGATCGCTTCATGAACGTGAACCCTGTTATTACAAAGGAGCCTGGATTTTTAAAGATAAATTTCTCTGCAGAAGATCATAGGCTCATCAAAGTTTCTTGCCGTTGCGGGAGTCCGCTTTTTGTGTGCCTGGGTTGAGACATATAAAGGTTGCTCTAAAAATAAAATTAATTGGAAAATAACTTGTTCTTTCTCCTCTAAACACCAGCGCTAGCTGTTCTTTGTGAAGCGTGGACGTGCTTGAGGCTCAAACGCTCAGGCTCAAAAGACTTTTTGTGATCACTAATGACCAATGATGATGCAATAGAAGATCTGGATGCAAGCTCTGCTCAAAGAGATTATATACATCTATATATATATATATATACAGACTGTCCCAGACTTACAACATTCATAATCTTTTTTTTTTTATGAAGTACATGCATATAAAAATGAATTACACCTGGCAGTGTTGTGCTACCTAGTGCACAATGCGTGGCATACGATAGACGCAGAGGAAATGTACCATACTGTATGCAACGGGACTATCCCAGTCTCACACACCCATCTCCCAGTTTCATTCTCGCTCATAATAGTCGGTGCGATTGTCCTACTGTGGCATACGTCCATTTTGACCTGTAGCTGAAGCTGATTTCCCTTTCTCTCAGACAGGGGGCGCCGGCAGTGAGATTTGCCTAGGATGCCACATGGGCTTCGCCTGCCACTGCACTTTTATATGCATTGTTCTCATTTGACACCCACTCCAGTGTGTGTTTAAGGTGGCATGTTCTCCCTGTATTTATCGGAGTTCCCTCTGGGTGCCAGTCCAGAAGTATATGGTTTAGCTGGAGTGATCTATCTAAATCGCCTGCAGAGGGCTCCAGTGTACCCAGAACCCTGCAATCAATTAGTGGTAATGGTAGATAGATCCATCCATCCATCCATCCATCCATCCATCCATACATCCATCATCTTCTAACTGACTTTCCAGTACCAGGTCACACTGTGGAGCCCGTCCCAATCTGCAGTGGCAGATTAACAAGTACATGGGCTCCTACACTTTCCTTAAGCCCCTCTTCTGCCCCCACTCCCCAAAATGATACGACAATTAATTATAACTATTACATAATAGTAACCTCTCCGAATAGATGCATCTCAAAAGCGGTATCCTTAATTACACTCTGATCCAGTACGTGTGAACTCCATCCACAATGGGCACTCAAGATATTAAACAAGTTCTTACTATTGAATATTATCCTCCTTGCATTCCTGGTGTAAAGCCCATTGTTCAGGCTTGTAAAAACTATTTTACGCAGGAAACAGACTAAATATAGGCAAATCAGAAACACAAAACGGGATAAAGAATGCCAAAAAAAGAGATTAATTTACAATTAGTCTTTCCATTTAGTTTTAACCAATCACCAACTCGCAAACAACCAACCAAAAAAGGATAACTTTAAAAAACTGTAGTAATAAAAGAAAGCAGTCGGCCAATAGGGGCCCCCTGATCACTCTGGGCCCTTAGGCTGCAGCTTAGGCAAACCTGTTCACTAATCTGCTCCTGCTGATCGCACCTGGTACAAGGGGGAACACAATGTACAAATATGTACAGCATTGTTAATTAGTTATACAAAATGTAAATCACTTAAATTGTCTTGCTACTGGCAGTCAGGTCACTGAGGTGTGTAAGCAAATACAGACCTACTTCTCAATTCCCCTACATCTCGATGGGTTTGCCGTTGAGTATTAGACAAGATTTATAGAGCACATCCCAGTCTGTCTCCATGGGAGGGGGGTGGGCTGCCTCTGAATATGGGACAAGATTTATGAGGGAAAACTCTGCACGTGTAAATGGAGGGGCCACACAGCCGCAGTGGATCAGACGAGATTTACAGACAGACGGTGAGACGAGCAGATTCGAGAGATTATTCCTCATATGGGTCTTCAGTGTCATTTAGTACCGCTGATTAGCCAATCAATGGCTCTCCGGGGAATGGAACAGAGAACGCATTTGTCTCCGATGTCCTGACCTAGAACCAGGCTAAGCAGGGCAATTTCCTCTGAGTGGCCAATAACCATCAGGGACTTTATGCTCCAAATGTGATCTGATTTGGAGAAACGTTAGCGATGAAGATAAAAAGTCTGACTGAAACATCCACATAAGTCCAGGAGGGGTTGAGAGATGCATCACCACGTACAGGAGAAGTGCAGTCATTACAGACGAGAAAAAAAAAGATGAAATATTAACCTCTAAAGCCAAATTAAAGAGAATTTGAAAAATGGTTAATGGTACATAGGTAGGCCAAAAAAAACAGCTGAAATCTCACATCACGTTTTCATATCTCATGACCTACATGGAGCAGGGATGAAGTGAATCTCTTCTCAATCCCTGTCCAGATTGATATTGTAGATCCAAATAGCCTTTTGGGATTTTTTTCATAGGTGATCTTGGTCTCTTAATAGCCTTGAGCTTTAACTTGAAGAATGTGAGCAAAAAGAATAAGAATTTTTTGCTGTCATGACGTCTAATGTTTCCATTGTCAAGATCAGGCAGAGTATTAGAAGCTCAAATTAGATGCAAAGATAATTACATATACAGATCCGACGACTCTCAGGATGGCCTAATATGTGTATGCAGTTCAGTTGTTTAACTTTTTTTTTCATTATTATTATTTTGTACCAATCCTACAAAATAGATTTGGCTCAACGAACCAAAGGCAACACTTCAACCCTGTGACCTTGTATCCAGAAGTTTCCCTTTAAGAAAAGAAAAGACTGAAGACAGAATCACCATGTGTATCTCAACGATGTCACACAGAACTTTAAGAGGAAAAGTCGCTATACTCATCTTTTCAAACAATAACAAATAATTAGGCGAGGAATGAATGGTACAGAACCCATGGACATAAAACAGACTCGGTAATGTAGGTAATTCTGTTTCAGTGTTACTGTCACTGGGTGTAACTGCACTCTCTTGTCCTTCTCTAGACCAATATGGAGTGATGTGAGTCTGTCTGACGGTTTATTGATCCATTCCAGCTGCCAGAGAGACATTGATTTCCTTTGTGTGAGATAATGGACACTTGAAAGAAATTGGAGGGGAAAATAAATTTTTAAAAAATTCAGATGGCCGATTGAACCCAACAAATACTGTTTCATGCATTCAGAGGGTTAAAAAAATGCATGTAAAAGCACTATTTAACAATTCCAGTCAAAATTACCCCACATTTTCTTTCATTGTGTTTCTAAAACTGCTTTTGAGGAAGATTCTTGAACAAGTACTGTAATGATCTATAATGCATTACATGAAAGGACATGAAAAATGCATATTAGTCAGTTTTATTTTACTAATTAAATGACATAACATGCTTTCTAGTAAATAATAGAGCTGACTAACAGTTTAAACATGATCCCGGTAGATATGAATTTGGATTGACATTTTTCTTTAAACTTAGTATACAGTTCGCCTGTTTCAGGCTGCTTGTAATTCATTTCTAGGTTCCTTCTCTCTTTAGTTACCTTAAATTTCCTTTGGAAGACTTAGTTATTGCAGATTTTGATTTAGTACAGTGTCCATATAAACTGGTGGCTTACAGATCAAATCCTAGAGGGACGAAGGTAATGACAGTACTCAGCAGCAGGGGGAGCTGTTGCACATTCATATTTCTCAATCGCTCCTGCTTCACCTCCTTCAAATTCCCGTTCCCCTGGGTGTACCTGCTTCCTTGTAAAGAAAAATGTCACGGTTGTGTTGCAAGATTAGAAGTTACGCTTTAAAGCACTTTAAAGCCACCGTGAGTAGTTTATAACCCCACCTCCCCCTACTCCTACCCCCTGTGGATCTCTCCAAAACCAGCCTCCTGAATCTCAGATACGCGGTGTCTGGAACTTTTCCTCAGAGAGCTTTATTTCCCAGCGTCCTCGCCAGGATTTTTTTTCTTGGCCTAGTGCTGGTCCACTTTTCTATTTATAAAAGCATATATTTACTGAGGCAGCAAGGTTGGGTGCCCAGCTCAAGGGTACAACGGCAGCTGATGTATGAGATTGCAAGCCTGGAAGCTGGTAGCCCATGATTTTGACCATGAATATGAGAGGGAAGGAAAGGGTCTCGATTGGCTGGAGCCTCTCCCATAATTCCCTGCTGTAAACCCGCAGTTATCATCTCATGAGTAGAAGCTGCTAACACTGAGTGCGAAGCTCCTTCACGCAAGAAAAGCCACTGCAGCCGGTGTTTAGCAAATATTACTGCAAAACGTTCAGATGCGAGCCTGTGGCACACTGACGCAAGCCCCAGAGAAAATACAAGTGCATGGCACATGAACTGACTAAACTTTCAGATTAATCTCTTATCAAACACCTAAAGCTGCTGTGAAATCTATCATCAGATATCTAGATACCCATGAATCTATTTTCGGTTTTATTTTTAGGGGATGGATGATTTGGTAATGAAATCCAGTTGATGAGCATCCGTCAAGTCATTTCCCATCAAAGTGAGCAAATCGCTTATACATATGTATATATACTTTTTTTTCATTTGAATTTGTTTGGTTCATTGCAGCCATATGGCTTGCAGCCAAAATCCTAGCATTACTAACAGGTGTGTTCCCAGGAAAGGCCAGGCAAATTTGCCCCCTCCAACCCGTTTTGGGAACCTGTAAATAAGCTATCTTCACTGTAATGGAAAGGCTCTGGCCTATTCTGAAGCTTGGCCCCAGCATCCAGACAGTCTTCATCCAGACTGTGAGATTGCAGCCCTCCCCTGGAGATCTCCAGTCCACCCACTCCCCTGCACAGAGGAGCTTGTCATAACAGGGTTGGTGACCATAAATGAATGTTAAATATGTACTTACTTTCTCAAAAAGCCTGTTTAAAGTTCTCAGTTAAAATGGCTGGGGATTCTCTTGTTTTTTTCAGTGTAATGCTTATACTGTTTCTGTGGAAGGGTGTGAAGGAATAGCATGACCTGCAGCCTCCGCCCTTTCCCCAGTGCAGTAGAACGTCGTCAGTTTGCAGGATGAAATGCAGTGGCTGACTTTCTCAGGAGACTTGAAGGAAACGTCTCCTACTTGAATCCAGAAAATCTAAGGGTGAAAGTGTGTATCTGGCAAGACCTGCAAGCGGTTACAAACTCATAATCTGTATGCAAGTGAATGCGTTTCTCATTGGTCGACCTTATCGATTCAGCCTGCATTCCTGAATCATGATTGGCTGGCTTGATGAATTCTGATTTCTGCTACCCACAACAGCTCAAGTTGAAAATAAATGTTGACGCTACTCTTGATTCAGGGGTCAGGACATTGGCAACTACTTTTGTCTGGTGAAAAAAATCTTTTCAGGGCAAAATTGGTTTATTGTGTGTGAGGGATGGGTCACGTTTTCTGAACACGGCAGCAACACTACAGCACTGTGGTCACTGTTTCCCCTGAGGGATCTGTAGAAATAAGACGATGCACGTGACCCTAATCCCACAGAAAGTGTGAGAGAGAGACCAGCTTTGAGATATTGCCTTATGGGTCAATATCATGTCAGGATTTTTGTTCCCTTAAAAGGACTAAGTTGCCTTATCATTGCTTGAACACTTTCAATGGATTTATCATCCTTTAGCCAACATAATCGATATAATTTGATGTTGCAGATTAAAGTGTGCTGCTTGTGGCAGAGATCATAGCCATTGATTACATTTTATTTATTTAGCAGACACAGGCCAATGCAACATGCATTGTTTTGAGAAAGCAGGATCATGCAGCCCCTGAAGCAATTGTCAATTAAGTACCTGGCCTGACTCTATCAACTACGGGATTTGAACCAACAACCATCAAACCACAGTCACAGAACCCTAATTCAAACACTGCCCTCAAATAACCTACATGGACCAGGAATCGAACCCAGGTCCAATAGAATTACAGCAGCTACACTAACCACTACACTGCCAATTCTCCAATTATTCATTATGGTGACTTCTGGTTATCTCCAGCACTAGAACTGCCTGTGTTTTTCCGACCTCTGTTAATCGACAGCAGCGACATACTTCGGGGTATCACATATTGTTAGTAATGGACCATTGCGGGGGCAGCATGGTGGTATACTGATTAGCACTGTTGCCTCACACCTCTAGGACACGTGTTTGAGTCTCCGCCTGGGTCACATGTGTGTGGAGTTTGCATGGTCTCCCCATGTCGTCGTGGCATTTCCTCCGGGTACTCCGGTTTCCCCCCACAGTCCAAAAACATGCTGAGGCTAATTGGAGTTACTAAATTGCCCATAGGAGTGCATGTGTGAGTGAATGGTGTGTGAGTGTGTGCTGCGATGGGCTGGCCCCCCATCCTGGGTTGTTCCCTGCCTCATGCCCATAGCTTCTGGGATAGGCTCCAGATCCCCTGCGACCCAGAAGAAAGCGGTTTGGAAAACGCATGGATGGGCCATCGCATTAGCATACCATTTACCCATCAAGAAAACAATGGGTCAGTTGCTGTAATCCCCACAGTGGCAGATATACTATCACCGCAAAAAAGCCATCAAACCCACAATACAGTTGTTTTTGTCATATGTTTTAATGCTCATTGATTTAAGTATTAATTTCGATAGATTAATCTTGTGAAATTAATCTCAATTCCACACCAGTAATAAAATACAAGTCACGCTTTGACATAAATACCAAAAGAGTTGATCACTTTAATTGGTATTACAATTGGCTGTGAGTGGTCTCATTATTTTGAAAAGATATAAAAGAGTGACACAGGTATCATATTGACACAGGTAATGTTTTCTCATATTCATTTTATATCTGTGAGAGTAACAACACAAACGGAATGGCAAGCTGTTTCAGCGGAAAGCAGTGCATTTGGCAATTCGTTCCAAATAAAATGTACATTTTTTATGCGTTTTACCTTGATGATTTGTGTAAAATATAATCTTACTTTATACATTTGTTAAAAAGTGGAAACTTTGACGAACATGAAATCACCAATAAACTATGTCTATTTATCCAATATTTTATATAGTACATGCTGCATTTGAAAGCTTTTAAGCTCGACAATGTCACGAGTAGAGCAGCCATTGTGTTAAGAACATTACGGCTTTTCGGTTGAGGGTGTTAGATTCACCACTGCTATTAACATTAACAGCACATTAGTGCAAACGACAGGCCTACGTCTTGTTTGGCAGTTAAAGCAGTTTCACATTCATTGGCATGGGAAACGCCAGTTTCTAGGTTTACCATTATCAGCAAGCCACTGTTCCTCTCAAAGTCTGGGATCATTTCTGCTAAAAGGATTCTTCCCTTCCTGCCCAGAGCTGTTCGGTATTCCCCGGATTGGCCTTGCGTCCGTGCATATGTCTGTTTCGGTCCAGCTTGGAATTTACATTATTTTGTTACCATGTTGGTACTGATTTTGTGGAAATGGGAATGTCTTTCAGTCTAAAAGGCTGTCAAGGCAGCTGAAACAAGCCCCACTAATTAAACAAAATCCCAGTTCTACCTCAGCGGATCTAATATTTTCCCATTCGGCAGCGCGACTATAAATGTTGAAAATTCAGCCTTTCGTGCACCTATTATTTGTCTTATCTTCTTTCAAGTAAACAGCCATTTTCAGCCTTTGGTCGATCCTCATTTTCTCAGGGAAAAGAAATGTAAACATTTCAGTTTTGCTCAGGCTAATGATTCTGATTTGAGCACAATGGCTTGCAGGGTGGGACCCTGAATCTCAGAGAGGAAACAATCACTCTTTCAGGTCTTTATTTGCCTCCACCCGAGTGGTTATGTGCCTCCAGCCCCTAGGTGCGTTCTACGTGCCTGTCTACTCCTCATGGATCCTTATTTCACACAGATTTAGCTGTTACTGAAAGGCCTTATCACCGTAAGGCTTGCTCTCCTCTAATATAAAACCAATAGAAATGATGACCGTTCCATTAGCCTGAAAAATGCTTCTCAATTACAGCAGGGGTGGAGGTTGGGGGTGGGGGGGTGCTTCTCGTAAATGATGAGAGAGGGCCAAGGACGGCGAGTTTGATATAGAATGAAAAAAAAGTACTATTCATTTAAGATCGCTGTAGCAGGAGAGAGATGATACCTCTGCAGAGCTTCCTTGTAAATATTTCAGCAAGTTCCCGCAGATGAAAAATGCTTTCGACTGGGAATGAAAAGCAGAGCGAATAAGCAGGTTTTCTGTCTTTTAAAATTAATTAATCTCTGGGTTTTAATCTCTGCCAGATCCCATAACGGAAGAAGCGCGGAGTCTGAGAGGAAAGTTTTTGGTCGATGAGAAACAGCAAGATTTGTATATATCTTATTTTTTTACCCTGGAAATGCAAACTTGAAGGGAATGCTACAGTGTTTTCAAATAGATACTTTCCTGTATAAAGGTGGTAATATTTTATAGTTTATAGTTGCTAACCCAAATGATCCCGTGCGACATAGCTAAGAATTCCACCGTGCAACAACAGGATGACAGAATCACAATCAATCTCGTGACACATTTAATGCATAGACAGCCAATAAACACTTGCCTTAGAAAGCTGTAAATGTCTTTATGCAATTTGATTTCTGTAACTGTGTTGGGAAGTGTAAAATCACAGGTAATTGGCTCAACAAGCTTTTGTGCAGCACCGGCAATGTTCCGCCTATGTTTAGCCATCGTTATAGTTACCTGCATATTTATAATCCGTGCATACTTTCTGCTTAATGTAATTTTAAAATTGCCCTTGGATAAGTACATCAGCTAAGGTTCAGAAGAATGAAAATAAGCAGATTATTATTTAAATGGTTCTTTTTGGAATTATCTAGGATGCCCACCAGGATGGTAGGCCTTGAAACATGTCTAGTGGGTCTCTGGCGAACTACGGATTAGCGTTTCGGAAAGAGACATATTTTAGTACAAATGATAACGTAGTTTTGGATTTGCTAATGGAGAAGAGAATCTACTGCGGGTAGAACTCATGCAAAGTTATTCTGACAGCTAAAATTATCCAACTGAATTACTAACTTATCACATTTATGGAATGGCGAATATGGTTCTGAACTTCTAAATGAGGCTGTCAACAGGAAGTAGTTGGCAATTATTAAGAAGTGAGGAGCTCACCACCTACGGCAAAAAAAAAAAAAGATAGTTCATGCAATTAACCGTATAAAAGTAGCTATTAAAACATACATCATGTTGATGCAGTCAGCCATACTATCACTAGGAATGAAGCACAGAGGGGGAATGCAATGTTAGCTTTGTCCAACTGCAGCCTCTCAAGGTCACTGCGCATTCTCGCTCCACTGCTTCCGACATGCATGATTCTCAATTGCTCCAGCTTGTTGACGTCGCGCTGGTTGGTTGTCGCTGCTTCCAGACTGTGTACAGTGTCTCTGGAACATTCACCGGCATATCCCTGTTACCCAGAAACGTCCTGCGAGCTCAGTGGAGGCGTGACTATTAGCAGATGCGCCTGTCAGTCCCACCTGCTTTGCCCGTGACCCCGTTGGCACCAGGGAGCGCATGTTCTCGCCAGAAGGGGTGAATGAGGAGCAGAACATGGGGGAAAAAAAGAAAATGATATGAAGCTAGATTCTAACATCCTCCACAGCATCCTCCCATCTGTCCTGTGGAGATGAGCAGATGTTTTCTGTTGATCATGCTGAACAGGAACGTCGGCAGCCTCAGAGGGCTGAGAAAACCTTGCTCACGTCCCTCAAGCACTCAGCACAAGAATCCATCCGAATCCATCAAGATCCCACAAGCCCGTTTGGTTTCTCATGACCCGGATGACTTTTCACTCACAACTTTTAATTACTATTCCCCCAGTTATCAGAACTGCATTTGCTTCAGTACTGCTGGAAACATGTGAGTCGGCAGTTACTTGGGGATTTGACTGTTCAAAAACTTGTTTGGAGGTCAGATCATCTCTAGGAGCATTATTGTACCCGAGTGCCAAAGCGATAAACTTCAAATCCCAACATTTGTGGCATTTGTGAAGTTTTAAAAGTCACGCTGTGTAAATGCTTCGGAATTTGTTTACCAAAGGAACTTATGAGAGTACGGAGCTCTAACTGATTCACAATTCAGTGAGCAAAAATTGATGAAACGTTTGTTAATCTGAGGTATCTCACTGCTAGTGCCAACAGAGAGTGGAAAGAAACACTCATGAAATGCTGTGGGATTTTTCGTTTCAATTAGCGTACATAGGATTTTCATTGCCACTCATCTAACACAATTAATGTTAAATTCTCAGATTTAAGATTTAAGGCCTAAGTGATGACACATGTAGCCATATTTTGCGTCCGGATGTTTGGCCCATTTAAGCAGAGAATATCTTGTGTGACAGAGAGTGGGAAAATCTCATACACAATTAATCACCTCTTAAGATAGCCTGAATGGATTCAGCACTGTTGGGGGTGGAGGAGGGGGGGTGTAGATTCTGCCAACACATCTCATTCATTTCCAGTCAAGTCAGTGTTTGGTGACAGAAGCCATCTGGCCAGACCGCTCTGCTTGACATGGGAAGTCATGTGACAAGCAGTACCTCGTAAAGAACGCCTTCCATGTTGTGTTTGGAACATGCGCCATGAAACGCATGGCAAGAAAGCATATGGGAGCCTCAGTCTGATGAAGGGGCGCCTTCGGAATTGAAATGACACTTCATTTATGCTTTCATTTAGATAATAATGCCCAAAAGGAGAAGTCTGTTAATTCTGCTTTATTAGTCAATATTCTTCCATACCATCTGTGAGAGAAAACAAGGTGTAATTTCCCAAAAGTGTGTGATATGATGTATACTGACAGGCACATCTTAAAGTGTAAAACCAAACCGACTGTTTGAACGGTTCCAGAGTCTTACCATTTAAGTAAAGGCAGAACAGTAAAACATTTGCAACTTCTGCTTACCAAATGCAGCTTCAAAATTCAGCCTTAGAAAGGCGAAACACAATACACTCCTGGGCGAAAAAATGGGCCAAACCCATATCGCACAGCATTAATCCGTAGTCCATTTTTTTGCCCAGAAGCGTATATGTAACCACATGTTTTATCAATTACGACTGTACATGGGTCCCTTGGGCTCTGTTTTAGCATATGAGAAACACAGCCGGATCTAGAAATGGGCAGGGGTGGGCAATGCCCAGCCAAATTTCTGCACTGCCTAACAAATTGGTCAGCGTTAGCCTGCCAATCATGCCAATCATGCTGAATCTGCCAGTCATGTTTATTTCATTCGTCCCGTGGAGGAGGAATGTTACCTTGTTCTTATTAAAGCTCTTTTTTGTTAAAATATATCTTTTGTTGCTGTAGTTTGCTGTAATGTTGTGCAGAATAAGAAATTTTGCATATTTAGCAGACGTTTAATTCTTAAATAGTTAGCTAGCTAGCTAACATTACTGTTGGATAGGAAGCTCAATAGAACAGCACAGTGGAACCACGTATCAGCTCATTTTGGTAACTGCGGTCTCTGTGTAACCTAAAAATTAAACCTTATCATAGTATTGTGTTTGGTGCTATCCACAGTTTTCTTCTGGAGCCTATCCACCGCGGTGCACTACTGTATTTAATTAACTACTGTTGCTAACCTTGCTAACGTTAGCTTTGGTCAGCTGGCTAGAGTGAGATTTTCAGTTTGAGATAAGTCTACACACACATGCACACGCAGTATTATTACCTTAACAAATAGCAATTATAATACATAATCATCGCCAGAGCTTTTGCTGTAGCTAATTTTAGGTTTATAATGGAATAATATAGATTTGCAGTTCAGGCAGTAATGTTACACCTTCCCTCCCCGCTTCTCAGCAGTGCAGCGCAGGTCACTTCACCTCTGTTTGCAAAGTCATTTTGTATATGATTTGGTAATTATCTTTTAATGCTTTTTCTATTTAAGGAGCATCCTTCCGCTATATTACTGTTCATGGCACATGTTCTGCCGTTATTTTCTTATATACCAGTTTGCGAGTTTGAATTCCAGATTTGCCTAATATACCAGTAGATAAGCTTATATTTATGTTAAGTTTGTTTGGTTAGCAGACACTTCTGTCCAAAGCACTTTATAGAAATCAGATGATGATGATGATGATGATGAAGAAGAAGAAGAACCAGGGGGCTGCATGGTGGTGCAGTGGTTAGCACTGTTGCCTCACACCTTTGGGACCCGGGTTCGAGTCTCCGCCTGGGTCACATGGGTGCGGAGTTTGCATGTTCTCCCCATGTCGTTATGATGTTTCCTCCAGGTACTCCAGTTTCCCCCCCACAGTCCAAAAACATGCTGAGGCTAATTGGAGTTGCTAAATTGCCCGTAGGTGTGCA
>JAODJX010000001.1:49861954-49875064 GCA_026776945.1 Isichthys henryi
AATCATTTTGTTTGGTTCCCCATCTTTGGCAAGGGCAGTAACAGGACCGTAACATTCCTGGCCAATCATTTTGTTTGGTTCCCCATCTTTGGCAAGGGCAGTAACAGGACCGTAACATTCCTGGCCAATCATTTTGTTTGTTCCATCACTAGGTGAGGACAGTAATAGGGCTGTAACATCTCCAGCTACTCATTTTGTTTGCTCCCCAGCCTTCAC
The DNA here is from genome assembly GCA_026776945.1 of Isichthys henryi. NCBI lineage: Eukaryota > Metazoa > Chordata > Actinopteri > Osteoglossiformes > Mormyridae > Isichthys > Isichthys henryi. The sequence continues at coordinate 49,862,171 of JAODJX010000001.1, forward strand.
TGAGGGATAACAATGGGGCTGTGTAATCGCCCTGTAATCACCGCTTCTTTAATCGGAGTTAACAGTGAAAGCCGTGGCATAGCGGGGCCCCAGGGACAATGCTGACGTTTACAGACAATTAGCCGCGGGGTGGTAACGCGTGTAGGGATTACACCACACATCAATACTCTCCTTCTCGCTCTCTCCCCCCCGGCCACTTTGCCTTCAGCAAATGTGATTCGCCCACCTTCTTTATGCAATAACACAACACTGGTAGGATGGTTAAGCGGCATGAAAAAAAAAAAAAAAGATAAACCATAATCCATTTATCGAAGTTTCAAATGAGGATTTGGGAGGGGAGTTCGCACACAATCCACAATATAAAACAGGATAAGCAGCTGTGCAACTGTCTAAATGACTTTGTTTACTCTTTAAATGTTGTACTGCAAACCTACATTTCCATCCATCCATCCATCCATCCATCCATCCATCCATCCATCCCTCCATCCAGCCATCCATCCAGCCATCCATCCAGCCAGCCATCCAGCCAGCCATCAAGGCAGGCAGCCATCCAGCTAGGCCTGTGGGCCTGTGGCTTATGCTTAGGTTTGGGGCTTGGGCTGGGGATGTGTGGCCTCCATCCATCCATCCATCCATCCATCCATCCATCCATCCAAACAAGAAGCAGAGAACGAGTCTTGGGATGAACCCGCTCAATATGTCTGTTAGAATATATACATATAAACTGAAGTGTTCACAGACAACACCCACCAGAACCCACTTCATATGAAGTAAACAGTAAATTTATCAGCATTAACGTGTCACATGCCACAGAGCTGAAGTGTTAAAATCGTGCAGTTTCTCAGAATACAGGCAGCATCGATGGCGAGTGCGATGAAAGTGCTCGCTGGAAAGCCGAATGTCGCATCCAATCAACACCTCGAGTGCTGAGTCCTGTGGGATTCAGGTATGACATGAACAATCTCTGTGCTGAGGATCACTTTGCAGGACAGGGTTATTTTCACTGGGAAGTTTTTGGTGACTGTGAAAGTGGGGCTGAAATTCTGAGGTGATGCAATTGAAATGCGTAAAACGAGCACATGCACTTTTCCCAAACTTAACGACATGTTTTTTTTTGCTAAAAACACCTTGGGCCCTGTTTCACACCTGCCGGAAAGAGGTGCCAAGTGCGACGCAAGTGTCTATGTAGCATGAGCCCAATGCAGCTGTCATTCTCCCATCCACCGCCCACGTCGTTTAATTAAATAGCAAATCTGAGCCCATCCAAGTGCCCATGGGTGCGTCGGCCTTAAAATGAGTCAGATGTGATGTTGCCACATTACTAACTTGAGGCAGATGAAAGCGCTTGTGCTTTTGACCAACAAAACCTGCTCTAACATCAGTGGCAGTATTTCACTTACATTTACAAGACGCATTATCAAGATGGTAACACGCACATAAATCAGTGTGTATTCTGCTTGGTGCACACACAGAGACACGCAACAAAGCACATGTAAAAGTGTACAAATAAAAAGATTACAATGTGAAAGAACATTAATGTGTACATCAAAATATTTTAAGCAGAGCCGAGTGACATTTAGGTTTCATTGCAGGTCATTGCAGGTTTAATGTAAAACAGTTTAATATTTCGTCCCACTTCCTTCTGCATCTTATACTGTAAGTCTTGTCCCATTCACACCTGCAAATGAAAAATGTTTCGTTTGACTATGCTTATTTTCAGGTAAAGAATAATGACAAACCTCTAGCCTCAACAAACAGGCTGCGTTCAACATCTAACAGTTAAAGCATGTTTTTCACATGATGATAGGCTAGTCAAGAGCATACATTTGGGTATCGATAGTAGGGACATGTCCATACCGATAATGTGTGGGTATTGTGTGTGTTTAGGGTGGTTCGGGGCTTTTTTTATTCCCTACCAATGTTAAAAGAATACCTATACCCTTGATAGTTGTACATATACCTGTAGCCATATTTTGCCTGTAACAACGTTTGCAATATCAGGTCATAGATCTGCACAAACAAAATCCATGCATTTGTCTATTGTTTCAGTTTTTAGTGCAGTAGTCACTTTTCATTTGCTTGCACTTGCAGTGAATGTCAGTGTAGTCTGGCCCTTATGAAACTGTGCACAGGTGGCCCTGAAGTGTTAGTGTATGATAGCACTTTGCTGCATGTGTCACAATGGGCAAAAGGCAGGTGGATCCCATTGCGGTTGCTTGCAATGACAAGAACTGCCAGATATCTGATTTCTCCTTATGCAGTGTGACATTAGGTAGCTACGTGGTTTTATGTTCACCTTTCCTTAAGCAGGCACTTAAAAAATTTTGTGCCGGCTCTACCATCATTAGGCCAGGCGCTCAAAAATCTGTAGAGGGACTTTCAAAATGCCAATGTCCTTCTGAGCATTCCAGGATAGGCTGGCTGTGTAAAGATTAAATTAGGCATAGTAGCCTATGTTTCTTTTATTTGGTGAAAATGTTAACGTAACTTTCGATTCACTCACAAACAAAAATAATATACAGGTCAGTCAGTTCTGCTACAACGTGAGTAATACAAGCTGAAAAAAACCTTGCATTCACCAAAATTGCATATTAAAATACACATATCCGATAGGGAAGACAGGACTGATGGAATGTGACTTCAAAACTTAGTAACTTACACCAAAAAAAAATGAATTACATAAGAAGAAACAGTGATACCAGTGGCCTATAATATAATTATGTGCGTTTTAAATATGAAATACTAATAATGCATTAATAAACTATATCATAACCATCTCTTAAGGGTCTCATAAGAATTGCCCAGTTACTGCTTCAACTGAACAAGCCGAACTTGCTAACTTATAGATTGCTAAAAGCCGGGAGCAGTGAGACTGAACATGCACACAGCACAAATACAATGGATTACGGTAAGCGGAAGAGCACTCAAGGCATCATGGCTACAGACAGTCTGTGAAAACCAAATGTAAGAGAATTAAATAAGGTCGCTGTGTGTTTCTATACGATAATTTGTCAAATATTTTTAGAATGTAAGACTTGGACCGGTGCATTGAACGGATGTACGCTTGATTCGTTTAGATTTGAAAAATTTTTTATGACTGATTCACTGAAAATACCTGTTTCAAAAGAAAATTCGTTCACAAATCAGACATCACTATTGTTCACTTAGCTGTTTTTGCGTCCAAGTAGTGTTTCTCACCAAGACCATATCATGCTAAAGTTCATATGGTGCTTTTCTCTTCAACTGCAAATACAAATGCAATTCCGCAATGTATTGGATTCGAATCCCAATATATCACGTTAGAACAGATTTGCGCTGTGATGTCATGCATTGTGGTAGGACTGCCTGTAGTTTGATAAAAATAAAATGAAAAACGTATTTGAGCAGTACTTTATTCTCTTATATACTTGATAGAAATTCTCTTATATACTTAAAGCTCCCTCAAATTTATCAGTCATTAACCTCTGTACTTCTGTTCTTAAGTATTATAACTAGTCTTCGGCAATTGCTTATATTTTGAGGGCGACTGCTTTATTTCAATTGACGTACATTTCTGTCTATATATGTGCATGCGAGCGATGGAATGCACCTTGTTTTTACACTGTTATTGTTGACAAGCAGACATTTAGTAGAGTTTGGTTAACTGTTAGTCCTCAAAAATGTCAGCTCACATTAAAAAAAAAAAGATTGATACAGAATTTAGAGTTTTTAAGACATGGACTTCTAAGTATTTATTTACTGAAGCCAAAGGTACTGCTGTTTGCTTAGTTTGTGGAGTAGAGATCGCTGTGTTAAAGAATAACAATTTGAATCGCTATTATAATACTAAACATGCAAGAACTTGGCTAGATTTCCTCACTGAATAAGAAAAAAAGACCTGAAAAGCAATGAGGTAATTATACTACAAACAAAATAGCAACATTACATTACTTTTTGTATACAGTTAATATTGGTCTTTGAAATACTGCAAAAACATGCACATTTTCTAGATTGTTTTTGTGAATGTTAAATAGTGACATAATATTGGCGTTTTTATTATTCTTACTCCAAGTTTTCATGGCTTGATTGTAACACCTACTCTTACCAGTAGCAGCTGATCAAAACCATACAACTTACTGCTTTTTATAAATAGATCAAATTAATGTTGAGCAGAACTGAGCTCAGTCTATTGGTCCAGCCCCCACACAACAATCCCAGTTTCTCACATGGCCCCCCTGGGAAAATTAACAGCCCACCCTTTTTCTATGCACATTGTGTACAATGTTGTTTAGAGACATTTTCACCAGCTAAGGACTTTTATGATAAAGACGTGCATAGGCAAGTGGAAGGAAAACTGTTAATATCTAAAAAGGATCTAAAAATAATACATAAAAATCTAAAAATATATTAAATATAAAATGCATATCATCATTACTCCTTGGGGAATTTAATTTGCACCTCCAAATAAATAAGCATATGTTATATTGTTATTTTTATTCTTTATTATAGTTAGCATGTATTTTAATACCGTGGGTTTACTAATTTATCGACATGTGAGTAATGTACTGTAAAAGTTTTTGGGTGGTTACTCATGTACAAAGTGTTGATTTCCACAGGTGTTGTGTTATTTCAGCTAATGATGATGTTAATTGACGAACAAAAGTCATTAGTGGGTCAAACTTTTCTCCACCAAAGTGCATAGCTTGAAAGAAATCTGTAAAAGTCCAGCTATTTGCCACTCCTTTGATTTTGGGCTCGATTCTGGCCTCCCAGAAGGTGGCAGGTCCCTTCACAGATATTGATATCCTTTAAAGGAGATCAATTGAGGAATGTGGACTTGGAAGTCTCAGCCGATGTAAAAGCTGGATTTCTGCACCACTGAGGTGATCTCACCCCACGGCAAGTCTCATTTATTTGATTTATTGGCTAAAATTCAGACCAAAGGAGAAAAAAACAAAACAAAACAAAAATATAAAAACCAGAAGCAATCAGACTGTGTGGAGCTCTGGAGAGAGCAGAATACTGACAGCTTACAGGGTCTGCAAAGGCAAATGGGACAAAGAGCTTTCATGAAGCAGGCTGCCATGTACCCGCAGCTTCTCAGGTGGCTCCTCAGTATCTCTGCCGGTGAAATCTGATTTCCAGCAAGCTGCACGTCACAGATCGTGCTTCCAGATGTGTGGCGTGGACGCGGCAACTCTTACCTCATCCTCCTTCACAGCTCTTTTCTGCTTACGGAGGCGTTCTGGCTTTGCCGTAAGGTGTGGTGTGCAGTGTGTAAGTAACGAGAGCAGTCAGCTTGGTGGGGAGTTCGTCCGTGGTCTTCAAGGAACATGTGGGCTCTGGATGCAGTGTATTTAAAACATCTGTCCGTTCATCTGTTCACCTATTCATCCATCTATCCTTTCCTCCTTGCACGCATGCATCCATCCATGTATCTTCCTTATCAATCCATCTGCTTATCCAGTGCAGCGTAAAACGTTTATCAAATAATAAATGTAAGGGAATCCAACAATGACACGCTTGTTTTAGCCAGTTGTTGCACATATTCTCAGAGCACTGCAAGTTTCGAGAAATCTTCTGGAACATACTGACTGTCTGAGTGCCACCCTTCAGTTTCTGTCTAGCTTGTCCATTCATAGCTGAATCCCTCCAAGGCCGAGAGGACGAGCTTGCCTGTTCTATTACAGCGAATCCTCCACGATTCCACTTCAGTGATGCTTTATATGGGACTTTTGTGCTTCCTAGAAAGGACTGTTACAAACATAGCCAGGCACAGAACCCATTCATTAGCGTAAATGCTGCTGCCTCAGTGATGCTCACTACGATACCTGCAATTAGCCTGCTGTGTCACTGTGTGTCATTAGAGTTTGTAGAATTGGTGGGTTCTGGACTCTAAAATCAGAGCAAGTGCTATTCAGTGCCAACTTACAGTAACCGTTCGCCTGGGCGACGTTATACATAGCGACTGTGTGGCCTGTGCAGCCTGCTGATCATGTGCCCTGTTTGTGTCTCACCGGTTTACACGATTCACGCGTAATGACTGCGATCCGGAGGTAATTACAGCCCGCGTGGATTGCTAATTGTGGCGTGTTGGCTAATGAACAGCCCAGCATCCCGTGACAAGGTGTCGGACGCGCGTTTGCGGGGGTGACCTCCAGTGCCTGTCGAGCGGCTAATTTACTAGCCAGCTGAGCGCCTCTCCATCCCCCCGGCCAGCTCCCTGCGTGGAGGCGCTAGCCCCTATGTCAAATGTTTGCTCAGGGGCTGTTGGTTTAACCAAATTGGTTATTTTAGTGATTAATCCAACGCGTCAATTCAATCAATTAGGAGAAAAAAAAGCCTTGGGGTCAAAATTAAAACAGGACTTAATCCTTTTAATTCACGGTAATTGAAATATCACAGATACAAACGCCATGACTCAAATAATGCAGCCTGGAGCTACAATTGGTAATGTAATGGTTTGTCTCACGCCCAATCACAGATGTCAAATGTGGGACTATAATTATTCCACAGAATAAACAGATGTCACAATAGCATGGGTATATCTGGGTTTATTTGGTCATCAGTTAATTCGATCAGTTAATCCTGATTTGTAATGCTGTCCCATAGCTAGCGTTGCGAGTGAGCTGAGCAATCTCGTGGTTAATGAACTATGTTGGCAATTTACGTTGTATTTTAGTTTCTACTAATCACAGCCCCTCAGACGAGCCTCGAGCTAATGAATCTCCAGCACCACAGAGGTGTGTTCAGGCTCACCCCGGCGTAACCGCAAACTGAACGTTTAGCTACTGTTATTACCCGGATTATCTATGGGGGGTGGAAGATGCAAGAACACAGGCTTCAACGTAGGTTAATAAACTGAAAACCATTTATTTGAAAGATGACTTGTGTGCGTGATAAGATATTTCATAACAATTCTGGGAGCAAGATTTCCTGTTGCTAGTTTACCTTGTTTCCTCATTCGCCCTCATGCATATTCATTAGCGATGTTATCCGCCATAAGGTTATTATCCATTAATGTCAGCAGATAATTAATTGGTTCTGTCTCCTCAAAGCTTTCTCTGGCTCATTAGCAAAGCACAGCTTGGTGATTTTATTCACATTTGAATCCGAACGTACAACTTTATTTATTTCCAGTCGGCGCCGCGCTACGTAGGCACCATTAAGAGATGAATCGCCGGAGGGCAAATCGATGCCGAAACTCACCCTCTTTAGCCCTTGAAGATGCCGTCGGACATGCCGGGAGCTCTTCAATCAGGAAACCGCAATCAGAGTCGGACCGAATGGCACAATTTTCGCCGACGTGACACATACAGCTAACCTCCAACGTCTCTTAAATGCTAGCATGAATTCTGCAAGCACAGTTTCAATTGATTGCACCCGTCGCTGCTTACAACCTCGCTTACAGGAGTTATTCCTCATAAGCTTGACAAATGTCGGGAATTAAAGTCAAGCTCAACACCTGTCTGTCTAATGCAGCACCTAATGAAGAATCCTGGCACGACAAACGGAAATAGCCAAAAATGTAAAATGTTTTAATAAAAAATGTCAACAAATGAAACATTATTAACATGTGTTTAGAATTATGAGAATGGTTTGTCATGTGGCCATTTAAATCATTTACATAGCGAACTCTTGGTTGAAAGGGAAATAATGAGAGATTAAACGTGACAATTCTTCTTCAGTGTTGTGCCGTTTCTCCCCAGTTTATCGCCCTATTAGTCAAACTGTAAAAACATTCCTTCATATACTGAAGGGACGCACGTCACGTAAAAATCAAGATACGGTTGTCCAATTAAGGTGTTATTTAATTAGCATCTGATTAGCATCTGTTTTATACACAGGAAGTCAACGGCACGTCAGAGGCTAATACGATCCAATGAGTTTACTCAGAAACGACTTTCACTTCACCAAAGCATGTTTAGTGAGTCTTAGACATTTTTTTCCTTTTAAAATGGTTGATTTTGTACAATATAAAGAAGGCATTGCAGTCAGGATTTGGCTGCTCCAGATTTGTGGCCCTGTACCAGGGAATTTCAGAGCTGTGAAGCCCCCAGTCAGGTGTGCTTTCATCGCAGTGACCTTGTTTGGCGCCAGAGGACTCGAGTTTTGATTTATGGCCTTGTTTCTATGGGGCGAAGTTCCCATGTCCTGAACACAGCGTGCGAAAGTTGGCCAACAAGGATGGAGGTTTACCGTGCCTTTGCCCTCATTCTCTTTCTCCATGATTCTGTAAAATATAATAATTCAGTGCTGCTGCAGACAGTGCACAGGAAACCATTCCCCGTGCTTCGGCTCTCCAGAAAGACTTATTATTAATTTCTAAACCACTTAAATAAAAATGCATTTGTACGTAATATAACACATAAAATTAGCAGGCGTGCATAACGATAAACACATTGCAATTTGCATAAAGAATCATACATATTTAATTGCAATCATAAGTCCTGTTTCCAGTTTTTAAATAAAGCGTAACCTGTGGGCTGCCGCCTTCATCACCTTCAGCACCTTCATCATCTTCAGCACTGGAATTGATCTTATCATGAGGCTGTGTTGTAAAAGCGGGTCGGCTGGCTCTCTCACAGTGAAGAGGAGCCCTTGTGAAAAGTGGCTGAGTTGATTGGTCAGCAAAGAGGTGGGGGATACAGTAATAGATCACCGCCTCTCTGTTCCCCAGCCTTGTAGTACAGGACTGGTCTTACCAAGCTGGTTCACAGGAAGGCTATGGGATATGGATGCTGTTTCTTTTAACAGCCTGAGAACTGGAATATTTGTTTATTTTCAGTTGTATATATACAACTCAGTTGTATATATATTGTTTATTTTCAGTTGTATATATGTATACACATTTTTGAGTCAGACAGTCCTTGAAGAAACTGGGAATTCAGAGTCAAGGCCATTGGTGAAATCTCTCTGCCAACCCTGGGTTCTGATTCGCCAACTTTCCAATAACAGGCACATTGGCGTAAGATGATGAGCCATACAGTATTCATGGTTTAAAATCCTTGATCACACAGAAACAAACAAACACAGACACACACACACACACACACACAAATAATAACTAGTACCCAACGTGACAATACCACATCATGCCATTTCCTCGTGGTTCCTCCTTCTTGACAATGTCACACTTCATTTATCAAGATCAAAACATAATCAGGCAAATGGCTGCTCACAGCATATTGCGGGATATTAAACATTGATAGTTTCATGTTATTGAGAAGCTTCTACTTTATGAGGAAGAACACTGGTACCTGGGAGAACTGCTCACCATGAATGTCACATGACTAACTGACGGCATGTTTTGAGGCCGATGGTGTGATCATGGCAGAGAGCTGTGTGGCCACTGGTCTCAGTAACACTGAACCACGAAGTCTGTGCTGAGAAGCTACATGTTTGTATGTGTAACGTTCTTTGCTTTTCTTAATCTCCCATCTGAAACGGCAATTATTTTTGTTTAACCCCAAAGTCACGCGTTGTACCGGCCCTGCCCTGCGGCCATCTGTCCCCGATAACCATAAGCTTAAAATAAAACTATTGTTTACTGTTAAATCCCCATGTCACATGGTTTTGCTATAGAGAAATTCCAAACACCTGTTTTTATGACATTTACACTGAATAAATTGCAATTAATTGAATTTATTATTATTATGTTACTTAATATGATACAGTCCCTGTACGCACAATTTAAAATATTTTATTTTCCATTTTCTTTTGTGCAATTTGTGCCTTTTTGCTGAATGGTCATCCAGATGTAAACTCACTGCTCGCATTAATTCAGACTGCATTAAGACATCACCGGCCAGACAGCACTAAAAGCTCTGGCTTCCAAGAGTAACATGTTAAAACGCTCATTGAAATATGCATAAAATAGGGGTAAAACTGGCTAACAGCAGACGTAATTATAATAAAAATCCAGAAAACTGTCAGCTCTGACATAATGCATGAAAATTAATACAAATGAAATACAAATATAATTATCTAAAGATAACTGCATAATTTTTTTGACCCTCTGTAAAAATGGTTCACACTTAGTTTTTTCTGCTATTTAGAAATTCCATTTTTGTACATTTTCACATTCATGAATTCTTGATTATTTTTCGAAGAAAATAGCGGATCTGCGTGTGACACCCACTATAGCAGTACTGTAGCTATAAATAATACTTTCTTTTGTGAATGCAAATGCATTTATTATGGAAATTAATGGACTTCATGCCAGGGCATAAAATGCACCATTCCTATGAAATCAAAGAAGAAATGAAATGGATAAAGGTAAAACAGAAAATCGATAAATGTAAATACAATAAAAAATCTATACTGTATATTTAAATAAAGTCTTCTAAGTACCAGTGGGTCTGTATTTAACTTGGGAATGTATTTTCCAAGTCTGGCCAAGGTTTATGGTGATCTTCTGGTATAAACCCTGGTCTGCTGTACAGAGATAGGAGGCTGTAAATGATTCACTATTTCTCAAATAAGGAATGAGGTACAAATCAAATAACTCACTCTGCACATGCTCAGTTTAGTCTATACTGTATATAGTCTATGTACAATATAATTCATAATACTGTATCTGCAATTTTACTATTTATTCAAATATACAACCAGCACGGTTACTACGGTCGACTGCACTGTACGTTGTCTTGTCCTGTAAATTATACTTGCATAGTCCTGTGTTGTTTCTGTACTTTTGTTTTTTTGTGCACCTTGGCCCTGGAGAACCACTCCTTTGTTTCACAGTATACTGTGTATATGCCTGAAATGACACATAAACTTACTTGACTTTGCGATAGCACTGCAAGCTTTGTATTTATATTATTCAAACTTAATTTGTATTATGTGCCTGTGTAAATATCTTTTATACAAGCTGTTATTGCTAATATTGTTGCTTAGCTTTTCATAGCTACCACAGTCAAGGATAGTTGTAATAGTGTTTCTCTGACTGGGCACCAGGCCACTTCTCAAGCCCAGGAAAGCAATGCATTGTGTGTATGGAACAAGTCAAAGGGTGAAATGCACAGACCAGGGATGGGGAACCAGATTCATGGAGAGCCGGTGTTAGTGTGGGTTTATTGGAATCGGCCTATAACAGTAGGTCCCCTGGACTGGAGTTGGGAATCACTGCTTTATTATTGGCTGATTGAGAGATCAACAGGTCCCCCAACCCTTGCAAAGACTGTCCAATGTGGGCCCATCAAGCCTGTACACCAGGAGGAGTTCAATACACCTATCACCACTGTGATTCTGATAAAACACACATACGCACATTTTTCTGGGACTCTCCATTCATTTTTATGAGGAAAACTCTAATCCCAACATGACGACCTTAACCACTACCCAGCCCTAACCTTAACCATAATACCTACAAAAATGATTCCCACAATGTCAAAATAACAGCTTTTTATTGCATTGTGGGGAACATTTGCTCCAGTGTCTAATGTTACATTTTACCCAGGACTGTGCTCCAACTATCCCTGACTATGAGGTACATTGTAACATTTTACTCCATGTGTTTGAGGCTACACCATCCATTGTCTATCTGTGATACAGGGCTAAAACCTGTACTAAGTAATGGAAGACACATGCAGGTAATTTGTATCAGATATTTGAATGCGATCCCGTAAAAGAGGTACAGGAAAAAAATGTTAAAAATGTTACACTCATCCCTGGTCTCCTCTACTGTGTTAACCTTATGATCTCTATGCATTTTTGACTGTTTTTCTATCCCATTGACTTTAGGCTTATTACATTGTACGTACGTGAGCATATGCAGTATGTATTTGCTTTCCGGACATTGTAGGCTACTCAGATACGTCATAATCTGATGTGTAAATGCTGACACAGCCTTAATATCATTCTTCTTATGAGGAAAAAATTGCAGGCACTACATAATCTTGTAAATGTTGAGATTAGAGTGTCTATGATGTAAGAATGCAGGGGTGTCATTGGGGGCCTTTTTATGGCTTAGTATTGGAAGGGGAATACATGGTTTGTGCCAGGCGGAAAGGAATTTCTTTGATTTTGCATCCATTTGGTAACTTGTTGAAGTTATCTGATATACAGCAATGCATGCTTTTATATTTTTCTATATTTTGTACTTATTACTTTATAACATCTGAAAGAAACTGAAACGGAGAATCATTGTTTAGTTTAGTTTATCCAATGTCCACTGGGGTGCATGACAAGGCAATGAAAATTCACGTGCAAAATGCAACATAGAATGAATCCAAAGTGAAGAGTAATAGGTGACAGGCTCCTGGGGATGGGAAAGCAAAGAAAGAAACTGGCAGATAACGGGAATTTCTTTCTTCTGTTGAATTCCGCACCTCAATCATATCACTGTGCAGAAGACAAGAGCATGAGCACCACTGCAATATCTTCTGCACCGTGATACGATTGGTGTGTGGACTTCAGTAGAAGAAAATATTTCATACATTAAATTGCTCACTACAAAGTCTGCGGATTATCTTGAGTAACAATTTCTCGTAATCTGAGTCATCCTCAAATGTGTTGTTCTGGCTCTTTAATCGCCACAGAAAGAATGACATTTACTCTCATTATATTCGAGGGAAGACCAACATTTCCATGGCCGATAGCACCAAAAGTAGGCAACTGCCTTTATAGATAGATAGATAGATAGATAGATAGATAGATAGCACTAAATTCCCTATAAAACATATCCTTTTAATATAATATAGAGGACCAGTGAAAACTAATGAAATCCCAGAAACCTGTGGAGTGAGTCAGAAGTATTATAATCTGCGAAACTTACTGTAAATGGAGGTGATTTATAAGATAAATATGCAATGTTACTGTACCTAATCGAACTAAGTCATACAAACCGGATTCCAAAAAAGTTGGGACACTATACAAATCGTGAATAAAAACTGAATGCAATGATGTGGAGGT
>JAODJX010000001.1:49875164-49888384 GCA_026776945.1 Isichthys henryi
CTATTCTGAATAAAATATTAGAAGTTGGCACCTCCACATCATTGCATTCAGTTTTTATTCACAATTTGTATAGTGTCTCAACTTTTTTGGAATCCGGTTTGTACATCAGAAGATAAGATAAATAAAAAAATATATTATAAGTATTACAAATAAATAAATAAATTAAGGAGATATATTAAAAATCACCCAGCCATCTTAGAATGGAGGAGAATGATTTCAAAACTTTTAAAAGAAAGATAAATGTTATTATATGGCTGCATTTTCTCTGATGTATGACTGTTCTGGGCCATTAGGGCAGAATGACGTTGATGCCACAGCTAGTCGGGCTTTTCTTTTGTGCTAAGCTTTTTTTTCCAAAATCATGGTACTTGCCTGCCACTTCATCTGGGAGTTGATGCACTGACAGGCGATGCCGAACCTGCACGCACACTCCCTTCCACTTTAATTCCCCCCCTTCACAAATCAGCACGCCACGGCCATGTAGCCTTCACTGCGTATGCGTTTCACGCATCGTCTTGTGCGATGTGAGCTGCACACCGACATCACACAGTGTCACAGGAGCCCTGTTTTTATATGCAGCTGGAATGAAATGTCTAAAAATAGCCCGTCGTTCCCTTTGAAGATAAACAAACACAAGGAAAATACATCCGTGTTAAGACTGTTCCAGAGGATGTCATATTTCATAAGGAGAATGTGCTTTTCACATCAGTTTTTCAATACTCGAATCATTACTGAGCAAATATTTCTCGACTTTTCTCTGTTTTCTGCTTTTTTGCTGTCTATAAGTGGACAGTCCACTCCAACCCCCCCACCTGCACACCCGTAATTCAATGTGTCCACTTCAACACTCAGGGGCTTTGAGTCATGAGCTGTTGTGGGCAGTTGACGTGTCCCTCTGTCTTTTTAATTATAAAGCATTTATCTCAGTCTGCTTCACACACTCCCCTTATCAAGGATGATGGGACTCTGTACCCGGCCCAAAGCATCTTTGGAGATGCTGAAATCAAGAAACTTAAATAGTAGAGCTATTACTTTGGAATACTACTTTGGAAGGCTGGACTATCAGCATATATGCACCAGATATAATCTGGATGATATCTAGAGATACCTGCAAGAGTCTGTACTGTCTATATTAGCATGTAGCATCTAAATGTACTTAATATCAATAATTTTCAGTGACTGACTTTGTCTCGGGTCACAGTTCCTGCAGTGGCAGTGAGCTCTGACATCTTCTCACGGCGGTGATCTGAGCTGACACCACCCAGCTGCTGTCCACTACACCCCCTCCCCATCGGGTGTCTCTCCTTTACATTTTCTCCCAGAAGTCAGTGGGTGGCACTTTCTCTCATCATCTGGCCACCTCGCAGCTCCACCAGAAGTGGTGCCTCGCATGCGTCCCACCTCCCAGCGGTTCTGACATTCTCGGAACTAATCTCCCTCCTCAGCGCTAATCACCCTCAGCTCAGAGCTGGCAAGATCATCGCTGGCATTAGCGTAAATTGCATTCCTTCCTACCCAGATGAACTCTCCTCGCAGGTTATCTGGAAAGTTTTCCACTGTAAACCCCCCCCCCCAGGACTCCGTTCCAGTCACCCCCGCCCCCTTCCTCCCTCCTTATACCCCTAAATCCCTGGGATTTTGGCTCTGTGCAGTCCGGAACATTCTCCATTCTAAAAGGTCCCCATCTACATGCATAAGTAGTTTAATGCTATTCTGCTTTGAAGGCTGAATAAAAGCCGGGTATTACTGTCGACAGAAACGGGCCCAGAAGATTCTCAGATCCTGCCCGTTGCTATTTGGTAATGAATTCTGAAGCGTTCCTCATGCAGTCACCTAGCGCAGCTTTTATTACAGGACTGCAGTCCATCCTGTCTTGCCAGAGACATTCCTTTAATAGGTGGCCTCCTCCAATATGACAGGAAACATATTTTTAATTTTATATGATGCTGCAGATCCCACATGCATCACCATTAAAACACATACACTTTACATCCTTACCCACCCCCTTCTCTTCCCTAAGAGTCATGGGGGGCCACACACTATTCCATACGTCTCTGTATCTCTCCCCAGTCATTCCCTAAATCCTTAGCTTGATCAAAGCCACCCCACCCAAGAAATTGCTGAGCAGTGAACTTTCCCGGCATTCCGAATGAACAACTCCCAAATTTGTTTATTTGACCCACTAAAGCCTTTGATATTACAAAGATTTATTCCCTTACTTCAGCCCTGAAATTTGTTCTTGATGAAATTAGTAATAACTCTGTCTGTGCTTAATTATGGTCCTGAGCTGAATTTCAATTAGATTTGAATATGAATTGAGCTACAGTGTGGTTATGGTTATTGGAGGTCGGTTCAGTTATACACTCTGTTGTCTTCCTGCTTGTGACTGCACTCAGGAGGAGGGGTTCTGACTCATAAATCACGGTGCAAACTGGTAAACAAGGTGAGATAATAAGACAATAAGCCTTGGCACTAGAGGTGTGAATCTTTCGCTGATTCATTTGTTTGCAACTCGATTTCATGTCGATTTTTCGATTCGATATGATTTGATTAATCAAGCAGGACTTTGATTCAATATGATGACATACTGAAAATATTGAAAATAAGCATGAATTCCCTTAATTTCCCTTGGACAATGTTATGAACTTGATACACTGGAATGTTTGAACAAAGATGCTTAATTAAACAACATTTTTCAACTTAAAAGGAAACAGTCATACTTAAAATTGAACATCATACCTTGTCTATGGGGTAAGAGATATATATACAGTACATATACATTTTTACTTTCATACCAGTAGTAATTTTCTTTCAGATCCACAAAGAAAGATGAAAACATCATTTTCTAGAACATATAGAAATTTGATTGTACACTAACCCGGACATTAGGTTAGACTTAAACAGTTTGCTTCATCTCCACATATTATCTTAACCTTTGACAATGAGGAATCTGGACTATTGTGGTTTTAAAAATTACGAGTGCAGTCTGCAGTGGGATTTTGAACAGAAATAAAAAATGAATGAGTGACTCAGGTTACTGTAGGTGAACCTACTGTGCCGACATGGTCTGGCTAATTAGCCTGATTTCCTGCTTCCTCCTGGCAAGATGCTTGTTTCCAGACTTAATAAACTTCAATTAAAAAAATCATTTGAAAATGAATTAATTATGGTACTACAAAAGTTTCCAACAATTTTAAAAAAATCATCCGGTCATAAAGCCATAAATAAAAATATTCATAAAACTTGTTAGTATTTCAATAAGGTCAGACTGTGCTTTTCCTGCTTGTTTACATGAATAACAATGATCTCTGCATTCCTGTCTTCGTAAAGGTCTAATGACCGATATCCGCTGTAGTCCTTTGACTCAAAACAAGCTAAAATGGCCAAACACTACAGAACACAATCAAGGGCGAAACTCTGAATCAACATTTTTACGTCTTAAGGCATTAAAAATCAATATATTAACACATTTATTTTCCACATCTTAAGACAGGCTAATTTGGGCGCTACCACTTCATCAGTGTTCATAATTACCAGCAAAAGTGGACTGTTCCAAGTACTGCGTTACATTTGCACATAAGACACATGATAGGTATGTGCCCAAACATAGAACCAGCGTAACCAAAAGGTGATGCTCACATGACCATAACGTAGGCTTATGTACAGCCCAGTGCAGCTACTATCACACTATGGGATGGGTCTGTGATGCCAACCAATAGTATGGAAGCTTCAATCATCCAAACGTTTTAAGGCTTACAGATTTGACGTGTTGATTCAGAGGGTTTTGACCCCAATGGCATTCCATAAAACACAGTAAAAAGGACCCCCATTTGCATGGTATCCATGACGTCATCCATATTTACACATGGATGTCAGCACGTACGCTGCGTACAAATATGATTCACAGCATTCCATACAGCTTTCAGCCCACTAAACAAGATGAGCCCTCATGTGGGCCAGTATGTGCAGGTCGCTGAATGGCAAGGGTTTTCAGCCAACCGTCTTGTAACACAGGGACTGTGGCCCTCCCTTTTGACGGACTTCTCGACCACCCAATAACCTGCAGTCTTTGAAACAGGAAGAAACGAATGGCCATATAAAAGACAAGTTCAATGACAAATCACAAGTCCCATCATATTTTTAAGCTATGCTGCACAACAACTTCATGCTGCTGGTCACTGTCACCATGGAGATAGGTGGCTACTCAGAGGTGGGAGTGGGGTGGGGAGGGTGACATTTACAACTTACAATACAAAGCCAGGAATGAAATTAAGCAGAAAATTGCTACAATTAAACACAGATAAGGTGCCATTTATACTTTTATTAGCAGTTTTCAAGACAGGGTTAACTGGAACTGGCGTAGATAAAGTTGACCAAACTTTGCTGTGGCTAAACTAATCGAGACAAGATTTATATTGATTGTCCCCCAGATGATGGGCTGGCCCCCCATCCTGGGTTGTTCCCTGCCTCGTGCCCATTGGGACCCCCCACGACCCAGTAGGATAAGCGGTTTGGAAAATGGATGGATGTCCCCAAAGGTTAGAACTTTCAAAATCTGTTTTTGACTGTAGTAGAGGTCTCTAAAGTGCTTATAATGCCAAGGGAAACCCACATTAGCATTTCTGTTAACGTGAGTTTTTTTTTTTTGTTACAATGGGAGTCTGTTTATTCGTGTAGCTAAAACTTTTAGAAGTCGTTCTGTGTGTGTTAGCATGTTGTGACTGTCAGGATTTAAATCACACCACGTTTCTGCCTGTTGTGCAAGTTGTCTAGGTGTTTTAAGTGTTTTTTTCATGACAGTCTTATTTTTGTGGTATTTTTCAAATGGGGGGTATTGGTTAAGTGGTGGAAACACTTCTACTATATAAACAGGGAGCACCAAAACATGCTATTTTAAAAATAGGAATTATAGCACAATTTATTTAGAGAACAACTGATTTTTAATAATGGACATCAAATTTTGATTAAGGATTCTGAGTTTTACAATGTAAATTTAATATTGATGCAGTTGAATCTATAGAATTTCTGCTAGATGCGTCGAATAAATGAACGAATCGTTGGCACTTGGCACGTCTTCAACGTTAAACACGATGATTAACAAGATAACCCTAACATGAATGGGTATAATTATAATAAACATGATTATTTAGAGTTTATAGCATAATTACATTTATACACTCATTCATACATACATGCCTGCATACATACATACATAAAAGAATAGAATATGTAAAGAAATACCCTTTGACTGACCACGTTTCCTTCCATCTTTCCATTTCCGTTTTTAAATGTTTGCAAACAGGCTTTTTCCTGGTACATGGTTCTAGTTTTTGGATTGTTTTTCGGCCATATCTCTTGCATCAGTATATCACAAAAGATCTATGTCAACCCCTTAATTACATGGTGGAAACCAAGACCTGTGGAGGAGACCTGCAGCCGTTTTTGGGAGATCTCTCACTTTGTCTCAGGTGCAGAATGCTGGAAATTCAAGTGGATCAAATAAACGTAATTGTTCAAATAAACGTAATTGTTCAAATAAACGTAATTGTTCAAATAAACGTAATTGCATCAGGTGGATCAAAGAAGCTGGCAATAGAATTTTGCATTATTTCTTGCATCAAGTGAAGTTGATTTGAGAGAAGCAGAGCAAGAAGCCAATTCAGTAATGCATTGGTACTGATTAAAGTTAGGTGACCAGTCCACTGTCCCTGTGCACTTGTTCTCTGATCCAAATCACAATACATGCCAGACTTCTTTTCTTTCACCCCTAGTAAACACACCCATCCATGCCCACAGTTGTATCCCTTCAGGAGACACGAAGTGTGGGCATTGTATGTGGCTCAGTAGGTTGGGACACTGTCTTTGTGATCAGATGGTTATTGGCTCAAATCCATAGGTTTGTGGAGTACAGTCACTGCTCCCAGCTTCTCCAGAATCTGTCTGATTCTACTTTCTAAAAGTAAAGCTATCTGCAACATGAATGCTTAGGATTTTTCTAAAACCCTCTGCAGTTTCATCATTCCTCATCACTCAGGTGGTTAAACCTGCCTCTGCTCTTGTACTGAAGTAAAGGTGTTCATTCCTGTAATCACGCGCCCCTGATCCACAGTTTATAGGGGGGGGGGAATTGAGGCAGATGATTCACATGGACACGCTGAAAACGGAACAGGTCAAATACCCTGCTTAACCCTGCCGCGTACCACCCGGGGATGAAAGCATGCCCCACAACACACTCAAAACAAAAAAAGGAGGGTTACTTTAAATTGCAACCTTTTCTCATAACGTCAAGCTGCAATTGCATCGGTTGCGGTGCTTTGTGTTTTAGAAAAGTGGCCATTTTCATTTTAAGTGTTTCCTAGATGGGTAAAAAACACATGAGCAAATCTGAATGGCATCCAAGAGCCAATGGTGCTTTGAACTTGCAGATGCCCTCCTCTTACTGGAGCATAGATGTGGTCATTTTCAAAGTACAGAAGCTTAAAGTCTCTCATCTGGTGCAGGATGCTTTCACGTCTGCTGAGTGGACAGTGTAGGAAACTATGTGGAAGCATATTAAGTCATTTGGGTAGGTGGTATGTGGTTGCTGTGCCTGTGATCAGAAGGTTGCTTGTTCAAATCCCAGGGTTGGTTCAGTGATGGAAATCCCTCAGCTTCCAGTTGCTCTATGAACTGTCTGATTCTGCCTTCTCAAAATGTATAACATTTTGGGCAAACACTAAATAAAATGTCACCAGATCTACCCAAATCATTCTAACTCTGCACAAACCACTGTCACCTACTTGCATTTTTGGCTCTGTGTTGTGTATCTTGTATGTATTCTGTGTTATACCCTAATGACAGATGTGGATAATTCAGGTCCAGAAAGTAAAAATTCAGAGCAAGATTTTGTTTCAAGCAATCAGTTGAGCACTCTGTGATTGTGACTATTTATATGCAACTGACTGAAAAAAATATAAAATATCTTTCTGGTCCTGAACTATCCACCTCTGCCTAACTGTTAATTCTCTGTTGTCGTGGTGTCTCCAGCAGTAGCAGGCTGTACGAAATAAAAATTCTGTCGGCTTTGGTCTTGTGGGAATAAAGATTCTGATATTTCTGCATTAGCTGGATTCTGTCCATAAGGCTTCTTTTCCATGGTGAATTTTATCTGGACTGGTTACCACAATTTTACCCAGCTCCACCCCTGCTGGAGACCTCACCATTAACATCGAATGGTTTTATTTGTGATCTAAACTGTTCCAGATGTATAGTGTGGATTGGTCCGACAGCAGGCTGCCCGAGGTCAGATTTACAGATGAGTCGCTGGATGAGAGAGAATGACAGAGAGTCGTAGAGGCAAATTATACCCCCAAAAACTCCCCATTTCTTTCTTAGCTTTTCAGACCCGAATACAGGCATGGCTGCTCATTTTCAAGCCGGCAGGTGGGTCCTTGCGTGTCTGGCAATCACGGTGGCATTTACCGTTGCTCAGTGGGAGGGGGATGAAGTGTCCCAACTGCAGGCTATCATTTAAATCCCTGCCACTGCCGCTACGATCACGAGGCCAGACCTCCCCCGGCAGCTATGGTGCATTCCAAGCCTGTCGCAGGAAACTTGTTGACACACCATCCACCCTCGACTCTGCGACTTTCTCTTAAGCCACTGTTATCCCTCCATTCATCTTTCAATCTCCTCTTCCAGTAATCCAGGCCGAGTTGCGGCGTTGCAGGGACGGTCTCGGCGAGCTGCGGGCCCGTGGCCGGCACACTCCCCGGACAGTCGCCCCAGTTCTCGCCGATCAGGGAATTTACATTCTCTGGTTATGCTTTTCAGCATCGCTTGCCAAGCATGAAATTGAGAGATGGCGTGTCGTACCTACTTTAATATCAACCCGCTTGTCTGGTCTCAATTCTTCTACAGAGAAGTCCGGAGGATTTCTTCCCTTTGGTTTAATGCAGAAAATACCCTTGGATTGCTTAATTTTGCCCGTCACTGCTTCATTTCATTGTAGCGTTTACATATTATCATATTAAATATTAATTAGACGTCATTGGTATATTGGATATTTACAGTCATTATCTACATCATGTTACATAACGTTTAGCCCACAGTGCATTAAGCTTTAACCCCTCGCATGCTTGGGTGGGAGTAGATTCAGCCCCCTTTTCTGGAGCCTGATGGTGTCTCTGTTGCTCCATCTTCTCACCGCTGATCTTTCTCGTGACTTTTATCCGCACTTGCTCACCTTAAGTGGTGAAAAACTGACATTTGAATGGGATCGGGGGACAGATGGTGCACCGCCTCTTAACTGATGAATGCAGGGTGGGAGCCACGTGCAGGCATTGCCCGACAAGTGCTGGGGCTGTAGGGGGCACCAGAGGGGCATTGAATCAGAGGGGTACACTCTGAGTTGCCACCTGTTTGTTCCCCTTTCCTGAAAAGGTAGGCGGGTAAATAAGCACAAAGTGCTCTTTTGGGCCTAAAAGCCTGATGCATTGAAAGATCTCAAGTACCATGTAGAGCTGTCAGGAATGCCCAGGTTTCCTAAATGTTCTTATTACATAGTCCATTAAGAGAGATGTTTTCTTCAGAGCATGACCGGATTGGATATTTCATTTTTGTTAAGGAGGGCTTCCTTCTAATCCATTCTGAAAGACCTGGAGCCTGGAATCTTCGAGAAAGAACCTTCATAAGACCTCTGTCTTATTCCAGGATCCAGAGTCCAGAATTTCAGGACTTGCTTGTTCTTGTTCCTCCGTTCGCTGGTTTCATTTTCACCTCCACACTATGGCTCTCTTTTTGATGGGCGTAAACTATGAGATGTCAAGCTCAGAATGTCCTGTGGCGTCTCTCTCTACACATATTCCTCGCACAGATTTTCAGACACAGACACAAGTGCTCTGAGTAGGCGCAATACTCAGTAAATTGTAACATCTAAATGCACTTTATTATATAAATTACAGGCCCATTTCCCGTAGTTTTAAATGTAATTTTAGACAACCTACTATTTTAGCCCTTGATTTACTATGCATGAGGGTAGAAGATTTTTTTTTTTCTAGCTACGTTAAAAGCAGGTTTAAGTGTTATGTCATATGAAACTCCGGGTTTCTTCTTATCTCCCTACCACGCTTTCATTGCCTTTTCCATTTTCCGGAAGCCTTTGGCGAAATTCACCATGATGAGGACAAGGTGTACTGCAGTGGAAGCAAAGGGGTATACAGCAAGCAGGAATAAAAACGCCTGGAACTTCTCTGTTACAAGCATGTTTATCAGGACACTCTTATTTACAGCTCAGAATTACAGCGGACAGCTACTCTACACGCACAGTGGGGTCCACGTTACCGTCTCTCTGGGCAGGAACACAGCGAGTATCAAAACATAAGGACTCTCTGCGGAGTGGCGTTTGGAAAGCAAAGACTCATTTACAGGGGACAGGCGTGGAGGAGAAACCACCTCACAAATAAATATTCCAGAAAAGAATCAGAAATGATAGATTGTGTGCGTTGAGACTCTCAGTTAAACAATTTCTTATTTACAGCCACACTCTTGCGAAACCATAGTGCTGACAGACTTATTTTCTGAAAAGGTTTAAAATGAAAATGAAAGAGTAGAGATGAACAAAAGTGGACATGCAAGCTATGGTTGTGAAGTGCAGAAAGGATGCATCTGTGTCAGTGTCAAAAGAAATCTGCGGAAAAGCAGTTTTTAGTAGAAATGTAATTCTTCACTTACACGTGGGTGTTATAGAAGAAAACAGCAAGGTTTTGCTTAAGAATTACATCGAGATTTTTAAGAGTCTCTCTGGGTGGTCTTTGCTAATGGGAAGAAGATCAACCTGTAAGGACATGACAGGAAAACAACAACTTCATGTGCTTCATGTATTTCTCCGGAGTGTTTTGCCTTGTGATACAACAGTTTATGTTCAGTTTTAACTACAAACAAAATGAAGTCAGCAATATTTGTCTATATTCCAAAAATATAAAAACAAAAAACATTCGCTGAATGCACACCGCTGCACCAACTACATACTGTAATTATCTTTTTGTTTTCTTCATGAAGATTTCATTACATTTACAGAGTACTACATTTCCCATAATCCTTTTGACCATAACGTTATCTTTTACATCACAGCTCAGGTCAATGCTGTTCAAAGGCATTATGGGGCACATTATACCCTGAACCAGCAAACACTGTAGGTTTATATACAACATCAATATATCATTACAGTGGGCAAGACTGGAGCCAGGGAGCCTCATAATAGCAGGAACATCGTGTGCAACTCCGTTTTCTCCAATATGATGAAAAACCAGGAGGAAATATTTCCTTCTTCACAGGATGCAGACATATTTATGAATGGACTATGACACTGACTGACAAGGTTACTGTCTGAGTGAAGTCTTAGAGAAGGTCACTGTTCTAGTTGGTCATTATCACTTTACACTTTGTGTGATTACTGGGTTGGGGTAACTGATGAAAGTAAAACTGTTTGTGCTAGGGACAAGAATCCCCCCCTCCCTCCCCACAAAGAAAACCTAAATTGTCCCATTTAGCATTAGCCTTTAAGGATAACAGAGGAAATTCAAAGTACTCTAAGTACATTAATAATAGACTTGATTTCTTGAAGTAATTCTGCAGTCTTCTTCAGATTGACACAATAAATTTGCCTTCTCTGATCTCACAAACCCTTGGTTAAGTAAGCAGAGACCTACGGAAACATTGCGCAGTTCTTGCCATTGCAATGACGATGAGCCATTAACAGAGATCCTGGAAAGAAGGTATGGGCTGTTTTTGACCAGTCAGCGTCACAGAAATGTAAAAGTAATAAATAAATAAGCCACTGTAATTATGTTATTCATTTCCATGGGGAGTCACAGACCTGACGAGGACGATGTTCTCATGACATGCCGCGATGCACTGAAGGGTTTATAATTACAAATTTGGTCCCCGGTGTTTCGGGTAAATGCCATGACAATGGACTGATCCAGAAGGGACCCATTTAACATGGAGTTTCAGTAGCATTTAAGTTTCAGTAGCATTCAAGCACATGTTCATAATGCTTTATGAGGTCGCTTAACTGCCCATGCCAACTTAGAACTGACATTCAACATGGCATCGACATGGCCCCCATTATTTATAACAATTCAGGGCTTCCAAGTTTGATAATAAAATAACCATATTTATGAATATCACATGTGTATTTTGCTCGGTGTCGAATTCTTGAAACCCCCCCCAAAATACATAAAATTTCACCCAACCAACAGCGCCAGCTTGTCAGATTCTCAAAAAAATCATTAAATTCATCAGTGGCTGCCACAGAACCATGACTTCAAAATTTCAGATAAGCATGTTTGTGACAATGGGCTGATTAAAACTCTTTTACACTTAAGACCAAAGCAGAAATCAGATGTCCTCTGCTTAGTATATATACAGTAATATTCCACTGAAAATAACTGATTTTGCTCATATTACCCTAGATTATTCATACAAGTATATGAACAGAAAACACCAACAGACTGAATACATTTTTTGGTTTACATTATTCAATAATCTCTTTTAGTTTTATAAACAATCTTTTTATACAAATCTCATCATTGCGGGATATATTTATACATTTTTTTGTAATTCAGCTATTTTGAGAATTTGCTGGGTGAATGGTAATTTGGAGTTGACCTTCGCGACCAATGGGTGGACAGTTTGACTCAAAGGTCCAACTTCCACACTCCATGACTAGTTCAATTTCAACCTTTTGGAACCGGAAGTATGTTTCAAAAATTAAAATGCTTTATGAACACTTCAAGAGATAAGGCTGGCATGTTATTTATGTGTGCAAATTTATATTTATCGGTTAGTCAAATAAAAAGAGGAAGGAGCTGAAATACGTGAAATACGTTTTCATAAAAGTACAGCTACGATGTAGATGATATTATGTCACAAAGGGTGAGGGACTCCCAGGGCTTAGGTGACTCCCCGACTCACCTCTCATTTTAATCAAAAGATGAAGAAGAGCCCAGAGGGGAATTTTGACCTTTTCTGAAAGATTTTCCCATGTGCTCGAGGATCCATGTGCAGGAACGGAGAGCAAAGCACGCACACAGACACAGGTTTGTGACATAATGGTTCAAACACAGCCATATAATTTGAACTCGTAAAAAAATAAATAAACGAGAGAAACAGATGGATGGATGGATGGATGTATTGATGGATGGGTGGGTAGTACAGAGGAAGACACTGGGAAACTTTTCAACGGGAGAGTAACTAGTAGGAGTCGTGGACAAATGTGAGACATTAAGATGACGAGGCTCCAGCAATACAGTAACAAAGGCAAGCAGGTTGACGTAGTGACTTCTCGGTGCCACTTACACACACTAGGGGGCGGCGACGTGCCCAGGGCGACGACCCCAAAAGATGAATGTAAAAGCGCTTAGAGAGAACCCTCAAGTGTGACTGTCCCCTGAAAATGAGGTGGGCTTTTCTGGTGAAATCCATCCACCTGGATCCGGGGGAATCCGTGCACTAGATGGGGAGTCACTGATTGCCCCGGGGGCTGCCCTCTGTCCAAACGGGAGGGGGGCGAGGAGGGGTTGTCCAAAAATGACCAAATAAATTCCCACGGGCACCCTAGCACTTCTCAGTGCTGTTGACATTGCATGTGCCCTTATAGCAGAGGAACAAAAGACACAGAAGCAACAGCCAAAGCTAAAAAAAAAAACAAAAATAAAAACAGATACCAAACAACATGTGCCATCTACTTGTGGGATCTTCCGACAGAATCACCATCACAGCCAGGTGTATCCCAAAACAATCGGTGGTGGTCAGTTTCCATCTGTATTTACACACTGTATCCAGGGAGCCCTGACGTACAGTATTTCTTAAAGGACGATATATTTTTTCTTTTCTTATTTTTTTTTTTCTCAATTTCGTTTTCTCTCTTTTTCTCATGGTTTTGGTCACAGGGTAGCTTGCTATGATTGTTTTTGTGCGGCCGAGGGGCTCCCATATTACGCTTTGCTGTCATCTTCCTTTGTCTGGATGCTGCCGTCGCCGTGAACTTTGATCTCGATGGCGTCCGTCTTGAGGACGTCTTTGCCGTTTTCTTCTTTCAGCGGCAGCTTCCTGTCGGCAAAGCATTGAAAGGTTTCACCGCAGAGCCACCAGTGCGCTGGCCGCCGCCCCGGGGGGGGCGGGGGGGGGGGGGGGGGGGGGGGGGGGGGGGGGGGGGGGGGGGGGGGGGGGGGGGGGGG
>JAODJX010000001.1:49889063-49912441 GCA_026776945.1 Isichthys henryi
AACTGTCAATCTCGCATTGGGTGGCCCATTTACGTCCCCCCCCCCCCCCCCGTCGGGTAGCCCGATCAGTGTTTCATCAGGCTTTGTGGGTTGGTTCCTGCTTTGACTCTCTGTGCCACATCTGTGCCACATAATCGACATCGACTGCCAAGTCTGACACAGTCCTGGGTATCAATAAATGGGAGCGAAAAATGAGTGAAGCAAAGAGAAGGAAACACAGATAAATGTACTGGATGATAAATGCACACTTTGTTTTGATTTTTTTTTTTGCTTTGCATTTCATTTATACCTGAACAAACGGGTACAAACAAGGGTCCTAGGAAAAAAAACTGGTTCCATACCATTACAGCTAATTTCCACCACTTCCCCCAGCCCCCCACCCCCAAATGATCAGGTGATCTGGGGTGGTCGAGAGGAAATGTCGGTGAGTGTTGGAATTGCAGAGTTATCATTGATAGCCGCTGGCCACTTTCCAGTGAAGGAGCGAGGACAAGAGGAAACCAGCAAGTCCATTTAAGCAGCTGTCGATGTCCTCATCTGGTGGCCAGTGGCAATTTTTTTCCTGCAGTAGCTACATACTCGATTCTCCCCTAGACAGAAAGTAGAGTTTTCTGTCATGATCGTGGAAACGTTACACTAGCATTAGCCTTAGCGCATGTAAGCTAACCAAAGTCATTCAACTCGAAACAGCTAATTTTTAACAGCAGGAATGCAACCTGCCGTATGCAACACTGCAAATGGGCTTCTTATGGAAATCAAGCTTTCATCCGAAGTGGGTCCCTAGTGAGTGGGGGTGCTGTTTCATACATGTGCACATTATCATTAACTCATGTTAGCCAGCTGAAGTCATTTGACTCAAAACGGCTAATTTTCAACGGCAAGAATGCAGCGAGCTTCTTAACAAGCTGGAAGCGGTCAGCAAGTCTGGCTCCCATCTGAAGCAGGCGCTGTGCGAGTAGGCGGTCCACTCCGTAATAAAGTACACGTACACATTAGCGTTAGTGCGAAGTCATTCGGCTTGAAACAGCCAATTTTTAACAGCAGGGATGCGGAACGCCTTCTTAACATGTCAGAAGCTATCAAGAAGTTGGGTTTCCATCTGAACTGCGCTCTGTGCAAGTAAGGAGGTGTTCAGCTCCTTCACACATGTGCACACGTTAACCGGGTGAAGTCATTCGACTGAAGGTGGTCCGTTCCATTGCATATGTGCTTTTAGCCATGATGGGAGTGCGTCCTTCTGCACCCTGAAGTGACGTGACCATCGATGGCGGTCTGCGTGCTCTCTGAGTCTGGTGCTGCTAGTTCCTCTATCCGGCCAATCGCCACGAGGTCCAGGCAGAGAGGCGGTCCTTACTCTGGCTCTGTCAGAGGTGTGGTCTCATTGGGCTCGTTCACTGGGCTGCCGTCATCCGGATTTGTTATTCGCTCCTCTTCAGTTCGCATCTCAACAATGGGCTCCTTCGACCCATCGCCCCTGCACACGCACGCGCGCAAACACACACGCAGGTCCGGCCGTACACACGCACATGCACGCACACACACACACACGCGCGGGGATTAGAAGCCAAACTACACCGCAGACAAATAGAAGAAAAAAAGTTTAAGGAGTAGCTCCTATCTCCCTGAGGTGAAGGAGGGGAGTGGTGGACGCCTCATGATGCTGAATTATCGGACCGTTAGGTATCTCTGAGCCGCTGAATTGAACTTGTGTGTTTGAGGCGGGTGGAGGTGGCATGAGGCTCTATCGGAGTGTGGCGGTATAGGGAGAAGCTGGGGGGAGTGGGTGGGGGGCAGGTTAAAGATACTGCTAATTTTATGCTTATCACGCTACCCTGAAAAGATCCCTGATGGCACGTGGCTTGTTGCCTGGGCTTGGGGCTGTTCTTAAGGAGGGTAATTGAAATCATCCTCAGCACCATCCCAGACATATAAATACCACAGGAGCTAGGGGGGTGCAAACTTGCTGCCTTGATTTCTTAATCATGTCAGTGGAAGATGTGAGCGAACACAGACGGGACTGATCTAGGGATGGGTGTATTAAGGAGGACAACCAAGGCATGAAGTCATTACAGCCTGATGTGCTCCTGAAAGCCTGTGAGATATTTGCTTCAGTAATTTATATAATGAGCCGTTCAGTATAATCATATAACCACAAAGGGTGAAAAATGACAAGGCACAATGGATATTATGAATATTAAAATGGAATCCAGGACAATAACAACGGCAGTAAAATTACGTGTAAATATTCATAATAAAAGATTGACTTTTATAGTAACAATTTTTATGGGATTTGTGGGGCATTTCTTTGGGAATGAAGGTGGCAGAGAAGGATGTATAGCTAAACACATTAGAAGTGAGTGAGCATGGCATTATGAGAAAAGGAGCGAGGGGCGGGGGGTGGAGTCACTCACAGGTAGGCTGCCTTCCCTTCCTCGATGTCCTTGCTCTTTCCACTGGTGGTGGTCTTCTTGCTGCACAGCTTCCTGGTGATGCACATGAGCAGGCCACACTGCCTGAGGAAGAAGCAGCTGACGTCCACCACGACCAGGACCAGCAGCAGGCCGGCCAGGCCTAACCCCACCACAGCGCCCAGACCCAGGCCACTGAACAGGGAGTCTGCTGAGACAGGATAGCATACAGAGGTCACCACCCACCCAATCATATGGCCAGCTTCTCTCTCCCAGCAACCACAACCAACATCACCAAAATAACACCACGGTTTGCTGCCCTACCATGGCAAATACCAGAACCTCTCTCGTCAGCAGGGCTTCCCTGTATCCAGGACCGTGATGGACATCTTTACTGAACTTGTGTTGTTCATTTCCCTAGTCAAGAAGAACTGGACTGTCCTTGAGTGTTGTTAGAATAAGTCAGAGGTATTTTTCTGTATGAGCTAGGCTTAAATTTTAAGTTTTAAAGGAAATAAATATAAATTTTTTGGAACTTTCAGGCCATCTTACTTCATTAAGCTTTTCCTTGTAAAAAGGCCTAAAAGAGGCCAATTTCTACTTCCCTTGGGATACAGTTCCATTAGAGAAGGACACTAATCAGAATCCAATGCGGGTTCTCCCAAATCCACAACTGGCTCTCATTCTGTTGGGATAAGTTACACCATGAGGACGGAACATCTGCTCATCCTGGAAGTGTCGGTCTTTCTTTCAATGTACTTCACCCAACACCCACTGCATCACAGAGCTGATCCCTGGAATTCCACAAGCAAAAGAAATTGTTAAATACTCAGTTCATAGCTTTGATTCTGTTAACGATTTGGTTAATAATTTATTCATGATCCTATTTTTGGGCCCTTGATCAAGGCCCTTAACCCTCAATTGCTCCAGGAACTGGCTGACCCTGTTTCTCAAAAATGTACATTGCTTTGGATAGAAGCATCTCCTAATTAAATAAATGTTCTTTTTTGTGCGTGTGATCATTCTGCTGTGATGAAATAAAGGGTGAATATTCCCTTCGAAGGGTCCAGTCTGGATGTGAAAACAACATATGTCCCTCTTATCCGTGACAACCGCAGGCGGTACAAGTCCCCTTCCGGCCCCTTGCGCTATGATTCTGCTCACGTGCTGTCGGCTTCAGGAGGAAATCAGGAAGGAGGCGGATGGTGGGGAGAGCCGCCAGTTGAGGTCCCTGTGAGGGCCTCGGTGACAGAGGTTAACCACGTGGCAGCCACGGAGAGAACAACAGCTGCCGCTAAAGGGTGAGCGATGGCTGGCCAGGAGAGGCGGGCCGCCCCCTGCAACCAAATCAGGCACTCTAACATGCGTGTGCTAATAGGTCAGCGCTGCTTTCATTCCAAGCACTGGACTGCAAAAAAATGTATGCACGCAAATAAATAAAATAAATAAGATAAAAACACCTGGCAAAATTGTGCTTTGCTGAAGTTGGGCAGTTTTGTGTGTCACATGGACATTTACAGGCTGGAGGCGGGGCAGAAAATGCTGGTGGCTTCCCATGCTGTGGTACCCAAGGCTTGACCTGAGTGTAATTAGCAGGTAAAACAATATAATGTACAGCATGTTCCAGAACACAGTAGACAGAAGTACCGCATTCCTGAATATGAGATGAATGAACAAACACATGAATAATATGTAATTTATTTTGCTGCCCTTGATATTTTACAGCTATCTGTGGTCTTCAGCTTTATACGTATAAAATGTATTCTTCTGTCTTTCCTGTATACTTTACCTTAAAGTAAAAAAAATTAATAAGCCCATCATTCAAGTGAATAACCATGGAAAGATCTGATTTGGAAATATTATCTTGATTTTCAGAAATTGTTCTTCGCATGATTTCATATTACTGCATAAATGCAGCTTCTAAATAAAGCTGAGCCTGTTTACTGTTATAATTTTTACAGATTAAAATCACTATGATTAAAGATGAAATGATTAATATGTTGTTGCCTTGGTCAGTGATTTGACTCATTTTCACCATCTTTAGTCATCAGCCTCCCACTGATGGTGACACATTGAGCGAAGCAGGTGAAAACAGCGACTGTTGCATTTTTGAACGTGTTTGTCAAGGTTTATGGGCTTAGTGTGCTGGTGCATGGAGATGGGGACTCTGTTTTCGTCTTACATTTTGCTCCTCTTAAAAACAGCCTGCGTTATGTCTCCTGATAGCTGCTGGTCTGAATTTGTTTTGCAGACATATGCAAAGGAGGGAAATTGGCTTAGCTGAGAGGAAGCTAAAAGGAGATGCGGAAAAATAAGATGAGTTTTTCGTGGAAGGGGCATGGATTTGATAGCAGGAACGTGGCTGTTCAGAAGGCAACATTAGGGTTAGATGTCTTTTGATGTGAGGCAGCGAGCTGGAAATATTAACATGAATCCAAAACGTTATTTAGTCCAACCTGAAAGAGTCCAGGCAAATTTTACATTGGTAACACTTTACTTAAAGCAGTTATCATAATTCATTATAGACACATTCATAATGCTTTATAATGCATTCATAACCTATTATAAAAAGGGCTACAAGTATTTATAAATAGGCATAGAACATGTTTATAATGTATTATAGATACCCTCATAATGCATTTTAATGGTCAGTATAAGCCATTATAATGCATTACGAAGGTATTTAGAGTGCATAATAGATGAGAACTTCATAGAGCTTTTCTATTGTATAATGAAATAAAGCCGTGTAATAAACCGGGCTATAATGTGTTATGCTTCTTTATAAGTAGTTATAGCTGTGTTTATAATATCTGATATCTATAATGCATTATACATGAATGCTTTAAGTAAAGTTAAAATTTCTATAATTTAAGTCAGGCAAGTGATTTATCTTATGTAAGGGAATCTGCTTTGTGTATTTACCTCCAACAAGGTTTAAGCATTGGTGATGATGGGAATTACCAGTCTACCTTGTTTAAAGCAAGGTAGTTTTTTTAAGCAAAGCTGCATTTGGCTTGTGATGCGTTAAGCTAAGGAGCTGTTATCCTGGATATTTTCCAGATGGTTATGAAAGCACAAGCCTCAAGGCACAACACGATTTCCCACAAATAGAGCAGGAAGCTAATTGCCTGATCTGCCTCATCTGCCGAGTAAACAGATTCTTTCCAGTGTCCATTCGGGAGAAAGTTTGCTCTGATTACCAATCAGAATCCCTCGATTTGGTTCCTAAGTGTAATATCGCAAAATTTCATTGTGGGTACTGAAGAGTTAGACACCCGCGCAGTATGGTCACCATAAGCAGTTTTTTAGATGAGTTCACGCCCCTTCAGGCAGCCAGAACAATCGATGTCCTGCAATGGCGCACAGTTACATCAAAACATTCCCGGAAAGGAAAGCAATCGAGCAGTTTGTCATCTTTTTATATCTCCAACTCTGAATGGAACAGCTAAGTGCTTTGTGCAAACCGTCAAGGCGGCTGCATAGGGCAGGAAAATCCTGAAAATTAAAAAGAGCATACAGCAGGTCTTTATACTTTACAAATGGAAGGGGCTGAAAGATGTGACGGAAATGCACAGTAAGCTGTTCTGTAGCCGACAGAAATTCTTGTCCAGCAGGTGCTTGATAGACGACCTTGTTCCCAAATCAATTTAGCGAATCCAAATATGAGAGCAGAGATTTGTTTAGGGTGGGAGAAGCAAACAATATTGCATGCTAATAATATTGTTCTAGCAAAACAGCTTGTGAGTTCAATGTGG
The DNA here is from genome assembly GCA_026776945.1 of Isichthys henryi. NCBI lineage: Eukaryota > Metazoa > Chordata > Actinopteri > Osteoglossiformes > Mormyridae > Isichthys > Isichthys henryi. The sequence continues at coordinate 49,895,227 of JAODJX010000001.1, forward strand.
ATTAGGTTTTTGCAGTTTGGAATTACCATGGAATACCAAAGTATCTCCTGGGATGAACCGTCAAAGTGTTCAATTCATAAAACTGAGCCTAACAGGAAACAAAACACTAGTTGTGTGACAGACAACAAGGTCGACGACCACAAGGCCCCAAAAACCATTACAGGAAGATAGATGTTTTTTGGATTGCAGCTGTTCAAACTGAAAAAAAAGAAAGCTGACCTCAGACACACACCTGAATCCAAAGTATACAGACTAGATCTCTTCATAAATATGAAACAGATACAGGCTCTTCCCAGTAAATACAGTACAAGACTATGAAACAGAACCACCAACAACTCAACCTGGGACTTGCTTGTGACTTAAATAGAGATGTGATGCTTGAAATGTAATGCATTTTAAATCCTGCTGACGGAGTAGTGGTTGTGATTTATAGCAATTTACGTCTACAGGGTACAGTAAAAAAATTGTTTTAGAAGAAGTCAAGTTGAGAAGTACTAGGAATCAAATAAAGAGTAAGACATGGAACACCATGACAAAACTAAGAATTATTTTTATGCAAATGCCAACTTATGTAGATTAATAAATTGCCATGTAGACATGTAGTGTGTTTAAGAGACAGTAGGTAAAATCCAGAATGATCCTTGCCATCCATGTGTCCCTGAATCATCCATCTTTCACCGCTTGACCTCTCTGCCCTCCAAGTTGGGCCTTTTGAATTTCCCATCATCCCCAGTTGCTACGGTGTCAGCATCAGCTATATTTAACATCATTTAAAGTGGGTGAAAACTTACACCATATGGTCAGAAGACTCCTTTCTTTAGATATGAGCGTTTATAATTGGGATCTGGTTGATTAGGGCTGAAAAGTAATATCAAGCTTAGGCATAATTGCTTAGGGACGATTTTGCTGCTATTTGGCCCTGGACCACAGAGATTGTTTTTTTTTTGAAATACCAAATGGTTTTTGCGGTCTGTCGTTTGCCATTTTCCACTCTTATTTTAATAGCTTGTAATTTTACCTGATCTCCTGTGATTTTATATGGCTGCTGCATCAAGTACTTCAGGCATTTTTATGTTAAGGGGGCTAAATAAAAAATTTAACTGAATGGGACGACCCTGATTTGAGAGTGTGGGTGCTGGTCGAGGCTGAAGTCAAACAGCATCAGCGGGTACGATGACTTTCTTTTTTGGTTAAGTGACGAACCATCAGGCACAGCAAATTAAGCAGTTACATGGCAAGGGGGAACCAGCAAAGGCTAAATGCAGTCTGAGTGCTGCGACGGTTCTTATTTGTTAATGTTGATTGACCATCAGCCCCATGCTGACAGAAATCCCAGTTTATGGAGCCCAGCTGGATCTGATTGTACGAGTCAGAGTCTTCAGCATAAAAGCGATCACATAAGTAGCTTTAACAGCAGAACAACAAGCGAAGGCTAATGGCGATTAGCCTTCCCGCTTTCCCGCTCGACACTGCGTGAGGTGTGCTCTTCTTTCTGTGGCCTTTTACAGCTTGATTTTTCCACCTCTTATGCCATTTTCTGTTCGCTATTCATTATTAAAATTGGCTTCCTTGTGCTTTTCCGCCCATCTGGCCTGCCCACGAAGCAGGGCCTGCGTGACATCCCTCCACTGGCCTGCATCGTGACACAGCAGTTTGCCAGACGACAAGAAAACGCCAGCGTCCTTCCGTCGGCGTAATGCTGCCGTGAAACACGGTTACCCACATCGCTAATCCAATAAGTCTATTGTTCAGCCATTGTGGAGCCAGGTTGCAGAAGTATTAACATCATCAAAGTGCACTTACAGCCTTAAAGTGACAGAGTGCCGTGGTACTCGACTCGATTTAAATAAAGCTTTATCTAGATTCGGCTGATTTGGTGGACAATTTAATGAGGGCAATTTTACAAAGTCCCATTTTAGGAGCTCAGAGTGTATTTCCTTCATGGGTTATACTTGTTTCTACCTCTGTTGATGCATGTGGGTAGGTCTAAAAATGCATCCAATGGGACATCACATAATCTAATAGAATCTTCTGGTAAATAACCTAGTCTGGCAAATTAATCTTAATGTGAACAGTCTGGTTCGATAGGATGTCTCCAGCCATTTCCTTCTCTGGGTTCATGTTCCAAAACAGTACATGATAAATTTCCATGCTTCACATCATATGGCAAGAGTTATTTAAGATTCACTTCTAATTATTAGATTAATAATTGTGATGCGTAAATGTCGCACTACAGAAGTGGACGGAATTAGCCAGAGGCATTTGTGAGTCCACTGGGGTGATTGTAGCCCCCATACTGCTCAGTGATTCATCAGGTAACAGTCACAGGAGATGTACTGTTATTTCTAGAATTCGGTGAAACCTGCTGCATGTCATAATGTCATCTTTGGGGTTAAGCTGCCTCAGAAGAACTCTTCATGAATAATTAGAACATGTTCAGAGTATTTGATGGTCCCAGAGTTACCAGGATCATTTGGTGGGGTGAGTTTACTGATGTCGATGGGAATCACACTGAGAGAATGTCTCAGATACAGACCTCCATAACCTTTTTGCACCTCCCCTTGTCAATCGAAAAGAAGCAGGAAGTGGATTGCAGGTGCTGAAGATTAACCCCAAGCCTTATCATACTGCCTGCTCTCCCTGGTAACTGAAAATGGACAATGAATTAACACGGTGAAAAACAAATCAGTAACACTTCACTAAAAGCCATGTTTTTAGTCTTTTATAAACACATTCATAACAAATAATAAAACGTTCAAGATTTGGGTTAGATTTCTTATCATGTGAGGCAGCCAGCTTCACTGGAAATATTAACGTGAATCCAAAACGTTATTTAGTCCAACCCGAAAAAGTCCAAGCATAATTTTACATTGGTAACACTTTACTTAAAGCAGTAATCATAATGCATTACAGATACATTCATAATGCATTATAATGCATTCATAAAGTATTATATACATGGTAATAAATAATTATCAAAATAATATAAATATTATAGCCATGTGTGTTATGCATTATGAATGCTTTATGAAGCTCTCATCTATAATTTATTACAGATAACTTTATAATTCATTATAATGGTATGTATACGTATTAAGGATGCTTTGTGCTGAATTATAAAGGTATCTATAGTGCATTATACACGAGAGCTTCATAAAGCATTCATAATGCATAATAAACATGGTTATAATGTGTTATGCCTTTTTAGAAATATTTATAGCCATGTTTATAATGCTTTATGAATGCATTATGTTGCATTATGAATGGGTTTATAAATTACTAAAAACCAATTTAATTTAATTTGCAACATATATTACTCTCAACACTCTTTGCGTTACACCAATGTCCACTATGGGAATGTGAGAAACGCTCACTCAGGCTGTTTTGGTTTAAATGTTAATTGATATGGTGACACACATCAAAGTTCAATTACATTAGACATTCACTTAAGCTGAAGAATTGTATTTTGGGAAAAATCAGCACCATATGAAACAATGCTGCAACAAATGTGAGGCATGTCAAAGAAAAACTTCTCATTCTTTAAAGTGAAATAAAATAAGCATACTGTACATATTATACCTCAAATTAATGTGACATGTACTTGGTATTTACTGTCATATAAACATGCGTTTAAGCTCTAAAGAGAGTGATATTAAACATCAATGTTATAAATATGAACATTTGAATTCCATAGATATTAAACGGTATTTCCGGCTGTGATTGATTGTTTTGATATAGTGCTGATGTGCATGGCATTAGTAGGACTCATAAGTATATAGAAAATAAAATGTCATACAATACAAATGTAGGCAGTGTTCATTACTTGTGAAATGCAATACAGGATTCATCGTTCCATTTGGACTATTAATTTTACCAGCTACAGCACATATATAAACATATTAATTAGAAATTGTTTTTGTTGGCATAGAAATATTCCTTCATCATTTATTACTCCAAATCAATAATTAAATCTGGGGGAAGGGGCACCTAAACAGACATAATATATTTTCGTATGCAATATTTTCATAATCATGATGATAAGCATTTTCCTATTTGCAATGTTTCATAACACACACATCACACGCATGTGTTTTAACTGCATCTTAAAGGCAATCATACAGAAATCCTCAAAACCATGTCTGATCCCAAAATCAGGCTGTTAGCTGTAACTGTATACATTTATGTTACCCAAACCAAATCAAGTGTAGATGAACTACCCATGTAATGCTTGAATTGAATCATGCTCAAGTCAGATGTATGGAAGCTGAGAATAAGTGTATCATTGCAAAGGGCTCTTTTTCAATCAGTAGTTTATTTTCATTTTGATGATGTATGAAAGTCAAACATTGCAAAACACACAAAGTGGTCTTTGGGGACAGTGGGAGGGGCCTTGGGAGACAAATTTGGGACAAAGATGGACGATTCAAGACAGGGTGGGGGCTATGATTGGGGGTGTGGGCTAGGAGATGTATATCATGTCCACCAATGCCTGCCTGAAACAAGGAGTAAGCACCTGTGCCTCGGTGGGGGGTAGATCCGTCCATCTTACATACAGTAGATGCACTCATAGACAAACACACACACACCGTATGGAGATACACACACGCCTTCTCAGAATCCACAGCCACACATGGGCTGCCGATGCAGAGCTCTCAGGATGTACAGCAGTCTCCATGTGGATGACATTCCCTCCAGGGGTGAGAACAGGAACGCTGCATGGAGTCTCCATGGATAGGGTGGGGTGAGGGGGCACATCAACACTGACACAAATGGCACGCGAGGGACAGGGCCAATCCGATGATGGCCGCAGCTCGGACCAGGTGCCAGGTGGGGGCGCCACTGCGTCCACTCTGCTGGGGATCGCAACATTCATCTGCTATGAGGCAATGATTTGGGGAGCAGGAGGGTGGGGTGATGGAGTTATGCAGTGAAGAATCGCAGCATTGGAGGAATAGAAATAATCACACAGCAGATGGAAGACACATCATGGAGAACAGCAACATGTAGCATGAGCACCATACAATGGGCAGTTTGACAGCAGTTACATTTCATACACGGCCATATCAGGTGAGGAAGCATGTATTAAATCATAATGAAAACGAGATACAGGTTTGTGGGAACATTGTGGAAATTGGAATCAAACAAAAATACAGGACCAAATGTTAACACCGGAAGTTCATTGAAGGATCAACAGTGAAATGTTTTGAGAAAAGCAGAGTTCGAAACACGAATCACACAAAAACAGAAGGCAGCGTAGTAAACAGCGATTTGCATTTGGTTGGGTAGATAGAACAGGGTTAATTACAAAATTGGGGGAAAGGCAGACATATTTTGATTTAGGAATATGGAAAAAACAAGACATTGAAAAGGGAAGCGGGATAACACAGCAATCATGGGTGTTTATTTTCAAGTGGGGTTTATAAAAAATAGAAAGGCAACAGGTTTGGTGGTTGTTCAATGAGAAACAAAGAAGCCGCAGCCGTTTGCCGTGGTGCCGAATGCGATGCATTATTCATCAGGAGGTAAGAGAAGCGCAGGATGGTTTGGAGAGAAACAGCGGGGGCACAGACGATGGGAGGGCGTGAATCAGCAAGGGGGGGTGGTGGGGGGGTGAGAGAAGATACACAAATGAAAATTGATTAACAACACAAGGAATGACAACGATCACACGCAGTGCATTGACACAGATAATGTATGACTATTGAATTTGCACAGACACACACACGTAGGGTATACCTATCCTTATGGGGCCCGCTCATTCACTTCTATGGGAAAAATGCTAACGCTAACCATGACAACCTTAACCCCCACCCTGCCCTAACCATTACCATAAGTAACCAAGCAAAATACAAGAGTTTTTGCATTTTTAACTTTTTCATAGCAGTCACTGATTTTTATAAAATAGAGTTTCCCCTAAAAGGATATTTATCACGTTATGGGGTGCGCGCGCGCACACACACACACACACACACACACACACACACAGACACAGACACACACACTCTTCCTGTCACATTCACTCTCACTTTACTGCAGTTTATGATTCTTACCATCAGCGATTTTAGGTTTAAACTTTAAAGAAGTGGAATCCTTCCCCCTGCGAGGTTGTGTCCGTCATGTATATGTATCAGGCTTTACCGTTCTTTTGGGGAGGAAGGTAATGCACTATGTACACACAGGGCTACTCCCAAGCACCAGCTTAAAAGTTTCTCCCCCCCGATTAAAGAGCACCTTACATGAGTGGTTTTGCTTCCACCGGCTTTATGGATAAAGAGACAGGACAGGCTGCCTCTTATGTACAGCCGAGATGAATCAAAGTCGAGATTCCCTGTCTGTCCTCCTCCCAAAGGTCTCCCGAGCTTCGGGCCATGGTGCGGAGACTTAATGAAAGCAGACAGGCAATCGCGTTTAAGCAAACTGCTACACGGACTCATTCTCTGTTAGAGAAGCAGGCTGGACGTGAATCGGCCGGCGCACGACAAAGATGCCGGCTGCATTGGCAGTCCCAGGGGCCCAGGTGTGGCCTTCCATCAGACACGAAGCCTTCTGAACCACATCTACACTTCCTCTAAGAATGTGTCACCATGTGCAGTTGGGTGAATTTTGAAAATGCCGCAGTAAATAAGCTGCGTTAAGCCCTAAAGAAGGATAGATGTAAGAATGCATAGATGAGGGGATTCAGCCCAGACGAATGACACCAAATCCCTGATCTCAGACTGTGCCGGACAGCTCAGTAACATTTTTTGCTGTAAGGCACAGAAATGTTATGGTGGAGTATTTGAAGCAGCTATCATTAACAGAAGGGGTGGTGGACAGGTCTGTGGCTGAGTCTGAAAGGTTTTGGGTTTTAATGCCGCTGCTGGCATAGTATAAACTTTTGGACCCTTGAGCAAGGCTTTTAAGGCCCAGCCGTACCAAAGAAGGTGGCTGTCGCTATTCTATGGCTCCAAGTTTTCCTCACTTTGGAGAAACCTGAGCACTAAACATGTCAATGAAACAAATGTTTATATTATATATATTCAAAATACATATAAAGCTTTGGAAAAAATTAAGAGACCACAGCAAAAATTTTCAATATGGGTATGTGCCTGTATAAAATATACTTTTTTCTTTTTGCAAACTCCAACCAATGCTTCACATTCTTGAAGGGCTTCTTCTTCCTCGCTTTATGGCTCTTCAGTCCTGCTCCTAGGAGCCTGTTTCGAATTGCCCTAGCAGTGCACTTCACACCACTTTTGTATCCCATTCTTTTTGAAGGTCACTTGAGTCGCCGCCGGATAAGTTGACAGTCATCTCTGCCATTAGAAAGTTGCTTCTGCCCTCTACCTGGCTGGTGTTTGGTTATCGTTTGTATCTCCTGCTTCACCTTATTCTTGTGTACTGCTGTCTTAGAAACTTTGAGCCTGGAAGAAACCTGCTGCTCAGCATAGCCGTCTGACAGTAGAACCAGGATTAAACCAGGATGTAAAAAACAATTTTTACAAAAAATATGGAGTGGTCTTTTAGTTTTTTCCAGAGCTGTATATGCATTTAATGAAGCTGCTTCATGTAAAAGCTGTAACATCTGATTTTCCACAAAAATAAACTGCTTCATAAACATGCAGTAGCAGGTTTTGAATTCACTAGTCAACAATTTAGCTGTGGACTACCACTGATGGCAAATTTAATTGCTAAGTCACCTGTGTCATTCCTGTTATGAAGGATTGGCACTACCCATCTCTGACAATGGAAACAATAATTGCTTTGGGTGTTACTACCTGTCTGACATATTCTGCGTGTGAAGGATGCCAAAAGAAACAAAATGAACTGATAAAAACATTAACATTAACTTTCTGTCTGTGCTTGGGTCACTTCCCTTCATTTCTCTCCTGTATTTGTGTCCCAATATACACACTGGAATGCTGACCCCTCTGTGTGCCTTTATAGACAAACTCCTGATTTTAATTAGTGTAGATTAGGGGTTTTCAACCTTTCTTAAACCAGGGACTCCCAAATGAAAATGGACCATCACTAGGGCCCCCCACCACTGATGCATGATCACATAAGCAGAGGTAGAGAGTTCAGGCACAAAGTACAAATCTAGACCAATATTTTTTATAAGCATAAATAACCACAGTCACAGTGAACTCAACAGATCAGGTGAAGCCAAATCTTGGTCTGGATTCGTACTGTCTGTATCTGAACTTTGTACCTCTGAACGTAAGAAACTAAAGCAAGGACTGGGGTGGGATTTAATATTTATAACTCAGAGGAAGGTTCCCCTTGAATATTTTGGGGTCAATGTATTGCGTAGACTGGATTATTAGACTGACCCTGCTGGGTCATGATCCACAATCTGAAAATCTCCGATATCTAACATATTAGATACTTCCGGTTTCATCCACAAGACTGGAATTATACTCCAGAGAAACCAGCCATGGAGAGATTCCAACAAATAAGACCTTCTGCTTGGTGTATTCAAAGTACAGTATAGCGGAGATAAATCACGTTAGCCTGCCGGTATTTCTCCACCTGCGGGGAGTGAGTGAAAGAATGGAAATATCAGAGTGCAAGGCTCGGGAATCAAATATTCAATGCTTGGGGTAATCCCACACAAGCAACAGGTGCGCAGAATATGGCAGGATTTCCCCCGCGGTTCCTCTGGCAGCGTATAAATAACCTGAAGCATGATACAGAGAGCCAGCTTGGCTGAAGGAGGAACCCTCAGTGACATACACCCACTGGATAATTGCTGCCATTTGGCAGGCGCTTATGCAACAAAGTCGACTGATACTGTTGGCATTTCGCAACAAAAAAATATGATATAAGAGCAATAGGACAAAGGAGATGGATCTGCGGTGAGCGTTTGGAAAAGCTACCACGAGAGGTTTGCCTACGGGTGCCAGCTGGCCGGGTCCGCGAGGGGTTAATAACAGGAGATGTCATCAAGGAACTGTACTCTTTACTGAGTCAGCCCATGAATCCCATATCACCAATGAGGCTTGGGCAGGGCGTTGGGCATCATAGGGCCACCACCTGCTGCATTAGTGGTTAGAGGCTCCTTTCCTCGTCCAACACAGAGGGCTACTGAAGACAACTGGAGGATGATAAGAAGAATAAGAAGATGGACATTTGCATACCCGTGATGTCAGGCTTCTGTGGCATGGAGAACTGGTAGTAGTTGGGCTTCGAAAGACCCTTGACGTTCCTGGCGGTGATTTCAACCTCGTAGCGTGTGTTCCACTGCAGGTGCTGCAGAACCACGAAATCGTTCACACCGGGAACCAGCTTCGTCATCCATTGCTCCTCTTTCTCTTGCTGAAACGTGCAAAAACAGCCGCCGTCACCTCATAACCCGAGCCCCCAAATCTCCCCATCGTCATAATATTTAAAAATGCATTGCAACATATTCCATGGCATTAAAACGCGTCTACAAGGATCTTACATGGTCTAGGAATAAACCGATTAAAGCAAAAACAATTTTTCTGGCTCTGCCTCCAAATTTGTTTGGTTTGCTGGTGAACCAGAGCCAGTCCTGGAGGGCATATGGAGGAAAGCAGTCCATCATGGTGGACTCACGGTATGGGGAACCGAGAGTCTCTACAGCTAAACAGACTGATTTTGGATGTGGGAGGATAGAAAAAGTACAACAACAAAAACCCACACAAACAAAGAGAGGGTCAGGAACCTCCAAGCAGACGAGCTGGTAGTGGATTCAAACCCACAACCCGCTGGTGTCTTACCCAGAGACACATACATATACTGTATACAGCATATATATATACTGTGTGTGTATATATATATATATATATGCATGCATGCACGCACATTTATTTATATATATAAAGTTGTAGTGTATATACATATATGGTACATATACGTGTGTGTTATATATATAATTGTTATATAACTTAAGTTAATTTTCCAGCTATCATGTTCAGTTGACATGCACACAGTGCTTGTGTAGGTTTACTTCAGACTCCTTTTCCTCTCTGTGCCGTTGTTCTGGCATTTTCTAAGGAGTGACAGAAGATGTGGAAATAATCGCATTGAAGATGAAAGTGTTCTATGGGGGAAGAATGCTGTCTGCTTCCTATTCTTCGGCGCAGAGTAGCTTGCTTTTGGCTGGCTCAGGGGCTGAAGCGGCAGAGCCTTTCTTTACCTTCACTGTTCAGTCCTTAATCCTGTGAGTTTGCTTCGCATGGAGACCCGGCTACGGTTCAACATGCAAAGTGGAGATGGCGCCCCCCAGCTGCCCCTCACGGATTCAGCCACGCACATTAACTGGCGTTGCTAAAAAGCTACTTTGTCTACTGCCTTTCATATAATATTTTCATTCTGAAATACTGAAGTGCCAGAAAGGACGAAGTGAACGTTTACCGCCTCAACAGCCCTCATCTAGGTTCCCCGCAGGCTGTTCCCCATGTCTGCATGGTGGGAGCAAAGCCACTTCCATATATAAACATCTTTCACCGTGGCTGCCATTAAAACAGTGCTAATATGATGACTTCTCAGCTGAGGCAATGCGATAACCACTCCATGAGTGAGAAAATCCACGCTGAAGAGAGACGTGCTGGCACGTGAGAAATCAAAGAAAAACTTGCAAAAAGACCAAATTATTATCAACATGATTTTGTACATACATTACATATTTTTGTTTCATCTGAGATGTGACATTCACCTTGGGAGCCTGTGCTAGACGTCCTCAAAAGCCGGTAAATCTTGTTTGGAGGCAACTTGAGGAGAATCAAATGGATTTTATTTCCTACGTTGTCATGTGTAAAGTCAAAGGCTTTCTTTTTTAGTTGGTTATTATCAAGGGATCTCAGAAATATATTAAAGTCTGCATTTCAGAGAGGGTTCTTAAAAGGGATGAGTGTGTGTGTGTGTGTGTGTGATACATATTAGGTTACAGTGCATGTGCAAGAGAGTGGTAAGAACCTTAGAGCTATTAAATTGTTGGCCACATAATGAGCATGACTTGTTGAAGCCCTGTATTGGAGACCAAGGGCCTTGTTAAAGAGACGGAGCAGATGGGAGGAAGAATCAACTGCTGGACGGAGGTACAGTAGCCACAGAGGCGTCCGTCACACCCCCAGGGACCGGAGAATCCAGACGTATCGGATATCACCCAAGGCAGGAACCCGCTGCCGTCTCGATGTATCTCTCTCTCTCACCCCCATCCTCCATTTCTGTTCTCGGCCTTATTATCAGTATTCTACAGTTCCTCTCTCTCCTCTCAACAACTCGCTCACCCTTTCTGGGGGACAATATGCCACCCTCACCCCCCACCCCATCCGGAGTTTTAATTTCCGATTCGCAGCAGACTGAACCGAAAAAAAAATGCTTCAGTGATTACGGAGAGGGAGGTTCAGATGCTCCCCAGGGAGGATTGACGCAGCAAACGGACGCCTGTTTTGTTGCGCAAATATCTTCCACTCGTGACACACATGCACGTGTCTGTCCCAATGTGTCGGGGAGGGGGGGGGGCAGGGAGAGCAGCCTGGCGTGTACCGCTGCCTGCGCCACAAAAATGCGGATGTTAATCACGTCCCTTACTCACTGCCATTCGGTATTCCTTCGCTCGCTATGCACCGATAATGTTGTGCCAATTAAACCAAACTTCGGCAGCGGCCTGTGTTGGGAAAGAATGTATTTTTTTATTATTCTCCTGCCGGATGCTGCCTTATCCGGGATCCGCTTACTTTTGACGGGCGAAGACAGAGACAGCTCCGGCTAATTTGCGTCACGTTAAAAAGGCCCTCCATTTTTTTTAAAGGTACGCCTCGATGTTTCCCGGAAACCTGGTGGCGCTCCGGAACCCATCTCCGTTTGCGGGCATCAGGCCCACGCCGATCCCTGACAGCCGTGCTATTACACAATTAATTACCTATTTCATTATATTGCAGAAAAAAGTTTTTTTTTTTTTTTTCCATTCTTACCAGCATATTTAAAAATAGATTATACATCAGTGCATACTATGCTATTAATTTCTTTTTTTTTCCATTTATACTCATTCCGTGATAGGTGTTGCGTGACTGATCAAAAGCAAATAATTCATTCGGGTCTGCTCCTGCTAGATGTCTGGGACTTTTTGAAAGACAGCTTCTGCTGTCACACAGACTGCAGTTTAACTGGAGGAATGTCATTAGTCGGCTGTGACAGGGAGCTCCGCCATGGCAGGACATATTTGGCCTCGTTGCCGCCCGCTTTGCCGGCTTCTTGATGCTGCAGGTTGGAGGGGACCCTTGGCATACAGTACCACCATTTTCGTTTCAGGTTCAGTCAGTGCCGGCCAGAGACCATGAGGCACCCTAGGAAAGCTTCACCAACCAATTTCAGTTTGTGTTGGACAGTGTGCACTCCTTCTCACGGCAGGGGGTGGGGGGCTTGCTAGGGAGAAGGGGGCACCACTAGTGGCAGAGGTGTAAAGTAACAAAGCACAAATACTTAAGTTCTTTTCTTTCTGAATTTTTACTTTACTCGAGCATTTAAAATTGTTGCAACTTTTACTTTCACAATTTTTTACTCCGATGCATTCATCATGAGATCACACACCCAATATAAAAATATATATTAAAAATAAACTATTTACAAAAAGCACGCAGCATGCCTCAATGTAGATGTACAATGCAGAATTTTATATCTTTATTATTATTATTATTATAATTATTGTTATTATGTAGAGATACATGGTATGTCAGTTAACATGCTGGTTTTGCCAGCTGATACTTTATCAATATTCAAAGTTAGCAGCAGCAGAACTGAAGACATAACTACTGAAACAATGGAAATGGCTACATTGTACAATAAGCCTTTTTCTGTAGTGGATGGCCAGTGTTGGCTCATTCACCACTGAGGTTTCCAAGTACCGGCCAGCGACATGTTTATAATCCATTATTAAGTCTGACCTGTAGTTCAATCTTTAGTTTTCAACAAATAAAGAACAATTTAACGTCATTCTAGTGCCCTGTTCCGGCATGTTTGGCAAGTTTCACCCCTGCAACGTCAGTGGCCTTCCGCTGTCACCAAGCTACCTACAAACCGCCTATTTTCTCCATACTGTAATGCACTGTAACTTACTATGCTACATTCAACCCTGTTGTGAGTGAATGTTAAATGATAGGTTACATTTTGTTAGATTGATTGATCTAAATGTGTAGTAATTTTTACTTTTGATTCTAAAGCAGTTTTAAAACTAGGTATTTTTTACTTTTACTCGAATAGCATTTTACTGAATGACTTTTACTTGAGTAACATTTTGGTGTGGTATCAGTACTTTTACTTGATTATGAAAGTTACTGTAAGTACTTTTTCCACCAGAGGCCACAAGGTGGCACTCTAGGCAGTCACCCATGACTCCTAATGGACTGAATGGCACTGCCTTCAATCACATACCGCATGATAATTTGGAATTTACACCCGTCACATGCAAGGCAGACCTTCTTCAGAGCTATCTGGTTAGTAGGAGAATGGAGTTGTTTTGGTGGTGGTATCCTGAGATGTAGTTGTGTGGAATTATGTACGTCCAAGTGGCCACTAATGACTCACCGTCCTGTATTTGACAATATACTCCACGATTGGCATTCCTCCATCATCCTGCTTGACCAAGACGAGTCTGTAGACCTTCCCCACACCCCTCTGTCCATGGACCACAGGAGGGCTGGGTTCTCCTAGAGATGCAACACGAGGGGTTAAAATGAGGAAAGCTGCTTACTGGCTGGATGGTGACAGATGTGTCAGATGAAACTCTCACAGCCCTTAGACAACCAGGCGGGACCACAGCTGAAAGCTGACTGGTTCCTGGAGTATACGACCACCTGTCACTCATCGATTAAAATCGTATCATTGGCTAATGATAATGTTGTCCTTTCTGTATGAATTATGGCCCCTCTCATATTCCTACCTTAAAAAAAAAATCCTAGAATAACCATGTCCCTCATCAGACACATGCAAATGCACACACACTTAGTCTGAGCATCACAAGGACTCACGGATGGGCAGTGTCTGGAAGCTCTCCACGTAGCTGAACTCCCCCTGCCCTTTTCCATTCACGGCAGCCACCCGGACCTCATAGGTGCTGTTGGGCTCCAGATCGGTCAGCTGCACCATTGCTAAAGCACAGGGCAGAGGGGGGGGGAGAACAGTTAGTATCAGAAGAAAGTGGTTCCCACACACACAACAGCTAGCTAGTTGGCAAATGTAGTGGAAGCAGATTCGGCGAGCTAGTTTTCAATGTGGCAGGAAAAACCACTCAATAGCTCTTCAGCCAAGATATTCTGCACCTAATCTTTAGAGAATTCGATCATGAAAATGTAAATGTTTCCAAAGCAATTACAGGTACAAAATGCATCTTCCATGCAAATGGCAGCACGACGTATGGCTCTGTTACGCTTCCGCGGGATAAGAGGGCTTGTCTTTATACACAGATTCACGCATCACACACAGACACTCACACACTCTACCCACACATGCGCACATTCCACAAATTTCACACAACCATCCTCTTAGTGAAATTCTCCGGAACACCGATAGTGCAGATGAGTCTGGATCCAACATCCCCATGGTGTTCCCACAAAACCCACACAAAGCCAGCATTAATCTGCAGACTTCTGCAGGCACTTCACACATGCTGTGCGCATAATTGTTTGTACATAATCCCCCTCTCCGTTGCCTGCCCTGAGCTCACTGCCACCTTTTTGATGACATTTATCTGCTAATATCACATCTGACAGTCTTCGGTTACACATGGCGAAATGCAGCCTCAGAATCAACGACCTGATCTCATAAAAAAAGGCAGAGCAACCCTCATGCATACAGATGTGAGTTTTATTGAAATGGCTCCCTTGTGCCCTCAGATTCCCTTAATTTCTCAATATGCATGTTGTTCTGTGGGGTACTAATTAAACTTGGCAACTTTTAAAGATGTGTTGTGTTCATAGCAGCCAAGCGTTAACTCTTGGGACAGGAATTCAATATGCGGCAGATAGTTTCGCTCTCTTAGGGTAAAAGCTGTCCGAGAATATGTATGTGAGAGTACGTGGATGGTGGCATGGCTCTATGGAGTAGGAAAAATTTGATAATCTTTTAGGATATGAGAATGGCATGCAGACTTCCGCAGGATATACAATTTGTTAAGGTGTGATATGAGGGCGGGGGGTATGTGACTCAGTGTGTGTGATCTGAAGGTCGCTGGTTTAAGTCCCATGCTTAGCAAAGTAGCTACATCTCTGTTTGGCCCTTGAGGATAAATGGCTGCCCTGTACTCAGATCCCGATCTTCACTCTTACCTGTATATGTGTGAATGCCTAAAAAAGGATGGCATATGTGAAAAAGACACATTCCAGTGTATTGGTTCTTGTCTCAAAATTAGCTTCACTTTGTTAATATGTTCACTGTGGTGATAATGCATTGTGGGAAATAAAGTTGATATTTTAGGACAAGAGGAGTATGTCAATGGTAGAACGACTGTAGGATTGTTTTTTTTTTTCAGGAGAGGGAGGCAGTCTGCCCTTAGTGGAGGAGTATACTGTAAGTACCTGAGGACCTTGTTCACAAAGACACAGTATAAGGGAATATGGAATTAATGGTGGATTGGTTCACTGGTGATAAAGTAGTAGCTAAGTTGTCGATGAAGGTTGTGGTTTACTGGTCAATCTATGTACCTGTTGTGGCCAAGAGCTCTGGGTAATGACTGAAAGGACAAGAGTCCCAAAGTGCAACTGGCTGAAATGAGGTTTTTCCACAAACTCATTCTTTGTGACAGGGTGACAAGTTCAAAGATAAGGAGGAACCTTGAAAATAGAGCTGTTGCACCTTTGGACTGAGATGAGCCACTGGAGGTATCTGGGGCTGAACAGGAGACCACCTAAGGGAGCTTTTCTGGACATGTCCCATTGGGCGAAGACCTCAGGGCAGACCGGGGCCGGAGTGGTACTATATACCCCAGCTGACTTCTGGGACCCCCCCCCTCCAGAAAAAGCAAGCATCTACAAGCTGAGGAAGACGGGTTTATTCTGAACTCTTAGTATCCTAACACAGTGGCCCCCACCAGGAAACGTGGTGAGATAAATATGAAGACAGAACGTGCTCTCTGTGGTAGAAATTGAGTAGGTGGGAAACAGGATGGATATTTTAGTCCATGAGAGCCATAGGTAGATAATCTCTGGACATAAGTATGGTATGTTAACAGCAATGTAGCTCTTTATGACATAAGTCCCGTATAATGGTGGTAGTGAGGTCATTTCACTAGGTTAATGAATGCATTAAATCACAACCTGCTTTTGAGATTAATGTATCCATGCTAAGTGCATGTAGTCATGTCTTACTATATGCCAGCTCCCCATCCCACCATATTCTGCTAGGGCTTCCTGTCTAAGTTTGTCACTAATATTTGTAACGGCTGCTATACATTTCTGAGAAGCTTGCAGGGCCCAAAAGGAGCACCAGACAAATGACTGCGCCATTTACATCTCAATGTATCTTCTCAGGGTAAACATTCTCGCATAGCCTGACGCCCCTCTGTTCTCAGAACCTTAATATCTACAAAATATAAGTCACCTCAAATTGTCAGCCAGCCGTACTTTATCCAGAAGGCTGTGAAAAGAGCCATTCAAACAGTTCATAAATATTCATTATAGACAATTCAGCGCTAATCAGCAATTGCAGCAAAATAGTAAATAGCCTGTTCTTTCATTGTAGGAGTAATTTACATAGCTGTGTGTTCCATTTAGCAGAACACCCAAAAGGACTTTAATTCCAAGCTGAGTTTTGCTGAACCCGAGTGAATGTTTTTTATGCTGATAGAAAGGAAACTGCAGAGAAAAAAAAACTCCTTCTTGGTAATTAAGCAAAATGTGAAATTAATGCAAAGCACTAACGAGTACTAACAACCCCATCTTAATGGCACCTTTAATTTCCTAAACTAACCCCCCGCCCACCCCCAAAAGTCACACCTATGAAATATGTAAGTATTTAAAGTGTTTGATACCTGAATTGCTGCTGTCTGTCTGCCTTATAGTGGCAAAGAAACTTAGAAGGCATCAGATACTTTAGTCTGCCACCAGTAGTTGCCACTTCACTATTTGCATCACACTGCTACAGTGGGACCTCGTTACTACGTACAGGACGGGATACCAAAAACATGTACGTTATAAGCTTAGAACGTTGTAACCACTTAGTGCAAGATGGATGAAAGAACTCACGAAATATCCATGTAAATGATAAAACAGACCCT
>JAODJX010000001.1:49957187-49977883 GCA_026776945.1 Isichthys henryi
ATGTTTTTGGACTGTGGGGGGGAAACCGGAGTACCCGGAGGAAACCCCACGACGACATGGGGAGAACATGCAAACTCTGCACACATAAACCCAGGCGGAGACTCAAACCCGGGTCCCAGAGATGTGAGGCAACAGTGCTAACCACTGCACCACCATGCCGCCCCTCTCTTACAGAATTCTCCATTCAAAATACCTTCTGAAAAAAACTGGATACCACAGAAATAAAGATAAGAAATGGAAAAAAAAAACTCTGAAACCAGGGTTTATTTGTTTAGCTGCTCAATTGATCCACAAAGGTCAAAGCTAATGACTCAGTGAAAACAGTAAATGTACAAATACATTTATACATTTTCTCAGACAACATGTCCGTCTGGAGCACTGCCTGTATATTAGTGGCAATTGTGTTGTTTTAACAAGTAATTTCCTCCCGCCCAGAACTTATTATTATGTTTTTCTTGCGACAGCTGAAAATATTTCCCTTTGGACCAAGGTGAGGAAAAAAGTAAAGTGATTTATGATTGACAAGAAGATGTAAGTGTGCACAAACAGAGTTTAACCCAGAAATGTGCACACACAGGCACTCACACAACTTATAGATATGCAAATTGGATGACAATATTAGGCGCAACGTCAGCTTACTGCCAAAAGAGGGCGATTATGTTCTGCCCTGAAAAAAAAACACAATCCACAAATATTTATGAGCTGTAAGTCAATAGAAACACTTCATATAATTTTGTTTCCTGATCTAGTTTTTCACATGGACAGTGAGACATGTGGCGAGTCATCACTTGATGATGGTTGGTTGGCTTTGTTTGCAAGTTGGCATATGACTTTGCACCACCATGGTCCTGACCAGGGATGATTCTAGGCTTTTTGAAAATGGGGGCGTATAAGAGGAGCCATAATTCATGCAGAGGGACCAATCTTATCATTAGCCAATGATATGTATTGGATCGGTGATTGACAGGGGAGGGGGCATTCTGAGAACCAATAAGCTTTCAGGTAGGGCCAATACCCCTGTGGCTTCTCCCCATATACACCCCTGGTCCTGTTCTGTTCTTGGTTCTGTCTGTATGTGTGTGTTTATGTGCCACATTCTCCCCCCATGTCACCAGAGATCTCTGCCCAATGCACCCCCTCAAACCCTCAATTTTAACAGGGTCAGTATCTGCTAACCACGACCGACGGCTGCCATGGGCATGCATGTACATTTATGTTCATGATAAAACATGGCAGCTTGGCATCCCATCCCATGGGGGCAGAATGCTGCCTGTGTGTTAGCCCCCCGCCCCTAGCCCCCCTGCCTTATGCCTCTGGGACAGACTTTGGAACTCCAGCCATCCGGCATGTCAATCAGCACATTTGGAGGGACACCAAATTACTCATACAATCAAAATCAGTTCATTATAAATGTAATACGACAGGAACAGGACCTCTTGCATATGCATTACTGTGATGGGGTGGAGCCAAAATACAAAAAAAAAAGATCAAATCTAAGTCATTAATATGAATTTCCCCTGTTAATCTTTATGGGCATCGTCTTCATATTCTGCTTGGATTCAGCTCTGATGAATAAATGCCCGTGTAAGCAGGAAATGGGAAAGCATCAGGCATTCGGGGGTGAAGTGCGAATTTGGGTCTGTTATAAACAATTTACAGCAGTGCCACGTATTGAAAGATATGGACCAGAACCTAATGGTTCTGTAGTGGGGCATAAAGATATGGACGGTTTCTGCTCGCCGACGTGGCCGGTGGCTGTCTGGCCCCCGCACACCTCCACGCGGAGAAAATATGTCTCAATAAAAAGCCCATTATCAATCAGGCTTATCCGAGATGACTTCTCAGGCGGCCTCGGTGTCATGGACACATGATTAGGGTGCAGCATATGCACCCGTGGGTGAGGGTGCGTGGGAGGGGTGAGATACAGAAACAGACTCTGGCCCTGGTGAAGAGTGTGAGATTTTGCTCCCCCCTTTTCACACTTGATCCTGCACGGGAGCAAAACCGGATCAACTCAAAGTTGCTTCTTGAGGTGACCCCTGTTTAATGAGCTGCAGCAGAGTTTACGCTCATGAGAGTTTAACTTACACAAAATAGTACTGAGGGCAAAATGAAAAATGATTGCTTCCCAGACATAACCAATCAGATTGCAGAGGAGGTGGGTCCAAGACATCTGATTGTTTGGTCCCGCCTCTAGTTCCTAGGATCCACCTCCTCCACAAAATCCCATAAACTGAGTTTATGGAGGCATATCTATCTATCTATCTATCTATCTATCTATCTATCTATCTATCTATCTATCTATCTATCTATCTATCTATCTATTTAAAGTGGTGGGTTTGTTATTTCTGAGGCGCCCACAAAGTGTAGTGACTGTTTGTGGCCAACAGGGGGCCCCCAAACCTCCACGCTGACTACACATGGCGTCATTTGCAGCAGTAGCCACTGAATGCGGCGTCTTCCACCAACTATGGCATGAATAAGTAACCAGGCCGCTGGCAGATTAGAGTATAGCTATGCTGTCACTCTGGGTTCAGGAACCGGTTAAGCACCCTGTCCCCTTCAGCACCCCATAGTGCCAGAGGGCTGTCCCCTAGGACCTGCAGCTGCTGGATAGCCTTCACCTCACTCCCAGCATGCACTACAGGGGCCATGGGCCGAGGGCGATGCCTGGGGCTTTCCGAGGTTCCCTCAGAAGTCTCAGATAATTATAGACCGTGCTGTCCGGCCGCTGGGTGCATGACTTGCGTTTAGTTAATTAGAGCTAAAATATGTGCTCCATGTGCATATATTTGTCGGAAAGTTCTGCAGCCTGTGTTCCATCCATTTGTAGCTGTTCATGCTTAATTAGAAGGCTGCTGAATGCCGAGATGTATTTCGGAATTTTCTCAAAGCACGCTGTCGGTAAACAAGCTCTGATGTAACCTCAGGCTTCTTGGCCAAGGGCGAACGGTTGCTGGTGCCTCAGCCACTTCCTCATAAATGGACGTGGGGCTCCAGAACAGGGTCACCTGCACACTGGGGTCCAGAGGCTGATGGGCCCCTCCCCAGAACACAGAGAACATCAAATCCGTTTGTCTGTCTCAGCGAAGCACTTTCTCACTGAGCTTGCCAGTGAGAATTCAATAGACCTAAGGCCGAGACATTTTAGAGAAATGCTGTCTGACTTTTTTGACTGTGGTCCCAGAAACAACAAGCCCACTCCTGTGTGCTCCTGTAGATGATCCAGCAGCAATGAAAGAAACACGTGTAGATTAGCATTAGCGATGCGCTGCATGCTCCCTGAGACTGGCTCACAACGAATCATGGAATGTATCAGCGGTTATTGAAGGACTGATGAACAAGTTGATCACAGGATGCTTTAGGGAGAGGAAGCATACAGGTCACATCATGTAGCCAGCAGCATGAAGGATGAGGTC
Source organism: Isichthys henryi (assembly GCA_026776945.1). Taxonomy (NCBI): domain Eukaryota; kingdom Metazoa; phylum Chordata; class Actinopteri; order Osteoglossiformes; family Mormyridae; genus Isichthys; species Isichthys henryi. The sequence continues at coordinate 49,960,607 of JAODJX010000001.1, forward strand.
ACCATGTTGAGTGACCATGCTGTCTTTTGTATTTTTAACCACTGACACAGTCACCTAACTCAGATGGATCTGCCAAAGCACCCTCTTGTGGAGACGCTTTGCACAGAGTCATTGACAGAGCAGGAAAGTGGAAACAACAGGCACCTAGCTAAGCAGAGGGTTAAGGAAAGGTGACCGTTGGTGACAGACCTTGATGACAAGTGCCACGGCCTCAGTGCCGTGCTCTGCCTAGGATGCCCTGAGCGATGATGTAATCCAGTGCCAACCATGTTCGGTGACCAGTGATGGATGCAGGGAGAGGCTGCAATGTGGGATTGTCTGGATGGGAAGAGGAGCAGAAGGCTGGCAGAGGTCTGGACCAGCCGTAGCTAGCTGGCGAGGCACGGACAGCGGGAAGATGGAGGAGCCAGATGGAGAAGCACGAGGCCTGGATGAGCAATTTGCCGCTAGCATTGGAATGAAATTATTTCAGATCGACTTAATTAAAATGAATCCTGCTAAAATCGGCCTGAAAGGCCCCGCAGTGGCGCTCATGTTAACCAGTTACCTGTAGCTACTCGCATTACACCGTTTACCGTAAACATGGCGTCGTCGCGGGAACCACTCATTCGCCAATCACGGCGTAATGAAGGAGGCCTGCCCTTGTCAATCTGGATTATCCCAAAATGTCATTATCCTCAAGTGATTGACTCAGTGTGATTTGCTGATTAATTAAACGTTTCGCTCAGGATCTGAAGTATCAGGGCTTGTCATCGACTCATTAAAATTTCCATCTCAAAATGTCATATAAAACACGGAAAAATCTTACTAAACATGTCCATGTTTCTTGTTTGCCGTACTGTTAGATGATTTATTGACTCCTTAGGCATTAATAGTTGAATATTTAAGTTTAAATAAGATGTTTATAAGGAATTTATGAAGACGTGCATTTAAGGTATATCTCTACTTTAAACAGTGACTCCTCTCCACAAAAAGCTGGAATCTCTAGTTCCTGCAGTCTGTTTTTGCTCGTATGAGAGACATCTGATCCTCCAAGAGTGACTCATTCAGAATTTTCTCTCCAGGTTCCCTCAGGTCCTCCAGCAATTCTCAGCTAGACAGAAAGCAGTGCCCAGCCAACTGCCATACCTGCAGTGTCACATCCTGAGACTGTCATGCTATATGAAGTTTTATAATATGTAAATACTTAGCACAAACTCTGTGTGGCCCGCTTTGCAATGCGACACATCCTACCGGAATACTTTCACTCGTCTCATACTTCCATGCTCTATGAAATATTTTACGCTTCGTCTACCTAATCTGGAAATCTGGATAAACATCAGATATCTACAAAAAGGCCCAGATTTTGTGAAAAACATCCCCTTCCAACAATTATTGACTTTCTAGAAGCTCCAAAACTATAATAAAAATATAAAGATCCAAATTCATACATTTTTTATGGAAATGTATAAATACATCAATGATCACTTAACATACAGTACAAGAGGTGATATCATATTACAGTAGAAGTTGCTATAATATATTTTACACGAAAAAAAGATAATTGTGTTTTATTTTGACAGGGGATTCCACAGACTTTAATGACAGGTAAAAACAACCTCATGGAAACCATTTTGCTATTTTACTTGCAGTGGTCATGAATCCTCCAAGGTAAGTGATCCTGGGGAGTGTCCCATAACAAGCCTGAATTCAGCCATATAAAGTGTGATATAAAAGGTTAAATCTAATTCAGTTTGCTTCATATTCCTCAGCCAATTTGTAACCAAGGACACTGGAAATAGGCCGTTAAAGTGAGATCGGATCAGTCGTATTTGCAATAGCGCGTTTATGGTGTGTTTTATTTTGGAAATGCTCACTGTCCCTGAAGGTAATGCAAGGTATTGCAGCCCAGACAAGCACACGTTTGTAATTAGGGGAGATTTCAGCAGAAGAATCTTTAATTAGCATCAGAAATGTACCCCATCCTTCATCCGTTCTGTTCCTTACTCTTTCTCTCACCCTCCACCGTCCTCCCAAGACGGGCTCATTAAACCGATTGAAGGTGCGTCATTGTTTGGGAGAGAAATGGCTACTTTGACCACCTGCACCTATTGTGCTCTGGTGACGTGTTTCAGCACCACGGACAGTGGTCTTACTCATCCAATCTCACAGGGACTAGAGCTCGCCCTCCTTCCCTCTCCATTTCTCCTCTGCTTCCTCCCCGGGGTTCAGCTCATTAGAGCGTCTCCTCAGGTAGAGGAAGGAACTGCAAGTGGACATGGGATGGCTTAGTGACAGAGCCGAAAGAGTGACAGAAACGACTCACTCAGCCCAGCCCTTGTGCTGCTCATACAACCAAAGCATTATTTATCTGTAGATCCATTCAGATACATTCAACAACTCAGCTGCTTCCGATCACTGAACATGTACCTTTATGACCACTTTCATCCTGAATGCGGCTTTTAACGTTACTCATAGTATTTCTATCTCACTGCCTCGATTTCAGAGGTAATTAAAGCTATAATGACATCATTTCTAATAGTGTTATTAGAGGAACTGTTAGTTATTGTCTCATTACTGTGGTATTAAACAGGGTAAACATAATTCAGTGGGGTCTAATTAATTTAGTGTGAATTTTTGTCTAGGTGCCCGAGAAAGAAATGCAATAAAAATGGCAGTGACCTTTGAAAATGAATGTGGGCGTCGGGGGGATAAAGTCTGTCTCTGGAGTAGCTGCAGTCATTCATCCATTCCCTCGGTCCTCGTCACTGCATCTGTTATTTTGTCCCCTTGTTGTGTCTGAGGCCCCTTGATGTCAGGCGACATTTCAAGGGTCTAGCAAATGTGAACGCTCTGTCCGTTATTTTTTTCTGTATTCTTCTTTACCCAAAAGAGCTTCTGGAAACTGGAAACTATTTCACCTGAACAGATCAAAGAAGGACCAGGGCATCATTTATACTGAGGAAAAGTCATGTGACTGGCTACTGTCTTTCCTATTGGCAGATTTTATGTACACATGAATCTGTTAACTGTTATCAGTCAATGCCTTAAATTCTCAAAATCAGAAAGGACTTTAGCACACTCTACATACCAGTAAAATCATGGGACATCACAGCAGTACTGAAGCTGTAAATGACATCCTGAGCCATTTTTCACTCTGATGCCATAGAACTATGTTGTAAGCCTACTTCTACAGTGACTTGGGTGTGATAAGTTCTTTGTCTGCTTGACCTTTGCTTAAATTAACCAAAAATGACACAATCAGTTGGTTCAAACATTTCCTGTGTTGTTCTGATGACAAGCAGACAAAAAACCTTTAAATCTCTGAGAACCGCCTCACCCAACCCACACAAGCCCCCTTAATCTCACACCTTCCTTTCTTTAGTCCCAGAAACGTAAAATCAATGCTTGCTGAATCCCAGCAGAAGCATATGAGGATCCAAGCATATATTTCTTTAGAACTACTGCAGCAGCTTAAACCTGTGATAGTCAGACAGAGGTCAAGAGGATGTTTACATCAATCAACACTTTTGGGTCATTGTCAGGCATTTTAAGATGGAGGGTCATGGGTTATATGTCAGCACAGCTTAAGTGAGATACTTACCCTGCATAATATCCAGCTACATAATCTGAAGAAAAATGAAAGAGATTTTGTGCTAAACAAAATGGGAAATATTTCTATGAATGAGGAAATAGGCTATTGCTGGGTCCATAAACTTGGATTTTACAAAAAGGTCACCTGTCAGTCTTAACCAGCATTGTACACATGAGGAAAGCTCCAGGTCAGAGAGTAGGGTTGATCAGCATTCTGCACTACTGTGGAGTAGTTGGGGTTACAGGTTATATGGTTTTATGGCTATACTGGACACGGGATTTAAACACACAACCTTCTGGACACGGGCATTGGTCTCTAACCTGCTGAGTGACACATTACACCAATACAATCCTTTTTTCTTAAACCCTTGCTCTGGATCTTCGATGACCTGCAGATGACTGCACCCTGTAGCTGCGGAAGAACAACATTCTCCCATCACACACAGTAAGCGTGGGCACACACACGCCGGGTAGGTGGCTCAGGATTCTGGGAAAGACCTTTGCTTGTTGTCTGTGCTGTCACTCTCTGAGGAAGTGAAGCGAAAAGGAGGGTCTTTGTGGAGTAACAACAGCATCTTCAGCAGGGTCCCGCCAGACCCCATCTCGTCAAGCTCTTACTCCAATCAGGCACACAGGGGTCTTGGATTGGTAATGAAACCAGCGCCGCCCTTGAAGTCTTTGGCTGCTTACGCCTGATTAAATATTTCAATCCACCGTTTGGCCTGTTTCACTCTTTCTTCACTTATAATTGTAACATGTCTCCAGCTATGCTACATAATATCGACGAGGCCAGTAGGTTAAATACTACATTAAAATGTACATTCAGCTCCCTCTCTCCTTTGAAAAACTGAACTATATGACAATGTGTCATAAATTAGAATTAGTTACTGTAGGGAAAAAGCTCCTTTAATTATTTTTAATGAACATCCTGCATTTTTCGCAGGTTCTTGTTATGATTACTAATATTCTGTTTCCCTTTGAGAGCCGAGATTTCCGAGGTTTATTAAAGAGCAGTTTATACTCTCAGTCAGCTCAAAAGGCCGCCCAGGTTTATTAGTTCACTTGAGTCACGGCGTAAAGAGGGGCGTGTTTGTACACGATGGTGGACGATAAACCTGAAAGATGAAACGTAATATATGCATGGAAAGAATGTGATAACAGAGGAAGTGGCAGACATATTGTGTCCCTAATGGACAGCTAAAAACCCATTTGCTGGTAACACCCACTATACATAAGTATATATTTAAACCAATTTCCCTTCTAACTGAAATGATGCATTTTATTTACCATTGGTACAAGCACATTGCAATGCTTCTTTTCACATATCCCGTCTTCCTCTCCTTTTCGAGAAATATACACATGAAAGCAAAGCTTGTGGTTCAACCGCAGGGTCATCCAGCATGCAGCGCTGCCAAAGCTCAAGGGCCCGATGACAGAATCGGTCTGCTGGCTGCGGGATGTGAACCGCCAACAGTGCCTCCAGTGGGTGGTGTGGGATTACGGACCATTAATTACGCTAACCCAAAATGAATATGAATCCCCACCAATGTATCTATTCCGCTATACGCGCTTATGCATGTATACATGCATGTGAGAAGATAACAGATCTTTCCCTCTGATTTTAAACCATCTGCCACCTCCTCTCCTTTCAGCATTGCAGTTGGACAGGAAGGGCTTATGTTGTCAGAATTAGCATTGTAGCTGTGTCGATTCTGCCCACGGGACGCAGGTGTCAGCGATAAACACGTATACGTGTCAATCCGTCTACGCTGCACGGAGTCGCAACGCAGGCCCTCATCCTGCCTGTCAGTCAGCACCTTCAGCTGCACTGAACCGGTAACCTGGGACTGGTTTTAACCAGTCATGAGTGTCTGCGGCCTGTTGTCTTTTATTACCTGACAACTAATATCCGCATAGGAGCTAAAGCTGTCGAGTTGGACCGCAGGCCAAAATGAATTAAAATAACATATCAGTCAAATAAAATGAATGGGGAAAATGCGAATGGGTGATGCAAAATTACAGTGCCTTTAACTGATAATGCATGCTAATAAAATAACTAACAGTCAGTATAAATTTTAATGATCGCATTCTTGTTTACAATATGCCGGGAAAATGGCCCTGTTCATCGAACCCCACCCTGCTCATGGTGTGACAGGGTCACTAAATATTAATATCAGGCCCCCTCTCTGGGAGACCTCCCTGGGTACTGCATTATGTTAATCGCTGCGTTCGAAATGACTGCGTTTTTTTCCAGAGCGGAATCTAATCGAACCAGTTCAAATTGTCGTTCCGAGAATAAATCCTGTTATCTGCCACTCTTATCTGCTGATTCATAATAATTACCAGGCAACCCAGGGGAATATGCACAGTGTATAACGGGGAGTCTGCAATACTTTACAATCTATTTCTTACCTATATTTACTGAGTTAATTGTATCGATGACGGGCACTCCTGAATGTTAGCACGTAACTAACTGTTCATGGCTTATGGTTGACTAGTTAGACAAAGTCGGCATAATCAAACTAGCCTGTAAATACTAGCCGACCGATCATATTCATGTAAACTAAAGTGACTCCTACAGTACCTGACCTTTTATGCTAAAATCTACTACAGTATATCTACTTATCACTTTTAGTCATCTCTGTCCGGTATCTTGTATTTATTCACTGTCTGCGTTATGTCCTAATTGTTATATATGTCTACTGTCATGCCGTCTCCAACATTAGCTGGATGTGCCAGCAAAAATTTTCCACCGACCATGACTGCATGGTAATACAGACTCTTATATACTGTACTGTATATGTCTCTGTTTACAGTTGTTGACTTCCAAGAATTAGTGTACTGTAACACTCATTGATCTGATTGAGGCAGAAAAATCCATCCATGGACAGGATTATATATTATTTAGGTTGCTTTAATTGACATTATTGTTAGCTATATAGCTAGATAGGGCATTTACACATCAGTAGACTGGAAAATAGTCCTCCCAAGGCCCAAAGGCTGGGATATGGTTTCGGATCCTGAACGTGACTCGCTATCACAGCACGCTATGAACGTACTACACGTGAGTGAAACTGAAAGAAAGTTTGAAAGATGCAGAGAAATGGGTGCGATTTAGCACTCCGTCCACAGCGAGACAAAGGGGAGCGTCCGGCCGTCAGGCTGACAGGAAGCATGAAGCTAATAAAAGCAATTAATCATCCGGGCCGCTTCCTATCCAGAGTCATGCGGGCATCTGTGGTCCCGGAGGAGGACGCATGGATCGAGCGCTCCTTCCCAAGCTTGGTGAGGGAGGGAATGCTGAGAATTACTCACCTATCTGCGGGAGGGGCCCCTGATATAGAGACAGCAACGACCTTCGCTGCTCCTACATTTCCCTATGTGATAAACCTCATTACCATTGATCCACCTTAATGGACACATAAACATCTGTGGTGGCGTGACAGTTCCCGAATGAGATGAGAGAGGCGCCGATCATCCGTATCGATGAGAAGATGTTGGACACCCCCCCCCCCCAACCCTGACGCCCCTGGCACACCACGTCCTGCTTCCCGCTGATTAAATTTCAGATATCATACCTGCTGTGAGATCACAGTAATTAGATTTGTTAGATACTCAGTGGAAAGACCTGAAAATTAGGACAGATTGCAGGCAAGTTATATTTTCCTGTGATCAGAAGGTCAACGGTTCAAATCTCAGGTCAGCAGAGTGACTTCATCGTTGGGCCCTTGAGAAAGGCCCTTAACTCCCAATGGCTCAGAGACTGTCTAATCCTGCTTTCTCAAAACGGATGTTACTTTGGATAAAAACATGCACTAAATAAATGAAATATAAAATGTGTTCTGTAGAAATGCTCGATTATGAGCTGTGTCAGATCAGGTATTAGATTTAAAACATCTACATTAAATAAAAATATACACTCTATGAAGTTAAGCACCCAGACGGACTTGGCATTATGGGCACACTGCTAGCCCCCTGTCATCCCCTTCACCCCCACCTAGGGCCTGGATTCATGCAGCAATAGGATCCGGAAGGGAGTCCTAGAACCGTTATATCCTTTCCTGTTTCAAGTTGGCCCACAGCTGCTGTAACTGGTCCTCAAGAACCTGCAGATTGGCACTGGGTCTGAGTTGACGTCCGAGCCGATCCCGCATATTTTCAATTGGGGAAAGATCGAGGGACCTGGCTGGTCAGGGGAGAACGTCAACATGACACAGGCAGTCCATAGACACATGTGCCGTGTGTGGAAGGGCATTGTCTTGTTGAAAGACCAGGGTGCTGTCTCAGGAGGGGTAAGACATGTGACGCAGGATGTCACTGATGTAGCCCTGCGCCATCAGGGTCCCCCAAATCACTACCAGAGATGATCTTAAACCATGATGCCAGGAGTAAGGCTGGTGTGTCTCTCCACAACATTGGCAATATTGGTCCTCTCCCCTCTGCGCCGTCATATATGCATACAACGGGCATCCCTGGTAATGCAGAACTGAGATTCGTTGCTGAACATGGTACGACACCACCAGTCCATGCCTCCCGGTTACGGTACCACTCCAAACGCAGCTGTTTCCGCCTTGGTTTTGGTGTTAATGGCAGCCTACATATGGGACGGTGAACCTGTAGTCCGGTTGCTGCCAGTCATCCAGACATTGTAGATAGTGCTGTAAAGAGTCCAATACCTGTGTCTGGATGGCAAGCACAGATTGTCATGGGGTTCTATAATGTCACAGTCACACACACTCTGAACGATGGTCTGAAACCTGATTGCACTCTGCATTTTACACTACACTCTGAACACAATATGACAGTCCTCTTTGGTGTGGTCTTGGGCGACTGGAACCATCGCATTGCTACTGGTTAAAACATTGGCTAACTGTGACATCTGCATGCCTCAAATGCCAGGCAAAGGCACAATACGACCACCCAGCCTCATGCAAACCCACAATGCGACCCCTATCAAACCCTGTCAAGTGCTGGTAATGCTGTCGAATGCATCTACAAGGCATCCTCTAAGTCTGGTGACTAGACATGCCAGCTCCTTGCAAATCGAATCATTTAAATTCCCATCACTGGTCTGCATGTGTACCAAATTACATCCAAATCGGACCATTACTTCTGGGTGCTTAACTTTTTTTGTCACTGAGTGTACATGTTTGCAGCTAAATATGGAATGATAACAATTACTAAAGCAGCATAGTCCTGTTCTGGCTTGGATATGACCTTCGCTCTGCTGAGGGCACTGGTACTAGTGGAGCATTCTGGGAAGGGAGAGAAGAATTGTGGGGATGTGTGGGAGGTTGGTGAAGGATGCCTAAATACAAGGGACACACTGTCTCACACGGAAGGACTAGTTGGATCGAACTGCAGTGCAGAAGAGTAGAAGGTGAGAACCTGGGGGAATTTGTTTCTTGTTCCTCCCCTTATTGTTATAGGACACCATCTGGGATGAGCTAGTAGGCTCCTTGGTAAAGAGCTGCAGATCCCAGCACTGAACATTTAGGGAGACCTTTCATTAATTTTACGGGAAGGCCTGAAGCCTGACGAAGCTCTGTGTTTAAAACCACACTCTGAAAGATGGTTTGAAACCTGATTGCGCTCTGCATTTTACAATATACTCTGAAGTTGCAGACCTACAATTGCTGAAAAACTAAAATAAAAGCTATGGAAAATAGCAAAAAAAACAAAACAAAACAGCAGCCATAAGTATAACAGTGGTGAGTAGCTGGTGAATCTAAAGTTTGGATGCAGGTCACAATAGCTACGGAGTCCAACTAGAATCTATTAAATTCCAAAGAGCCGAAACTTAGGCTTTAATAATCATAGATATATTCCATACAACAAAGTACTGGGAAACTGCACAGGACTGCAACTATAAAATGATAAGAAAATAAGACTTGATTATAAATTACAATCATAAAAACTTACGCAGAATCACCAGGGGATTGCATGAGAGAAAATAAATCGGATCCCCACTGTGGTCTTTAACGCAGATGGACTCGCCTGAACAGCATGACACTGCAGCTGAGAGCGCAGCCGGCTCTCAGGACGTCAGGATCCTGCTCCCTTTGCTTGCCAGCCGAGAACATTAACGATAAAGAGATTAGGCGGCGTCCTTTGGATTGCTTTCACCTTCCTGTCACCCGCAAACAGGAAGATGTCATTCAAGACCGTCTTTTTAAAAACTCCATTACACAATGGATATCTGGTACTGCTGTTTATTCCTAAATAAAATGCTCACACTTTCAGCAGATAGTTTCCAGAATCCCCCCTTATCTCTGATACTCCATATAGAAAAGACAATTTTATCCTTATTACTGCAAAAAAAATAATAAAAAATCAGCATCCACAGTATTGAATCTATTGAATCGGGATGCAATTTTTCCCATCCCACCTTGGCCCTGGGATAGGCTGTAGACCCCCCAACTTCAGCCCCCCTACCCAGCCCAAATCACTTGTTAAAAGATGGATGAATGGATGTTTCTTTTTTCGCTCTTTGCATAATTAAAAAATGAGCTTTGTGGGTGCAAGTATAAGCTGTGTAAAAAACCAATAAGAATAATCTTATTCCCAAATGGTTGTGCTTTTTTCCCAGTGGGAGTAAACATGTAAGTAGCTGGAAGAATATTGAAAATTACTGTTGAAAGGAAATTAATTTAATGGCACTAACAGATGTTGCTATGTTTAATGCCTAAACTGTTACTAAAATCTGATTACATAATTTATATAGAATGGATGGCGTTTATCAAACTGTGAATGTGTTCATCTCATTGGTGCAGTACTGACAGAAAATGTAACTAATGAGCAAACAGGCTAAGATCCATCTCCTTGCTACTGAGATGTTCAGAGGACATCTGATGGGTGAACCTGATCTTCAAGACGCTTCACTGTAGATGTTTTTTTTCTCCAGTTTGCACATGGGTATTAACATTAAACTTAAGAAGCGCAAAAAACACGTTTCATTTGACTATTCTGAAATACTGGGGGTTTAAATGCTTAAAATGGCATGCTGGAGATTCAAACCCTGGTTACAGAAGAGGAAGACAACAGTGGTAACCAATGCGCCAGTGCATCACCTATGATGTGACAATGTTACCCCAAAATTAAGTCTCACTGGGGGGAGAAATCCATGATGTAGCTATCTACAATAAAATACAAGTAAAAATAGGAAGGAGAAACTTCTAGATTAACAGCACTCATAATATTTCTCTCAAATGCTGAAGCATGACTTCAAATTAGCTAGTTGGGTTAGTATGTGCTGCCACAGGCTTTGCGATGTAATCAATGAGAATCAGAAGGAAGTGAGCCAACAGGAAATGAGCCAACAGGAAGTGAGTCAACAGGAAATGAGCCAACAGAAAGTGAGCCAACTGGAAATGAGCCAACAGGAAGTGAGCCAACTAGCCTGTGATTGGCAGTAAGAGATAATTCTGCCCACCCAAAGCTGGACTTGAAGCCTCACTTCAGTGATGGCTAGTGGCGATTGAGGGGACCCTTGTCCTTCCCACACAAGTACATGTTGTGAAGACTTCACAGCAGAATTTGCAAGAGAACTTATGATGGCCGTCTAACAGCTGCTGGCACCTCAGCAAGAGGAATGCACATGACTGTGTGGTGTTACATTATGCTGTAGATGAGAAGGTCCTATTCTCAATCTCGCTTGACGTATAGCGCAAAGTTCATGCGTCATGCTTGAGTTTTAAGTGTCTCGCAGAGGCGTGCCAGACTGTAACATTCAGATATATGTCACATCTTCAGAGATGCACCTGAATAAATGAATATTTATTTTTAGACAGTAGCTGAGTGAAAAGGCTGATGGATGGATGATTGCATTACAACATGGGGCCGCCAATTCCAACTCGGTCATTTCGGCATGAGGGTACGTTAATCTCCAAGAGCATTGAAGGCGATTTCTTATTTTTTGACCTTCAACACCATATGAGGTGAACACTTTTCAGAGAGAAAAGAATAATGATTTGAGTTTCAAAGACACTGACTGTACTTTCGTTTTTAAATTTTATATCTAAAAACTGTCGCTAAATCCAGACTGGGGATTCTTAATCCGGCATGAAATGGACTTTAGGCTAAACGGTCAAAGCATTACATGGTATATCATGGTGCTTCCAGCTTGGTGTTTTCACTCTAGTTAAGAGATTTATCCAGGCTCCCATATGCAGATTACCCAATGTGTTACGCCACCTCAACTGTGTTGTTCCATTATTAGCTCAGATCAATCCTGAGCAGGACGATCATTACCTGCAAAATGTGCCATTTTCACAAATTTTCATATTTAAAGAAATGGAATTTCCGCACTTGCCTACAGCCACTTTCTGAATTTATCTATAGCTACAGACACGCATACATTTGTGAGTCTGAATGGCAGGCATGTCCGCGTAGTTTGTGTTGATGATGGCTCAGTGGGATTGGACATGCAATCTGCTTCACAGAGTTCTACACGTTCTAGAAAATTCTACATTGTATATTTTGTGAAGTACTGTAAAGTACTGCAGTTTGCTTGGCCTTTGGTTATCCTTCTTATTTACCGACCTATCTATTTTTACGTAGATATAGTATTAGATATAACTGCCTATTTTCAGGAACCAAATGAATTAGTATTGCATATATGTGATTGTCCTATTAAGTATAGAGGTTAATAGTGGAGAGTGGGGCAGGAGGGGATTCACATATGAACCTATAAAACAATTGTGAGGTGGCCCTCCAAAAGAATAGGAAGAACTTTTGAACTTCTCATGCTTGCAGAGCGCCGAGCCTGAATTCAAACCCACAACAAACGAGGCAGGAAGTACCCCTGATCTCCACCGAGCCACCATCTGAACGAGATTCCTGCTGTGAGGAAACGTGTAGAACAATATGTAAATACATTCTGACATAAGTATGTTGAGAATGACCCAGAATGCAGGAAACGGAATTCTTCACTGAGCCAGGAGCCTTACACAACAGCTCAGAATTTCCTGTCACTGACTCGCACCGCAACACAAATAATTCATCACAAAAAAGCTCCTATTCTACGAGAAACAAAACAATGCAGAGTGATTACATATGATTAATCTTTAGCCGGCTGCAGGGATTCTTTTGGTCGGATTGGCACATTCGGTACAATGGGTCGAAGTTACGACAGAAGCCTTTGATCTTCCAAACATAATACTGTCTCTGAGATTTGTATTAGGTGAGCCTGCACAATGACACATATGGCAATATCTAGATAGGCCAAGGCGACAGAATGGAAACTCACGTCAAAGAGATTGGCTGTATTAATTCCTCCAAGTGTGTAAAATATCTCACCTCTGACACTAATCCTTGGACCAAGGCTTTTTGCAAAGGCACTCCGACAAGTTTTGCAACAAAACTGAATAAATCAAATCAAAGACTGGCTGAAGAACTGAAAGTTTTACTAGGGAACTTCAGGCAAAGAAGTTCATCACAGAATATTCCTGAATTGAAACTATTTAGGTCCTTGATTATTAGGTGACATCACCTACAGTTCAGCTACAACTAAAATCATCAGTGAATTAAAAACTGCTATGCAGACCCTACTGATGAATGTCATAAATACCGTGAAAACCCTCCACGGTCACTGCTGTTTGCGTTGTACTGTGGTCCTGGAGAATACTATTTCGTGACACTGCATACAGGTACCTGTGCATTGATGATATAACAATAAAGCTCACTTGACTTGACATTTTTTTCTGCAAGAACTGACAGAAACATCCTCAAAGCAGACTTGGACAAGAGTCAACTTATTTTGTTGAGCAGAAACTTGTGCAGTCATGGTCTAGAAAGTTCTCTGCAGAATTTTTTGGATGTCAGTGGCCTACTGGAATACACCCCCCCGCGCCCCAGTTTTACCTCCCTTGTCAGAAGAACATCTACATTCATTTTAAATGTTTTTGGACTGATGATGTTTGCAACATGGAGAATTTACAGTGTGACCTCCTGTCCGCTGGAGTGGGAGATGGAGAAATGAGCCGGCCGATCGAGGAAAGTCAGCAGTCCGGTGGGGATTTGCTGTTCACCGAAGCATCACCCGGCCTTGGAAACATCAGAATGAGGAACTGACAGCACCTGAAGTCCCTGCAGGATTCAGGTCAAAGACCTAGGTGGCCCGTGGGCCATTTTCCAGGAATCTGAGTGCGACCTCTCCTAATGCAAGATTATAAAAAAGTAGAATTTTGGTTGGACCCTGAGTAGAAGCCCAACAATGGGAAAGAATTTGCATAAAATCATTCGTCTCCACACTACCCCCCTAGTCCACGCTGGATAGTGGAAATTGAGCCCGACAGCCCCTATTACACCTCTTTACATTTACATTATATTCAGCCCTTTTGCTGACACTTTTATCGAAAGCTATTCGAACTTCATATGGCTGGATTTCTCACCATAACAGTTCAAGAGTTCTGGGGTGGGACCTCCCTTGGGGATTGAACCAACAACTTTCAGGCCATATTCTGTATGTCACGGAAAGCATTGAGCCACACAGCTATGGTCCAACTGCAACCAGTACTGGTCAGGCGGTTAGACGACATAAGCAGCCGCCAAGGGCGGTTTATTGTGAGGAAGCTAATTGATTGCATTTTGTCTCAGGTGGGGGTTACCAGCGCCACGAGTTCTTCGACTTGAATTGTTTGCTATTCCCTACTGTATGTCTCTCCTACAGCTTCCTGATCCCTCTCTGTGAAAATGGTTGGACTACAGAATCTGAGTACCTCCTGTCACGAAGATTGTCCCAAGCTGCGGGGCCATTGTCATTGACCCCCACCCTTTCAGTTGCATTGCAGTGGGGGAAGATGAAGGGTATGTTGGTTTTTCTACTGGAATATTTATTTTAACATCTCAGGCAGCTGGACTTGCCCCAGGGAACATATTGCGAAGTATTACCTGAGCAGCAATGTGGCTTAGCACAAAGGGCTCCACAGATCCTGGGGAAAAAAAAGTGAAATCCAATGTGCTCTGTGGAAAATCATTGTACATAACCTCCTATGAACTCACAAAAGTTTTTGGAGCTTTGCAATAAAGGGCAACAGCGGGAAGCAGAGGTTTTAAATTATAGGTGTTGTAATACACCGGCTCCAGGAATGAGTTACGCCTTGTATATGCGTCAGTCTCTAAGCATTTCAGGTCACTCTGCAAAAGAGGCAGCAAAAAGAGAAGAAATGCAGGAGTTGTAAAGGCGCTCTTTGCAGAATTCGCCGGACTTAATGCGTCGCGTGTAATGGATTGTGAGTCTGATCCCTCTTTCATCTCATCTTATTCTGATTGTCAGAAGGTGTCATTCAATGGAAATGAACTCCTATGCTCCCCCTCCCTCCCCCACAGCACGTACAAATGCACATATTTGCTGAGGACAGCTAATTCTCTGGCACCGTGCGACTGCATTCCGGCCCTTCGGCTTTCATGGTGCCCCCAGCCACTTATCCATCTCTCTCCATTTTTTTGTCCTTTTTTTGCGCTGGATCCTTCCATCCTCTCTAAGCTTCCACCTCATGCCCCTCTTCCTCGCTTCTTTCGGCTCTTCTCCTCTCTCTCTCTTTCTCTGCCTCTCTGTGGTCTTTATGATTCTCTCCCGAGTCCCATTTCTCGTCGGACATCACAAAGCCCTCCTGCATATGTGTCACACATACCAGCACCGCCATCATTCTCAGGGACCGGCTATCCATAAACATCTGAGCTACACAGCTTCTCCCCCTTTCCTTAACATACCGTACGCCTCTCCCATTCCCCCTTTCTGCACATTATACCATTCTACACAAAAACCCCTCTCGGCCCATTACAGTAAGTCAGTGAATTCTAAAAAAGTATCCTAGTTCTGTGTGGTTTCTCTTGGCGCAATGACTGCTCCCCTTAAAAAGGAGCTTCTGATCGAGACCTGAGCCTGTATTCGTCCATTAAGCAGAGATTATTTCCATTTGTTAATCATTTAATAGTTGGAATTATCCAAAACTTGCCTAGCCCCAATTAAACGAATGTTTGGGGAAGGGAGACATGCCTAAGTGTTAAGAGATGCTGTATGGCAAACTTTGCGTCTCTGGAAACTTTAACCCTCTGGAATCGAGTGATGCCGCGTATCTTTCTCGTGTATTTCAGTTCATAACTCGCTGAAATCTTATTGTAGAAACATGGAAAAAATGCTGACTAAATCTGTCTTCTTTTCAAAATGCCAATTGTCGTAAATATTAAAGTTCTTAAAATTAGGTTAAATCGGCTAAAAACTAAACTATGTCACCATTCTTTGTTGTACCTGCATCGGGGGCGTGTAGTGTCGCCCTCACCTGAAGATCGGCATTCGCATTCTAAATAGCCGCATTTCCGTGTATTCAAATCGCATTCGCATGGTAATTAGATGAACAACGCAACAGAGAAGCGCGATCCAGAAACATCCCCATCAGCGTCATAAAAAGGGGGGGGGGATGTGGCCAGGTGTGAATGGCTCCTGCATACACATGAAATTTGCTACATATTCAATGAAAGGAGCCCAGAAATATTGACATGAGTTCAGTTTTTCTTATTTATTTATCCAACTGAATGTTGCAACTACACCATTTAGTCATCTTCATGTAGCCAAGACTTTGGTGATCAGATATCTGGGATCAAAACAAACTGCCACCATTGCTTACTATGTACTTTTATAATGTTTCTGCAAGTGTTCCAAACTGCATTTAGCAATGTCTATACTTTGATGTCAAATTACAAACTTCACATAAATCTACAAAGTACACTGATTAACATGAGTTTAATGGCAAATAATATATAAGAAATTATTTTATTGCCATGAATTAAGTTTATGACATTGAATGAAATGTGTGACCATGTCCCAGTCAGTGAAAGTGTGTTCCCTACCCCTAGACCCCAGAGGGTTAAATGGAGTGGTAGCAAATAGCCGTCTGCAGTTCCTTTATATCATCACCCACCATTGGAATAATTCCCCCTCAGCCCTTTATGGACCCGCATTATCTGACACCATATACTCTCTTCATTAGCCCTGTTTTTTGTGCCTCCACAATTAGATATTAAATTCAAGCTGACATCCCAAGTAATCTACTTAATGTAAATAGCATTGCTTTTAGATCATGGGAGGCTAAGAGATTAGTACTGAACTGACAAAACTAGCCAAAGCCTTGCTTGGCCAGTGAGCCTGTGTCTTCCTGAAAAGTACAGAAACCCATGTGCTGGAAGGGGAGCTCATAGCTAAATAACATTATGGTTGGAGAGTCTAGGACACGACTACAAACCAACTTAATCTTGGAAATCTATCCAGAGCGGAGCTGTGAAGAAACTTGAGGAGGTCTTGTTGAGGAACCATGATGTTTGATTTTCTGCCACCGCTTTTGTAGATAAATCACAGTCAGTCACATTCAGCAGAAGGAGAAAGCATGCAGCCGCTGTTGTAGATCTGACCCCTTGACTGTGAAGCACAGGAAGTTGTTCTGAGTGCGTTACACACCTCTGGCTGCTTTGGTAAATATCAGATGGTGTAAATGGTTGCGCAGTATGACCGTGCACGCCGTCATGGATACGGCTGTTTGGCTTGCAAATATGCAATGCCGTAATCCTCAGCATCATCTGGCGGAATTTCCTCAGTGTGCCAGCCTGGTCAACGGTAGTGTGTGTTTTTGGGAATGGAACTTCAACCCTCGTCTCCCCCCCCCCGGGGGGGGGGGGGGGGGGGGGGGGGGGGGGGGGGGGGGGGGGGGG
>JAODJX010000001.1:49983069-50007474 GCA_026776945.1 Isichthys henryi
TGTGTGTTCAAAGGTGGAGATGGGGGGGTGGGGGCGGCGAGATGGGGCTGACAGCAGCCATCGAGGGGGGCGGTTCCTTGCCGCGAGGGGCAGGATAGCTCATCGCCTGCTTGTGTCCCCCTCCAGATACATTAACCGTAATGAATGTGAGGGTCCAGCTCAGGGGGTAATAGGGTGAAAACACAGGGCTCTGGTGTAAACGCACGTTTAATGCTCCCCCTCGACACCCCACCGGACCCCGGCCGATGTCCAGAGAATTCCAGAATACCAAACTGCGTGCGGATGGGGATGGGTCGGGGGGTGAATCTCATATGCCCATCATCTTCAGAAGGCAAAAAACCCACCCAGCAGAAGTAGGACACAGACCCACTGAAATATAGGTGTAACACTGGTTTAGCTATTGAATAATTGATATGGAGGGTAAGGTTTGCCTATACCAATAAGCTGGCGAACAGCGATGGTCCTTCTCATACAGTTAGGTAGGATTTTTTTCTCTCTTTTTAAAATAGACTGCACTGTATTTATCATTTGCTGTTAGTGTGTGCGCAGATGTGCACAGTGACTCATTCGCTGCACGGCTTGTACGTGCCGTAGCTCTGCCGGTGGCAGGTGCCGTACTGGTCAGAGAAGCAGGTCTCTAGCTCTCTGCTATTCCTGGAGACGCCATTAATAAATTATGGGCTAAGGAGGGCCTGTCCGCCGCGTGAATCTTTCACCTTTTAAAGCATCACATCTTCCATGGACTCTCGACGTCCTCCGTTACCATGGCAACCTGGGTCTAGCACCTTCGTTTCCTCCTCCTCTTAACATTCTGGGGTCTCGTCCTCCTCATGGGGCCGCTTCTCATGCTCTCAGTGGGTCTCTTATGGCCCCACATGATAGCTCCCCCCTCCCCCCCATTCTGCCACACTGCTTATCGAAGGCTGGGCAAGCGTGGGGCAAAAGTAGTTGAAATGTGGAGCAAAGGCGGAGCTTGTTGTGTGGTGCAGCCCCGAACCATATAGGTCGAGCTGTCACGTTGGGCAACAGGTCCGCCACTCCAGCTGAGAGTAAAGAATTTAAGTATTATTAAATAAAAATAAACAAATAAATAAAAACTTTTACTGCCGGAGGGAAAACCTGCTTTCATTAATAGCTTTCATTAATAAACCACTGATCTTAGCTGTTTTCCTTTCACTTCCCTTCACAAACTGTATTTTCATTTTTTGTTTATTTCTGTTTTTATTCCAAAGAAATTGCTGCTGAATTGCTTACGACATTAGCAGACTTGACTGGGCACTCATGCAGAAATCCGTGATTAAAGCCCGATCTCCACAGTGCAGGTCGCAGCCTGTAGGTATCTAGGAAGGCGTGGCCCTCTGGTACTTTGGTTCCTCATTAAAATTCTTTGTAAAACAGACACGGCGAAAGTGAATGCGATTCGGTAATGGATCAGTTACACAGTTCTGAGTGCATTTTTTTTAGATGTATGATATCACAGGGGGCTCTGGACACGAAGGCCAGGATGTAATCAGGATGTAATCAGTGTTTACCACCGCTCACACCACACACTTTGGGTGCGGCCCCAGGAACAACAATCCTGTTTCTGGATATAATTGTGGGGTTCTCCGCTACACTTGAGCAGATGAGAAAGAGAAAAACTAGCAGAAAACTGTGAAAACACATTATCAGAGCTGAGGGGGGTGGAGCTTACCCCTGGATGGGACTAACTGAAATAAGGAGCTGCCATTTTTATCTTCTGCCAGGCCTAACAAACAATTGCCATGGACACAGCAGCAAGCCTACAGTGATCCAGGAGTTAAGGACAGAGACGGACTTAATCTCATCATGTTAGGAAGCCATGTGACTGACCCCATCAAGGAGCAGAATGGGAGAGCCGAAATGCATTATCAATGCCCCCTCCCCACCGTAAAGGAGTAGAATGGGAGAGCCCCAACACATAATCAACCCCCCCCCCGTCAAGGAGTAGAATGGGAGAGCCCAAACACATAATCAACCCCCCCCCGTCAAGGAGTAAAATGGGAGACCCCAAACACATTATCAACCCCCCCCCCCCCGGCAAGGAGTAGAATGGGATAACCCAAATACATTATCAAATCCCCCCCGTCCTGGAGCAGAATGGGAGAGCCCAAACGCATTATCCGCTCCCCGCTGGACTTTAACAGCTTTATTGGATAAGCAGTGGTATCTAAGTGACCCCATCCTGTTTACCCTGCCAACCCCACTGCTGACCCCACACAGCCTCTGCCATGTTAACACAATGTTATATTTTTGTGGCCCAGGCTGGCAAAGGTTGTCGCTGGATGTCACCGTCAAGGGATACAGTGGGATGATTATACTGTTGCTGCGGTGTCGGGTTCTTTTACATTTACTTGCACTGCTGACATTTTTATCTATATTTCATGAGTTAATCACCTTTTTCTCACAGATTGCATAGCTAGGCTCCTTGTGGGATTTGAAACTGCAATAATATCTGGGATATATAAGTCCTGGAAAAATTACAGGGCTTTCAGTCCGATATCTGGCAGAGTATTGTAGTGACAAGCAGACCCTGATTCCTGGGGTCGAACTCGAAGCAGGTGCACATGTCACTGCTGTGCTTTCCCTTATAGACTTCAGGATCATCTCCCTCACCCCCCCCCCCTCAGTTTTACTGGAGTAATTCAAGCTGAGTACTATGCTAAAGGCAAAATAATGGATGACCTCACCTGGGACTAAAGCCAGCGACCTTCAAATCACAAGTTTGTGTCCTTAAAGATTCTTTCTCATTGCAATGACAACGCTGTCACCTCAGAGGAGTGAGAGATTGAAGTAAGTCCCATCCGGACCACAGTTAATTTCCAGGCAGTGTATTGGAGATATCAGTGAGAGGCTGGTCCATTAATACAGAATCTTGGTCTATTGCCCTCTAAGAAGCATCTCGTTTTCTAGGCCGATACAACCAGTTTAGTCCATCTGTCCCTGATAAACAGACGTGCAAAAGGACCACAGACCCAATAACCAGAAAGGGGCAGCGTAGTCTTGCTAGACCGATGGAGATTGACCCAGCTGAAGAACAGCTGAATTTCTTTGGCAATGAGCCGTATGCTTGTACATTGTAGATTTCCCAGGTCTGGGCAGATGTCCCTGTAGCTGTTGACTGCTACAAGGACCCGTTACCGGCAGAACCACTCCTGAATCCACTTAGGGATGTTCCGCTTCTCCAAATCCCCCCTCAATTTGAGTGTGTTCTTCTGCCCTTCAGAGGCTGGAAGTCGCAGGTTGAGGAGAAGAGGAGTCGTTTTCAGGCTTGAAGAGACGGTAAAAATGCATATAGTGTCCAGAAGCTACGGTATTTCAGCGGTGTTGTTCCGTTCCTCTCTGCGTCTTGGTGTGTGTGGGTTGGGGGGTGGATATAATACAATGGCCTTGGTCACATTCCTCTGAGAAAGAGGGCCGTCCTTGAGAGCGGTGACAGTTCTCATGGTGAGGGTTGAAACTGGAGAGCAGCTTTCTTGTGATCAATGGTCTTTCTGCTCACCCGGGGGACCCACATCGCTTCCATACATTGCTCCGTCATGCAGATGAACAAGGGCCTGGACAGACGTGGGCCCCCGATCTTTCTCGTACTTCACCGAGGGAACAAAGCCATCTAAAATCCAGCCAAACAGTGTGATGACACATCCTCGCCATGCACGCCCCTTTTAATTCTTGCAGCTCCTTTCTCTAAAAGTCCCTCCTGCCTCAAACCACCCCCCGCCCTCCTTCAGCTCCTGCTCGCCCTATCACGTCCCGCTCCGTGTGTCTGACACTGTCTAGTGCCCCGTATCCTGGTCAGGGGGCAAAAATAGCTCCTCTGTGTCAATTCTCTTTGTCCGAGTCATGAGTTATGTGCGAGTAGGCCGGCCGATATCTACTTTCCAATGCTATGCCACTGCTCCGCCAAATTTCAGAGGTCGAATCAGGTCAGGTAACCGGACTGGTAATTCTCCTGCATTCAAAGAAAATAATATGTAGCTCTATGTCTGTACCTACTGGATAGAGAAACATTCATGACACTTCCTGTCCAGCGGCGGTGCTCACCACCCATACTATATATTTGCATGGAGCCTCTGACTTTTGGGGACCCCACTGTTGGCCACACAGTCAAACAGTGAATACGCTTAATATTAAATAAACACGTTTCTTATTTAGGAGGTGCTGAAGCAGCATGTTCTGCTAACCAGCTGCGATATTCTGACCCAAATCACTAGCTATATATTTAGTTTCAGAGGCCCTTCAGAAGTGACTTTTTGAGTGACACCTGAGAAAAGACAAACCTGTCCCTGAGTATTTCTAGAAAATACGGCCAAAAACTGGAGGTTTATTGCTTTGCTTATTAGCCTGAGCCCAAAGAAAACTGAGCTATAATAAGAGCACCATGAATTTAGCAGATTTCAATGGGATCAAACGGATAATGAAATTAGCACCATGAATTCCATAGATATCAGTGGTATGAGACAGACAGCGGAATTAGCACCATGAATTTCAGTGATACAGTATCAGTGAGACGGGAAGGGCAATGGGAGAAGCTCCACGAGTTTTGCATATATCAGAAGTGAAGAGGGACAATGCTATCAGCACCACGAAGCCCTTTAATGAACAGGCAGCCAGTAATGGCTCAAAGAACAGAGCAGGGCTATAAAGTCATGGAGACGTGGCGGGAGATTGTGGAAGCTTTATACTCACCAGCTTTAGGGCCTGAATTTTAAAATCGACCCAGCGATGTAGCTCCAACTAATTAGCCTGCTTAGTTCAAGAATTCTGGATTTTGGACCCTTAAAATGTTTTCACATTATTTTTATTTAGAATACTAGATGCTTTCTTAAAATTCAGATCCTCTTTGTATAGTTCCACAGTTCAAAGCAATACTCATTGGGACATCCTGTGCAGGGAGTCCCCTGCTTTGCACCGCCAGCTTCCTGTGATACGCTGCAGGCTCACCTGTACTCTGTATTGGATAAGCAGTTATGGATGGATGGATGGATTGAATCCATTGATCAATGCAAGGAATTCTTGGTCTTCTATTCTGTAGAGTAGAAGTACTTTTAATGTGCTCCCCCTGGGAGCCTTAAACAGTAAGTCATAGTCAAAATGTAGCTGAGTCTTTAACACTGTGGGCGTGTGACCAGTTGCCATTTCAGATCCCAGGTGGGTAATACCTTTTGGAGATACCAGTCGATGGCTCCAGATGAAAGAATCACCCAGACAGCTAAAGTTAAGCCATCAACCACCAAAATATCTGATCCCAGCTCAGCTTGCCTCCAGCAAATGGAGTGTGTAATGTGGAGGGGCCCCGCCCATCCACCGGGAAGCAGATGAAACCCCGCCCACTTCCGTTTCTGAGCATCACGTAGCAGTCCTGGGGGCTTGGCAGGGGCAGATCGATGGATCATTACTGAAAGCCCTCCTTTACCTCCGGCACTGCGTCGTGGTGGACGTGCGAGCGATTAAGGAGCCATTTCTCAGACACGGGCGATTGAGTTCTCCTCGGAGCCAAGGACACACGGATCAAAATCAGCTTCGTAAAGTACCCTGGCTACCAGCACAAACGAATGATCAGCAAACCTATTCCAGACCACAGAACTTTTAACATGTCCCCATATTTCTCTTTAACCTTTTGCATGACACCACCCATCCCAGACGTGTCCACGCAGAATCCAGAACAAGTTTTGCAGAGAATCGACACACCAGGGGTGAACAGGCCTGGTAGAGACAGCGGCAACTGAGCTGGTATTGGGAAAAGCATTAATAATCCCTTGTGACCCACTGCCACACCTACCGTACAGTACCTGTTAATTGTCAGGCATCTCTCTGGGCTGCCCCAAGACTCAGCCCTGGACAGGCCGTAAGCACCTCCAGTCCTTAACCCTCTGGAGTCGAGTGATGCCGCGTATCTTTCTCATGTATTTCAATTCATAACTCACTGAAATTGTATTGTAGAAACATGGAAAAAACGCTGACTAAATCCATAATCTGTCTTCTTTTCAAAACGTCAATTGTCGGAGGTATTAAAGTTTTTAAAATTAGGTTAAATCTGCAAAAACGTAAACCATGTCACCTTTCTTTGTTTTACCTGCATCGGGGGCGTGTAGTGTCGCCCTCACCTGAAGATCGGCATTCGCATTCTAAATAGCCGCATTTCCGTGTATTCAAATCGCATTTGCATGGTAATTTGACGAACAACACAACAGAGAAGCGCGATCCAGATACATCCCCATCAGCGCCATAAAAGGGGTGGGGGGGGATGTGACCAGGTGTCAATGGCTCATTCATACACATGACAGTTGCTGCATATTCAATGAAAGGAGCCCAGAAATTGACATGAGTTCAGTTTTTCTTATTTATTTATCCAACTGAATGTTGCAACTACGCCATTTATTCATCTTCATGTAGCCAAGACTTTGGTGATCAGATATCTGGGATCAAAACAAACTGCCACCATTGCTTACTATGTACTTTTATAATATTTCTGCAAGTGTTCCAAACTGCATTTTGCAATGTCTATACATGGATGTCAAATTACAAACTTAACATTAATCTGACATATTTACAAAGTACACTAAGATTAAGATGAGTTTAATGCCAAATCAAATATATAAGAAATAATTTATTCACCATGAATTAAGTCTATGATATTGAATGAAATGTGTGACCATTTCCCAGTCAGTGAAAGTGTGGTCCCTACCCCTAGACCCCAGAGGGTTAAGCATTAGAGAAGAAGCTCATTATCAAGGGACAAAAAGATGACTCAGCATACTTGAAGCTCACATGCCGATGTGGACAGAATCCAGCGTTTATTGAATTCACTGCTAAGATTCAACGAGAGGGAACATGATTGAGTAATGAACTAGGTAAGATAAAAATGGCCTATCATGAATGCATCACACTTGCCTGGAAATAATGTACTTCCTATCATCAGAAATAGCCTTTGCAATCTCTCGGTTTGTAATACTTACCCTGTTGGCACCATTAAATGTAGCTGACTGAGAATTTAATTTCTGAGACTCCGCTGGCCCGCGTCTCAGCACCAAAGGCTGCGAGGGATCCCTTCTGTAATTTTAACGTCGCTCTTAAATGACTGATGCGTCGAGGGATTGTGACAGCAATGTTATCTGGACCCCTATCGACCCATCTCCCTCAATTCGCCTCAGACTTTTGTGATGAAATGGACCTGCCCTACCCCTAACATACAATCACTAAAAAAATCCTGGTATATTTTCCCCAATTGTTCCATCAGCAACTAAAGTACACAGGTATTATGACTTAATAATTAAATGGAACAGCACAGGTCCTAGAACATTACACTTAACCTGACTCACTCCCGTAGAACATACCAAGCTGTAGCCACGCAATTAAAAACCCTGAAGTGCTAAAACGTAAATGGGGTGATGAAGATGATGAGGAAAATCCAGCGACTGTATGAGCAACGCTGGGATCAGGTGGGAAACCCAGCTCAGGTGAAGTGTACATCGATGTATATTTGCCAGATTACCTCTCGTAAAATATTAGCATCAGCAGAATGGGCATCATGGCCGCCCTTGAACTGCTGTTTACTCTCCTCGTTGCGGATGCAAAGTACACATTCTCTCCCACTGCTGCCCGCACTGGCTGTATCCTCCACATCCTCGAACCCAGAGCACCAGCTGTGCGGGTCAACCCTTTGGGGGACATAGGTGGCTGCCTAGGATGCCTTCTTCTGAGGGGGCACTGGCTTAACAAGCCGATTTCACTTTGTCTCAGATGGGGGGGGGGGTCCACTGATGCCTTCCTAGGGCACCACGTGGGCTTTGAATGGTACTGCGTGCCAGTTATGCGCTTCTGGGCCGGGAGCATTTCCCGATGCCTTGCCTCTTTTGCGGCAAATTTTCGGTCCTATGGCGCCTAATTTGTGATTCTGTGGCCGAGGAGATTCTCTTCGAGCAGGCAAATTGGACGTCTGCTCCCTCTATGTTTTCCTAGTTTTCAGGCCAGAAAAATAAAACTAATCACAGCGAAAATAAAACTTTGGACCCGGGACTTTCTTTCTGCTGCCGCCTCACAGCTTTCACGCCAGAGACGGAAACGACCCGCTCTCATCTGTGAAATAGCCAATAATGTCACCCAGAAACTGCAGTTTGTCCTCTGGGAACGTATATGTACGTATATCTGTTTGTGGGTGGGTAAGTCGGAGGGGGGGCAATTTGGCATGGGGAGCCGGCTAAGACAGGCCTTAACGGCCCGAATCGGCGCCAGGAAGCATGTCACAGAGCCCACTAGCCGCCGATGACTCACCGTGGACAATGAGCAGTCATGGAGAGCCCTTTATCATGTGGGAACCCAAGGTCAACCCACGGCAAACGGAGCCACACACGGTGTTGCTTGTTAACCAGGTGGCATGAAGAGAAGATGGCATGACGGGTGGTCAGACCAGTGGTGACCAATGGGGTCCCCCTCTCTGACCTCGCCGTTCCTGTTTATCCTTGCAAACGACCTACGAATCTCTGGCAGAAATTTTCAGACTGCCAACCAATAGGGACCTCAACACGCAACCTGACCTTGTCAATATGGTGACCAGGAACGGCCACCTTTCACACACAGGTAGTCCCTCATGAAACATGGCTTCAGATATGAGCAAAACTATTAACAAGCAAGAAATGTTACTAATTCTAACTTCTAAGGGATGACATTAAGAAAACAGGACAGACTTGCCTTAGGCTTCACCTTTAATATTGTGTTTTTAGCGACATATTCAGTGACCTTTTTTCACTTCTAAGGATCTGCAGGAAGTCCACCTGACTAACCAATCACATTTCCTGCTTGTCCCTGGTCCCTCTGCTCCATAGGAGATAATTAGGCTTCACCTATAACACCAGGAAGAGAATCACACTCCAGCCAAGACTCCTACACGTTCAATTAATTATACAATAAAATCTCTAACCCTTGAGGTACGTTGACTCATAAATCAAATGATGTTTAACGGATCCCGATCCTTTAAGATGTTCCGCTTACCCCGGGCTCGTCCCTGTAATGTGGCCTGCAAGAAAAACCTTTAACTGTTCTTTTAAATATTTCACCATTTCGCCCCTCCCCCCTCCGCTCCCGCCATTCACATGTTTCCACCTCATTTACATTTTACCCAGAAATCAGCAAATTATCGGGAAGTGATGGGATTGGCATTGATTTTATGAAATTGTCCGTTATAATTGCAATTTCCAAATGTCAGTGCCATCCGCTGACTCCTCTTGGCGGGACGTGTCCCTTCTGTCACAAACGTCCTAGTAAGGCTATGCGGACTCTGTCATTTCTCTGGGTAATTGCTTTTTAATGTGCAGCCTTAACATATGTTAATATGAAGGGAAAAAGGTTAATTGCGAGCAGTTTAGAGCGATCGCTGATTGTAGAACACAAGCATGAGAGAAACAAATGGGAAGAAAAAATCTGCGATTGAGCAGATATGCTTCAAGATCTACTAATACATCCATCTTCCAAATGCTTATCCTTGTCAGGGTGATGACGGGGGAGGGGTGGAGGAGGCGGAGCTTATTCCAGGCAGCACGGGGCTCAGCCCGCCAAAGGATAAAAAAGATTCAAAAATCCTGGTGCTAAAAGCAATTTAAAGATGCCAGTTACCCCAACTGTATGTCTATGATCTGTGGGAGCAAACCTACATGATACAAGGAAAAACTGCAAACTCCACATACAGAGATGTAAATCCCCCCCAGCCTCAACCATGCAGGGACAAGGCAACAGCGCTATCCACAGAGCTACTATGCCACGCAAACCACTAATGCAACAAACCCAAATTATCTCTATAGCAAGTTCTATAAAAATCAGGACACTGACGAGCTGTGGATGATAAATGGGTTAAGCTTCCGGTTCAAGCGGCAATGCCCTTAAACCACAGAGCTTAAGTCAGCTAACCCCCGCTTGACTTAGCATTTTAAAAGTGCAAGCTAAGGGAGGATGCTAATTATCGCGCGTGGCAGCTGCCGATCCTCACGCCGTGCGTTTATTCACTCCTAAATTGGAACGGAAGGAGCTTGCCCTGGTGTTAACTTGTGTTTATGTACACTGGGCCTTTGACACACCTACTAAATTGTACCCACAGGGTTTAAAAATCTTAAAGAGTGACAGTCCAATCAAGACATTATTATTTAACTCACGGATCCAGAAAAAGCAAGAACTCTCTCGGACAAGGTGTCACGCGGGAAGGAGTCGCTGGCAGTTCAAGCCTTTAAAACTTCAACATGCTTCTTGCAGCTTGAGGAAAAGAATCCAGACAAAGGCTGCCACATAAAAAGACCATCAATAGGGAACAAGGGTGGGTCTTGCGGTACAAAGACAGCAAATCAGCTGCGAAGCTGGAATCACATGACCAAAACGGCACATAACTGCACAGGAATGTTGGTAGCAGCTCCCCAGATGAACTGATGAGACAGGTGGTACATTTACTGTGTCCTCAAGGGAAACTCTGCAAAATCAGTGACATATTTGCCTCACTGAGCTTTTTCGCTCCATCTTCTACTAAATATCAGATAAATAGAAGGATAATTAAATCCTCAATCATCTTCAAAAGTTAATGGATTTGTTCAACTGTACCATTTTAATTTGCTGCCTTTAACAAATTGAGTTTATGTACACTGGCCCAGCGACCCAGACTGGGATAAGTGGTTGGAAGATGGATAGATGGATGGATGGATTTTGTTTTGCCTACTTCCAATTTCCAGGAAACTGAACTGGACAAAATATCTTCAATTCACGTATTTAGTAGTGAGCCGTTTCTACAGTAAGTGCATGGCAGGGAAATGCTGTTTGTTTGTTGTTCCTGGTTTTAAACTTCCATTCTCTTGTCTGTTCAGTCTTAGTTGGTTGTTATCTTCTTGTTTTGCTCCTGTGGGATTAGTTCACATCGTTTAATACTGAGCACAGATACCAAGGTGGGTGCGTGATAAGTTTCATATGACGTGAGGCATTTGAATCTGGACAGATCTACTAGGTACAAAGCACAGGGAAAACACAAGAGAAATAACTATTTAGAGTGCCAATTAAACAAGGAACAGGAGGACTGAATCAACACTGAGTCACCTGACACCCCCCCTCCCCACCCCCAAGATGGCCACTCCCCTCCCAGCTTACAATCTCTTTAAAAGAGAACTATGCGTTCCACATAGAAAATTTTATTAATTTGTTTAATTTGGCTCATAACAGACTTCCAATGAGAGTATTAGTTGTTAATTCGGCTGGATTCTGAAGCTTTATTAGTTTTAATATCTCCTGCCAGTCAGTTTTGTCTAACACCTGCTTGGCATATAAAAATTACCAAAGAAAATGTTCTACTGCTGAGATGATTGTGATCATATTTTATACAATTCTAGTTTATTTTACAGTATCAAAGCAGAACCATCTCAGTCTATAGCCCATATTTAATATGAATTTAAACAGGATAGATGTGTTTTTAATTCATCACTAACATTTAAGTGGACTGAAAATGATGGTGATATGACGTCTGGCAGACGGGTGACTCTGAGCATGTATGCTGCTTTGGCAGGGACCGCGATCGTTAACCACAATGCGGGCATGGAGGCCACGGAGCACAAGTATGGTGGGAGGGGAGAGATCGTGCCATCTGATCGTCCCACACCGCTTCTCCGGAGTGTTGTCCTGGTTGATTAGAGCCGATGAGCCCAAAAAAGCACCGAAGATCTAGAGCAGGCATCTACAAACAGCCTCGCCCATCCGTTGGGAGGTATCGAACAAAAACACTTTAAAAATGTCATGTTAACCTTCTCTGTGGGGAGCTGAGATCCATCCATTGTTAGACGGCAGCTTGTAGAGAAGTTCCTACCGACATTGGATTTGCGATGGAAAAATACGACTGATCAGGGGGAATAATGCCATTTGCGATGGGCTAATTAGCATCTGTGGACATTCTTTGTCGCCATGACGCAGACCCTCGGAAGGGCTTGATTGGCTTTGCCGATTCTCAGCTCGTTAACAACAATTAACTCCGGCCTTCATGAGGGACAGCCGGTCAGCACAGCTGGATGCACAGCTGGCCGTGGTGACATCGATCCGCTAGAGAAGCATGTTGTATTAAGGCATTTTGACACCCGTTGAGGGACTAACTGCAGTTAACAAGTCAGACTTATTTCATTTATTAATCTGCAGGTGAATGTGACCAAGACTGACGCATTGGAACATTGAAAAAACCATCCTCACGTCTAGGCTGACGGGGAATAACTGTCAGTACAGAATGTCTGTTTTATTATTATATTATTACGGACTGTAAATTTAAAAGCAGAATGAAGCATGTCGTGCTCACTTATGGTGAGTCTAGTTCTGCATTAACTGGGTGTGTCGACTTGCCTTTTCTTCATGTTGAGGTCATTTTTCAGCATTAATTCTGTTCTTTGGGCTGTTATTCAATTAAACAATGACCATTAGGCATACCTGTAGGTTTTTGGTCAGGACACTGTATCTGTGATCAGAAGGTCGCTGGTGCAAATCTTATGATTAGGAGTCTGCAAAGACACTACGCCACCTAGGGGCCACTGGGCGTGTCATCAAGAGGATTGACGCCTCAGCAATATGGAAAATGAAATGTAGATATAACCTTACTACGTCACCATCCATCTGATGCTGTCTCATGAGTCTTGTCTCCATTTGGCCAACAGAGGTCGCTGGCCACCCTGTTCCCCCCTCTGTCTTGTAACCCCTCAATTTCTAGTGTTTCCCTACTCTCCAGGCCGCCATACGGCTTAATGGACTGAGTGGACGGCCATCATTGAGACACCTTTTGTTGTGCATTTTTGTTTGTTTCGTTATTTTTATGTTGTCTTAGTGTATTATGTCTATGCATCTGCTTACAGTCCCTTGTGTTGCTCTCTTTGTTTCTTTGTTGTAGTTCCTCTTGGTGTTTTTACTTGCTGTGTCCATTAATTGACATCACCTGGTCCTAGTTGCCCCTGGTTCCTTATAGCCCACACCTGCCCCTTTTTTAGTCCTTGTTATCTGTATATTTAAATGCCTGCCTTTGTTCATTTTCCTCAATCTGTTATTGTAGTTGTTACTGCATGTTGTTGTCTTGTTTCCTCAATCTTGCCCCAGATTTTTTCTCTGTTCCTTAATGCGTTACTTTAGTTAGATCTTTTAGTTAGTTCTTGTTTTTCCTGTTTTGTTTCTCACCCCTTGTGGTCCCTTTCTTTTCTGGTTTCCGCCTTGTGTTCTTTTTGAGTTAAATAAAGTCTTTCTGTGTGTTGTTAGCTGCTTCATGGATCTTCCCTTTTTTACTTCGCCATGCCCTTTGGTAACAGACAAGCTATCACTGCTGAGATCAGAACGTCAGGAGAACATAAATGATCAAAACCCAGATTGTAATCGCTATACATATAAAACAAAAAAAGTCACACAAGGTCTCTGCAAAACTACAAAAAGGTTGAATAAAATGTGATGCAGCATGAATAATTATTTCCAAAGGACGTCCCCCTTGAAAACGATAAAGACAAACCTGCTTATAAAAACTGCTTCTCAATAATCAACAAATAAATCAATCACTGATAAACCCATCAGTTTAAATTATGTGACAACACACCACGTACGGACAGGAATTACAGCGTGTAGGATATCTTGCGCTTGCTGTCATGGTGAAAGATCTCCTACTTAATAAGGCCGATATTTTCCATCAGTGCTGCTCTCCTTAGATGAATTTCTATGGCACTTTAATTAAAATAATTTCATGCGTATCAGCGCCTGTCAAGGTTTATTCAAATGTAAATATAATCTTGATTATGCTATATGTTTTTTTGTACATCTAAGTGTTTGCCCTGGGCTACAGTCTCTACGCCCCCCCCCCCCCCGAGTGTGGAGTCTGGCACAGAGTGGGAATGACGTTCCCAGGAATTAACTTTAATTACCTTTGTCTCTGTGTCATATGTTATTTACTTGAAATCTTCATTCTCCTGGAACGTAATGCCCCTGAGAGGGATTTACGGGCCAAAGCTTGCAGCGATGCCACGTGACCTGTGGGCTCCTCCAGCTTCGGAGGGGAACGCAACACAAAGCGTTGGGGATTAGCCTCTCTGGCTCGGCACTAGTCCCGACCCCTTCCTACAGGTTTTATTTACGGATTCCTCAAGAGACACTGACTAGGCTTGCGGTTTAAACACTTTGTTTAAGCTCTTTATAGAGACTGGCTTTTTCACAACATGTTTGAAGTAAGGTGTATAACATATGCATCAATCCAGCAATCCCACAATTCCTTTAATTTCTGCAACATTTATGCAATGATTTGTTCAACTCTACAATCCTGCTTTAGTCACATCGTTTGCCTGCAAAGTTAACAGATTTACGCTCCAAAAAAAGCATCTTTCTGTTGAGGTACTTTTGGTACGGTACTTTTCGTACTTTCGCTTTTCCACTAACTTCTGGTTGAGTACCAGTACTGAAAGTTCCAGAACCAGAAGTGGCAAACCAGCTGGGGTACTTCTTTGGTACTTTGGGGTGGGACTTGAAACGCTTTCTTTGTCGATTGGTTATGTAAATAGTCTGCCTCTGAAGCACAATGCAACCCATGGGAAGTAAATATTCAGCTCCCATGACCAGAGGATAGTGGCATCTACTGAGGGACAGAAGGAAGTACACTGAGGAGGAGGAGGAGGAGGAGAAGCCATTTATCACAGTGCCATAAACTGTCACACATCATTATATTTCAATTATCACTGCAGTCAGGAGAGGGCCAGAAAAATCCATGGAGCCTCCACAGGTTTCCAATCAGTGAGTGGGAGTGGCTTGGAGGCGAGTGGCGTTCACACGATGATCCTGAGATTTGAGAATGAGCCGTCTGCATTCTCAAGACCCACAGTGTCAGTTCCCACAGTGTAAATTCTCACTGTGTGAATTCCCAATATCCCTTATCCCTCCTCAAGTACCAGAACCCAGGATCTAGTCATTATGACACACAAGCTCAGGAAGGGCATTTAACCACGGGATGCGGCCCATCCGTGGGGACAGACAGGATCCATTTGTCTTTGTCGGAAGAGGGGTGCAAACAGCAGCACACAAACTCCCCGGGATACTCACCAGCATCTGTTTATTGGAGTCGACCGCCATTACACCTTCACTTACTGTCACCCTCTTCCTTCCCAAACAAGCCCTCCACTCTCCTCTGTCTCTTCCCTCCTCTCATTATCTCACCCTCATCTTGCACGATCCATATGACCTGGTCCCATTTTCAACATCATGCCACTGCCCCACAGATAAGGGGCGCCTTTGAGCTACAACACTCCGGGCCTTCTACTGCAGGCCCTGCAGTGCCCCCCAGTCACCCTATCAAAAGCCTCTGCCGTCACTGTCAAACACCCCCCTCCCACCCCCACATTACAATGCAGAAGCTGAACAGTCTCCACAAAAACAGAGGAGGTTTTCTTCATTTGACATTCCATGTTGCACTCCAACTTCCTGAATCCCATCTTTGTTTTTTCCCTTCTCTCCCTCCTCTCTGGATATCCTTCGTACCTTGTGTCTTACCTCCGAAATGTTTAACTTCCAATCTCCCATTGCTGTTCGAATGCTCCCAGCTTCTCCTTTAATTCTTTCCATTCCTTGGGGAAACTGGATTATCTCACGTGGCAGGCAAGGTTATCTTCAAATTAGCCATTGTGATTTTACAGTCTTATTTATTTATTTATTTATTTTCTTTTTCCCACTCGCCATTTATTAATTTGTGTGCTTTTTCTTTCATGCCATGTGGGTGAGTCAGAAAGCGGGAAATGAAGATGATTCATCTGAGTCTTGTGGAAATAAAAGACTGTACACCGAGGAATAGACAATAGTAGCTCTCGAAATACTCCACTCACTGGTGGCAAATGGACATGCCAGATATAACGATTAAAAGAAAATATTTTTGATTAGGAAATTGGGAAAAGCAAGTGATAAAGTGTGGTAATTATCTTCGTAAACCTTTTGATATTATAGCGTTTTATCAGGCACGACATGACACAGGCACATGAGTAGATCACTCCATAGCCTGGTGATTGTGGCTCAAAACTGTTAATGACCTCTCAATATTATTTTTGCTTATCTTTGTGCTACTCTACTACTATTGCCCAGAGAGTAGTAAAACAGTGTTTCATTGTACTGAACGTATAATGACAATAAAGTTTATTTTCATTAATTTCTTCGTTCATTCGTTCGTTCATTGATTCATTCATGTATATGATTTGAGCACTGTTCGCAAATTAGCAAATGCTATTTTATACACTTATTGCCCTAATTGTTTATAACTTGAATATTAACAATAAAAATGTGAATGTAAAATAACAATAAAAATGTAAATTCTGGTGTGTAGATAAATAAACCACCAAAGCCAAAGACTATAAAATGTCTATAAAACCAGCTAAAGCATTAAAGTTAATGTTGAATAATTGGTAGATTTACCACCTTTTTAATGCAGAGCCCTCAAGATAAAAACAAACAAATAAATAAAAACAATAGGCTCATGCCTTCTGTGTTTCCTATATTCAGTGGGTGGTTTGTGGCTCACTGGGTTAAGACAATGTACCCTTTGGCAGGATCAGTCCCTGTTCTGTCCCATCCTGTCCTTCATCTCCCTAAGTTCCCCGATGACCAGCACATGTTGCTGATCTTTTCTAGTGTTCCTAGTCTAGTCCACGTCTTCTCCCAGTGTCTAATGTTGTAGTTCCCTGTGTGGCCAGTGGGTGTCTCTGGTCATTCTGTTCTGCTCGTTGTGTTCCCTTAGGTTTATCAACAGTCACAATCCTCATAGTTCTCCCTGTTCCCTGGGCCGCCATGCACCTGAAGCAGCTGAGTGCGAGGCTGATGACCATTCAATCTCAGACTATTGACTGGACTTTTGGTTATTTATGCCCCAGGAGTATGTTTTGTCAACCTTATGTGTCATAGTCCTTGTGTTTATGCAGTCTTTGCACCTGGTTTCTTTGTTCTTGCTTCACTCTATCTGTGATTTAGTTGTACATCTGCAGCTAGTTTGTATCTATGGTGTTACTGGTATCTCGTGGTGTCTTAGTCCCTAGTTCTTGAGTAATTATTAATGACCCACAGTGATGTGTTCAAAGCCATCTGTTTTGAGATCAAGACAAGATCAAGACTCATCCAACCCAAGATCAAGACAAGATCAAGACTTTTAATGAAGACCAAAACAAGACTTAAAAATTCAGAATCAGAATTTAGATTTTTTTTTTTTGGTAGAGTGCACCCATATTGGCGCTATTTTTTCATTTATGTAATTCCAAAAGACCCTATTATTGAAAAACGTTCACATGCTCTAAAAAATAATGCAGATGTATTAAAAAAACACACAATATAACGAAATCATGTACACAAAGCCCTCCCCCAGGTCCCTTACGGCGATAGTAAATTACAACTCTAACCATCAACACTAGACATGTCCAAAACAGTCCAATATAACTGGGGCAGTTGATGATGGATGGCAGAAAGAAATACCTTGTGAACAGCTCACTGAAAGGAACTTACCGGTTCCTGTTGCGGTGTGAGGTGATTGAGAACAGGGCCATAGCCAGGGTTTAAAAAGTAGTAAGGTCTGGGACCCGGAGGTGAGGGGGTTGGGTCTCGTCAATCACACATTATATACAGGAGGCTTGTGTTCTGGGGCATAGGCAGTGTTAAATATGAGTTCATATCAATTACTTGATAGTTTAGGTTAGAACAAGTTATGTAGAGCTAGTATATGAATTTGCCTTATTGAATGAATTTATGACTGTATCATAAGAACATTTCAGAGCAGTAAAATATTATGCGTATGAAGTATGTAATTTAAGGTTATTTGTAACCATATATAAAGATAAAAATGAAAAATGCT
The DNA here is from genome assembly GCA_026776945.1 of Isichthys henryi. Lineage (NCBI taxonomy): Eukaryota > Metazoa > Chordata > Actinopteri > Osteoglossiformes > Mormyridae > Isichthys > Isichthys henryi. Next base: position 50,000,927 of record JAODJX010000001.1, read on the forward strand.
CGATATTAACACATAATTACAAGCTATCATTAAGGATACTTGTTTTGATAGCCAAATTTGAAAACTGAAATATTTCTATAGACACCATTCATAAGCTGTTTATTATTCTTTTTTATCAATGGCATTTTGTGAAACATTAGTTAGCCTAATCAAGTCCATTAGGCGTAATATGAAAGAAACTCAACCTGTAACATGACCAGAGAAGCCTAGCCATTGCTTATATTTAACGTGCTTCATAAGTGTGAGAGACCTACGAACAAACACATAGACGATCGTGATCTTCCCAACGTCTTTCACATTCACTTTTAAAGGGCTCGCTTGCTCAATATCTCTTCCCAGCAGCCCCTGTACCCTCTGAAGCTGTCCAATGGCGTTATACTGCCGGGGCAGCTGGGAAATATAGTACATGTTTTAAGTAGCACTGCTACAAGAGGACAACACAGGAACAGGGATTTGCGCTTAGTGAGGGGAAAGATGTATATTTGCATATCAGATAACATGTTTTGTAATATTTTTAAACTTATGGCCAACCAAGGCAAGATCAAGAAAAAATGGGCTCAAGACTGAGATAAGACCGAGACCAGGTCCAGTGGATCTTTAGAACTACAACTCTGATGACCGACACCTGTCCCTCATCTAAGCCTCATTACTTGTGTATTTAAATCTCTGTATATCCTCTCTTCCTTTGTCACCTATTGAATGTATTTGTTGTTAGAGGTTCTTTGTTCTATAATCACTTGCCTGTCTTAGATTTGACCCTTTGTTTTTTTTTTATGTTTTCAGTTTAGCTTCAAATAAAATTCCCTGAAACTGAAAGGTGCATTGTGGGATGTCATCCATGCCCGGACACGACACCCATGATGAGACCTATGCTACAGTAGTTTGAAGCCTAGGGTCAGTAGACTGGTGCTGCCGTTAGGCCCCTGTGCAGGGCTCTTAAGCCCCAGCTTCAGGGGGCTGCATGCTGGCTGACTCTGAGCTGTGACCCCCCATGTTTACTCTCACTTGTACAGTATATGTGTCTCTGTGTCCCATGAAGAGCGGGATGAGGTAGGCAAAAAGAGAAGTTCCCCACAGGGATTAATAAAGAATCACTTTTCTATTTTATATTTCACAAATGCTAACCAAGCTCTGCTCACGGTGATCCATATGGTACCCTTGGACGAACCGGATCTCTGGGAGAATTTTTGCAGTGACCTGACACCCTCGATGCCGGGATGGAATCGGAATACCCACAGGAAGCCCCCGGAAACCCAGGGAGAACACGGAAACCTCATGTACGCCTAACACACTGAGCCAGGTCCGGATTCTCACCCACAGCCACTGCAGAGTGACGCAACAACACTCAGCTCCCCCCTACAACGTAGTGGATGATGCAACACCTCTCTAATTACTATCCACCTTGCTGCTGCAACATCATCGCCGTCATTATTGCTTCTGTATACCAACCCAATTATGTCGGCCCCACGGAGAAGAGCGAGCTTGATTCAGCTATTCATCTGTTAAAGCAGGTTTTATGTAGAACAGGATTACAGTGCAGATAAGGAGCTTCGGTGTTACAGGCCCTGATGCATCCTTATAGAACCGTATTCATCTCTGATTCTATAGCGAAATCCCTTAAGACATCTTCAAAATTGAGGGCTTAACACTGTTTCCCTGCTTCTTTTTTAATCAGGAGCCAGGAATAAATCTTCTTTTTGATGTGTTCCCTTTTTTAGGGGAAGAGAGATGGATAATTGTTGATTAGTTTCAGACACAGAGAATCAGTGCCTATTGCAAGTGTGCCTACTCATGGTCCACAGAGATTGGCTCAGGGAACTTGCTGGCATGCCATGGCAACGGAACTAAATAATAATTAGCATTTTACAGTGTCAAAGAGACGGGCACTAATGGCGGATGCCCCGCGGTGGAAATGTGAGCTTTGGTAGACGAGTCTGTCGCTTGTGTAGGAATGTTTAAAAACATGAGCAGAGGCGGTGGGTGAGTGATGCTTTACGACACGGATGTGTGAGTTAAAAGCTGCTTGTACAATTCCTGAGATGAAATGTCTGGCTCTTTGAAGGAATACAGTCTATAAGTTGTTTTGGATAACAGCCTCTCTAAAACGACTCCTAAACTGACTCTCTCTGCGCTGGAATCAGACAACTGGTACCAAAATCTACTTACTGCGCTCTCCGATTCGTTTTGTGTCATTGTTCCTTTGTACTATATTTTTAAACTCTTTTAAAAGGTATTTTAACTATTTTTATGCTTCATGTCCATGTCTCAAAATCAAATTTTTATTAGTGTGAATTTATATTCTATTTATTACAGTTTTTTTCACAATGACCAACAAGATTAACGTTTCAGTGTATTACCCATGCGTCATATAGTTGAAGATGATGATAAAGACAGCTTGACTTTTGAAAGAAAGCTAAGCTAATACATAAGTAAAGCTTTCATCATAAAGTTCACCAGATTTCAGAGGCTTATGGTATAACTGTGTACCTTTAAAGCCTGTCAGCGACTGTGACGGTGACCACGGCTACCTTAGCTTTCTCATTGGCTGTAGAGGATGTAGTGTGGAGTGCAGAGAGAGCTGATCGGAAATTGGAGCATTGGGTGTCAATCAGCGTAGATACCAGAGGCTGTCAGTAGGAATTTCTTATTTAATGGCAAACATAACCATGTTTGTTCCACAAATCAGCTAGATATTTACCACAGGATTAATGCTTGAGCTTCCGTTGTCAGGGTCAGCACCTGTTTTGTCCCAGTCTTGCATCTTCTCCCCATTTGGCCAGCAGGTGTCACTGGCCATCCCGTCTTCCCCCGTTGTCCTAGTCTGTAGTGTTTCCCCTGTTCCTTATCGGCTGCATGGCTCAATGAGCTAAACATGTGGCAACCTATTAACTCCTCATTGTGTGTTCAAATCCCGCCTACTTTGTTTGAGTATTTTATTCCGTAGTGTTTCATTTATATGAATTTTCTTGTTACTGTGTCTTGTGATTTGTATTTGGTTTCATGCTTTGTGCCTGTTCTTGTGTTTTTACCTGTCTGTTGTTCCACTAGTGTAGATTCTGTTAGATTCTTTGTTAGTTTGAGTTTCCTGAGTTTAATTATTAGTTTCAGCTGTTGCCTGTTTTAATGCCTGCCCTTGTGTTTTTACCTGATTGCTCGTTGCCCTGCCCTTTCCCGGATTGGCGAATTGTCTATGTCTCACTCCTGCTGTGCCGTTACCCGGTTTAGTTTTTATATTTAAGTTCCTGATCCTGTACTGTTATAGCTGGAGTCATTGATGTTTGTTGCTGATGTTGAATGTCCTGTTATTTTGTAGCCTCCCTGCCCCATTTGTAGTTAGTCTTTGTTTATCCTTCTTTTCGCTTTTGACCCCTTGTGGTCCGTTTGTTTTTTGTAGTGTCCCTAGTGTTTTCAGTTTGTTAATTAACCCCTGTTTCTCTGCAAGCCGCAAGTGGGTCGCCCCCACCTCTCTGCCTGCATCATGCCTCGCCTTCTTCCTAAGTCCGCCCTGGTCCTTGATATAGATATTGCATTGCAAGGCGATCCGGATCCACTCGGGCACATTCTCACTGCATGTGTGTGATGCGACGCGACATTGTTTTGTCTGGGGAGCATTGGCATCTGCCTGACATGAGTAATGTCAAACCTTGTTCATGTGACAGTGTGGGACATTTCTGCTGGACAGCTGAACATCTATCTGTCCCTCAAGCCCCCTCCATTCCTCTCCCCTCCCAAACAGGAGGCTGCACCACTTCCGTGTCTTCGACTACAATTCCAGCTTCTCTTCACTTCAGTCCCTGTCTGGTTATTGGGACACGAATGTGACACGTTTTCTCAGCTGTCAGCCGGACAAAAAAAACGTAGCATGATGGAGAGGAAGATCGACGCAGAAAGTCATTGACAGAATCATAGCAACAAGAAAACCCCCCCCAAGCACAGTGTTCAGACCCCAGCTGAGAATTACATTAACACATGATCAATTTGTTCTTCAGTCCTGATTTTAACTGAAAGCAACGAAGAATGGTGCCAACAGCACAGTCCTACAATTTAACATTTTTAAATTATTTCGACTCCTGCCAATGTAGCCTTCCCCATGGACTGCGATGTATATTGTTTATTTGTATTTTCAGTGGTTTAAACACTGGAGAATATTAGGTGTAGCCATAGCCTATAACATGACGTTGTTAATCTGAAACCTCTCACTTCAGTTTTGTTGTAAGACGGCATGTCACAGCAGTCCTCTGTGGCAAAAAAACATATAAAACGCTTGTAATTCTTCAAGTTCCCATTCAAAACAAGCAACCGTTAAGACCCTCAATGTCACCTCGATCTTCAGCCGATTTCAGCATTGTGAAACACCTATGGGGGAATTTCAAACTGAAATCTCTCTCCAGTCAAAGTCAGGGAACAGCTGTAAAGTTTTTTTTTCCTCCGTCTTGACCTTGGGGGCCGAGATAAACAAAAACCCCCCCATGCCAAAAACACAGCAAAGGTTTCCCTGCTTAAAGCCCCAGGGGTCTGTCGCTTCAGTAGCTACGTCAGCAAACTGGAGTGACCGTGTGGATGAGAGCTACTCCTGGGAGAACATTTCTGCAGCAGATGCTCTAGAGCAGCATGTTTCAAACAGCGTAGCCCTGCAAGAGCGAGCAAGGGACAGATGAACGGGCTATATCGGCTACGTGTCCTGCTCACGGCACACATCTGTCTGAGGAGAGAAAATGGCAGCTTTGATAATCAGCTTCTGAGGATCCTGTCAAAGCAGTCTCAGCGATTCACGGGGCCGTGACCAGGACTAGCTAGATACTGCTTTCATCTTGGGGATAATCAGAATCGAGGAACAGAAGCGCAAATAAGCCAGCCGACCTCGAAGTGTTCATTTTTAAGCATCCGTCTATAATAACGCATGGGCTTTAACCCCCAAGCACCTCCACCCCTTTCTCCGCTACTCTTGAACGTGAAAAATATTGCCCAAAAGACAACTCGTATACACTTGCCGCCGGTCCTTTTTACGTAACAGGCGATGCGGTCTGTTCCGGTCAGCACCGGTCTCCTCCGGATTTCATTTGCTACCCGAGCATTATGGAAACATTTTGGGGGGAACTAGGTTACAGTTTTGTGCAGAATTCCCTCCCCCCCCACCCCTATACCATTCTGAACAAAGTGCTGGGGGGGCAATTTTATCTAATTTCATGCATAAAAACAAGCACGCAAGATCCATCTGCAGAAGGCCTGCTAACGACGCAGGCTCTCTAACAAAGCCGCATGTAGCCAGTAATTGCTCTTAGCAAACAGGTGCGGTTGCTAATTGTTCATCACCCAGACAAATTAACAGTGAAACAATTAACAATTAAACAGCTGAGATCGATGCAACTGGCTATTACATAGATTTCTATTGTCAAATTAAGTAGTGGGGACCCTTACACAGCACATCCTAGATTTCAGTGTCCTTTTTCAATTTTCCCGTTTGTGAATATTAGCGGCGGTCAACCCATGAAAAGACATTTACATTTATATTTATGGTATTTGGCAGATGCCCTTAGCCAGAGCAACTTATCTTAGCGCTTAGACATTCAGACATGGCGCCATTTTCTGAGGAGACGACAAGCGTCCAGTGCGGAATGATATTGGGTGATGAAATTTGTGGAGTTGGGGGGCGGCAGAGGGGGTGAAGCTTATCCAGGGCACCACATGGGCTTTTGTGTATAGCTGTTGCTTGAGGATGAAGGTGTCCCATCCAATCAGAGTCACCATAACTCTTCAGTTTGTTGGACAGAGTCCATGCAGTAAAACCAGCTACATATATATTAAAAAGAATCTTAATGATTGTTAAAAGAAAATGTGTGTGGGGGTTGGAAAGAAAGTACCACTTGTCTTATTGGCTGAAATGGGTCATTAAGCAGATGATTGGTTACGACTGGAAATTATTCAATTAGAGAGCCTCGGCAGAATTAATTGAAATATGAGAATGGACCCGGAAAATCTGGCAGCAAGACAAATCCTTTCCCCTGACCCCACTGCGGAAACATACACTGAGTAAAAAGCCCACCAATCAATCACTGTTGCTTCTAATACGTTTTCGATAAAGTGCCACTCTAACTCTGGCCCGTTTAATGCGAATTAATCAACGGGGTTAAATAAACATGCAGAGAGAGCTAAATCATCTATAGATGCTACTCATCAGAAAACACTCTGCTACTCCCTACACAACTGCTTAGGTTTAAATCACATAGAATGATGGATTGCAATGATCTGCACAATTTTCCAGGAACATCTTAAGGTTTGTTTTTCCTTAAGAGTTTCTGAAATATTTCTAACAACTTCTTGATGGTAATAAATGTGTTTACATCTTATTATGATGCTGATTAAAGCCAGATTTTCAGCTGGATGAAAAATATGTCCTAACCCTTAAAGAGCATCTTTGGGTCTGGGTATCCCTCCCTGAAATCAATACCGTGGGCCGCCCCCCCCCGCCCGGGGGGGGGGGTGGGGGGCGGGGGCGGAGGGGGGGGGGGGGGGGCGCGGGGGGGGTGGGGGCAGGGGGGGATCGATTG
>JAODJX010000001.1:50016157-50036386 GCA_026776945.1 Isichthys henryi
AGCACATACTGCTCTTTACAGATCACGGGTCTTTAGCCTCCCATTCTCTGTGCATAGCACATGCTGCTCTTTACAGACTGTGGGCCTTTAGCCTCTCTTTCTCCATGCATAGCACATACTGATCTTTACAGATCACGGGTCTTTAGCCTCCCATTCTCTGTGCATAGCACATACTGCTCTTTACAGATCACGGGTCTTTAGCCTCCCATTCTCTGTGCATAGCACATGCTGCTCTTTACAGATCACGGGTCTTTAGCCTCTCTTTCTCCATACATAGCATGTTCGGCTCTTTACAGATTGTGGCTCATTAGCCTCCCTATCTCTTGCTTCCGATTTCAATCTTAGCTAAGAAAGCAGTGTCGTATGTACAAAGCACACTTTACAAAGTACAATGAAATTCTTGCTTGCTTCCTTTCATAAGCAATGTTACTTTTCCATACAGTTCCAAAATTTATCTTGATGATAAAGTTCGATGAGAGTGTGGAATTTGTTTCGCTAGCACAATTATATTGTTATGGGAAACAAAATTTTGCAAGGCTTTGCAATTTTAAAGACAATTCCTTTTCAACATTATATAGTCTGAGGCAATGATTGTACAACATTTCATGTCACAACCTCAAACAAACAAGGAAGATTGGAAACAAAGGAGCCGACCGAGATGTTTTTCTCGCACTGCCCCCTGGTGGATATGACCTTTAATCCTCCCGATTGACATAACGTACGCACACATGGCGTAGCATCTAGTATATCGCGGTGCTTACTCCATACATACCAGGTACTGCTATTTACAGATCATAGGTCATTAACACTCTTTTTCTCTGTGTGCAGCCATTCTGTACTGAAGGTCTTTGCTTACTTAACGTGCCATTACGCCCTTGCTTTTTAGATTGCACAAATCATAATGGAGGTTGATAAGTTTAAATGACCATTTAAATGATACCAGCCACCATGACTCTTTGTTGGTTGTGTAACAGAAATAAAAGAGCAGCCACATGGATTAAATATGTTTACTTTTAGCTAAAACTATGTAGTAGCAAGTGAAAGTTAAGATATCTTATCCTAATGATTGGAGAGCTTATGTAGGATTTGGGGAAGTTGCGATCTATACAGCCCCAAGATGGAACAGACAAAACACGGTTATAAAAGAGAATTCAATCGACTTGGTAAGATCGATTTGTTGTGACTTATTCACAGTGTAACCAATAAGATGTCATGTTTTGTTTAAAGCTGAGTTTGATGGATTATTTTAACGGTTGCTAATATTATTTAAACAGCAATTTAAATGATTGTTTAAATAATCATTTTAATGACATTTATCAATAGTCATTTAAATAACAATTCAAATTAAAATTTAAATAATCATTTAACATATTTATTTATTGAATACTGCCACAAAGCAGCCTCCATAGGTAGTGGCCTTATTGTCCGTTTCCGCAGCCTCCACCCCCTCAGCACTCCGCCTAGTCGTCTGATTTATCCGTTCAGTCACTCTTCTGCTGACGAGGATGCTTATTTGTTAAGCCCTGAAGGAGGTCATTTATTAAAACCGATCCCAAAATGAATGCTTATATGATGACTTCACCATTGTTTCAGTTAAACAGGCGCAGGAAAGGCTGGAACCATAAAGCCTGCACTGTCGTTCTGTTCTCTCCTTTCTCTCTCTCTCTCTCTCTCTCTCTCGTATCCGGTTTGCAGCTTATTGAATCAAAATCATCGATCTTCTGTGTAGCACTGTATGAATTTTATCTGGGAAAGAGAAAACACCTTACAATCTAGGCAAAGCTTTAACTACAATGGTTTTAAATCCTACGCATTCCTTTTTCTCAGCAATGCAACACACTCCCCGCGCCTTCAGATGCAGGCATCTCAGAGCCATGCCCCGAAGCCTCAGCTGCTCCGTGCACTGCGGCAACACTTATTAAAGTCATACAATAATAAAAGCTGCCTTTCCGCTTCCCCCCCACATTCTCCTGAGTCTCAGAGGAGTCAACAAGGGTGCCCCCTTCTACAGAAAGGTCTTTGGAAAATTGTATGACTCTCTTTGTGTCTTCTTCCTGGGCTGCGGGGGAAAAACGGATTGGATAAATATATCCCGTTCCGCTCGGGATGAACGATGCTCCTGTTATTAAGCCGGCAAGCCGTGTGCTCTGGAACACGTGATCGCGTTTGTACTTCGGCACGTGTCACCCATGTATGCATGCGCACATGTGCGTGTGTCCGCATGCCAGCACGCTCGTTAGGATGCGCTGGCCGATCCTGCCTCGATTCCCGAGGTGGAGATAAAGCCCCCCAATGCGGTTCTACCGGTCCTTCTGGTGCCAGCAGCATCTAGAGGGTGAACGGGACAGAGAGCGCATTTAACATTCTGCCGGACCTTGGACAGCAGCCTCATTTGTATTACGGACGCGTCCGCGCGCTCGCGTGAAGACAGCTGAATGCTAGCACGCCAAGACCCTCTGGCAGCTTGCTTACACCTCAGAAGCAACATTTCTGCTTATTTAGTGTTTACAGAGGCTAAAAATCAAAGTCAACCAAGGTTATAATTTCATATTTGCATGGAAATGCTTAGTGTCAATAAAATTAACAGCTAGGTGTATTACAGAGAATCTAATTGGTTTGCCTTGTGCTATTAATCACCACCAGCCAATGACAAGGTAAATTTGTGAGGGTGAAACATATGCAGGTTCTGCCACCTGAATTTATCAGTGTCCCCTGTCCTGGTCCCTTGGCCCTGACCTTACTCCACCTCCCCGACCCCCAGGTCACACATGCAACTCAGAATGTATGCAAGGTCTTCACTAACATTTTATGGGAGAGCATATTAAACAACTTTGTGCTCGTTACAACAGAATAATTTAAAACCTGCAAATACAGTTGCCATTGAAATGATGAAATCAGCTGTAAATAAAAAAAAAAACTGACAAATAATGCTGTTATTTAGTGACAGTGTTTCACACCCCTCAAACCATGCATTTGCATGGGGTCCCCAATGTTTGAGAGCCACCTGTTGACCACAAACAGTCACTACACTGCTGGGAGGACTTTTTGAGAGAAACCCTAGAAGCAATGAGCCTGTCCCAGCTGTTACAGTAATAGTATGTGTGTGTGTGTGTGTCTCTCTGTCTGCAGAACCTTCCAGAATATCCTGACTCTTCCCATTTCCTCTCTACATGGACTGAAATATTACCTGTTTTGTAGAAAAACACTGAGAACTCAAAGAACATTAGCAAAGGCCCTTACAGATCCCGTTACAGCCTGAAGAGCTTTTCTTGTGTGTCTTTTGAACACTTACAAGACTTTACAAGTGCTATAAACCAATATGGATCAATGCGCTCTTTCCGTTTCATTGTTTACAGCCTTCCAATGTGTTCAAAGACGACAGGCGGCTGAAAAAGGGAGGTCAATAACTTCAGAGACTCTGCTCGGGCTGTCTGGAATAATCATATATAAGAACATTAGTCAGAGAGTCAACAAAACTCACTGTCGTATAAAGGGAATAGCCTTAGTAACAACATATGTCCCATTCAAGGGCATAACTTTCGGTTGAGCACTGTGGGGGCTCTGAGGATTTAAGGAGGTCCAGGGATGGTATGCACTAGTTTTGATTATTTGGGGGTTTACAACCAATAATTTACGCCTGTAGTCCCATTAAGAAACTCAGGGAAGTACAGCGGCTGGAAGGACGAAGTAGAGGAAAGTCAGGTAAACAGTTGTCCATAAAATGATGGGAAAGTTTGAGGAGATTCTTCTTGGCTTAGAAGTCAAGCTTCTGCTTCAATAGATATAAATTTATTTATTTTTTTTTGTCAAGGCCACAAAACCTACTGGCCACACTTTCCCTGTTCCAACCGTGTTTGGTGACTGTATGTCTGATCCCGCCCTCAGATAGAAAGCCAATTTGCTAGAGGGCTTAGCAAGCTATGACATCCACAGTGACCATCACAGGAACCGGAGAAGAGCTGCTGAAAACGTTAGCGGCTGCTGAGATACATTCCATTTAATTTAAATTCCCCGGTGATGCTGCGATACAATAAATAGAACTCTCGCGTGTGAAAATAGTAAAAAAAAAATAAACAATGACTTCAGTGTCATGAATACCGCGAAAGTGCCAGAAGAAAACCCTAACACCGTGAAGGTTTCTGCTGCGGAGGATCACAGATTCCCCTGGAGATAAATGTTCTCGACGGATCGAAACATATGGCCTTCGACAGACTGACGGCGCTGTGAAACGCTCTACGCTAACATTTTCAATGCAAACACATGCATATTACAGTCACACCACAGCTGCTTTCAACGCGGACATTTATCTATTAAAATCCTGCCTGCCAAAATGTGTAACAAGCTTGGAGGCATACATGCAACATCTCTACTTGGGTACAAGAGTGGATGGTCATCTTTCCATTGTCGATGTTTTTCCATACTGGGCTTGTGGAAATCATCATATCTACAAGTGGGGATTGATAATCTTATGGCAAGCTAAAAGAGGTCATGAAAGAGGTCTTCACCCTCAGTGGATGTGGACTGTGTACCTGTGATCGGAAGGTTGCTGGTACAATTCCGGCGTTTGGCAGAGTGATTTACTCATGTTGTTTATATTAGTGAAATTGTCTCAGTTGTTAGGATTAATGTTATGTCTGGACCCAACCTTGTATGTCATATCTCACAAGGGCTTTCACTGAGCAAGGCCCTTAACTCTGAATTGCTTGAATCTGCTTTCTCAGAAAAAAAAAATGTTGTGTTATAAGCATCTGATACATAAATAAAATGTAAATGTAAAAAATGTTTTTAAAGGCTTGACAACACTGGAGGGGGGGAAGGTCCACACTTTCTGGACAGAAATCGACATGCCACATTCTTTCATCAGACCGGTTACACCTGCCCCATGACTTGCATTTCTAAGAGTGACAGTGATCCAGGGTCAGCGTGAGAGAGGAAGGCAGTGTGTCAGACTATCACTCAGATGCCGAGGGATGTTTATAGGCACTAATCCACCCAAACAGCAGGTCTGTGGATGAAGGTAGGAGGGCCGCATGGATATGATGAGATGATGTCAATTTTGCACAGTTGGAGAGGGATTTTAAACTGCACTCCTGGTTATGGGAGCCGGAAATATTGCATGCTGACCAAAACAGGGACCATAATGTTCACCGCAGCTATACGCTGACCTCAGATCAGGTCAAATCGATGCTCAACTGAGAAACTGTCCACAAATGTGCGATCCTTTCTTTAAAGTTCAGTTAGAAACATCTGATCGCAGGCACCAAAGCCAGCATCTTGGTTCCTGGGGTGTATCTGAAAAAGACCGAATGCCTCAGGCCTGCAAAAGCGAAACCTTCATTAGTGGAAGCGGCGACTTATATCCCACTGGCTTTGGGGGAGATCAAAGTGACATCCGATCGATACTTGGGGGGTCCTGTGGATTTCTGTCAGACCCCCTGTTTGTTAGTGTCATCGTTGTGTTTCTACTACATGTCGGAATTTTCTGTGTGTTTCTTTGAGGTCGTTTATTGCTGTCTATAGGTTTCCATGTCCCATTCCTGTCAATGTCTAGTTAATGAATTTTTTTATTTATTTTTTTTTGCGAATAAATAGTATGCCATTAAAAGATGGTTTTCCCATTTCTGACAAACAAACGCAAATGTTTTGTCTGAAAAAAACCCATATATATTAGAGAAACATCTCAACTAAGGAGTCCAAACTTTCAATAGTGCACTGGACTGGGGCTGTTCGTGGCACCATCAGAGTTTACATAAAAGGTGTCATGCTTCAGCGAGACCATAACAATGCCAAAACACAAGGTCACTGCTCTAACTTTCACAGCAGGGACACAGCAAAGGCAGCTGGATTACCTCCATCAGGACAATCAGCAAACAGAAACAATGAAATGCATAGCGATGAAGAAAACTCTTAGGCGGAGCTTAAATATAAAGCCAGTTTTTTTTTTCTTACCTGTCAAGCGTGGTATGGATGATGAGGCAAAACCAATTTTCAGCATTCAGAGGATTAGTCCGGAGATAAGGAGCGCCATTAGGTGAAGAGGTGTGAAGATTTAAACACGTCAGGGTAGGGGAGAAAGAGGAGGAGAGAAAAGAAAGACTGAATTAGCGATTCCGAAAAAGAAGAAAAAAATGTCTCAGCGGCTGCACATGGTCTTGATCGGAGACGAATGTCTCAAAGGTTTTAATGAAAAACCATAAAAGTCCGCAGGACCGAAGGCATTCTTTTTTCTGCCCAGATTTCATATTTCATATTTCACTGCAGCTAAAGGCTACATTATTCAAAACTCCTACATGCCTGACCAGCGAAGATAAGTAGCGCATCTGACTTGAGCCTCGGAGTTCACAACCGGGCAGACAAGATCACGGGCAATCGGAGCCCACAACACTCTCCATCAGCGTGATTTACTTGCCGGTATCAATACACCTGTCTCGTCCAAGGCCAAGGGGCATGAAACGATAGCTGTCATCTCTAACACACGTCATCCTAAAGGTCGACTTACTGTCCTTCCTGTCCTCGCTGATCTTGTGAATAAATCAAGAAAAACTGAAAGACTGCGGAGAAAATGCACACATGAGTAATAATTCATTCAGGTCTTTGATACTAATCATACAGTCTCATTATTACAGTCATGCCCTGCCCCCCCCACCCTGATATCCATCTTTATAGAATTGTAGCTTGTGTATATATCATTCATGCAACTGCGTCTGCTCTGAATCCATGTTAATAAGCTGTTTTCCGTTTCCCAACTTCCATTCACATTTCCTCATGTTGTTTTTGTTAGTGATTGTGTCAGATGTTGAGGTTAATGCTATATCTGGACCCAACATTACATTTCATGTCTCACAAGGGCTTTCATTATCATTACACTGTGTCAGAAAAATCAAGCGCAAACTGCCGCAGTGTCTATCTGACAGTAGTTTGAAATTCTGCCCTTTTCGCTGATTTGGGCAATGCCTCATTTTACTCAGTCATTGGACTTGGCTGAAATACATTCCCCAAATAGACTGAACCATTGAGCAGCACAGGGGAGTTAAAAGACATTGCGTCATCGACTGGACTGAACCACATTGGAGGGATGGGAGGAGGTGAGCATGCATTTACATTCACCGGAATGGAGTCAGTCTGTGGCATTTTCCCTGGAATTGCTCCCCTTTGACACTGAAGCCTTTCCTTTAAACACTGAAACCACCCATTGTTGAATTTACAAATTTAGGCTCCTACTGATACACTGCAAACTGCGGTAAAACTACCTACTGGCATCTCGGGAGGACCGAATGTTTAATGTCCATGGCTCACTAGTTAGTCCCTCTGCAATACCTGGCACAAAGATTGCAGCTCGCAAGTTAATTCCTTAAAAAGACAAAACGTAGTGATCGTAAAGGCGAATATCCCCCCCCGAAAATGGCCATCGTTTCATTTTAATCACCGAATAATGACCTACCTATTCAGGGGATATTTAACTATATTCTTCAGAAATGGAGAACTCTGCGTAATGTTCCAGGCTTTATTGTAATCCCGTGACACCGTAACATTTATGTCCTCAGCAAAATTGTGAGGTTTCTTCTCGCGGACTCCCTTCTGCTCCTGACAGCCTTCTGCAAATCGGCCTCGGACATTTTCATTAAAACACGGGAGAGGACATTCCTTACCAGAACTTTCCGGCCGCTCACTTGCTCTCAGCCTCTCATTGAATCAGGGGCACATGCGATGGGCCACAGGGGCACTCGTCCCAGTTGAAAGCTGATTGGCCCAGTAAGTTTCCTCTCCTCTGTCACTCACTGTTTCAAATCATTTCATTGGCTAATGATAAGGTTGGGCCCTCTATATGAATTATGCCCCCCCCCCCCCCTTATGATAAGGCAAGGAAGAAGCCTAGAACATGACTCATACTGAACGTCGCACGTCAGAGAAAGTGCGCGAAACACAATCCGCCACAGCAAGGGTGGATTCTGGAATGAGTCCCTTTCTGGGACGCAGATCGCCGCAGTCATAGTCCATTAGATACCATCCTTACATTGACAGCTCATGCTGAGCCTGCTTCCCTAAACCCCGCAGAGGGACGTTAGTAAAAGGGGTACAGGTGGATTCCTCGGTAGGTGGAAGGCAGGAGAAAATTTGCTGCTTAATGAGGAAGACTTGTGACCTGATGATTGTGGGTTTGAAGCCCATGGGGAGCCTGGCTCTCTAGGTAATGCTGTATGGGAGAGTTCTTCTGCAATCATCAGAGTCCTATAAACCGTCAGTTCAGTGATTTGGGTGCTCTTCTTATACCTGGCGCGTTTTTATTGAGAATGACATGTGACTTAGTGGATTAGGACACTATGCCTGTGATTGAAAGGTTGCAGGTTCATATACGAGGGTCTATAAAGTGGCTTCACCGTTGGGTCCTAGAGCAAAGCTCTTAACCCCCGGCTGCTGCAGAAACTGTCATTTGGATAAAAGCATCTGTTCGATAAATAAAACAAAACGTTTAGCACAGTATGGCATAAGCATAAAAATTGTCTGCCGGTATGGGACTGCATTATGCTCAGACGTTTCCGTGCATAGCTGAGCATTACTGTTTGCTGATGTGTTGACACATCTGCATGCGTGCAAACACACTTTGAAAAGACTTAAAGAAAAGAACCTTCCAGAAACTACTACCTAAAAAAAGATCAGTTTTAGCTACCAATCTTAAAAGAAGCTTAAAATATCAGTGTCTTCATCCTTATGAATTGTGATTGTTGTTGCAGAGATTGATGAATTGTTAATTTCACTCCAAAGTGAAATTGCAAGAATAGTCCACAAAACGCCTGGTTTTAATAATTATTGATCTTCTGTCCAGTGTGTTTGTATTGACTTTGTTCATATTATTTATCCATCTTTCAGCTACTGATCCTGAGCCAGATTACAATGGGCCTGGAGCCAGTCCCAGAGAAGGTTATCTACATTGTCCATGCAATTATAATCATTTATTTACACATCACTTTAAGTTTGTGCTTTGGACTTCCTGTACACAAGGCCTAGGCTGCCGAATCTATAAACACCACACAGAGTTTATTAAAAGCCAACTGGCATTTAAGGAATCGGTCCTGCTCTGTCAGATATGAGATGTATTTCAGCAGCATTCTGCTTTGGAGAGAGGGAAAATGCATCATCATCGACCGCTTCATGTCTCGCTGTTCCGGGTGGTATCTAAACCTGGCCGAGGTGTGACCGTCCGTACGTGTGCCCGAAAGAAAGGCAAAACACATCTGGGTATTAACACGCGTGTGCAGGCCAGTGCCTGGCCGTGATCTGAATGTTAACGGATACGAGGCGTTGGTAGTCATCAGATGCAGCAAGCTCTGGGTAGCCCCGGCTGCATTTCTAGGTGTGCCTTCTTCGTAACGGGTCATTCAAGAGCGTATATGATTAATAAACAGCCAAAATAAACCTGGACTGACATTTGTGCGAAACACGCTGGCATTTAGCCTGATGTATTTATTGACATTTACCAATGCTTACTTCCCATCGCTCTTTGGACGTGTCCGGCACCTCCGAGGCCTCTGTCGGCTTCTGGAAAGCTCAGGCCGCTCCTCTTAGGTTCTCAGTCCTTTTGATATTTGATAGTAGAGTTTTTTTTTAATAGATATATCACATCCTGTGGATGCAGGATGTTTACAGATACAGATCTGTACTTTTCATTTGGAATTTTTTCAGCAGAGATGTAACCTGGGGTGGTACCTAAGAGTTTTTGCAGCTAGCCAACTGGGTTGGGTGCAAAAAAAAATGTAGCTTGACATGAAATTTTTCGGTAATAATTTGTTACGCAAGAAACTATGTTTACCACATTTTTTTGTACGAGTTTTTGTGTATATACTATGTATTATTTCAGGTTTAATTAGTGAGCAGCGTTCAGCATCAGCTCAATAATGAAGACACCCTACATGGCGTACATAATTAATGAAATCACAAATCATTAAACTTGTGTATTCTGACTCATTTCCCTTCTTTTAGACTATTTATAGAGGATACTGAAGACTGTCAGATGTAAGTCTGATGACGGGAACTTTGATAGGCAAGTGGGGCCGGGCAGAGCAGTCATAAATTTGTGTAATCATCGGACACCATCGACGGCAATCAATCTGCTGAGACAATGCTGATCCTTCCTAGATTACACACCAATCACAGCGCGCTACTTCAGTGGCATTTCAAGGTGTCCCAGCTGGTGTAACGTCATTTGAAGAAAGACGAGCAGCAACCCTGCCCTTCCTCCTTGGCCGACGGAGGTCAATGTGGAACAACGATAGACAGGGTTAGACTTGGAGACCGTCCAGAGCTGAAGGTTGGGCGTTGATTGTGTTTGCCTCCCTCCTTTAGCCTGGGATGAGCTGGTTATAAAAACTGAGAGATCAGGCCAGGGCTACCGTCACATGAAAAGGAAGAAGCTGACACATGTCTGTCTTTCCACCCTAATTATGGTGAACCGTGACGGCTGAAGGGGTGACCGGTACAGCCAAACTGACCGCTCGATCAGTGGGAGGGGAGGATCGATGCGCAGACAATGCTTAAACTTCGATTCAAGGGGTGTCCACATCAGTCACCGCTCCCGCACCCCTGCACCGTACCTGAGAAGTACAGCACCGTGAAGAGCAGGTGGGCTGACAGCAGCTGGGAGAACGACGAAGGAGAGATAATTAAAAAAATGAAGCATAAAAATTAGCGGATTCGGATACGCACGGCATCCGATGTACTGGGTATGTGGGTGCAGTCTGTCATTATCATGTCACACAGTGAAGGGCCATTCTCTGTGCTGGACTATATCAGAAAAGGCAGAGGAAAGTTCCGAATTGGTACCCTGTCCCATTTCCATGTTTGTCATCAACAATCTTCCATAAATCATCGCTGCTGCAGTTTTTTTCTTTTTTTAAGGCAAATATAACTTTAGAGGTTGGCACATATGTTTTCCTGGGAGCTGTACTGACAGTGACTGCCAACAGTGATCCAAATGTTCATTTTATTACATCACAAAACAAAATAAGCATTATTTGTCGCTGGTTACTGCCGCGGGGAGGTTTATAATTTCAACCACAGTCAAACTTCATATACATAATCCATCTATCATCGCTGCTGTGAGACCAATGCAAACCCAGCAAGCTCTTCTCTTCTTATTTACATTTTATGTATTTAGTGGACACTTTTATCCAAAGTGATGCGCATTTCAGAAAGCAGGGTCAGTCCCTGGAGCAATTGAGCCTCACTCAAGGGCCCAGCAGTGACATCACTCTGTCAACCACAGGATTTGAACTAGCAACCTTCTGAACATGGGCACAGAGGCCCACACCGCTATCCCATTCTGTTGGTCATGATAGTGGATTGGTGACATGACTGTTATTTTGGTGACTGGTCAGGTGGTCAGGCTGCGATGTTTTGACATGGGACATGGTTCTGGTTGATCTTCAGTAATTTATAGGCCCCAAACTCAATTATTCAGTGATTATTAGTGATGGAATCAAATTTCCCTACCTAGCCCATTCCAATAAATAATATGAATCAAAATAATAATCATGTCACTAATGGTGACTTGGCATGAACCATCCAGAAACTCCGCCCCAAGGAAGGTTCCACATTTTGCACCCAAATTGACCTGCCAAGTCTCCATGCGTATTTCTGCTGCGCCAACTTCTGTTCCCGTTCCTCCCATCGCTCTGCACCCAGAATAAAGCCCATTCCCCCATCAGATGCTTCCTTTCGTCTTACAGGGTTGACTTACTTCTCCTAAATATACACGCGCTGTGAGCATGAGTACAGCTCAGAGGAAATGGCAGCTAATTAATGACGCTACAGGACGTGATGCTGTTTGATGGCAGGCCTCTCTCCAGCAAAATAACGCGGTCGGCAGCACCTGCGCAAGAGGCACATCATCATGTAAGCTCATCGCGGGAGGTCTGTGATGGAGCGTGGTGATTCAGCAGAGCCATGGTTTGAGGGGAATGTGGTGCTTCAAAATCTTCCGAGGAAGAGGAGAGAGGGGATAAGAGGTGCTAGAGGATGGATGCTAAAGTCCACTGGGGTTAGGACAGAGATGTTGGGTGTCAGGGTTAACCCAACAAAAGGGGTTCATTGTAAGATAGAAAATGCCAAGAGAAAAAAGGGGGTCAAGGTCCCTTTAAGACAACCAACCCGAAAATCTGTTTAACTGGGAGGAAAAAAAAACGAACACATTCTGAAGCACTTTGTACGTTTTCAGGGGCCTGCTTTCTCCAAACTCTAACACTCTCACCTTCAGCACCCCCCCCACCTCTTCCCATTGCCACCTCCAATTCCATGCACTTGTGTGCACAAAGCTGGTGATCGGTCACCATAGCAACACAACACGTCAGTCAAACCCAGACATGCGCTGTTGCCGTGCCTCCCGCCAGCTCCCCGAATTCCGTTGCCACCTGCCGTTTTATGAACGTGATGTTTTGCTAAAACACGTCTCCCCTGTGCCCACGACGTGAGAAAAACTGGAGTGCTTTAGTTTCTGTAAACAGAACACCTTCAAGCTTCACTGACGCCAGTTAGTTAGCCATTTTGATTGATACTTCATTAATAATATATTCAGGGCTTGAGTGAGTTTTAATCTATTTTTACATCATATTGCCTGGTCAGGCTGCGATGTTTTGACATGGGACATGGTTCTGGTTGATCTTCAGTAATTTATAGGCTCCAAACTCAATTATTCAGTGATTATTAGTGATGGAATCAAATGTCCCTACCTAGCCCATTCCAATAAATAATATAAATCAACATAATAACAACAGCCTAACCTTAGTTTAGTGACATTTCTTACTGTGTGCAGAATAGCTGAATAAGTTTGCAATATCAGCAGCAAAAGTTCCTGGTGAGGACCCTTGCAACAAAGTTGCAGTTACTCTAACCCTTCCAGTTCCCAGTGAAATGCAAAGTTGCCGTCTCAGAGAGATCCATCATCGGTCACGTCAAGAGCAGCAACAGCGCAGTGCATCACCGGACCTAGGATGCAGCCCCTGCTCCCCCGTGTTACTCCATGGCGTGC
This sequence comes from Isichthys henryi, assembly GCA_026776945.1. NCBI lineage: Eukaryota > Metazoa > Chordata > Actinopteri > Osteoglossiformes > Mormyridae > Isichthys > Isichthys henryi. The sequence continues at coordinate 50,029,179 of JAODJX010000001.1, forward strand.
CGATCCGTGTCTCAGGGGCGGACAGGCGCTCCCCTCCCAGCCTGGCTGCTCTCCAACCTCTGCTGGGCATGAAAGGAGCCATTCTTCACAGCTACAGCCTCTTTGGACACATACTTATTAAGGGCAATTATTCGCTCCAAGCTATATTAATGACTATTTATTAAAATCTAGAAGAGCCCGGGATGGCAGGCCATGGGGGCAGAGGTGTGTCTCGGAGACCTATTTTTTTTTTGGGGGGGGGGGGGGGGAAGGGAGCAACAGTTTGCAAAACGAAATGTGCATGCGTATCATACATTAGCATATTAGCATTCTGGGTTCACATTGTGTGTAGGAACTAAAAATGCATAAAATTTGAACCAGACAAAGACTCTTCCTGTTTGGAGAAGGGGGTGCTTCCTGCAAAGGCTATCATTATCCTTAAAATTCCCATTCCCATATACGCTCATACATTAAATAGCAATATCTAGATGTGTTTTTTCTAAATCCATTTATACTTGTCATGTTATTAAAGCAAATGTGTAGCTTGTGGAGAAAAAGAACAAAAAAGGAGGAGAAGAAGATGAAGAAGGAGGAGAAGAAGAGGAAGATCAGGATGGAGAGCAAGCTACCGTAGACTGAAGCGTAAAGAGCTTCAGGGCATTGCACTCAGCTTGAAGGGAGGCCCCCTTGGGCAATTACCTCAAAAATGCCAGTTTGGCAACACGGTCAGTGAGAAAGTTACATAACCAAATTGAAACAACAGCACTTCAATAATGACGGAACAGAAAAAAGGCAGCATTAAGAACGTGGGATAGCACGCACCAGTGAACAATCCTTGCTCCGACAACAAGGGATTCTGGCTTCACAAAGCCGTTCGTTACTCAGAAGAGGTCTGAGGAAGGCAACTTCCTGTCACCCCGCCCACAAAACGCAGCCAATCAGAGGGCAGGGGACCCCCCCACATTCAACAGTGAAATAAGATGTTTTCTTCCTCTGCTGATCTGGGCATTGCATGGGGATGCTGGGAAGTGAATAGATGTCACGGAACCAGGCGGCGCAGTGACCTAAAACGATCGCGGGGATATTGAATAAGATAGCAGGAGAAGGAAGGAGGAGAGAGATAGAGGAATAGATGCAGGTCACTAAGCAGGATGGCCCTCTCTGAGGTCCCGGTGGCGCGCCGCACCCCCTCGCCTGTCACGGCTGGCGACAGCTGCCTCCAAATGAGCCAGGTAGATGCAGCCCTTTGCGCTCAATGCCGCGGCTGAATTTCAAGGCCCCTGCGCTTGGCCTCCTGCCTGCCGGAGTCTCTTTGCCGCTCCAGCGCCATCAGAACAAACCTCCCTACGAGGTCAATGACGACTCCTTCACACTTGCAGACCTGTGACAGGAAGTCTCGTGTGGACAACCTGACTTGTCAGCGATGGGTGATATAGAATCAGAAGGTGTTTACCACCACTCAGATCAAGCATTTGCGTGGGGCCCCTGAGGTTAGAGGCCCCTTGTTGGCCACAACCGGTCACTCCACTGAATATTAAATAGCCACGTTCCTCATATAGGAGATGCTGAAGAAGAATGTTCTACTAACTGGCCAGCTAGATATGATCTTCTGAATCAACTTGCTATTTATTTAGTTTTGAACCATCAGAAGGGGGCAGGAGTGCTCTGAAGAGACTCTCTGAGTGGGGCCCCTGCGTAGAGTGGGGCGCTGGCATAGAGTGGGGCCCCTGTATAAAGTGGGGCCCCCGCATAGAGTGCGGCGCCGTCATAGAAAGATGATTGTATAGGTATTTAGATGCTGTAGTTTTTCACAACACAAAGAACATCAAATATGCACCAATTTGAACTGACACCGATCACCAGAAATAAGATCCCGCCCCAGGTAGGTTAATGCACTCAGCTGCCCATTTGCCGACACTCACTTGCAATCAAAGTGGCACCATTTTAATAGTGTTTTTTTTCTTCCGCCAATTCCGTTATCCTTTTTCATCCTCTGTTCGACCTCCCCCCCCCGCCCTGCAGTTATTTATCAGCTTCATGGATAACTGTCGCCATGGGAGACCGGCCGGGCACATTTTGAATGTATATCCATTTATAAATGCTTTCTGAATGATGGCTGATAACACTTCCTTTGACCTGTATGTCCGACACACCAAACCGACACAAAAAAGACACTCATCATCGACGACAACTGATTAAAATTAGCGGAACAAGTCGTCCCCATCTCGCTGTCACCCTCACAGGGGTCCCGTTGAGATTTCGAGGAAGGTCGAGCGTCTGGCTTTTCATTGGCTGGGGACCAGACGTTGGGTACCACCTGCTTTAAACATGTGATGAAGACGGTGGCAAGAAGCGTCTGCAGGGGAGTGAAAGTTAACTGCAGGGTATTTATTTAGCCAGAATTAAATATGGGGTAATTACGTCCCCAGAGTGAAAATAAGGGGCCTATTTATTTTTAAGATTGGGAGTTGGGGGTGTATATTTATCAGCTGAAGCAAGGATGGCACGAGTCTACACTGAGTAAACAACATCTGGAAGTACTGCTCTCCAGTAGCGGCCTGCTGGAATCACACTGTAAATTCCCTGCTAATCTTTATAAGCTTACATGCTTCACAAACAAACTTGTTTCCAGATTTCGTCTTTCCCTGCACATCTTTATTCCTTAACAAAACCTTTGTAATAAAATAATCATATTATGGCCAATGCAATAACAGTAAATGGTGATATGTCCATCTTCGATTGTCTGATCTTGCTGGCAAATGTACTTTAAGCACTTGAAGAAGTTAAACAATATTAAAGTTAAACGAATTGGAATCTTGTTACCAGTATAACTATATTGCATTGCATAACATGTAGGCCAATGCATACATTCGGAGTACTTGTTAAAATAAAGGCAGCAGTGCTTATAATACACATGAATGGAAACAGAGAGATTTGCCTGAGTAAGGGTATTTCCATAAAATAACTGCGTTCACCACCGTCCTTGTCAGATCCTGAGAATAAATCCTAGACAGCGTGAGTCAACATGTTTTCCGTGTTCACCTCATGCAGCGACTGCCGATTTTTACCGAGAACGCTGTGTTTTTGCCTCTTTGTACCGTTTCGATTACGTTACAGTAGGAGGTGCCAAACAGCATATTACAGGAGGGTGGATCGCTCAGGTTGTAACGGAGAAAGATGCGTCCCACGGGCAAGTTATACGCTCACGTTTGACCCACTTTTTCTCGTTGGTAGTGCCGCTGTTTTCATTTGCGTAATGTGTACGTGTCATAGTGATGGACGGGCTCGAAAAATCATCGCTTTTACAAAGGCAGTTATGAATTCATTAGTAACACGGGAGACGTAGGCAGATAACATTATCGACAAAAAAAGGTTAAACTGTTTTTCTAAGCTGAACGTCACCGAGTTCGTTTTACTGCTTTTAAAAGGTTTGCACTGAGAAGGGTTTCAAATCCAAACCCTTTAGGGGAATTAGTGAGAACATTAAATGTTTCTATTAAACTGCATTCGAATTGCTGGGCAAAAATGGCTGTCGTTGCCCGTTTTAAAATGTTATTTTGAATGCATCTCGTTATTTTGTTGGTAGTGAGGAAGACTTGGGTTGCAATGGTTAACAAAATGCATCAAAGCTCTCTCGTGTATTATGGGAGGCATAAAATGTATTTATGAAAGTGCAGTAAGTAGGGTTATTACAATTTTTAAAAGGTCTGAAGAGCTGTTAAAATAATCATTGGGGGCACTCAACAATCCATGTAGCGTGATTTGTCAAATTGTGAAACATTCTGACAGGTTAAATTATATCATTTGACATTCAACTTTTTGACGAGAACAAAAAATATAAAAAAAAAGGATAATATCCATCGAGCCCCATCACTGCAAATGCAACTACCTTTGATTTAATTTCACTTGTGTGCACTTTTCTTCGGGTGGGTTTGTAGATCCTACATTAAAAATCTGAGGTAGATCAAACAGACAGTTCAACACTGAGCTTTCAAAGTCAAGAAAATTCAAAAACGAAAGAAATGCCATATTGACATTAGTAAATACTGGAAACTTCATGTGCTTGCTGTGGAAACTTAATCTGCATGTTAGATTCGTTTTAAGTCAGAAAGACAAATGGGTACTAAATGTATCCTTCAAGGCTTCTGACATTTTTCTCCCAGTTTTATTTCGTCCATAGGAAACTATGAGTAATTAAGCAAATTTGAGTCAATTGAATTCTAATATTAACATTTGTAAGTATATTTTAAGCCCTAGATATTACTCTATTACACTATGTACTGTATTATCTGTATTTATAATATATTACATCATTCACTAACTGAATACCCCCAAAGTAGTAAATGAATGAATCAATTCATTTTATTTAAGTCAGTGCTAATGAGTATTGCTTTTCTGCAATGCTTAATTGAAGCACATTTAGAAAATGTGCAAATATGCCTTGTGGCATCGTTCTTACAGTATCTGACACTCCTAATATCAAGTTTTGATTGTGAGTCGGTAAGGGGCTAGTCCAGCTTCATTACAGGGCTGGTTAGGAGGAGCAGGCACGTGTCAGGCTCTCACATTCCCACAGCTGAAGCTCTCCCTGAAGCTCTGCTCTTACTACCAAAATCAATGGGACTTATTTTGTTTTACAGGTGTAAATCCATAGAGAGACAATAGTCATGCAGAGCCGAACGTGGACTTTTCTGGAACAAAGGCGGGGTTCCACAAAACAGCTAAGAAAGCGGAGTAGTAAACAGAAATGCATGTTAATACACGGGGTCTGGCATGAATAATAATGGAGATATTACTCCAAGAGTCCTTCAGTGCCGGAGCTCTGGTTCTCATTTGAAAACGCAGATGAAGTGCCGCGAAAGACGTCCACTCAAACATGGAGCATCTGTCAGACCTCTGATTATCCCATCTGAATGGGTCGTACCATTCAGTACTGCAAGGAGGGGCGGGCGGGCAGGAGGAAGAAAGAGTGGGGGTGATAGGGTAAAAAAGGGGGGGAGGTAGCATCTGGAGGGGAACACGCATTATGCTCAGCCAGTGGAAAAGTCAAGTGAAAGTCATTCTTTTATTATCAGACCCAGATATATGATGCACGGGTCACACGCTGAGGTGAAACATCGTTCTTGATGGTCATTGTGTAAGTGAAGAGTAATAAATAGGATATAAATATTGAGATGGATAAACAGAATATAAATATGACATTTTAAGACATAGACAAAGGAAATGGGAAGGGAATGATTGTGCAAATTTGGCATGAAATTGGATGAGCAGAATATGCCATAAATAAATAGATTTGAGTGTCAGAGTTATGAGCGCAGGATTATTAGTCTTTTTAATAGACACAGTCTTAGACAGCAGTTTACCTGCACTGTTCCCCAGCTCCCCCCTACTCTGTATGCTTGTTGAGAAGGCTTGAGTTACGGGGGGCTAACCCAGAAACACTGTTGATGCTTGAGGGGTGAATTCAGAACGAGTGGATGGAATGAGGAGACGGCAGTTACTAAATGTTTTAAGGAAAAACAAACAATAGGGCAAGACAAGCAGGAGGAGCGAAGACACCGGGATGGGAATTGCGGGGATTTCCTATTAAATGTAGAAGTGGCGCAGTGAAGAGGCACAATAAACACGGAAAGAAGGAAGAAGAAGGCCGGTCTTCCCGACCGGTGGGCCAGCATCCGCCCACACGAGACAAAGTGGTATTCATTTGGCAGCTGCTCATATCTTTATATATGCGTTTACTTTTACAAGCTGTTTCTTTGGCTCCGTGGGCAGCTCTGTGGCCTCACACCCACAGTGTAGCTGGTTTGATTCCTGCACCCTCCTTTCTGTGGGCTTGGAGTTATGGTGTAGTTACGCTAAGCCGCCTCCTGGGGGCGCCCATCTTGTCCGTGATATGCCCCATGCTTCCCGGGATAGGATCCAGGCCTGCCATGACCCCGCTTTGGATAAGCGGTTCTGGAAAGATCAGTGTTTAATTAAGCCGACAGATAGAAAGACACGGCGGGACGGTTTTATGTGCGTGTGTTTTTTTTTCCCTGCAAGTGAAAAGAGGCTCACTGGATGCCAGCATTTTAGTACTAAAAGCTCGGGCGAGTTTTTATCTTTAGAAGAGAAAAAAGAGAACGGAAAGATGTGCGTTTGGCTGAAGGGTCGCGCGCTTCAGTGTGAGAGGTCATCTCGTACCCTTGGCTGCTTTCAGGCAGCTATCGATTGGCCAGCGCTTTCAAGAACTCACACATCCCGGAGCAGTTTAAGCAGAGCATCCAAAATGAGGGTAAAAAAAGAGTAGGAGCTGTTCATCTTTCCCTCTCTGGATCTCTCTTCATTTCTGCATTCTTTTACGGCTTCATTTTGAGCCTGACACCTTGGGCTGTTGATTGTTCCATATCTCATACTGCCCCCCACAGGCGAATTGATTAGTCAGCCTACTTTTTTTGTCGAAAAACACGCATAACTCAACCCCCCCATCCCCCACAACCTTGGGTCAAATTTCCATCAGTCACATCTCAGATCGGGTGTGGCCTCTGTCGTTACCGGGACGGCATGAATCACCGTGTGCTGAGCTGGGTGTGTGGCCACATAACAGCCATACCTCACCTCCCCGTGACAGTCACTTTAAGTCACTTAAAGTAAAAGTGTCACTTAGGCAACTAAATGTCCATCCATCCATCTTCCATAAGCGCCTATCCGATGCGGGGCTTGCAGTGAGTTCGGCGCAGATCCCAAGATGCATGGGGAACAGGAACCTTGGGAGACGGGCCAGTCTGTCACAGGCTACACGCTCACACATGCACAAGAACACACCACAGACTATATGTATTAGACTGCGGGACATGCACACTCCCCACACACACACATACACAGACGGGGGGGGGGGGGGGGGGTTTTTTAGGCACCTTGCCACTGTTTAATCGTTACGTTAATGGTGCGAATATAAAGCAAAACCGCTAAAGGGAAACTGATTCTACAAATTACTGACTAAATAAGAGAAGAAACGCCGATTTACATTCACAGTATGTACTATTTGCGATACCTGTAAACAAATAACCGAGCAATAATAGTGGTTAATTACCATCGAGCTGATAATCATAACAACCAACTTGTTAGAATTATGCAGGGCGATAGCAGATCAGGGAGCTCAGCTAAGCAGTCATAAACGATTTCCTTTCACCGAGGCTACCAGGGGAAAAGCATCGCTCGCCAACGTGTGACTGATGCCTATTGATTGG
>JAODJX010000001.1:50052271-50071884 GCA_026776945.1 Isichthys henryi
TGGGGGTGTGGGCCACGCGTCCCCACCCATTCGTCCACCTCCCGCCTACCCGGGTTCCTAGCGCCCAAGCGGGGGCCCCCCCGGGTGCCCCGGGGGGGGGGGCCCCACATTAGCAACCGTCACCTCAGAAATGGAAATGCGACAAAAGTCGGGAAGCCTGGCTCCTGTGACGGGGATCAATGGAAGCTGGGAGGGGACACCGGTGAGAGTTTGGGATGATCACTGGCATCTTTGGTGAACGATGCATCGCTCCTCACGGACGTGTCTGAGATCAATCCTGGCGGGGTGGGGGGGCGGGAGGATCCCGGGGCATGAGCAAGGATTGATGGACGGCCCACCCTGAAGGGAAAGCGGGGGTGGGGGGGTGGAGAGGGGATGAGGACGCCAGGGGTAACACAGCTGCCTACACCGATTACAGCACCCCACCTGTCAGTCTCCTGCCAGGTGCCAAGCCTCGAGGAGCTATAGCCTGCCTTGATCTGAGGGCGGGGGGGCAAGATGCTAGTGTGACACACACACATATAGACACGGAGCCATTGGCTGAATTTTACATTCTGATGGCCAAAAGAGGAGCCCAGAATTTTCCATCTTGGGTGGGTGGAGAGGAGCAGAAACGATGGATTAGAAAGAAGAGAGGTGAAAAGAGTGTGCGAGAAAAGCAAAATAGCGTGTGTCGCACGTTCAGCTGGTGAGAAATCACTTTCGCACCTAAGAGCGCCCATCAACGCGGACAGCGACACTTACAGATACACACACACACACACACTTGACCCACAGAACATAAATAGGCCTTTGCAGAGCAGGAGGGTGCAGCGTATCCCCACGGAGGAGATAAGCCCCAGCTGAATATACCAGCTCCTGCTGGTGTGTCAGAGGGAGAGAGATTATGTCACGGTGGACACGGGAAGAGGCAAGGAGGCTGACAAGAAATGACAGGGGGTACTCTGACCTGTCGGTCACAGCAGCCAGTAGAAGGATGGTCACTGACACAACATGGGAGAGATTTCGATGAGTGTGTGATGACAGGGGCTCAAAATGAATCTGCGGGAGGACCATCGTACAGGGAGGCTTTCCCTCTTTCTTCACGCTGTCTACACATACAAAAACCAAAATAATTCAACTTTGCTTCTTGCTCCATACAAGAGGTGTTAGCATTAAGGTTAACTTTTAGCCGGCGAGTCAGATTTTTGTGACTTTCTGTTAGACATTTTTCTGTCTGTGTCTTGTTCATGAGCACAAGGCCGGCCTCGCTGTGTGAGTGCTGGTGAGAGCCACCGCTATTAGCCGCTTCGGACCGCGGTCGGGTCAGGTTGTGGTCACAAGCGGAGCATGACCCGGACTCTCCAAAGGACGAGCGATTTAATGTCAATGATGAGAGGCCTTTTTGTTTGTCTGATAGTAGCGGGTCCTGTTCTTACACGCGGTATGTACTCTATACTCTGTGGTGAGCAAATCTTTGGCAAAAGCAGGCTCCTTGCAAGAAAAAATAGAATATAAAAGAAGTACTAAATAGCATTACAAAATCATAACCAAATACACACATTTAATAGCTAGTATACGATGGATGTTTAGAAATGCAGCCTTTTTATTAAAAATACATACTCTGTATAAAGACTCTCTCCTCTCTCCTCCTTTTCTCTCACTCCTCTCATCCCTTCTTTTTTTCCCCGCTATCAGGCAGCTGAATGTACCCCTCCCTGACAGGCCGCGAAGCCTGGGGGTCCCATATCTGTCTCACGCCCAGCTCCCCTCAGGGGTCCTCAAGCTGTTGAAGCCCCGCCCACTGACCTCGTACCACGTTTCTGATCAAAAGGTGATTTGTTAAAGACCCACAGATGGTTTTTTGTTTAATATGACTCCAGTATTCCTGTGGTAAAAAATGACCCCAGTCAGTCTTTAACATTTGTTACTATCCTCAGTTTAACCTTTCACATGTATGTTGGTTGGCACATACACCTATGGGCATACACAGGTGCCACAGGTGGACCCCAGAAAGCTGAGTGGACCCCAGAGTGCCCCCTCCCCTGTAATTGTCATTGGTTGGCCCCTCTGTATGAATTATGGCACTAGTGGTAAAGCTTACCTAAGGATTTCAAGTTAGAACCCAACAACCATCTACCAATCGCTAATTATGGTTCAGGTCACCAGGGGGATCTAGAGCCCATCCCAGGCAGCACAGGGCACAAAGCTGGGCTACATCCTGGATGCGGTGCCAGCTCATTGCAGGGCAGACACTATGGGTTATTCATGGATGTCCTAACTCTAGGTCTCTATACGGCTGGAGAAAACCACACTATACTGGGAGAACACATAAACATTCAGAAATTCGAACCCACAACCAGTGTGAAGTAAAAGTATGACCCATTGACCCAAGACGCCATCAAACTAAATGAAAAATGCCCAGAGACCTTACTAACACCCACACATGAAGGCCCCAATGGCCACATCTCAGACATCTTTCTCCACAGAGGTCACATCTGTCTCCATACTCCATCTCTCATACATTTGCATCTCGAAGATCTCCTGGCTGGAGACATCCTGAATTCTGCTGTCTAATTCAGCCACAGAATTTCATAAAGACATCAGAGGCGGCAGGAAAGGGTTGGCACTGCAGGGTGAAGGGAATAACCTTATCATATGTTTATTTAATTATTCATTCATTTGATGTCAAAATTATACTATTGTCGGCGTGTATTTTTATTTACGTTAAAAAAACATTTAAAAAAGCTAGGTTTTGAAATGAAAGTAAGGACATTTTTTCCTCTAATAAGTTTGAGGAAGTCAGGTCAGCTTGCACACATACCTTCGCTCGCAAATTCCAGCAGAACGAATTTGTGCTTCGAGTAACAGCCCCTTGTTTGTGTTGCCATCATGGTGACAGTTCCAAACTTGCATGTTAGCGCCTTGCAGCCTCATGACGCCCCACAAGTTCTAAGCCACTAAATTTGAGTAAATGACCAGCCAGGTTTAGCGGAGATAATTGATGGAGCCGATCGATGACTGCTCCCCAGTGCATTTTCAGGGAGGGGCGGATATCGACGGAGCTAATGCGCTGCTTCCTCCTGCTTCGATGCGAATAGATTTCGCTCGGTGCCGGAGTAGAGAATTTGACATCTTTCCAAAAAGAGATGCTATCTCTTCTAACACCACACACATACCGGGTAACTGTTTCCACGCCCATTCATTGCCAGAACATTTTGATTTTTGGTACATAGCAACAACAAAAGGCAAAAAGAAAACATTGTAGGAACACCACAAATTCAGATCCGAGTATGTCATTCTTTCTCCCAGACCACTTGGTGAAAATTGCCCTCATCTCACACGTGCCTGTCTGTTCTCTTTACAAACCCCCTGATATCAGGAATGTGCCAGTTTGGCTCAATGCCTAACAGTCTGTCCTTAGCAAGGAGGCTAAGAAACTGAATTAGCAGATACTTTTATTCAAAACAACAAGAATTTTCTTTTTGAGGATGCAGGGTCAGAATGTCAACAGCTGAGGGTTAAGGGTCTTGCTCAGTGATCCAACTGTAAAACCACACTACGGATCACAGAACTTGAACCAGTAACCTTCTGATCACAAACATAGCATCCTAAACCACTGAGCCACACACTGCCCCAATAATCACAACTAATGTATGTATTTCATTATGCTAATCTTCCCTTGCATAACAGGGAGGTTTATAATCAAATAAATAAAAATGTTCAGAAGTGCTATCCATTCAGGTTCCAGCTGGTTATCCTCACAGGGTAATAGGGGTGCTGGAGCCTAACCCAATCAGCAGAGTATATAATCTGTAGGGCCTGCAAACTACCCCAACACAAAATTTTGGGTTTATAATGGAATAATACAGATTTGCTGTAAGATTTCTTGCTTGAGCGTGAGACTCTGAAAGTGTGAGTGTCACGCCATATGCGTGACAGTTAGCAGCCCTGAACTTAAAGATGCAAGCTAGTCTAACTGCATGTCTTTGGATGGCAGGAAGCAATCAGAATCCCTGAAAACAAAGTCGCACAACACGGAGAGAACATGCAAACATGCATGCAGAGTAGCAGTGGGGCTCCAGTCCTGCACCGAGGGGTGATGTCACAATGCTGTGTAAAACAATTATTTACTACACACTCCATTTATAATTGTTATTTATTTATAATTGTGACAATGGCTGAGGGTGACTGACTCAGAAGCACAACATGATCCGGGACCCACAGTCTGGAACGCCTATCCAAACAGGCTGTCACATACTCAGAAATAGCCCCAAAAACCCTTTACAGGACAAAACCCCCTCCCTCGTCTCGAGAGGCAAATCCAATAGGAGCAAATCACTAAGATCAGTAGAGCAAATAGTTACATCATTCACCATTCATGCTCTGCTAATCAGATCGTCTACAGCCCGCTGCCCTGATCGCATCGCAAACGTCGCTTAGCGGAGTCGTAAAATCACACATTTCTGGAGATGAGTCTTTCATGATAGTCCGTGGATAGTCTCTGACTTAGTTCGATCCCTGAGAATAAGGCTGTTAGTTTATGAATGAATATAAAGCCAAAAACTTCATCGATCAATCACCCTTTTTCCCTCGTGGAACATTAATTCATTAGTTTTCTGAAATTTAATTGTGTCGGATTTACCTTCCCATGTCATTTAAGACACATCATATCAAAAACACATAAGCCAAAAATATACTAGTAACCATATACTATTATTATAAATAAATGAAAATATAAATTGTAATTTTATTTCAAGGCATATATCACCTTTTTGTGTCAGCTTGTCCGTGATCTCTATCTGTGTATCGCAGATATTTTTCGTGTAAGATTAATAGTCAATAGTTGCTTGGAAAAAGTCATCTGTTGAGAAGTTCAGGATGTCCACCAGGACACTGTTGGGCTTTGGAGAAGACTGTGAGAAGGCCAGCCGTCCTTTTAGCACCGGCCGAGAGGATCCTCAGCACCCGGGACCTTCCCTGGAGAGGCGCTTCCTGAAAGCTTGCCCGGCTGTGTGAGAAGGCCCGGAGCGGCCCCCTTGGCTGTCACGGGAGGGAGGGTGCGCTGAAAGGCTGAACGAGCCCCTCGTTAAGGACTGCGCCTGAAAGGACAGCCTCTCTTATTAAAGTCCCGACGACTCAAGGCCAGATGCCTGGCTCCCGTTTCTATTTAACCATACATACCCTGTGAACTCTCCTTAACAACCACTTGAAAATAAAGGCCTCACAGGTGATCAAACACCTCTGAGCTCTCCGTCGTATCTCCTGGGATCTGCCTACGCTGGGTCACCATCAGCAAGTTCACCGAATTATTCTACAGAGAAGATCGGTGCGGGGCCGGTGCATTGTGGGAACGCGACTGGTCACGCCGACGCTCCGGCTCACGTCACCCCTGCTGCTCTCCCACGCCTCGCTTGATACGAGCTATTCCTGTCGATGCTCCTAGGAAAGGCTCGTCAATAACCCGGCATCCTGCAGCTTTCCCGGACAGCTGAACCCAACCACGGTGGGTCTAATGGGGCACGCCAGTGGCCCCCTCCTTCTGTATTCATATTTTCCCATGTGCTTTGATCTTAGGGCACATAGTTTATTCTTTCAAAACACTTTAAAGAGCAAAGCCTAACCAAGGGAAAGGGGCTTGTCGAGGACCCAAATATTCAGCTCCGGTTCATTTGGGTCCTTCTGATTTCTGAGACGGGCCTCAGTACGAGGTCACGGCCCGGCGAGCCTAAGGTTACTGAGACTGGGGAAACCCGGCGACAATAAAGACACGAGGTACCTGTAAAAACGAGGAACGTGACTAAACCGGCTAATTGGCTCTCTGGGGTGTTAAGATGCCACAGTGGGAAGGGTGAGGCAAACCGGGGGGGGGGGGCTCTCTTCACATCGCGTCACCTCGCTTGTGTGATCTGAGAAAATTGAACGTGTGTAACCCCCCTAGCTCATTAAAACGGCCCACGGTTTCTGCGGTTGAAAATTCAACCTCTGTTGTCACGAAGAAGGCCTTTTGCACCCACACCGTGATTCGGGGGCCAATCCCATTATGGCCGTCGCATTCCCACAACATATTAAAGTGTCCAGAAGGAGTCTTCTATTCCTGGTTTACGAGGGAATCATCCGCCTTCCTCCGTGTCCTCCGGGTCATCCCGATTTCCGCCTAATTTATGTGACCACATGTCGTGCTGACATTGCGGGGGGAGGGGGGGGGGAGCCAGTGGATAAAAGGGCTGTCTTTAGTGGCATTCGCTGCAGGGGAAGAGGGCAGAAGGAGGTGGTACGAGCGATCCGGCCGACCTCCCCTCGCTCTGTGTCGTTGAGGAGTCACCAGAAGAGCCACCCATTGGGATTCATTTATAAGGAGATGACACTCGATTAGGTAAATGGCAGCTCGTCAGGGGGCGGGGGGGGCAGGGAAATGTGGCCCCAGGGAGCCGCCATTCTTGGATGCCATCCGTAACGGGCGAATCAAACGATCCTCAGTCTGAAAATGCAAGACTCAATGAAGGCCCCTTTAAAGGGTCTGAGACAACTCACTGTCCAATCAGAGCAAAATGGTGAGCTGAAAAATGAGGCTTGAGATTCACTGGGGTTATTAGCTGGGGGGATGAGGCCTGAATCACTAGGCTGCTTTTTCTTTATTTTCCCTCATCTGACAGGGAATTTAATTCGCAGGCTCACGTAAAGCGTAGCCCCACTTGCGCTGGGAAATGCTGGCGTCTGGCTTAGTAGGTGAGGGATTTGTACCCACGTCTGGAAGGTTGTGAGGTTAAATCCAAAGCCCGCTGGAGCAGTCATATTACAGTTAGGCCCTTGAGCAAGGCCCTTAACCCCGGTTGCTCTAAGGGCGCTAGACACTGATCCCGCTCTTTGACCCCAAGTGTTCCACATTTGTACATCGCGGTGGACGATAGTGAGTGTTAAATGAACGTAAAATAAGAATCAGGCTTCTCAGGCAGGTTCTGAAAACATGTGCTGTTTTATATAGTTTCCCCCCTGACTGTTGCCCACAGTGTCATGGCCCCAAGGTCTTTTGCACCCCCAGGAACCAAGCCGTGGGCGGAGTCAAACGAAAAACAAGTACTGTTTCCTGTATTGAGTCTAATTAGCCCGCAGGGGCAAGGTGAGGCTCATAACACAGTGGTGGGGGCACATCAGAGGCCAATCAGCTTTGAGATCTTGTCTTCCCCACCCCTGCATACACCGCTGGACCCAAGTAAGCAAAATAACAGGTTGCATCATCCACATAAAAAGTCAAGTGAAACAATTAAAATATGTTTCTCTGCACACTCCAGGGGCTCTGGGGGGGTTTGAGGGGGGGCGCTAATGAGACGCATTCTTGGAGAGTGGACGACTCAAACATCACTGGAGGGACGGAGGTACTATTGAAAGTGCTGAGTCCATGTTTAATAAACACCTGATGGGCACTGAGCCGTTACATTTTAAAAAACTGCATTAATCCAGTGAGGCTCCTCTATGCTTCCCTGCCTAGTATGTTGGGGCTCACAGCACTATAACATTCACTATTTCTACTTAGCTAAAATGCTAATTATCCGCTGAACCCCATAATATACAACAAAGTATTTCCTTATGTAACTAATAAAAGTAACCCTGACATGTTTTCTCAACCTGGGCATCAAAAAAAACATGTGAAAATAAATAGATACCTTTGGTATTTAAAATGACCTTTTCTTTATCCAAGATTTTCTTTGCGGTTCTCGATATTCCTCTAAGGGGGAAGAAGCTTCTCTTAGAGGAGAAAAACAAATTAGCATCTTCAGTTCTTTCCTCTAATGAATGTCTTTATCGGAGAGTCATCGGAGGGTGGAAGAAATAGCATAATCTGATTAATAAGTTAAAAAAAAGGAAAATAATAAACTGAGAATATATTTCTCTCTGTGAGACATGGGCTGGTGAAATTGAATCAAATTCAGAAGGATCTAGAATGACTGTGGAAGTGTGTTGTGGGGGCTTGTGGGAGACTCTGTACCTGGCTAAGCCCTGGAAGGGGGCCATGAAGGGGGCTCAAGACCGGCCACCCTCAGGCACAAACGGTAAAAGGCTTGAAATGGAAGGCAGGAGATAAGCTCTCTGAGTGTGAGGCTCGGCTATCATTTGCTCTTTAACCATGTTCTGATATTTATACCTTCCCAGAAATAGCTAATGTGCAAAAAAGGGGGGTTGGTTTATTCTAGCAGTGTGTTGGTTCCGCCTCTAAAACAGTCATGCACCAAATCTGTCTGCAGCCCGCCAGAACCAACGTGGAGGTACAATAACATTTCAATGACTCTAACATACTGTAATAGCCTTTCTGTCCAAGGTCACAACCAAGGAAATCATCTCCCAGCTTGCATTGCTGTGGAATTTTAAGACATTCCATTTTGTCGATAGGAGATGACTTTTTCTGTTTAGCTACTATATTTGAAGTCAAACAACAACAAAAAAAAGTCAAGGTAGCATGTACACTGTGACTAATCAGGACTGCATTTTATTCTCTTGCCATATTATGCAGTTAACCGCAACTTTCCTGTGACTCGTGTTTCAATCCTTTGCAGATATCTGTTGTAATTTTCTCCTCATGCACGGATCCATGTTAAGCAGCCACAGTACCGCAGAGATCCAGATTCTTCTGGTATTTCCATAGCTGTAACCCTTATCAGCACCGATCAGAGGGGTCCTCACCGGCCGTAGGTGGGTGGTGAACCACAGATGATGGTGTGGATCAGCGTGTGAGAGAGCAGTCGCATTTCCACAGTACCTGCCTGGCTGCTACGTGTTGATTGAAACTCTGAAGACATGTCAGGCAGACCTACGGATGCCCTCCCCCCCCCAACTGGCACAGGGGTCCTGAGAGCAGTGCATGCCGCCGGGATCCTCTGAGACGGCATGACACAGCTTTCTGGCTCATCGGAGTGCGTGTGTGCAGATGGGAGTGTAATCAATAAGACCTGAAGCGGGGGACTGCGGAAAGGCCAGGCCGAGAGTCCATTAAAGCAGCGGAGTGACCTTTTCGGATTTCACCGTGCCCACGGGCCTCTGGATCAGCACAGACCACATCACTCCACATCCTGCTCGTACAGCCGGAGAATGCCGGCAGCCGGGCCTGAACTCTGCTCCTGCCCCTTAATTAGCTCTTTCAGGGCACGCGGCAGCGGCGATGGGAGATTCTTAAAGGAAATTATTATGCCACTCTTGGCATTATGGGAGAAAAAGCAGCCCTGTCCGTTTATGTTATAAAAACGGACCACAGAGCCCATTATTACCATTTTAATATGACAGATAAGATTTCAATGGGTCCACTTAAGTGAATTATTTGTTCTCTTAGTTAATTAGGATAACCAGGTGCCCTTAACCACAGCTCCAGACCAGATAGCCCCTAGCCCAAGCCAACTTTTATCTTTTAAAAACATGAGCTGGGTAGTTTTATACATTTTTGTACAAGTAGCTATATGTTTCAATTTAAAAGAAATACAGCTCACACTGTAGATATAACTTTTTTTCTCTCCAGAGTAAAAGTAAGCAATAGTTCTGAGCTCCGGAAATTTCCCGGTGGCTTGACGGGAGTGTTTGCAGTAAAGCGTCTGCCTGCAGCAGAGTAAGACGTTCAGTCATGTGACGTATTGCTGGGATGCAACGGCTATTTTCCGGAAAGCAATAAACATTTTTCACCTGCGCTCTACTTATATTTATCTACACCCATATGAGTTGTTATTTAAGAAAAATGAGGACATGTACAGTATGATGCATACGATGCTCTGATGACTTCAGGTGCTCTGAAATGGAGCCTGTTTAATGCACGCTCCACAGCACCCCTTAGAGGCCGGGACAGGTCGGTGCACCTCGCAGAGGAAATGCACCCTTCCGCTTTCGGATTCCCGCAGATTGGCCTGGGGTGAGGTGCGGATGAGCTGAAAACCCACCAGGCGTTAATCCCAGTGGGACCCCATGCTTGTGCCCTGGAGGAAGATGGACAAATCTTGAACCACGTAGGAATCAGATTAGCTAACATTAATGGAGATTGATCTGCTCTCCTAAAATAATCCCCTCCCAAACACTGGCTTCCCCATTGCCATGACGACATCCAAATGCACGTGCGAATCCACAAAAGAGAATGACCTGCTTAGCATAAACATGCTAACTCCCCGCAAACGACGGCCTCGACGGCACGGTGACAAAGAAAAAGAACGAGGGAGAGCAAAGCAAAGTGTGCAGATCGGCCGCATTGGAATGGGCCCCCGCGTGCTCGGTTTAATCCCCCGTCTCCATAACGGGGGATTATATATCGACGGATTGGTTAATGAGATAATGCACCAGGTGAGAGTGAGGAGAGCTAAGAGTGAGACGCGTTCGGACTGTGAAAACACTCTGGTGGAGGAAGAGGTGTCGTTTAGTGCTAGAGATACACTGTGAAATTCATGTCCCAGCAGCTGGGGTATATCCAGGGGCGAGGCCACAGGCCCCAGCCGAAAATATATCATTCACTGGCTAATGATTAGGCTGAGACTCTACGGATTATGGTCCCTCTTATGCCCCCCACTTTAAAAATTCTAGAATCCTCCTTGCCCCTCAGACTGCCTGTAAAGATCCATTGGAACCACTCTTAGGAAGCTGAAAATGTCTATATTAATGTTTTCAGTTTGATTTTCAGTCATAAAAAATATATTTATTATGTGTATCAACCCATGAGACTTGTGTCTGCACTGCATGAAGGAAAATCAGGCCTATATACCCAACAGACATATCTACTGATATGAATATTACAGCCTGCATGCCTGATTTAAATGAGACCCATGGAACATTTCATCTTATTGGGTTTGATTCGGACAAGTTGTCTAATTTACAAAATAGCAGACTTCCATGAAGGCACCATCTTGAGATGGCTGTATCATTTTTAACGGAGCTGGATAAATAGTTTTTTTAATTAAATTTTTCTAATTGCCATGATTATGGCATCAAGGGCTGCCTGATAATTATCTGCAGATTATTATTCACACTTGGCATTTAGGGGAAAAAAAATCTAAAATGTAATGAAAATCAGACGATGCAGACATCACAGGATTCGGAAGGTTGCGTGATTTGATCTTGAATAAGTTTGACCCCCCTCAGGGAGCGGGGGGTACAACCCGAAGCTGGGCTCCTGGCGAGCAGCTGGGGGCCACTTTGGTTTGTGTGAATCGGCCCTCTTGGGCCCCGTGCTGCAGCTTGCAGCGGGACGGCCACAGCCCGGCATTGTGGAAATAGAACTCAACTGGAGGATGTCTGACGAGATCTGCGAGGTTCCTGGCAGAAGTGCTGAGCCGCAAGTCTGGGAATATGAGAAATACGAGATAAATGAATAAACCTCCAGTGTGGGTCTGAGGGAACGAGAGTAAAGACGCGAGCGAGAGGCGGGGTTAGGGTTAGGGAGCCTGACGGCACATCAACAGCAGAACCCGGTCTGGATCAGAAAAAAAAAATTGCCGAGGTTCACGCCAAAGCTGCAGTTTCGCCACTGTTGCTATCCCGTTTTTTAAAAAAATTTATGGGATTATAACCCCACCCCCAAACAACGTGTGATAAGTGGGTTCATGTTTTAGCCTCAGAAACCACCACTCCCATTGCTGATCCCCAGGGGCGAGTTTGTCGTCTTTAGATGTTTCAAAAACTAAATTTAATAACTAGTAAGTAGAGTGGAAAGATCGTAGCTAGTTAGCAGAACGAAGTAAGGAACGCGTTTATTTAACATTTTGCGTAGCGACCGTTTATCGTCAATAGGGTCTGTACCTAAACTTGGGGGGGGGGGCAACCAAATGCGCGGTTTGAGTGGCGGTAAACACCACTGCTGCTAATTGCCCTCGGATGAACAGCAGCTCGCTCACCCGCCGAATCATTTTCTTTTCATATTTTGCAGCACCTGGCCACCCGTTAAATGGCCACTGTTTACATTCACCTGCATATCTAATTAGCCCATTTGTGGTTTTGCTGTCTTTCGCTACACACTCATATTCTATAAAAAACTGGGTGAAGTAATTGGAGAAAATGTGTCAAGCTAATGTGTTGGTTTGTTAACAGCACGTTATTAATTTCTCCTGGGAGAACTGTGGATTAGAAAAAAAAGAAATGTAATATAAAAATCACAAATATGTCAGTATACGACCTCACTACTGCAGCAAACTAGAGCTAGCTGGGGTCCTATGAAATTCTCTCCCGTTTCAGACGAAGCAGTGAGCCAGAATATAAGGAACACAAACTCCATAAATACAGAATATGCAAAATATCACAATAAATGTAAGCAAAATTTAACATTATTAAAGCCCAAGCAAACATGCGATGATGATGGGCCATTACGAAGAATCTCCAAGTAGTTTCCAAGGAAATGATTCTCAGTTTTCTTTATTAATTACTATTTCAGTCATAAAGGAAACTGCATACACAGTTATGGAATAAATGGAAAAATTGTATACAGTGTATACTGTATACAATTATATATAAATGTTCCAGATTTAATCACTTGTAAAATTCACCTGCTGATCAGGAAGCCTTTAGGGACCCCTGCTTCTCAGGGCAGCACTAGTCCAATACCCCATATTGCCACATATTTACCCATAATCCTTGGTTCAATAACGTGGAATGACGACACAATGCCATGTCACTGTAATCGAGTAAACCTGCGTTTAATGGGTCTTCGGTGTTTGAGAACAAGCTGAATGATGGTCCAGGAACACCCAGGATCACCATTTAATTTAGGACGGTTTCGGTTAGGATCACACGACACAGCTTATGACATAAACACAGCAGTCAACAGCGGCAGTTACTCAGTGCTCAGCACAAAAACCTCCAATTGTTGAGAAGAAAGCTATTCGTCCGATATCATTTATTCCCAGCATGATGGCAAAAGACTTCTTGTGATCCTAAGTAACCAATTCCTCTCCCTTGGAGCCTTAGAATCATTTGTATTGGGTGACATTTCCTGGTTATTTATTCATTAATTCACCTTCCTGAGTCTCATTGAAAAATAATGCTCAATGAAGATTAGTACTGTCCCCCTGCCTGCAGCAAGACACTAATGATCAAATGGGTGCTACTGTTGAAGGTCTCAGCTGCTTTCGAAGGCTGGAAGAGACAGGCACAAGTGATTCGATGGGTGGGTAATTTGGGGGAGCTATAGAGCTCACCAAATTCAATCTAATACACTGTATACACCCTTCAGTCCAACCATGAGATGGCTTCCTGAAGTGAGGGTCACGGCAGGGTTAAATGGCGTTCCCTGTTTCCTGTCACAAGCAGAAAAGGTGCATGCAATGTGCTCTTCATGAGCTATATCTCCAGCTTACCATCACTGGGGGCGGAGGGGTCCCCAAAACCTGAAACTTCCTTACCATTGGGGACATTTTTCAGGTCCCCATTTCGATAACCTCAATTTTATAAAAATGCAATCAAAAGAGTAAGGATGCCAAAATTCTTGTATCTTACTTTTGGTTAAGGTTAGGGCTGGGTAGGGGTTAAGGGTGTTATGACTGGGGTTAGGGTTTTTCCCATAGAAATGAATGGAAATGGCCCCATTTATATAGAAATGTCAATGTGTATGTGTGGGGGGGTGGGGGTGGAGTCCAGGATTAATGCCTTCACCCCTACCGCCATCAGTCATTAAACAGAGGCATTTATGACATAACCAAAACCCACATGACTGTTTCCTCTCTTGCCCATTGGTTGAGTTTTCCTTCGTGACTCCTGTGGATGCCAGAAAATCCCAGCCCTGCATCCTCTATAGCCCATTTGCCCATCATTCATCCCACCTGCTGCATGGGAGCTGAGGGATCATTCTGCTTGCAGGCCACCTGAAACTCCATAAATCTCAAGCGACAAATATAGGAGGCCCACCCAGCCCCGCGGCCACATTAAGGACGGTGCGCAAAGGTCGTACCGTGAATGATAGCCGCGCTCCAGTGCTTCCTTTCATTTCGTTCCCTCCCTCAGGTCTCTCTTAGCGTTAATTTGACTGACCTTTTGTCCGGCTGTCTGCAAAAATATCTGTAATCCCCGCCGTTGTCTATGCGACACTATTCAGAAGCATCAACCTGAACACAGAGGTGTCACCATCTGCTTTTCTCCTCTCCACCATGTCCTGTATGAGTCTAGACTTTGCCACTTTCATCGGGCTATCAGAACTTTCCGAGTGTATTAAAACAGTTTGAACAGTAAATCAGGAATGGATCACTAACATTACACATGCCCGTAATAACCTCTACGAAAGGAGACGCTCTCTTTTTTTGCTCACCTGTAGTTCTCCTTGAACGGAGCCAGATCAGAGGCGCTTTGTGACGGTAATGATGCCACCCTAGGCATGTCCCAACTAGTGCAATGACAGAGGCATCCCTGTAAATCCCAGCTTTTGCTGTATGCTATAAGAGTAATGTAACCATCAGGTAATATGACATGCTCAGGTAATGCGACCAGCCATTCTCTCACACTTCTGTTTTTGTGCTAAATAGCTGAAAAAAGACATCTTGAGTACCCCCAGCCTGGCTGGTAATAATTTTTTTTCATAGTTTAAGTGATACTTTTACCTACTTCCTGTACACTGTTAGGTTATGATTTTTAATTTTAGTACCATGATTAATCTGTTGCTGCAGGAATTTGGGGGGGGGGTCATTTAGTGTGATCATCGTTGAACAGTAAAAGTCGCTGACTAGGGGGGAGGGGGACAATACATTTAGTGTGATTGCCAGTGAACAGTGACATTTGCTGACCAGGGGGGTCCTTTCCTGTACCTTTTGCATAATCGCTGGTGATCAAAAAGGGCCACTCAGAAGGGCAGGTGCTTAGGCACCCTCCAGCCCCCACTGCACGTGCCAAGAATTCCGAACCTAACCAGCACCCTACCTGCCACCGATTTTCTGTGAAAATAAATTGGATTACAACATGACCATAAGCACCTTAGCTCTCGACGTGGAGTCACACCCTGTCAGATCCCCCACCCCCTCCTCATACTCATGACACCTTCCCCTCTGATTATGTGCGGGGCGGATTCGCACCGTCGCCCGTACCCAGACCTCTTCTCCAGCCGAGGCGAGTCAGATGGCGGCTGCGTTTGCATCTCCGCCTCTTTCCAAATTCTGTCCCACGTCATCCTCAGCCGAAGCATATTCTGCCTGTCAGTTTGATTCCCTCCCTGCTCGTTGGCTCCATCTACCCTGCATAGTTCACACACTGGCTAATGCTGTCCCATATTTGAATTTATCCCCGAGTCCCTGAAGGACACATAGAACAATGTGAACTAAACTGTTAAACGGTATAGTGGCCTGTTTGCGCTGCACTACAAGTCGAGTGTGTCGATGCATGTTGTTCTTGTTTTTGGAAAGGAGAAATTGCCCCCCATATCTAGCGCTAGACCTTTTGCAAAGAATTTGTAATATATCATGAGTTCTAAAAAAATGTACATGTGTGACAAAGAAGTGTTCTCTCCATTTCCTTTTGAATGGCATTAAACATAGCCAAGAAGGGTCCTTTGACATTTCCCGGTACATGTTGTGTTTGAAGTTTTTTCTTCCATGTTTATTCAACATTGTGTGATCTCTGTGGTAACACTGTGATAAAAGGGACATTTTCACACGTTAAAATTGTGTTGTGAAGGTATCCTTTTCAGTGTAACTAGATCAAAGGGTCCACATCTGTATTTTGGTTAAAGCAAAACATGAAACAGTCATGGAGAATAAACCAAACACATGTTGTGTGAGTGCATGGCCTGTTGGATAAGGTGTCTGAATGGGGTCAGAAGGCTAAGGGTTTGAGTCCCTCGGTGGTCAATTTTGGGAGTGCTTCAGCAGGTTAGCATGCTGTACCTGTGATCGGAAGGTCACGGGTTTGAATCCCAGTGTCGGCAGAAGGCCTTCACCATTGGATCCTTTAGCAAGACTCTAAGCTCCACAAAATTTGTCATCCTCTTTTCTCGATGAAGTACATTGCTTCGGATAAAAGCATCTGAAAATGAAATGTAAATGTATTTACACTTAGATTTATCCATGAAATGGATGCTCCTATCCCGGCCAATTAATTTAGTCAAAAAAAGGGAGGCGCTAATGAGTTTCTCAGGTAGGGTGAGTTGAGGTCGTCAAACATGGTTGGAGGATTCGATAGCGCAATGATAGGCAGAGGGGGCCACCAGCAACCCAGCACACCTAATACTGCACCGGAAATGTGACACATATTATTAATGGCCATGAGTGGTCCATTTCCTATTACAAGCCACATTCCTGTGTTTCAGACGCAGTAATGTCAGACTCTGCCCGCTGTAATGGTCCAGTGCCGGTTGAGCCTTCTCAAGAAGGTGGGGGGGGGGGGGGCGGGGGTCCAAGGACAGCCTCTCGCTAGTCAGACACCAGGAAAGATTTGATGTCACACCTGCCCGTCACTCGCTAGTCACCGTCACACCATGTGAGGCAGGCCGAGTGAAGCTCACAGGTCTGGCCTGTCCGCCCACGTTAGCGCCGCAGTCCTCTCCTAGGCCCAGAAATGTTCCAGAACCACTGGGCCGGTGTGATGGAGCCGGTCTCGCTTTCGCCATGGCGTTCCTGAGGAAGGACACCCGATACGCTGGATTTTTTCGATTTTGATGTTTGAAACACTTTGGAGGAAAGGTCGTTATGAGGTCACTGGGACGCAGATCCGAGGAGCAGGAATCGGAATTCTGCATATTCGGTGCTCTGCAGAAGAGTACCCAAGTTTTCTCAGACAGCTGTAAAAAAATATTTAACATTAAAAAAAAACAAGACTTAAGAATGCATTAAATCTCTCAGTTCTGCCCTTTGACACTGCGGCAATCTGCCACTCAGTGGGATCAAACTAAATCTGTTGCAAACACGAAAGTCAGCCTCCCTGTCAGCCAAAAGGTTTATTTTCCTGCGGAGATGTAGATTACAGTTTGTGCCAATAAACAACTTCAGATAGATGGTCCCAATCGTAACAGAACATATAAATGAGGTGAATTTAAAACACATAAAAAGTCCAAGTTAGCATGTAATCAATATCACCAGTAGCAGAAAACAATCTAGTAAGACAAAATAACAATCATTGATGCTGCCATTTTAGGTGCGTTGAAACAATTCCCATTTTGGTGAATAGCATCTGCCTAAAACACTATCTTTACATGATGATTTTCCCCAACTGTTTGTGTGGATAATGTTCTTGCAGTCTAAGGAATGAAGACGAGTATGAGTACAGCGTCTTTTTGGAATGAGAGTGGCGTCAAGCAGCTCTCATGAGACAGAAGAAGATCAGCACGAAAGTCACATGATCTTCTGTACATCGTCAAACAAACTCTACTTTTCGTCTGATAATTAGCTGTCTAGTGTTTGTGGATCCATGCCACTAGTCCTGAGAGTAGAGCAAGCATTTGCGGCCTAATGATTAGGGAAATGCACTTGTAATTGAAAGATTACTGGTTTGAAGCCCTGGCCAGCAAAGTACTGTTGAAGTACCCTGAGTAAAGTACGGCTCCCAGGATGCTAAATTAGCTGTCCACTGCTACAGTATGTTGTAATGTCACATATGGGTTCAATACAGAGGACACATTACGTCGTTGTGTGCTGTGGTGTGTCAATAATGACAACCCTTCACTTCAAATAACTTGCTCTGATTTTATATAGAGGCTTTCCAAACATGGCTGCATATAGGTCTCGCTCTAAAAAATGTCAGCATTGGTGAGGTTTGTTGAACAGATTTTTAAAAAATATAATGTATAAAACAATACTGGCAGAAAGCTAGAATATTTCACAAACAGGGAGGTATCTGCCTCAAATAGGCTGCTGTAATAACACACAGGAAGGTAGCAGCTGGATAAATGGCCTTATTGAAAAGAATAAACCAAAAAAAAATAAATGAATGTCTGGATGTGCTACTGCTGCCAAGGTTGGGTATGTTTCCTGGGATGCAATCTTCCCTCTAATTTTGCCAGGGAAAATGTGCGTGCTAATTATGGGCTCCTGTGAAGACGTAATACCAAGTTCAGTGTTTAGTGTTCGCAAAAGCGGAAAATTGTTCAGCTGCTGACTGATAAAAAACAAACAGAAAAGAATCACAACAAGGATCTAGCTATCGACAGACCTCCTAACCGCTCAAACCGCGGTCGGCATGCTATCGACCCCTTCAGACATTATCTGAAGCTCGTGACAAATGCATCTGCCGAGGCTGCCTCTTTGTTCACGCCGGGAGCGTGTGACTTTATCACTCATGGTACACAGTTGTGGTTTTGCTCTCTCTCCTGTCCATCACCAGGGACAGTTTTTCGTTTTGTTAACGGGATCATTGAAATAAGTTTTTAAACTAGTGGAGATGTTTTGTAACCCTGGCGGGTGCAACTGATGTGCTCTTGGTCAAAAGACTGAGCACTGTCTAGGTTCAGAACCGAGTGTGGCTCAGTAGCTAAAGACACTGGGATCAGAAGGTTGTTGGTTCAAATCTCATGGTTGACAAAGGGATTTCACCAGTGGGCCCTTGAGCAAACCCCCCAATTGTTCCGGGAACTGTCTGACGCTTCTTTCTCAATTGTACATCTCTCAGGATAAATGCATCTGCGGTATAAATAAAGTGTAAATGTTCCCTCTTTTCCTCAAAGTCTAATTTGTTACGACTGCAATTAAAATGTAATTGCACTTAACCCAACCCGACAACAAGATCGGGAACCTGCTGAAAATTGCAACTAATGTCATCAGAAGTCAATGTGCCTGGAATGAAATGTCAACAGGCTGGTGACAGACGGTTTAATTGGAGGCACGGTGTCTTGTACACCAAAATTAAGGATACAGAGCAAGCTCTGGATTATTAAAATAGCTCAGCTGGTTTGGATGCTGTGTCTGTGATCAGAAGGTTGCCAATTCAACTGTATTGTATGTCATTTTGGATTAAGGTGCCTGCTAAACAAGTAAATATTGCCAAAGCCCAATTGTCACTGTGTATGTCCACTTGTACAATTGGTACTTTTTCCTATAGATGGAATACGATCATTATCTTGTCTACTTAGAACTATTGACATCTAATTAACTAAGAAAAGGATGTTTTTCAAGTCATCTGTTTAACTAATATTTATGTTTGTACTACTTAATATTTGTATTCATGGAGGTTGTTTGTATGGTCTACTTTATATTACTGATTTTCGTGACTTAATGCTGATAGCTAGCTAACATAATTATTAATTGTGAATACGAACTGAGATAAGATTGTATCTTTTTTGACAGTGACATAGCAACCTGGCTGACCGCAATCCACATAAGTGTGTTTAAAACACTGAGCTATTTGCTGAATGCAAGCTGAATGGTATGTGTGGTGCTAATGATCACACTTTTCGGTTTATTTTTAAAATACATCATATGGACAAAATTACTGGGCCACGCCTCTTAATCATTGAATTGAGGGGTTTCATTCAGACCCATTGCCACGGGTGTATAAAATCTAGCACTTACCCAACTAGTCAGATTTACAAAATTTAGTGAAAGAATAAGTCGTTCTGAAGAGTCCAGTGAATTCAAGCGTGGTACTATTGTGGTATCGCATGGTGCACACCTTTGTATTAAATCAGTTTGTGAAATTTGACTCTTGCTAGTTATTCCACAGTCAACTGTACTCTGTACTGTAAGTGGTATTATTGCAAAGTGCACGTAAAG